>CM076573.1:702882074-703553462 GCA_034641835.2 Pinus albicaulis | reverse complement strand
TTAGCTCTAAAAGCAGAAGGAATGTGGACACAAACGTGAACTTGGCCTATGCTAAGAATACTTGCTTATGGTTCTATTTCTGGATCATCTCTAAGGGCTTATCCCCATGTATATTTATGTTGTGATTTATTGATAGGCCCAAGCATCAATTTGATCATTGGAAAACAAAAGACAAGGAATGTAGAGCTAGTTCTTCCAACCATACAATGGTTATAAGTTAAGGAATTCCTAATAGTGATTGCTACCTATACTACCATTTATTTTGATTTATGACAAAATTTAAGGAGAAAGCATAAAATCCTTGAAGGGTATAACTGATATATCTAAACAACACATTAATAAATTTGAAGCCTTATGAATAAAATGAGAGGATCTAGTCCACATTTGTTTCCATCTCACCCACCTACCAATATAATAATGATTTTCACGAAATTCCCTCGTTCTTTCCTAGCTTTCATACCAAAATAAAGAATAAAGTAATAGCAAAGTTGTAAGGTGTGAAACAAGCTTCATCTTCATGCAAAATGTATGTGCTAATTCCATTGTTTAGATCCTTTTCCTTATCTCTGCCTATTTCTCAAAGAAGGTGTCATGGTATGCTTTCATTTTGCTCCATTATACTAAATCTCTAAGAAAAATTTAATTACCTCCAAAACTAGAATGGAGGCTGCTAGGTCAATGGTTGGATTTGGATGTATTTCTTGATCTTGAACATTAACTAGATATGGAACTATGGGTTATGAACCCAATAGTGAAGAGAGGTCTTGGCTCTTAAACTGTGCATTATCCATATTAGGACATCTGACAATGAAGGGAATCACTCAAATTTTGGCTTCTTGAAAATCAAGGAAGATTCATTATGCTACATTGCAACAAATATATGGCTAAGCCTCATTGTAACAATTTACATGCACTTGACATGCATCTATCGAATGGACATGCTAGACAAAATCTATTTTTGAGCCCTTTCATGACCATTTACACATACCTTTGTCGCACATGACAGATGTAAAGTGAGAGGAAAAATGTCCCACATTCTCTCTAAACAATTCCTCATTTTTTTCAACATCAATTTTTTTACTTAGTGATATTCACATTCTTACTTGGCAGATTCACTGTTAGTAATTGCATGTGTGTAAGCCTCGCATTGGCTACATTAAATATTTTTTTGGTTTCAACATCAACGATGCTTACTAACCTATAGGGTTATCTCAATTGGATAAGTTCTCGTTGTTGAAAGTACCTCTCTAATAGGAGGTCATGGGGTCAATTCTCCTCGATGCCCTCGGGGTAAATATATGCTAATAAGCCGACGGGAAGTGGTCCCTTCGGGTGGATCTACCTGGATATTTCCTCGAAAAAAATAAAAAATAAAAAAATAAAGTAAAATTAGCAATGCTTACTTTGTAGTTGATTTAGAAAAATAAACTAGTGGGAGTTCATCAAATACACCAAATTCATTTGTAATATGCTATTATTTCAATACAAATTCATTTGAAAAATATTATCAACTAAATTCTTAAATTCTTTTGTAAAATGTTATTAGCTCAATCATAAGCTTGTACAATATTAAATCAAAATAAATATCTTATATGAGTATATAATCTCCATGTTCATATGTTTTTTTGTAGTTGATCTAGAAAAATAAATTAGTGGGATTTCATCAAATACACTAAATTCATTTGTAATATGCTATTATCTTATGGGTTTAAAAAATGTCCAGGTAACAAAGAGTCCAAGTGAGCAACATCTAGACCATCCCGGAACATATCAGCTTGTATGTCCGCCTAACTTGTGATCTTCCTGTGTTGCTTATGTGTACCGATGTGTACTGTTCTTGATCATATTTTAAGCCTGGCCTTGAGTTCTTGTCTCGGGCCTTTTTATTTTTAGCAGACTTGGATATGCATTGAGATTAATATTGATATGATATTTATTGAGATAGAGATTTATATCGATTACCTGATCTTGACTTGAACTTCACTAACTCCCTAAAAAAAATGTTCGGGTAACAAAGAGTCCATGTGAGCAGCATCCAGACCATCCCGAAACATATCAGCTTGTATGTCTGCCTAACCTGTGATCTTCCTATGTTGTTGCTGTGTACTATGTGTCAGAAAAAGTGCACATTCTCAACATTCAATTTTCCATGCATATAGTCTGAGCTTGTCATGAGGGTAAAGATCAATCATAGGATGATCTACTGTTGTTGGCTATTACTATGTCCCAATGTGAAGTTAAAAATTTCAATGTTAGATCTCAACTTATGAGATGTTGAAAATTAATTTATGTTTTTTAATGAAAACCAATTAAATTCTAGCTACACATTAATTTCTTCCGCTAAGAACTTAATATTATCGCTTGTGGTAACGTACTTATACCCACACACTCATTTGGATTGAGCTTCTACGCTTTGAAAATGAAACCCAAATTGTTTATACTATCATCCATTTCTTCTGTAATTTTTGTTCCATTCCTTATCATGTTGCTCTTCTCAAATCTTCACTTCCAGTTCACAAAGCACTATTTCACAGCACATGAATAATTGTCTTCACACAACTTTCACACGCACAGAGAAACTCCACCAGACATACATGCATACATGCATATATTAAAGATTAGTCTACATCCATCTTGTAGAACCTGTCATTGTATTTTCATTTATAGCAGCATATTTATTTCAATTAAGTTCATAAATAAACATACCAATATAAACTTATGCACATATTTGGTTTTCTCGGCTAATGTTGATCCTCAGATGACATCACTTCATGGTTGAATCTGAGTCATTGTTTCATTTTTATTCTTAGATCTGAATAATAATAGTGTGCAGGATAATTGTCTTCACACAACTTTCACATGCACACAACATCTCCACCAGACATACATGCATATATTAAACATTAGTCTACATCCATCTTGTAGAACCTATCATTATATTTTCATTTCTAGCAACATATTTATTTCAATTAAGTTCATAAACAAACATACCAATTTAAATTTATGCACATACCTGGTTTTCTTGGCTAATGTTGATCCCCGGATGACATCACTCCATGGTTGAATCTGAGTCATTGTTTCATTTTAATTCTTAGAGCTAAATAATACTAGTGTGTAGGATAATTGTCTTCACATAGCTTTCACATGCACACAACATCTCCACAAGACATACATGCATACATGCATATATTAAACATTAGTCTACATCCATATTGTAGAACCTATCATTATATTTTCATTTCTAGCAACATATTAATTTCAATTAAGTTCATAAATAAACATACCAATTTAAAATTATGCACATACCTGGTTTTCTTGGCTAATGTTGATCCTCGGATGAAATCACTCCATGGTTGAATCTGAGTCATTGTTTCATTTTAATTCTCAAAGCTGAATAATACTAGTGTGCATGATAATTGTCTTCACACAACTTTCACATGCACACAACAGCTCCACCAGACATACATGCATACATGCATATATTAAACATTAGTTTACATCCATCTTATAGAACCTATCATTATATTTTCATTTTTAGCAATATATTTATTTCAAATAAGTTCATAAATAAACATACCAATTTAAACTTATGCACATACCTGGTTTTCTTGGCTATGATCCTCAGATGACATCACTCCATGGTTGAATCTGAGTCATTGTTTCATTTTTATTCTCAGAGATGAATAATACTAGTGTGCAAGATAGTCTTCACATAGCTTTCACATGCACACAACAACTCCACTAGACATACATGCATACATGCATATATTAAACATTAGTCTACATCCATGTTTTAGAACCTATCATTATATTTTCATTTCTGGCAGCATATTTATTTCAATTAAGTTCATAAATAAACATACCAATTTAAACTTACATACATGCATATATTAAGAATTAGTCTACATCCATCTTGTAGAACCTATCATTATATTTTCATTTCTAGCAGCATATTTATTTCAATTAAGTTCATAAATAAACATACAAGTTTAAACTTATGCAAATATCTGGTTTTCTTGGCTAATTTTGATCCTCAGATGACATCACTCCATGGTTGAATTTGAGTCATTGTTTCATTTTTATTCTCAGAGCTGAATAATACTAGTGTGCAGGATAATTGTCTTCACCCAACTTTCACAGGTACACAACAGCTCCACCATACATACATGCATATATTAAACATTAGTCTACATCTATTTTGTAGAACCTATAATTATATTTTCATTTTTAGCAACATATTTACTTCAATTAAATTCATAAATAAACATACCAATTTAAACTTATGCACACACCTGGTTTTATTGTAGCATATTTATTTCAATTAAGTTAAGAAATAAACATACCAATTTAAACTTACATACATCCATATATTAAACATTAGTCTACATCCATCTTGTAGAACCTATCATTATATTTTCATTTCTAGCACCATATTTATTTCAATTAAGTTCATAAATAAACATACCAATTTAAACTTATGCACATGCTTGGTTTTTTTGGATAATGTTCATCCTGGGATGACATCACTCCATGGTTGTAACTTAAGCAAACATTAAGGCAAACCATGTACATTTAATTTCTCCCATAAACTTTAATTTAATATATTTTAAAGGAAAATGCTAGTGTTTTTGGAAACCATGTACATGTCATTTCTCCCATAAACTTTAAGGCATTTACTAGTGTTTTGGGAACCATGTACATGTCATTTCTATGTCATTTCTCCCATAAACTTTAAGGTAAACTTTAAGGATAACCATGTACATGTTATTTCTCCCATAAACTCAAGACAAACTTTAAGGATAACCACGTACATGTCATTTCTCCCATAAACGTTAAGGAATTTGATAGTGTTTTTGGAATCATGTACATGTCATTTCTATGTCATTTCTCCCATAAACTTTAAGGATAACTATGTACATGTCATTTATCCCATAAACTCAAGGAAAAATTTAAGGATAACCATGTACATGTCATTTCTCCCATAAACTTTAAGGCATTTGCTAGTGTTTTGGGAACCATGTACATTTCATTTCTCCCATAAAATTTAAGGAAAACCATGTACATGTCTCATTTCTCCCATAAAATCAAGGCAAAATTTAAGGCATGTCATTTTTATGTCATTTCTCCCACAAAATTTAAGGAAAATTTTAAGGCAAACCATGTACATGTCATTTTCCCCATAAACTATAAGCAAGACAAACTTTAAGGCATGCCATTTCTAGATGTCATTTATCCCATAAAATTTAAGGCAAACTTTAAGGAAAACCATGCACATGTCATTTCTCCCATAAACTCAAGTTAAACTTTAAGACAAATCATGTACATGTCATTTCTCTCATAAACTTTAAGGCATTTGCTAGTGTTTTGGGAACCATGTACATGTCATTTATATGTAATTTATCCATAAACTTTTAAGGCATTTTCTAGTGTTTTGGGAACTATGTACATGTCATTTTTATGTAATACCTCCCATAAACTTTAAAGAAAAATTTAAGGCAATCCATGTACATGCCATTTCTAGGAATTCTGCTTCTGTGATCCATAAATTGTGAGAAAAATATTTCGTTAAAAATCACATCCAAATAAATTTGGTCGACGTCTTTCGAACTAGCCAGTGTGGTTCATCATCAGGACTAGATGAAAAAATTTACATGCTAGTTCTCACCATTTCCATGCTCAGAAGCTTGGGGTTCTTAGCACCCTAACTACCAGAGCCTTTAGAATCTCTGATGAACACCACTTTGAATGTGAAAAGGCTCATCTCCTTAAAGTTTTTAATAAAAATGGTTATAGTATGAGTCACTGTCTTAAAGCGTTTCATAACGCTGTAAAGGGTCCTAGAGGTAAGAAAGATCCTTGCGATCGGTTATCTGGAGTTCACCTTTTGTTTATCCAAGGTACTACAGATAAAATTGCTAGGATCCTAAAGAAATTTAATGTTTCCTCAACGTTCAAACCCTCCCGCACCATTCGAAGTTCACTTAGATCGGTTAAAGACCCGATTTTCCCTAAGGATGGTAAGTGTGTTTACTTGATTCCATGCTTGTGTGGGACCCCTTACATTGGTGAAACGGGTCGATCAATTAATCAAAGAATTCATGAGCATGTCACTGACCTTAAGTATAATAGATCTCGCTCCTCGGCCCTAGCTGAGCATGCCGAGAAGACTAATCATCAAATTTGCATTGAAGATGCTAAGGTTATTGCAAAGATTGACCATTTCCACCACCGCAAGTTGAGAGAAGCCTTGGAAATCGAAAAGAGGCCGGTTAACCTCAATAGGGACGATGGGTGGATGGTTAGCAGATGTTGGATTCCTGCTCTTCATTCCTAGTATTTTTTTTTTTAATATTGAAATAGATTTATTATATTCATTTTATAAATATTTATTTATTTTTTAAATTAAAATAGATTTATTAAATTCATTTTATAAATATTTAATTATTTTTAAATAATTTTTTTTTAAAATTTTTATTTGATATTTTAGCATTTAATCCATTATTAAAATAAATAAAAATAAAAATAAAACAAAATAAATATTTTAATATTTTAATTATTATTCTAAAAATATAAATAAATATATATAATAGTTAATATTTATTTAATCTTCAGGAATATATTGAATAATTCTTATTTTATAAAAATTAAAAATAAATAATATTCAAATTATAAACATTTATCATTTAATAAAAGAAATTATTATTATATATATATTTTTTTGATTTTATGATTTTATGACCTAGATCTAGTCAAACTAGCCGTTATTTTACAACGACTAGTTGGAGATTTTCTTATCTATTTAATTGGGTTTCTGATCAAATTTTTTCATCTAGTCCTGATGATGAACCACACTGGCTGGTTTGAAACGTGTTGACCAAATTTATTTGGATGTGATTTTTACCAAAAGATTTTTCTCACATGTCATTTCTCCCGTAAAATTAAGGTAAAATTTAAGGCAAACCATGTACATGTCATTTCTCTCATAAACCTTAAGGCAAACCATGTACATGTCATTCTCCCATTAAATTTAATTTAATATATTTTTTAAACTGAAGGCAAACTTTAAGGAAAACCATGTATATGCCATTTCTCCCATAAACTTTAAGGCATTTTCTAGTGTTTTTGGGAACCATGTACATGTCATTTCTCCCATAAAATTTGAGGAATTTGCTAGTGTTTTTGGAAACCATGTACATGTCATTTCACCCATAAAATTTCTCCCATAAAGTTTAAGGGATTTGCTAGTGTTTTTGGGAACCATGTACATGTCATTTCACCCATAAACTTAAAGGAAAATCATGTACATGTCATTTCTCCCATGCATTTGCAATAAATGTTCATTTAATATATTTTATTGAAATTGTTTTTTTTGCTAGTGTTTTTGGGAACCATGTACATGTCATTTCTCCTATAAATTTTAAGGAATTTGATAGTGTTTTTGGGAAACATGTACATGTAATTTCACCCATAAACTTTAAGGAAAAACATGTACATGTCATTTCTCCCATGCATTTGCAATAAATGTTCATTTAATATATATATATATATATATATAATTTTTTTTTTGTTTTTGTTTTTAGGGACAAAAAAGCCCACGAAACATGGTTGAAAAATGGACATTATGCATAGATGTTTCTTACTATCCCAATCTAGGGAAAACAATGATTACATATGTGCTTTGCAATATTGTGACTAACAAGGTCTTCGAAAGAAAAATAAATATACCGAGAAAAACGACAAACAACGAAGCATATTATATTACATTGATAGAAGGCTTGGGAATAACTAAAGAGTATGGATCAAATGGAATTGTAGTTTTCACCAATTCTGAACTTGCGTGCAACTAGATGAAAGACGTGTACCAAATTAAGAAGGAGAGGCTAAAATCACTGCATGGAAAAACAAACAATATTGTTAGACAATTTCAATTTTTTAGTATAAGACATTGTGCAAATGTTAATAAGATGTCTGGTGATCTATTGTGTGGAGCAATGTCAATTCAAGATTCATCTATCAAAGATGAATTAATAGATGAATTAGTATTATACGGGGCAATGCCAATTCAAGATTCATCTCTCAAAGATGAATTAGTGTTGAGACACTCTCATTCAAAATTTATTGATTGACATTGTAACATATCTTTGATATGTGTGTGTTTTTTACTTATAAATGCGTCAAGGACCATGTTTTTTTTTCAATTATATACCAAGTGTGCTCCCACCATGTAAACACAATTTGGTGAACTTCACGTTTTATAAAATTAAAATGTGAGGAATTTAACAAATTTGTGTTTAAATTGAATTTTACACATCAATTTGTGCTTTGAAAGTTGTGTTTTACATAATTTGTGTACTAAATTACATTAATTTTTTGAAATATTTTGAATTTATTTTAAATATTAATTTTAAAAATAATTGTAAATGTCCACTGTAGATATCCATATATATATCATGGAGGATGAAAGACGAAGATCAATAGAATCTCATGCCTCTACGAGAGGGGGGTCATGGATCGAGGGATGTTCATGGTATTTATATTAAATGTGCATGTTTTTAAATGACATTTGAATATATAATATTTTCTCCATACATACATGTGTACATGTGGAATTTATTTTTTTATTGAATATATATATATATATAATTTTATCCCCATGTACATACATGTATACATATGGAATTGATTTTTTATCAATTTTGTGAGTTAGATTAGTTTTTAATAATTTTTTATTTTTTATTTTTTAGGAGTTAAGAGGACAATAGTATCTACTCCATCAATGGAGCATGGACATGATTCACGCAATCGTGTTTTGGTGCACACAATTTAATCAATCATATGTACATGTATTTATATGTATGAATGTATTTTTGAATTGATTATAAATTCATAATTTTTTTATGAAGCTTCCCTATCGTCGCGTGAGGTTGGTGGTGGTACACATTTCCTTGGTGGCCCATCAATAGGTGGTGACCAATTGCGTGAGGGTGGTGATATGAATTCTCTCGAAGGCCAATAAATGGGTGGTTGTGTTGGTTCTCAACCAATCGATGACCAGTCTGGTTTTCAACAATCTCAGGGTGGGCATGATACTGCCCAACCATCTCGAGGTGGCTATCAATCTGAATATTATTTTCATTCAATTTGTACAAATTTGTTCACATGTTCTTTTTTAATTATACAAAATTTATATATTGATGCAGAGGGTGAAAATGTTGCTCCAAAAAGATGTAGGCAATAACGTGTTATTTAAGAAGAAGGTTGTACATCAACTATGACTTATCTGTTTGACATTTCTGATTTACCTTGGGAAAAAAACATCCAGTGATGCACATTACAAAGGTTTCAACATCTTTATTCAAAATTGAAGAAAGATCTTGTGTCTTTGAAACAACCTGCTGAGAGTCGAGAAAGCTTTAAAATAGTTACTCACTCTTTAAGCAGACGTGTAGATGTGTACAAAATGCTTGGGCCAACCACTGATACTTTTGTAGAAATGATGAGGAAAAGAAAAGAAATAGTGATGGGTCCCAATACATGGGAGGTTTTTAAACACAGAGTTACAACATAAATGGCCAAGTCTATGTTTTGTTTCAAAGAAGGGCTGAAAAGAAAGATGTTAAAGGTGCAATATTTCAAGCACCCTGATATAGCTTTCCATTTGTATGATAGACACCTTGATGCCTATGGAAGACTACCATGGAATGACGAGGTTCCTCTTTATTTTTCAAAATTATTTTATGCAAAATTATTTTTGGGAATGAAACCCAATTATAATGACATTCCCTCTGAATTTTTTGGTCTTGGGAAAGGTCGATTATGTGACTGTAGGGGCGCTAAGCATGATGCTGAGTTGCCTCGCCCTGAGCAACCATCGATAAGTCAATTTCTTCGTGTGGAGAATTTGTGGTCAGAGATGGATTCCAATTCTCAAATTAGTCAAGAAGCAAGGGATGTCATCATAAACAATGTTCAGAGTGGATTTGATGGAATTGATGTTTGTATGAATCGACAAATAGTATGAGAGAATGCACGTGCTAATTTTGTGTATCATACAAATGATGAGATAGACAACATGAGTATTGAAGAGCTCAGAACATATGCAAATAGTTGTCGCAATGGTTGGCAAGGCCTAATTATTCATGAGGAAGAGGGCATGAGATTGGTATGTGTTAATGGTTAGAGTGAATATTTTAATACATGTACTTTTTGTAATAAATACATATACATACATTTATTTGTATATATTAATCTAACAAAAATGTATCATACATGTGAACACCATTTTCAGTGCTCACGGTTGATGAACAATGAAGATTTTAATATCACGGTCGAAGCTTCAGGTTCTCACAATCAAGATGGTTGTCACAATCAAGATGATATGTTGGCAAATGTTAGTGTTTTTAAAGTGTTCATGATGTTGATGTACAATTATTTTAATCTATTATTATATCAGAACATGATGAAATTTTTAAAAATAAATAATTGTTTACACATGTACATGTATATAATTAAATGTTAACAGATTCTGATTCTATCTGATGTTTTTGCGATGGAGGTACCCTCTTCTTCCTTGATAGGAGATGTGCCAAATCCACCGTCATAAGTATGAACAATTTTTCACTTAAATATGTTTTTAAGTTATATATTGCCGTTCAAAAGTTCTATTAAAAAATGAGATCTAGATCTTGATTTTTTTTACAGTTTTAAATTTTTTGAATTTTAGGTTTCTCGAGATGATTTTCGTTCAGAGCCACCCCTAGGAGATGTGTGAAATCCACCGTCACAAGTATTCAATTTTTCACTTATATGTTTAAGTTATAAATTGAAGTTCAAATTTTTTATTGTAAAATGAGATCTAGATCTTGAGTTATTTTATAGTTTCAAAATTTTTGAATTTTAAGTTTTTGGAGATGATTTCCATTCTCCAAGGACTCTAGCGATGGAGTGTATGATGGAGATAGGAACATCCACACCATTTGAACAAGTTGTCTAACTTTTTTTTAATATTATTGAAAATTAGTTTATATGCATTTTGATTTGAATTATATATATATATATATATATATATATATATATATATATATATATTGTACAATTTACTATGGAGGATGTATTAATGGACGAGCAACAAAAGAAAATGGAGAGGGAACTACATGAGGTATTGCGTGAATTTTTTTTTTTTTTTTCATTTTGTTTTTTTACATGAAGTTATACATTCTCATTCAATTTTAAAACATCAAATTTTAATTTCTGTACACGTTGTGTACATGTTCCCCATTCTTCAGAGGATAGCACGAGACTCAGGACGCTGCTGGAAAAGACATCAGATCCATATATATTTGATAGATGATGCACATGCGTGAAACATTTTATTTGATAGATAGTCTTCAATTCACTTTTCTATATATAGTCTTATCTATGAAATTATATTTACTTTTCTATATAACTTGATACTTGTAACACTATACCTTGAACTATATATATTTACTTTTATTGTTCATATGATATAAATTTTAAAAATATTTTACTGTTTGGATATAGTTTGAAACTACAATTACTTTTATCAATAATGATTTAAAATTTTGGATAGTTACATTTGGCATGTGATCACATGTTGTGATATATAATATTTTGTTTTTAAAACTCAATTTGTTTTGTTTTTAAAACTGAAGTTGTCATTTTATTTGTTAAATATAAATGAATCTAGATGGAAATTTCAAATTTCAAAACACATACATGTGTATATTTTGGATAGTTGAACTACATTTGGCATGTGATCACATGTTGTGATATAATGTTTTGTTTTTAAAACTCAAGTTGTCATTTTATTTGTTAAATGTAAAATGAATCTAGATGGAAATTTCAAATAACAAAACACGTGTATATTTTGGATAGTTGGACTACATTTGGCATGTGATCACATGTTGTGATGTAATGTTTTGTTTTTAAAACTCAAGTTGTCATTTTATTTGTTAAATATAAAATGAATCTCTAGATGGAAATTTCAAATTACATTTTCACAATGTGTATATTTTGGATAGTTGAACTACATTTTGCTTGTGATCACATCTTGTGATATAATGTTTTGTTTTTAAAACTCAAGTTGTCATTTTATTTATTAAATATAAAATGAATCTCTAGATGGAAATTTCAAATTAAAAAACATGTATACATGTGTATATTTTGGATATTTGAACTACATTTTCCATGTGATCACATGTTGTGATATAATGTTTTGTTTTTAAAACTCAAGTTGTCATTTTATTTGTTAAATATAAAATGAATCTAGATGGAAATTTCAAATTACAAAACATTTTTGAACTACATTTGGCATGTGATCACATGTTGTGATATAATGTTTTCTTTTTAAAACTCAAGTTGTCATTATATTTGTTAAATATAAAATGAATCTAGATGGAAATTTCAAATTACTATTTACACTTACATGTGTATATTTTGGATAGTTGAACTACATTTGGCATGTGCTCACATGTTGTGATTTAAATTTTTGTTCTTAAAACTCAAGTTGTCATTTTATTTGTTAAATATAAAATGAATCTAGATGGAAATTTCAAATTAAATTTAACACATACATTGGTACATGTTATGCATTTGAATATGCGTGTGAATGTTATATAATTTTAGGATGTACATCTATTATTTAGGTGATATTTAAGTACATTTTACATGATCATACATGTCATTTAAAACAATCATAGATGATTTTACATATTTAAGTTCACATGAATATATGTACATAAAAATGATTAAAGTACATGTTTAAATATATGTAAAAATTATTGAAGTATAATACATATCGATGTATATGTCTAAAAATAATCATAAAATGTACAGGTCAGAAGCCATACCATGGCCCCGTGCTAGCGTCGAAAGCCCATTAGGGGCAGCTACAGGGGTGTGTTCTCAGGCCTCTCTCACCGTGTCCACGACCAGTGATTGGAATCCACCGAGGGCTCTACATTTGATATCCATGAGATGATAGCTCCTCAAGTGTTTGATAGCATTAATGGGGAGACTGTTTTGCTTCCAGAGAAGCCTAAGGGTAAAAGAGGCTACAGGAAGTCCACTATTCCGTAATCTGTGAAACCTTTACCCAGGAAAACCAACCCGTTTCTAGTTTATGAGCCCACGATGGAGGAGATAGGTGTTTGGGTTATGGAATCAGATGATGTCTGGACTAGAGATTACATTGTAGAGTACCCGATCGCTCCCATTGTCCATGCAAACCCTCCTAAGCCTCCTCGAATGCCCACAACTGAGGAGGAAGCCATTGCTAGAGAATACAGGTGCCTGATAGAGGAAGATGACTAGGCGACAAACGAAGATGAATGAACTCCATGATTGTTCGGTAGCAAGGTTAATTTATGTTTTTTGTCACCTCAGGATATGTTTGAGCTCATTTTATTTTATATGGGCCACTGAATATTTTGTATTACAAGACTAGATGACACTCTTAAGGGGCTGGTTTCCTCCTTTGAGGTAGCCCCAAACCGGGTTTATTTTGAACACTGCAGAGGCAGGGATAGGCTAAGCACTGCTTGCCATCTTTTCCCATTGCCTCTGTACAATTTTTCATGCTTTTAATATAGTTTAGCCCAAGTTACAAAAACAAATCACATGAATATATGTACATAAAAATGATTGAAGTACATGTTTGAATATATATGTAAAAATGATTGAAGTACAATACATATCGATGTATATATCTAAAAACAATCATAAAACTTTAAAATTGCATTAAAACATATATCTAGTAGACAACATTTTTCATTAATGTAAATAGAAAAGCTACTTTCAGTTGATAGTAAACTATAAATTACAAAACACGTACCACACATTTTGAATTAAAGAATGAATATTATAATTTACTTAATAGACACATCTAAAACAAAATCATGCAACTTAAATTTGCATTATATCAATTATGCTAGATACAAAAATATTTACATTTTGTGATAATGACATTATGAAAAATTGTACCAAAGAATGTATGAAATCGTTTAAGAACAGATAATATACATGTGCATATGTATAAATTACTCATGTGCATGTACCGCAACAATGTACATGTGCAAACACTTGTACATATAACATAAAAAGGCAGTTCAATTTTTAGTTGAGTTCTGGAAGTTCTAAAAGATGAATTCAAAGAGAAGAAATTGTTGGGCAGTTCAATAAAAAAAGTTCCAATGGAATGCCATCTTCAATGATCTGTTCATGATCAACTTTTGACATTTTCCATTTCTTAATTTTCAAATTTTCTTTGATTGAACTTCTATCAACTTTATGCATGCTACACACACCAAGTGACTATATTGACAACTTATGACATCATACTCATAGGGTTGAAAGTAAACAAAATCCCGACTTTGATGAGTTTGTTGGAAAAAATAACCTTTCAGTATAATAGACCCTCTGTCATATGTAAACCCATTATCATCATAGTTTTCCAATAATTTCATCTTTCGTTCAGTGAAACACATCAAATAATACTTCACATTTTCATTGTTGATATTAGGTGTAACTACAACAAAAACATCTCCTGCATAATAAAACAAACTTATGTTTTTAAATTTAGATCATAATTAACACGAAAAATTAACTTTAAAATTAACATGTTTACTTGATTTTATTATTTATTTCTAGATCTCTATCATTTGAAAACAATTGAAATGTTACCTTCTCTAACAAGATCAGAAACTCGATTACCTTTGGATGGTATTGTAGGTTCCTATGATTGCATTTCTTCAAAGTTTACAACGGACATTTTCCCCTTTGTATTTAGTTCTATATGTTGCCAATCTTTTACATATATTTTGTTTTCACAAACATCATTGGATTCTGTGTTGTCTATGAAAACATGACAAAAACAAGAATATTTTCTTTTATCCAATGCAAACACATTTTCGGACAACTTTGTTTTAATTGAATGCAATTTTCGAGTCCCTTTTATTATTTCAACATAATCTCCAATCGATCTATATACATATTGGACCCCGATATGCCAAAAAAACCTATATGGAAAATTAAAACAAGAATATAAATATGTTATTCAAAATACCATCAAAGGTAATCACTGTGATAAATAATGTTTAAAATTAGAAATCCAATAAAAAATAAATCATGTACCTTTGTACTTCCCTTGATCGGTTAGTCTCATGGCTTAGTGCAATGATGCACCATTGAACAACTTGTTCAGTTGAGACAAGTTAGTTTGCAGAGTGGTCCATTTGATATCTTCGAAGTTCTTGTTTTATACATGCCCCTGCACCGTCATGTTCTCCTTTTCCATGACCAGTCTCAAAGAAATTCCAACATTTTTTAATGCGGGTTTTCATATGAAGACGACACGACCAAAATAATGATCGTGAAGATTTGAATTGATTTGCACATCCATCTGACCATATCTAATGTTCATTGAATTTTATTTCATGACTTTTCAAGGAGTCATAAATATTTTCAAAACAATGTTGTACAAAATATGTATCATGTGTACGATCACACTTATATAAAAGTGATATTCTTTAATAAAATGTCGATTTTCACTGGTGCTTTCTATATGATCAACATATCGTTCAACATGTCTATATAGAATATGGACAAGCCTGGAGACTTGGTCAGAATAATAGTATTCACTCTGTATTTCTTTTTGTGGAACAAATGTGTAGTTTTTTGCAGAATCAACTATTGAAAAAATAGTCCCTGGTGGAAAAAATTCACGGGATTTTTTGAATTACAAGTCCTGCCATCGATCTCTATGAGAATTCTTGGTGTATTTATAAATTTCTGCCTCAAACTTTCTTAAAAAATCTATCATAAAAAATTCTTCTTCTTGTAAATCAATTCTTTTAGCACTTGTAGTACTACTTGAACCAGTCGATGTATGAATATATTCATATCTCTTTCATTTCACTTTTATGTTGGACAATGATTGATCATTTATATCAGTACGATATTTGTTTTGTAATTTAATCAAAATTCCATAATCATTGCACTTTTTACCACCAACAAATTTATTTTGGTAAAATAATTCATCGCTTTCTCTTACACATAGAATTTGAAATATGATATCATGGATAGTGGAAGGAGGAGGTGACTCTTTCCAAAATGTTTTACCAAAATTAAGGAATGTTTCATAATATAACTGAAATTCTACACGATAATGACAACAACAAGTGTCGCATACAATGATAGGTTTAACATACCATGGTTTTTGTTGCACAAAATCACTGATTGAGACATCAATTTCATGATTCTCTTCTTTGAACTTGTTGAACAAATATATCTGAGGGGTTTCCAACAAATGTTTTGCATGTTCTTGATACTAATTTCATGCTATTCTTCTTCACATCACATCCCTTGCTTTTGGTGAAACACGTGAATTTTTCATCCAATATTCATATATTATTTTTTTAACATCTTCTCCGAGTATATATTTGTATGGTTTTCTACAAATAACTGTCCAACAAGCTAGTTCATCATTTACATTTATTTGCAATCAAAATTTTCAATGTTTGTGCAAAGTTTTTCGTAAGGTTCCTAATTCTTGTGCCATAGATTTTACCAAGCGATTCTCTTTAGTACTTGGTGAAACCACTACCATTTGTATTTATCTACGTGCATCTAAAGCGCTTTTCTTTCTAGATCTTCCAATTGACTTTATAGCACTATTTATATTTTGTATCACATTTTCCTTCATTTTTTTTTATCTTTTGTTGATTTTAGAATACCCAACAAAGTCATAGCTTATTTTAATTTCTTTGATGATAAGAGACTTTTAAATATTTGAGCTTGAACTGCCACAGTTTCATCTTTGAAGAACGAATCAATAATGCGATTAACACAATAACGTATAACATGGTCAGCTTTTTTATCTCCATGTGTGAGTGCCAACATTTTCTAACATCTCATCATCGATATTGATTTCATCTGTACATATTAGAATTAAATGTACATAATGAGCTTACATATTCAATAAATAATTAAATTAATAAATATGTATAATTTCATTAATACACATTCAACATATATATATATATATATATATATATATATATATATATATATATATATATATATACCCGGTGATTCAATTTCTTCACTTGAATTTCTTTCAAAATTTTCAACATCTTCAATCATTGGTTCAATATCTCTTTCACTTTCTCTTTCAAAATTTTTTATCTCATCATCAATGTTTTGAGAAACATCTCTCTCTATTTACACTGCAAAATAGTTTTCAAATTAGTTCATCAAATAAAAATTAAGTTTCACAATACACTTGTCAAATTTTAAATATCAAATTTATAATATTTACCTTTACATACCTGCTTCAACTTCTAGTTGAGGTTGATTTTCCCTTTCAATATTTGAGTGTTTTTTTTTTTTTGGGTGATATTCTCTCCCTTGTTCTCTATGTTCCTTAGGGTCTCTTGTTTGATCATATTTTCTCTTGCAATTCCTTCGATTTTGCATGCTAATTGAGTATGAAGCTCAAAATATTTCCTTCAAAACACTGTAAAAAAAACTCACTACATCAAAATTTAGACAAAAAATTAATTAAAAAAGCATCACAAAAGAATTAATTTAAAAAAAAAGTCATTTTAAAATTTTGCACAAAAGACATACTTCAACCCAAAACACTTACTTAAAAATTCCGCCAAAAAAATGTCTTTTAAAAATGAATGAAGCTCATAATATTTCCTTCCAAGTCCTACAAAAAAAATTCATTTAAAAAGTTAGACAAAAACTCACTTTAAAAAATCATTATAAAAGTTTTACTTCAACCCAAAACACTTCCTCTTAAAAAATGTCACTTTAAAAAATACCTCAAAACAATGTCCATTGAAAATTAAGCCCAACCTCTTAAAAAGTGTCACTTTAAAAAATACCTCCAAAAAATGTCCTTTGAATATTAAGCCCAAAAAGAGTCGTTTTAAAATTAAGCCTAAAAAAAGTCCTTTGCAAAATTAGCACAAATGAAGAAATGTGTGGAATTATGTGAAAATAATGATTCCATTTTTGGTTATTTATATAGCTGTGAAATGTTTTTTTGGAGGGGCTTCATCAAATTTTTTGGCTGACGTAATTTCGAGTAAAAGTTCGACCAAACTTCTGTAAAAATTTCGGCCGATCTTTTGTGTCATTAGAATTAACGGGCTAACGCAGCAAAAAACAATTCGAATGAACTTTTTTAAAAGTTCGACCGAACTAACACGTCTGCAACTACGCAACAACTTGGCTTTGAAAACATTTATTCAAATCTAAAATGATTAAAATCGATCAACCTTTATGAATTAATTGTCAGAACCAAGACAACCATTTGCAGAATTCAATCTTCTTTCAGGAAATACAACTTTTATGGAATTCCATAAATACTTACTAATTTTAATTAATTTTGTAATAAAATAGGTGCAAACACTTTCTGAAGGTCATTATGATTCAGTGAAATCAAAATTCTGTATCTTCCAAAATACACTATAAAAAGAATTGAAAAAATTATGGTGCATTACATTGGTTTGTCGTCTGTAATGGGTAGTTTCTAAATTTTTAGTTTATAACTAATATGTTGAGAAATTTTGCGTGAATCGGAACATATTCAAAATACGCAGTTTTTTCAAATTGTATCAGTTTAAAAAATTCTAGTAATTATGATATGCATCAGTTGGTTTCATAAATATAACGAAACTGAAGTAGACTCTGTCTAGATTGTTGTAACACATTTTTTTCTCAAAAACACGAAGTTTTCAAAGAAGACACCAATGCGTTTGAACATGAATTTTTATGAATCCTTTGATTGTTAAAGAAAACACACTCAAAGAAATTTTAAGTTGACATATCCAATGTGAATAAAAAAATTCCAAAAAATAAGTAATAGAAAGCTCATAAAATTTTTGACAAGTTTTATTTTTATTGTAAAATGAAATTCTAAACAAAAAAATTGTTTTGGCTTGCATAAAGTTGAAGAAAAGAAAAAAATGATATTTTTTTCTCAAAAAAGGGCAAAAAGTGTAACCCAACTTCACATTTTCACCACAAGAAAAGTGTAACTAAGTCGGTCTTCATATTGACTATGTAATTATGTATTTTATGTAAAGAAGAAGACAAAGATAATAAAATGTATATTGGTTGTACTTGCTTCATGGGTTTCATGAGCAAGATTTTATCTTAGGTTAATAGAATTCTTCTTGATGTCTTTTTAGGGTTTGTCTTCTGTTTATAAATTTATTCACTGTCATGTATATGAAGAACCTAGTCGTCATTGAATGCTCCAAGACCTTATCCTAAAAGATGTGGAAGAATGGATTGAAATAGTTCTTATATCAACCCTGGAAATATATGATAAAGTTGGCCTTCACTCTCACAGTTAAGTCGACCTACAAGCTAGTGGATGGTCGATCTAAAAACAAGAAGATTGCCACTATATATACACAGTCTCAGCAGTCAATTACACACCAAGTTTTCTGCAGATCTCTCCGAGCTAGAAGTGCGGAATACTTTTAGCTGATTGCAGATTTTCTAATTGAAAAATAGTGTCGATTTCCTGAAGTGATTATGAAGTATACAATACATTCTTCATGAAGTTATAACCGAGTATAAAGTGTGGATTTCCTGAAGTGATTACGAAGTATATAATGCGTACTTCCTGACGTTATAACAGAGTATAAAATGCAAATTTTCTAAAGTTGTTACACAATATAAAATGCGAATTTCTTTAGGAGATAACAGTGGTTGTATGTGGACTGTCCTGTGCAAGCCAATGCTCTTTTTAGAGACTAATAAATAAAGGATCTGAGATAAGAAAGACAGTGCTGACATATCTGTGTTATAAGGAAGGAGTCAACTTCAGTCAAGAGTGGATATCTTTGTCAGGATAAAGTCCGTTTTAAATCTGAAGTTCAGGCAACATTGAAGTATGTCAAGTTGAGTATCTATTTGAGAAGTAATGCAGATGAATATGATATATGGTTAAGTCTGATATAAATGCATATTACTATGATGTCTATAATGCAGATTACTATAAATGTCTATGGTGCAGATCACCATAATGAATCACTATGATGTATGTTGTTGTCTAGTGTAAAGAAGAGATTCAGATATGTGACTACAATCTATGACAGAATCAAGTCTATTATATGAAGGCCTAAAATGGATGTGAAAGCTAAGGATCATCGCTAGATAAGAAAAGAGAGGACCTTCTCTCTCATAGTTCATAGAAGAAAGGTTAGTTCAGGTCAATGAAGAAAAGAAGGACCAACAACAGTATCAAGGTCTTGGAGACATTCATAGGTCAAGGGTCTGAGTCTTGGTTATGATACTTTTCATTTGAAGATCTATAAGAATAATTTCTCGTGGGTTTTCCTCTCCAAGCGGGAGAGGTTTTTTCCCTGGCTCTAAGAGCATAATTTTTGTGTCTCTTGTAATTTGATAATTGACTTGATGAAAGACTAAATAAGATAAAGAAGAAAAGACATAAGTATCTCAAGTAAGCTCAAAAGTAATTATTAAGAAGATAATTTGTATTAATCTACCAGACCTCCAAATTCTCAACACTTCTCACTATTGCTATCGACCATTGCACACCATACCGGTGATGGGCAACACATTAGTTGCTCGCTTTTATTTTATGTTAATTCTTTATTACTGGTGCCACGACTTGTGAGGTGGTCTCCGATTTTTTTGCAGCATTTTTGTACGACATTAGATAGATATCATTCCAAGCACAAGGGAGGGTGAACTTCCCTTTTGCTTCAAAGTTATTTTGTTTAATTTTTGAGAGGTTTCCAGAGACTAGGCATAATTTTGTTCGACAGCCTCATAGGCCGATGTTGCACGTACATATGGAGATGTGGGGCTAGATGATGCCCAAGAAGGGCGAGTCTGACTTTTTTTCCAGGATATCTCATGATGAATTAGATTTGCTATCCAGTGTTGATGATCACACCTTTGTTTTGGTGCCATGTCTATATGCTGGTTTGGATTGGCAAGGGTGTGCCAACATCCTTTTCACAAATGATGAGCTGCCGGATGAGAGAGGTAATATTAATGTTTTCTTTAAATTTATTCTAACACGTTCTTTAACTTGTTTTATTAAATTTTTTAATGAAATTATCTAATTATTGTTCTGTACTTATATATATTTTGTAGATATTTGGTCATTTGTGGGTGATGAGATGCCACCACCACCAAATGATCAAGGTGTATATCTTGCTAACGAGGAGATGGCATATGCGAAGGATCATGCCGGTGAAAAACCTAGTTCTCATGATCATGCGAAGGTACCGACAGGTGTGAGGTGTAGGCCTAACACTCGATTTAGGATGGAGTTGGGCGACCAACTCTGTCGACTCCTAGTGGAGGAGGGAGTCAGGCCGGTAACTATCAGAGAGATATAGGCTGATGATAGGCTGAAAGTGATATGGAGAGGCATGACTCGTGATATGTTGACCCTGATGCGACATATCGTTTGAGCTACCAGATTACTAGCGCGAGTGAGGAGGGCCGGTCGACGTAGGCATGGTGGAGATTTCGTACGTCGACAGTTGAGCAACGCATCATCTGATGATCATGATCAGGGGAGTGATCATTGTTTAGCTATTACTCCACCTCCTCCTCCACCTCGTGCCGGAGATGAGTAGCCTGCAACATCCAACAGTCATGATCATGAGCATGCAGCTGATCCCGAAGAGGGTGCAGGTCCATCTGAGGTGGTAGGTCCATCGATTGTGCAGGCCATCACACTATCCACAGATCAGCAGGCTGGACCATCCATGAGTCATCATGAGCAGGCAGTTGATCCTGATCAGCATGAGGCGCCTCCAAATCAACAGGCACGTGATCAACATCTATCTGAGCATGTCGAGGCTGCACCATTGACTAAGCAGGCCTCGACTAGTACTACTATTGATGTACCACCAACCAATATTTGACATTTATATGCGGTTGATGTTAATAGTTGTATAATTTTTGACATTATATATATATATATATATATATATATATATATATATATATATATATATATATATATATATATATATATATATATATGGTCTATGTATTTTATGTTCATGTTGCAGATGTACTTAATTTACATGTTGGTGTTCATCATGATGTGTATATTGTTAGGTCATGTTAGATATGTTCATTTAATATGCAACTTGCAGATAGATGTGTATGTGATAGCAGTTATTTGAAATGAGATGTATATTTGATGTTTGTGTTGTGATGATGTTATACAATGTTTGTGTTTTGCTAGATGATCATGATCACGATGATTAGATGATGTTAGCAATTTTGAATGTGTTTTTTAGTCAAATATGATGTTTGTACGATGATTATCATGACCGTGATGTTTATTTTTAATATTAAATTATGATATTTATTAAATATTATGTCGTGATTGTAATTGAAATTTTAATTTTAATTGTATGTAAAATTGTAAAATTGTAATTGTATTTCTAATTGTAATTGTATGTGAAATTGTAAAATTGTAATTGTAATTTTAATTGTAATGGTATGTAAAATATTTGTAAAATTTTAATTGTATTAATGTGAAATGATTGTAATTGTAATTTTAATTGTATGTAAAATTTTAAAATTGTAATTGTAATTGTAATTGTATGTGAAATTGTAATTGTAATTGTAATCGTATGTAAAATATTTGTAAAAATGTAATTGTATTAATGTGAAATGATTGTAATTGTATATAAAATTCTAAAATTGTAATTGTAATTGTATGTATTGTCATCATTCAATTTTATTAAAAGTTGTAAATGTGTAAATTAATTGTCAATTTTGAACCATAACTACCGTAAGTAAAATGTATATCGTAAATATTGTTAAATTACCACAATTGTAAAATTGTATGAATATAAATAATTCTAAAATAATAAATCTAGAATAATATGAATTTTTGTAACATAATAAAGTTTAGAAAATAATGCAAATAAATTCATGTACTTTATAATTATCATTATTTTATTATGATCTTACATACAAAAAAAAAGAACTTTATACAGTACACCATTGTTTTCGAGATCAACATAATTGCAAATTATCAAGTGAAATGATTTTAACATTTTTTTTTGGTAAGTTAGGCTAAACTATAATAATTCAAAGTGAAATGTTACATAGGCGTCGGGCTGAGATGGTAAGATGTGCTTATCCAATCCCAACCTTCGATGCTTTCAAAATAACGCAGGTTTCGGGCTGCCTCTTAGGAGGAAACCAACCCTTGAATAGCATCAAACAGTCAAAAATTACAAGGTGTGCCATGACACATGAAAAAGAAAAATATCTATAGTATGTGCTGAAATAACAAAAAAAAGAAAAGATCTGAGCAACCACGTAGTCATGGTGTTCCTTCATCATCCTCTATGACATGGTCCTCCTCCTTGATGCAACATCTGTACTCCTGTGCTATGGCCTCTTCCTCAGTTGAAGGCATGCGTGGGGGCTTTGTAGCAGCTGCGTAGAGGATGGGAGCGACCGGGTACTCAACATCAGGAACACACATCCAAACACAATCTGAGTCCATGATCCACACATCAGTGCCCTCCCTCAAGGCCTCCTGTGTCGGGAGAGGCTCGAATTTGCGAGGAGTAGGTTGCTGAGGGTGCGTGATGGTGGATTTCCTGGGGCCCCTTCTGCCCCTCTGATTCGATCTCCTCCTTGGTGCGCTCAGAGCGCTGTGGTGCCTCTCTGTCACGACTACCAAAAGAGGAGCCCTCAATGGATTCCAAATGATTTTCCTGACCGCGCTGATAGCGACCCAAGAATGCGCCTGTTTGGCTACCCATGATGGTATTTTGGCGTTGAAGCGGAGCCATGGGGGGGTAAATAAATAGAGCGGGGGAGGCTGGTCCAAGTGCGGTGACTTTCTCAACAAGGGAGCACTCAACATAAAAGCGGGGCAGGGGGGTGCGCAACTGAGAACTATGTAGCAAGGGGGCTCGTAGAAGGGGGGGCACACAGCGAGGGAGCCTGCCTCTGAAAGCACGCATTGGGGTGAATCTGTAGAGGCGGGGAATTCCAGAGGGGGGCGCGCAACAAGGGGGAACACCATGGGGAGTGCACAACCTGGAGGGGAGCAACAAGATGGGTTCCCAGCGGGCTACCACTGGTATGGTGGCACACAGCTGGGGGAGCACGCAGAGAGATTGAGGTAGCAACAGAATGGAAAGGGAGGCGAAGAAGGCTCTGGAGGCCAATTGGAGCAGCATGGGGATGACACAATGAGGAAAGACCTTGCCTTTTGAAGACCTGTGGCATGAGCGCAAATGCTGGGAGATTTTGTGACACGTTCGCGAATGCGAGTTGGGACAGTTCTCATGGGGTTGCATGTGATTCAGGGTATGGAAGAAGATCAACTACGTTAGGGATATCATGTAAATTATTGCAAAGAGGAGGTTCTGCATCAGGTTAGAGCTAGCGGTGCAGGACTTCGTCAGCTTGTGCATGGGAGGAACTAGCTTTGCACGTTCACATCATGCCACCCACATTCAGGGGAAATGATTTTAACATTAACACAATGCAAATTACCAATTAATTCAAAATACATATTATAATGTTTCGAAAAAAGAGAGTCTTAGTTATAAGGTAATTAAGTTTTATTCTTTATAAAAAACCATCTTAAAAAGTATAAATGATGAAATAACACATGTACCATATCACTCTCGGTTCTCATGATCACCCTCATTATATTACATCTCTCTTGGCATGATAACACTATTATTCTCAAAAATCTGTTTTGATCTAGGGTCATGTCTCAATACGAACCACCTATCCCTATCCAAAACTTCTGGGTAAAAAACACCTAGTTGCAGTGTTTGGGGAAAACATAGGGCTCCTTAGCTTCATCCCACATATTTCTAGAGTTGATACATATCAGCCTACTATCACGACCTTTCTTTACATTATTCTGATCAAAGGTGTCCCACCACTTGAACCCAAAAATAACACATTAGAAAGAAGAGAAATCCACTTCAATGATCTCTTGTATCTTTCCGACGTAACCTAACGTCCCTCGTACTATGTTTTGATCATGGTGGATAGATCAACTAGATTGATCGAACTCGACTTCCACTCCATAGTCTTGTGTCATGTGTCCATCATCGACATTTTTTGTGCAAAAATGGTGTCCATATGCCCACATACATGGGAACAAATGCATCTATAAAAAAGTTAAAAAATCATATTGTCATGTGTCTTATAATAACCCAAAATTTAAAATATGAAATATGGATGTAATTACATTTCAAAGGTGCATTATTAAGTTTAAAATTATGTACATAAATAGATTATTACCGAGTGGATGCACCCAATCCCTATGTTTAGCGCATCCTCTTCAGCACACGGGTAACGACCGGTTGCACCATATTTCTCTCTGACTTAGTCAACAACCCAACTATTGGGGCATATTTTTGGCATATTTTATTTTAAATGATTAGGACAAGGCACAATTATACCATTCAACCATCTGAATTCTTATCCCATTTCATCCTCTTTTATTCATACAATGCAACCCACGGTTGTGTCACTTCAGAATTGTAAAGAACGAATTTATTGATTGCTTCAATATATGCATTCGCTGATGAAATCAAACCGACATATAGTACATATGAGATCAAATATACATTATATCGAAGTTCAACATGAATATTTACTTTGTGTAAATTTGAAAATTTATAAGTCGCTTACTCTTTATCAAGCGCATTTTTCCATTTGTTTGGAGAAGCTCCCCTTCTCTTTTGTCTTCATCCCTTTCATCGTCCCAAATCACCGAACCTAGTTTGTTGTTGATTTGCTTGATGTACTCACTCACATAATTGAAAGACTCATACGATATGTACCCCTCTGCCATAGACCCCTCAAGTTTTTGCCTTTGTCGAACAAAACCTTTCAATTTCTTCATGTACCTTTCTAAGAAGAACATCCAACGACAAGAAACCACCCCAACTGATTCAACCTCATATACTAGGTGGATTAGAAGATGAACCTGCAAGTCCATGAAACTCGTCGACAGTTCCTTCTCAAACATACAAACAATCTCAACTATCTCTTTATGCCACCGTGGAATTCTAGCCACATGAATCTCCTTTGACGTGATCCTATGTACAAATGCAAATAATTTAGATATGGCACGTCCTAGGTCTTGGGAGAATTGATGTTTTACACACACACACATAGACAAAGGATAATGACACATAAAATTTATAAACACATGAAATAATATACAAAATTAGTTATGTTTTATGATCACTGCATGGGATAAAATTTATTAATATATTAAAAAATAATAAAATCATGCTTTTTACATTATACATACTCTTAGAAGATTCAAATGGTCATGCAATTTCAACCCTGACAAATGGTCATCCACGGTGAAGAAACGCTGTAGTGAAGATCCACCCTCACACCCATTATAACTTCCTTTGCCAAAGAAAGATAATCTTTTTTTAAAATCCATAGGACATCACCTTCTTTGAAATACCATGAATTAGAGGGACCAGTGTCTACCTTTGATCTTGTACTTTCTAATCGTCTTGGTCAATGTTTCTTTTTAGTTTTTGAAGTAATAATATCTTTCCTAACAACCAATGTGTCACTTTGTTTCGATGATATGTGCCTCCATAAAGAAGATGAAAATTTTTCAAATATATGCACGGGATCTAATAAGTGGGTAATCTTAAGATGCTCCCAATATGGGAGGTTATAAAAGATAGATTTCCTTTTCATTCCAATGGGCAATTTCTCAACATAGGTGTCGAAAATTCTGGATCATCGAACATAGGATCCCCATTTGAATCGAACATTTCTATGAACTCCTTCTCGTTCTCTCTCACATATGCTCTAAGCCATTCAACTGGTGTCGTTATTGGAGGCCTTTAGGTTCTCTCTCATTTACCATTGAAAGCAGATGCTTCTCTTCTGTAAGGGTGTTATTTTGGGAGGAATACCCTAGAGTAGTCATACACTGGATTTTGTAGGTCGTTGGACCATCTAGCTTTCAGAGAAGGTCCACAACATTTACATCCAAAATACCCTTTTTTTGAAAGACCTGCAAAATTATTGTATATAATATATATGCATCGCACACTAAATAATATCATGAAGATCAGAATAGTTACAACAAATTAAATAACTAATATGCGAAAGAATATTGTTACATATATAAACAAATCAATAAACATGTAATTTACCAGAGCAAACTCCTAAGCCTGGATAATCATGTGTCATGTAATCACATATGCCATACAACGTAAAACTCCTCTCTGCCGCGATGGGTCTTGATACGTCATATACATTTATCCCATCCCATAATTCCTTCAATTCATCTACTAGTGGTTGTAAGTAGACATCCATATTTTTCACTTGTCTTCTACTAGGGACTATGAGATCCAACATAAGATGTTAATTCTTCACAGACAACCATGAGGGGATATTGGTATTGATCACTACTACATGCCAAACAAAATAGTTGATGTTCTGGAGGGAATATGGGTTGATGCCATCCATGGCTATGCTGAGTTATAGACTTCGTACTTCATCCTTGAATTTTTCGGGGCCATGTATCCTCTATATGCTTCATGGCTATTGAATCTCTTGGGATTCAAATAACTCCCAACTCACTTCTATGTGAGGCATTCCATCCCTGCAACATAGCTGATTCTTTGCAACGAAAGAGCCTTTGAATCCTTGGGATTATATGCATGTGCCTCAATATATTAAAAGAAGGACCACATTATTTACCCGTCTTTTTTTATTTATCATACCTGCCATGCCTCTTTGTCTACATATTCTCCTCTATATAATACAATGATTTTGACATGCATGATATGATATGTACTCAACACCCAACATTTTCAACAATTTCTTTGCCTCTTCGCAGCTACCGGGCAAGACATTATCACTCATAAGAACCTTATCTTTGAATAACCTGTAGTTGGTCATCATGGAAAATAATAAATATACATTAATGTCGATATAATTATTAACGTTCATAAAATTGACCATTTTTAATGTTGATTGTGTGATTATATTTCTCAAAATATAAGGGAGGACTTGATGGTCAATTACATAAATTTTTTTCGAGAAACATGCATTTGACAAGAAAAAATTTGCTTTCAAGTTGTACAGTAACAATTTTGTCCCCAACTCGGTAGAATTTTACTAACCGCTAGGTCCAAAGAGAGGGGTGGTGAAAGAAAATTTAAGGCTTTCGAAAAAACTATCAACGATATGAGCATCATCCATTAGCTGATCATCGTTATGGAATTGATCCAAAATGGATTTAGTTTTTCCTCCAAATAAAAGTCTTCAAATGTAGATGAAAATAGGATCAAGGTGAAGTGCTCGTCGACACGATTCCAATGGTGTGAACGACTCGTAAAACCGAGTTTTTATGAAGAATATGTGGCCAGTCAAAGTTTATGAAAATTAGGGAAAAATGACAAAAATTCAAAGTCAACGGTTAGGATGATGTCAGCAGGACACATGTCATCCTGGGAACACGCCACCTGTCTAGGGTGATGTTAGTAGATCAATGACACGTCGAAGTTTGATTGGTTGGAATGGGCCAATCCGGGGCTAACACGTGGCAGCCTGGATTTTTCCCAATTTGGCCTCATTTCCAAAAAATTGGGGATTAGGGAGGATCAAACCCCTAACCTCCCAGAATGGATAGTATTTCGTAGGAATTCGTTCACCCATCGAGCTACTGTGTCGCTTGGTATTAAATGTAAATACATTGTATTTATTGCGTATTGGGATTCACCGCTAGAAAAATTCCGAACGGTCGGGGTCAACCCCACGACCGCCATACCTTTAATGTTATCATGCCGCATATATTTGTTGCCACATATTATCAAGCCCGCATATTATTAACCATTGGATGTAGCCTTATCCAAGGGTTATGGCACCACATATATATGTTTGCATATATTGCTATGTAACCGTCGGAGCATATATTATAACAAATATATGATACTGTATATAGTTGTAAAAAGATGGAGGTAAGGTGGAAGGGTCGGGCAGGGGTTTCGACCTACCGACCTTCCAAAACCTCATATATACAATGAATTCAAACAAGTGCGATGGCCATTCAACCAAGTGGTGGAGCTTGTAACCAAGCCACCTGGAACCTTTCTTAATGTTGTACAGAGTTGAATTCGCCCAGAACCAGTGAGCGCGCAGTCCAAGGTGGTATTGTTGTAGAGAAGGTGGCTTTTGTGTAGGAAAGGTTGTTTTCTAGAAGGGAGAGGTGGTTTTGAATTCTCCAGGGGGTCTGGAGGTCACAGTGGCGGAATATAGGCAAGTTTATACTCGTTTTGACCGAAATTTCGAGCCGATCGTAATGGTGAGGTCAATTTTATTATTTGAGCTTTTGTTTTTGAGCTCATACCTGTAAAATCATTTTGAAGACAAAATAAAGCGGTCAGCATTGGAAGCTAAGTACCTAGAGACGTAGCCAAGAAGTCTGGTGAACTTTGTTATTAAATTCTTGCTGTGTTGATGTGTTTGAATGTGTTTTCATTTTCTTATGTTGTTTATGTTATTCACAATATTATCGATCTATTGCACTAAGTAACATAAGCTGCTCACATAGACGTCAATAATACCTTTTTAATAAATCAGATCAAGTGGTATCAAAGCTTAGGGTTAATTTTTAAAGGTTTGACAGTGTCATGTGAAGATTTGAATGCTTACTAGGTCAAAGTGCAAATGAGGAGAAGGAGAACTTGTTGAAGAAAATCCAGAGATTGGAAGGGTATTTTCACAAAAGAAGATGACATAAGAAAATGTATTGGGAACAGAAGCTCAATTCATGGACAACTTCATGAAAATACATGCGATGGTAGAATAGATGTATAAAGAGTTCAAAAAGGGCAAAGGTGAAGGCACTTCATCACCTAAAACAGGCAAAGAATTGGGGGAAAAGCCTCTTTCATTATTTCCACCTTCTCCTCCATCATCACCATCATCGTCATCATCGACGTCCTCTTCTCATAAATATAGTTATTCTAAAAAGAAGAAGATGAAGACATCATATTTGATCAAATTAGATGTGAAATTTGATTTGCCAATTTATGATGGTGAGCTTAACGCTAAAAAGCTTGATAATTGGATAAGAAAAATTGAAGTTTATAGCAAGGTACATAAATTTGTTTCAGAAAGAAAGAAGATCCAGCTTGCCAGATTTTTAGAAAATTATATATTACATAGCAATGGAACAAATAAAATATATGCGGAAACAAAAACACAAGAAACACATAAAACCAGAGAGACACATATATACGTGGTTCACCCAGTTTGGGCTACATCCACCCCGAATAGCCAGTCCTTCCTTTCTATTATCCAGAAAAATGAATAGACAAAACCTACAGTAGATCCGCTATAATATCCTCTGATCTCTCTCTCAGTCTCCCTATCTATTTCTCACTCTGAGAATACACATACAATACAGAGCCGCAATAAAATACCCTCATACATGCGAGGGGTTTCTTTCTAGGGCAAAAAACCATAAACTAAACATAACTTCTACCGTCAAATCATCTGCCTAATGAACGATGTAGATTGACTAGAAATTACTATACTTTTACAAGGTAGCGTATAATTACGGGCGGCGTTTCCGCCCCATTAAGGTATAGGGGTCCAACGTTGTGATACAAAATAAACAAGATAATCAGGCTCCACACGCAACATAACCTTCGTCTTGGAGGAACCAAACTTGTTTGGTGGGAAGGTAAGACATAAGAAGATCTTCAAAAACATGGTAAAATCATTTTGACATGGAATGAATTTGTTTCTGCTATTAAAAAACAATTTTATCCTTTGGCTTACATGCATCAAGCTATGATGAGTTGGAAAATATTATGTCAGTTAAAGGGTCAAAGTGTGCAAAGTTATACTCAGGAATTTCGTAAAAGAGCTTTGGCACTAGGCATATCATTGGACTCACCAGAAACATTATTGAAATACATAGGTGGCTTACATAATTATTTGAGGCATACCATACTGATGTTTAATCCAACTAGCTTAGATGATGTATTAGTTCAAGCAACTCATCTAGTATAAATTTAGAATGCAGAACTATGGATTAACTAGCTCTAGAGAATGCAGAAATAAAGAACCAGGTACAAGAATTTCTCGATCAAGGGTTTATTCAACCAAGCACTTCACCATGCGGATTGCCTATTGTGTTGGTACATAAGAAATATGGTTCATGGAGAATGTGCATTGATTTCCGAGCATTAAATAAAATAACAATAAATAATCATTATCCTCTTCATCGAATTGATGATTTATTAGATAAGTTGAAAGATGCAGTTTACTTCACTAAGTTATACTTGCGAAGCGACTACCATCAGATCAGGGTTTCAGAACAAGATGTATGGAAGACTGCTTTAAAAACTAAGAAAGGACTCTATGAATGGATGGTTTTGCCTTTTAGCTTGACCAATGCTCCAGCTACATTCATGCGTGTCATGAATGATGTTCTTAGATCATTTATAGGTGATTTTGTAATAGTCTACTTAATGATATTCTTGTTTTTAGTAAGACATGGGATGAACATATCAAGCATGTAAAGCAGGTTTTAGATGTGTTAAAAAGAGAAAATATCTATGTAAAACCGTCAAAATGTGAATTTGGCAGGAGATATTTAAATTACTTGGGTTATATTGTAGGGGGTGGTGAATTGAAGATAGATTCATCTAAGGTCGAAGTCATTGTAAATTGGCCTAAGCCCAAGACTGCTACATAAGCTAGAAGTTTGTTAGGGGAAACACAATACTGGAGAAAGTTTATTTATAACTTTTCTTTGATTGCAACTCCTCTACATGCTTTGACAAGTGTGAAATAGGCGTTTCAGTGGGGAGGAAAACAACAGAAAGCCTTCGACACATTGAAAGAAAGGATCAATACAACGCCAGTACTAGCACTGCCAGATCTTCAACATCCATTTGAGATCGAGACAGATGCAAGTGAATATGCCATGGGGGAAATGTTGATGCAACACATAAAGCCTATATGCTTTCATTTTGAGACATTCACATCAGCAGTAGTTAACTATCCTACATACGATAAGGAATTATATGCATTAGTACATAGTGTTAAAAAGTGGAAACATTACATAATGGGAAAAGAAACAATAATACGTACATATCATCACCACTACAATATTTACACTCACAAAATAAATTGCAACAATCAAGACACTATCGTTAGATGGGTTTCTTACAATAATTTCATCTTGTAATAAGATATAAGAAAGGCATACATAATAGGGTTGCAGACATGTTATCAAGACTAATCATAAATGCATCCACAATTCTTAAGCATAATTCAGTAATGCACAAAATCTATATTGAACAATATGCTCAAGACACAGATTTTAAGGATGTATATGCAACTTTAAGTCATGGAAAGCAGGTAGAAGAATTGGATTATTTCATAAAGGAAAAAATCTTATATCATTTGGGAAAATTATACATTCCACAAACAGAAAGAGTTAATGTGATTCGAGAAGCACATACTTCTCTAATTTCAGGTCACTTTGGTGTAAGTAAAACAATTGCACAATTACAAAGATTCTGCTATTGGCCAAGAATGAATGAAACAATTTCAAGATATATTAAAGGATGTACTATGTGTGCTATAAGCAAGCCAAGTAACAGAAAATTAGGTTTGTACAATCCACTTCCAATTCCTTCTCGTCCTTGGGAAAGTTTATCCATGGATTTTGTTGGGGGATTGCCAATGTCTAGGAAAGGTCATGATTATTTGTATGTGGTTGTGGATATGTTCAGTAAGATGTGTATTTCGACACCATGTACTAAACAGGTCACAGCTGAACAAACTGCAAAGTTGTTCTTTCAACATGTATGGGTTCATTTTGGGTTACCCACTTCTATTGTATCTGATTGAGATTCTCGATTTGTCAGGAAATTTTGGTCAAGTTTATGGGAACTCATGGACACAAAGTTAAAGAAGAGCATGGAATTTCATTCGCATACTAACGACAAAACTGAAGTGGTAAATAGGACAGTGGTACAGTTGCTTCGAGGTTATTGCAGCAAGCATCCTAAGCTTTTGGATGAGCATTTGTGTTATGTGCAGCATGCTTACAACCATGCGAAACATTCTTCTACTCAACGATCTCCGTTTGAGAATTGTTTTGGTTTTGTACCAAAGTCTCCCTTGGATTTTGTCTTTGGTAAAGACATAGCAGTTGATGGACACAACGATGTGGACAAAGCAACCAAGTTCATTGAACAGATCCAGGAAATTCACCAGGCAGTACAGGAACAACTGGAAAAGAGGTAAGCAAAGTATAAAGCGAGGCATGCCAAGCATCGAGTTGAGCATATTTTTCAAGTTGGTGATCAATTCTAGTTGTAAATCAGCAAAGAAAGACTTCAAGGGGAAGGTAAAAAGTTGAAACCAATTAGATATGGTCCTTTCAAAATTCTTGACAAAATTGGTGAGAATGATTTCCACCTAGATCTACCAGCTTATATGGAGATCTATTCCTTCATAAATGTTGAAAACTTGCGATTGTATGAGCCTTCAATGATTGAAGATACATAAGAGCAAATTCAGGTACCTTCCATCGAATATTTTTCACCAGAGTATCTCAACTAGTTGCAGGAGGACACAATTATCGACAAGAGGATAAGGAATTTGCGACGAGGAGAAGTTGAGTATCTTCGAGTTGGGCTTAAGGGTACAAATCCAAGTAAAGCATGATGGATATAAAGTGAAGGAAAGATATCCTCACTTACTCGACAACTAAACCAACTTTTGGTGGTCCAAAAGCTTCCTGTGGGGAGGAGTGATCCAAAATGGATTCAGTTTTGCCTCCACATCAAAGTCTTCAAATGAAAATGAAAATAGGATCAAGTTGAAGTTCTCGTCAACAGGATTCCAATGGTGTGAACGATACGTAAAACCGAGTTTGTATGAAGAATATGTGGGCAGTCAAAGTTTATGACAAATTAGTGCAAAATGAAAAAAAGTAAAAGTCAGCGGACAAATTCAACAGTCAAGTCAACATTCAAGATGATGTCAGCAAGACACGTGTCATCTTGGGAACCCGCCACCTGTCTAGGGTGATGTCAGCAGATTAGTGACGTGTCGAAGAATGATTGGTTGGAATGGGCCAATCCGGGGATGACATGTGGTAGCCCAGATTTTGCCCAATTTGGCCTCATTTCCAAAAATTTGGGGATCAAGGCGGATCAAATCCCTGACCTCCCAGAATGGCTAATATTTCATCAGAATTCGTTCACCGGTCGAGCTACCGTGCCGCTTGGTATTAAATGTAAATACATTTTATTTATTTCGTATTGGGATTCATCGCTAGAAAAAGGCTGGACGGTCGGAGTCAACCCCACGACTACTGAACCTTTAATGTTATCGTGCCGCATATATCCGTTGCCACATATTATCAAGCCCACATATTATTAAACATCGTATGGAACCTTATCCAAGGTTTATGGCACCACATATATATGTTTGCATATATAGCTATGTAACCGTCGGAGCATATATTATATCAAATATATGATACTATATATGGTTGTAAATAGATAGAGGTAAGGCGGAAGGGTCGGGCAGGGGTTTCGACCCACCGAACTTCGAAAACCTCATATATACAACGACTTCAAACAAGTGTGATGGTCATTCGACCAAGTGGTGGAGCTTGTAACCAAGCCACCTGAAACCTTTCTTAATGTTGTGCAGAGCCGAATCCGCCAAGAACCAGTGAGCGCGTAGTTCGAGGTGATATTTCTGTAGAGAAGGTGGTTTTTGTGAAGGAAAGGTGGTTTTCCAGAAGGCAGAGGTGGTTTTGAATTCTCCAGGGGGTCTGGAGGCCACAATGGAGGAATATAGGAAAGTTTATACTCGTTTTGGCCGAAATTTCGAGCCGGTTGTAATGGTGAGGTCCATTTTCTCATTTGAGCTTCTATTTTTGAGCTCATTCCTGTAAAATTATTTTGAAGACAAAATAAAGCGGTCAACACTGGAAGCTAAGGACCCGGAGATGTAGCCAGGAAGTCTGGTGAACTCCGTTATTAAATTCTTTCTGTGTTGATGTGTTTGAATGTGTTTTCATTTTCTTATGTTGTTTATGTTATTCACAATCTTATCGATCTATTGCACTAAGTAACATAAGATGCTCACATAGATGTCAATAATACCTTTTTAATAAATCAAATTAGGAATGCATCTAACAACATTGTCTCCATGGCAGTCATATCCCTTAAGTAATCATCCATACCAGCCTTTATTTGATTGACTCCATTGCCAACTTGTGAAGAACTAATATTGCTGTAGTAATTACTAATTGGTGAATCTGGACATAGTGGGAATTGAATAGGTGGTCGATTCAAATATTTTTGGTATCATTCCTCTCTGATTTTTTGTCTTAATTCAGCCTTCTATCGTTTTGACATTGTCGTGGGGTGCAACCGAATATGGTAGGTATTACACCAATTTTTGGTCATCTAACCTGTTACTATTAGATGGACCAAAGTACACCATGTAAGACCAATTTTACCCTAAGTAAAATTGCTTTCACTATGAAAAATAACTTAATAATCCATAATTTATTAAGTTGTTTAGGGTCTAAACATGAAACCCCATGAGGAAATATTGAATAAATCCATATTTATTTGATTTTACTCAAGGAATAATTAGTTAAACAACAATTTAATTAATATTCCTAGTCATATTTAACCTAAAACAGGAAAATTAATTAGATAAATCACTATTTATTTTATTATTTTCTAGGAATAATTATTTAAACCTTGTTTAAATAATATTCCTTGTTAAATTTGACTAAATCATTTATAAATAATTGAATAAATCATTATTTATTTAATTATTACTCAACCACACTCTTAAAATAATAAATAAAACATTTATTTATTTATTTATTATTTACAAATAAAGGGATTTGACCAAATTCAATTTTTTTTCCCTCCAACAAATATAATAAAATATTCCATAAAAGTTGGATCTAGATTTGGTTAATAATATTTTAATTAAGCACCAATATCTAGAGTAACTCAATATTTTGTTATAAATAGAAGGGTTTTTCCATTCATTCACTACCTTTTGTTGCCTAAAGATCACTCTGGATCTATACTTTTGGTCTGACTTTGATCCTCCATCATTGTCATATTTTGCTACCATTTTTCTTGTGAGTTCCCTTTGAGTTCCATTTTTTGTCTGGGTTTTCTACACCATCAAGAGAGAGAGATCTTAGATCTGAAGTGTTGAGGAAATACAATAACCCATCCCATTGAGGGGGACTAGTAACATCTTTCCATGTTCCCTTCCCAGGTGTCAAAAATACAAAAAAATCTTTAAAAATATTCTTGTCTTGTCTATTGGATGCATGGAGCAACTCTTGCTTTTATTTACTGCTTAATGTCTTTTACTGCATAGATATGGATTTTGTAGCATTTATCTTGGTCAATTAACTGCAAATCTAAAGAAATTGGCAGCCAGCTTTGATGTTAGGGATGTTTGTTATGTACAGCTAAAGTGGGCTTTTTTCGTACACTTGCGATTAGAATTCATCCTAACAGTAGGTATGTTTCTCATCATCACTAGAATCCTAATAATTTCAAAAAATATATTTGAACATGATTAGTACAAAATCTATGATATCAATTAGTAAGCACGTCGACGATGCATGATTAATTGGTTTGACGTTGAAATAATAACATTAATATACCAAACAATTATTATTATCATCATTGTCCTAGGATTAATGTGGCTAGAAGATGCAATGTTACAATTGGAAGGATGAAGCGGCTGTCCATTTTCATCTACCAAATGCGCCTTGCGGCATGCTGCTCCCGATAAGAGCTTCCGACGTTTTGGCGTTGTTTGAATATTTTGTGCATCTGTACTCGATTTTGAATCTGCATGAACCTGCAAATTTGTATACATTACTTTTATTAAGCTGATTGACATGGATAAAAAAATAAATTCAATTAGATAATGAAAATATAAATAAAATATGAAGTAAATATTACGTCTCGATATGGATAGGGAGAACTCTGCGATGGACTTTGAGAAATATTATGGAACGAGCTAGATTTTGAAGAATTGTCCATTCGATATAATTATGATTTTTTCTCCCTGCATTTGAGAAAATTCAACAATAAATTTTGGTGTACACACCTAAAATTAATTTCGGTGCCTTAAAAATGGACTTATTATTATCGGTGCTAATTTACAGATAATTTCACTAACGCGTTTTAGTTACTACGCACCGGTGTAGTTTTATTAATTGACGCACCGGTTCCGAATAGCCGCAAATAAAAAAAGCGCAAATTTATTTTTTTGAAGTGAAAAAAAAAAGATAAATTGAAAAATGGCAGGCAAAATATTTTCGAAAATCTAATTTCATAAAACAATTCTTAAAATAGAAAAAAAATTCATTATTTCATTATTTTTGCAAAAATTTTCAGGGAGATATTTGCACGAGACATACGTGGAGTAAGAGAGCCCGAGAGCACTATGGAGCAGTGAAATACTTTCGAACAGAACTATTCAGACAATCAGAATACCAAACCTCTGGTGATTCAAACCCTGTAGCATAACATTTCAAACAATCTGGTGATTAAATTTTATTTTATTTTTACATTTTCTGCAGTATTTTTTACGCAGTAGGTAAAAAATTTAAATTTATCGTTCATTTTCAAAAGAAAAGAAACAAAAAAAACCCATTCTTATGCTAAACCCTTGATTCTTTATATTTCTGCCCTTGCTTCTTCCTGTTTCTGTGACTTCAGAATTATGGCTTTTCATTTTAGATTTATAGGGTTTGTATTACTACATATATAGGCCTATGACATCTAACTCGCGGGACGACTTGCATAGTCGGATCCCAATCCATGTTAGCCCTTGCATGAATTTTGAAAAAACATAATTTTTTTAATCAGTGCGCACTGTGTAAAATAGGGCACCAGTGCACTATTTTATCACAACGCACTGCGCACATACTGTTTGATAAAAAAAATTTAAAAACATAAATTTTTAAATCCGTGCACGCTCTGTAAATTAGCGCATCGGTGTGTTATTTCATTACAGCGCACCGCGCACGTAATGGTTGATAAAACCAATTTTTTATTTTATGTGTTAGCCGGCACAATGGTTAAAATATAACGCACCAGGTATCCTTGTTGACAGAGAGCACCGTAAGGTGGTCCCCTGTTTTCTCGGTGCGTTTGTAAGAACATGCTGCATCCCCTCCTCCATGACATCATATGCTACAAACTAATACTATAGGATTTTTATAAATTTTTCCATGTTAATCGGTGCGCTGGTAAACATATAAAGCAAATGTTCTCCTTGTTGACAAAGAGCATCGTACGTTGTATCTATTACTTTAGCGGTGCGTTTATAAGAACACGCCACACCGATGTCGGTGCACACTTCTTGAAAGGCGCACCATTTTCTTAATTTTTTTTTTACCTGAAAATTTTGTGATTTATTTATAAAATATATTAATAAATGGTATGGTAAAGGTTTCGTATTGATAAAGAATGGCTGAAAAGAGATCAAGTAACAAAAATATTGATAGCACATCGAGAAAAGAAAAAAAGGAAAGTTCTTTGTAAATTTTTTACAAAAATTATTATTTTTTAACTATATGTAAGTTTAACTAATATGTATTGTTTACTATGTATCATGCAAAGCCACAAAATGACGAAGCTCGATAAGATTATTTCTGATCTAGGACTAGAAGAGCGTAAAAGCTTGAACGAAAAATTGCATAAGGATGAATCAGGGGAATGAAAAAATACTATCGATCCAATATGAGTTTCTTTTTTTTCAATTTTCATTAATAATATACTTAAAAATATTAGATAACATGTTTCAAACAATCTATTAATTCACATATGTTTAATGTTCTACTGGGACCAACAACTCATAAAAGGAATGTTGTTCTAAGAAAAGAAAAAAAAATAGAACATGCAAATGAAAATGAATTGCTCCGTAGCTCATCTGGAGTGGTGCTGGAGGTTAACAAAAGGGGAATTTTTTTTTACAAAACTTCGAGGGATCAAGTAGAACGAATTTATAGACGTTCTTTCCACTTACAATACAAAAATCAATCCAATGATTCCAAGAACCAAATTTTATCTAAACTACAAGATGACTTTCCAGAGAACTGGTCAATGAGACATGCCATACTTTTAATAGAAAAAAACGTACAAAAAAAAAGAAGGAATGAAAAAGTAATATTCCTTTACATGTATTTCTATAATTATATGTATATATTACTAGAAAGAAATCATTTATAAATATCACTTTTAATGTTATATTTACTTTTCATATATCAATATAAAATTAAATAGTTTATTGTCATGTTACATTTTCAGGTAGATTATGAAAATCTCAAAGGATGAAAGAGCTGATATTAGAAATATGCTAGTATGAATGTCCAAAAAGGTGTACAAGGAGATGGTAAAAGAAATGGACATAATTGCATCGCACGAGGAGTCATCTCAACAACAAAGTGCTTCAAATGTAATATGTAATCATTGAATTTTTCGATTAGGTACAATAAATAAATAATTTAGCATTAAAAATTAATTTTCAAGTATTTTCTTGCAGAAAAGAAAAGAAAATAGAACCCATTCAACACATAAAAGAAGACGACAAGGAATAAAAGGGTTGATATCTAAGTTTGTGAGTAATTGTTACTTCCTTATAACAACTTAACTAGATTTCATTTCTGTATATTTTAAGTTGTTTTACAACAATCATCATTAAATGTCTGCAAACAAGTGCTAACATAAAAAGAAGAACCATAAGACAAATTGATTGACATTGGGTTAAATATGGGTTGTGAGTATATGTTGGCATATAAGAAATTAATTGTGGAATTTGTAAGCATTTATCGATCTTGTTTTACTTAGCTTCGTCTATAATTAATAGAACAAAAAAATATTTTATATTAAATATATGATTTGTTATGGGGTATAAAACTTGTAGGAAACAAAGTATAGAACTGCGCCAACAAATGAAATGTTGAAAGATGGCATGTGTTAGCCACCTATAAATTTTTGACATAGCAAACAGGTGACTAAAATGTTTCTGAGCCTTCAAGAGAAACATTTCCTCTGAAAATATCTCATTCTTGAAGCCTCTATGTGTCTTTGCCTTCGAAAAGATCTTCACCATTGTTTCCATCAAGAAAGCCTCACTGTTTGTGAGAAAATTGTGCTAAAAAAAGCCCCCATTTGCTCCCTTTTATCCTTGCAAATTCCTCATTTTAACCCCTTTTTTCCCTTCTCAAATCTCCCTAAAAACCCCCAAAATCCCTTCCTAAGTCATCCAATTCACCAAATTCCCCTTTTAAAACCTTGTGGATCCCTTCATTTGGTGAAAAAATCCCTTTGTTCCCCTATCAAAACCCACTGTTAGCCTTAAAAACTCTGTTTTTGGGCCTAAAAAACCCACTTTTACCATATATTAGGCCTAAGCCCCTTTCGGCTAAGCCCCTAACCCCTTCTCTGCATGAAACCCAGTGCCAGGGCCACGCGTTAAACCCAAGGAGCTAATCGCAATCGGGAGTTGGTGGCGAGCACTTTTCCTTTGTTAATTATAAATCCCCGATGCGATTGTCCTTTGTTCTATTGGCCGCGGATGCAATATCCACCGTCGATCTGTAAAGATCTAACAGTCCGCACTGATCTCACATCGCACCTCACCACGTCTCTTCATTACCCCCTGATTGCATACAGACCGTTGATTTCCATTGAAATCCGACGGCCATCGCACCACCGCACCATCGCCCAATCGCAAAATCTTATGTTCCACTTTTCCTTTTCCCTGATTGGCGATCCTCCGATGCAATCTTGGCCGTTGAATCCACAAGAACCAACGGCCAGGATTTGATCTCTCTCCGCTCACCGCCTCTCTCTATCGCCCCTTCAACTGACTCTGGACCGTTGATCTACCATTCTAATCCAACGACCCTGGTGTAATCGCTCATCGCAAAGGGCCCAATCCCGTGCTGTTGACCCTCCTGATTTGCGAGCCCTGATTAGATAGTGATCGTTCATCCTTTCAGATTCAATGGTTAGGATCGTCTCCACCACATATAACTCTTCTCCCCTTTGTAAAACCTTCCGCCTCATCTTCAAATCTGAGCCGTCCATTCATGAAGATCCACGACTCACAATTAGCCCGATGAACCCAATGGCCCGCTCCATCTCTCCCCCTCGATCAATCTCCACCGTTGATCTTCCGCCAATCCAATGGTCCGCATGTAATAGCAAGTTAAAATCTCAGAGCTTTGGCCCCCTGCCATTCCTCCGTTGCGATCTAATCCCTGTCGTTTGTTCCCTTAGATCCGATGGCGCTCTTTCTTTCCGCCCGTTCACATACCCCTTTTCCTTCCTGCTCCCTCTTTTAATCTTGACCGTCTATTCTATAGATCTGACGGTTGGGATCTAATCCACTTTGACCTTCCCCCCACCTAACCAGCTGTGCACTTTCCCATATCGCGCTCCATTTCCCACCGTCAGATCTCATCGCTCCACATCCAACGGTCAAGAGGCATATCACGTTTTTCTGGCATCCAAACATTAACAGTTCAAAATCGCGCGATATAGGAGGTTTTGTTTTTCCACGCGTTATGAAACGATGTATATCGCGTTTTTTCAGAGATTTTTCAAAACCATTCTGAAGCCATGCGACACCAGCGGTTTTTCTGCTAAAACCACTTCCCCTCCTCTGTCTCCGAAAGCACTTCCATTCAGTCTCGACCGATCACGTCTCCATTCATATTGTGTTCACCGGACTTCCAATGATTTGATCAGGAGATATCCACTGTTGATCTCCTCCTAATATCCAACAGCCCATAGTTAATCGCCCTCTGCCATCCGGGTCCCACCACCAAAAGGCCCCGCTTTCATTCATTTTCACCGTTTTCCTTTGTAATTCGCCCATATTAAACTTTGGAGTTTTAAACACTAAATTTATTTGTTCATCCGCCTAACCTTCTAAAGCAATCCCCCCAGCAAATCTCGACTGTCGATTAACATCTGCCAGTCTAATCCAACGGTCCAGAGTCCTCTTTTCACCAAGCCACCATCAGATCAGTTTCTTGCCATTCTTTCATGATTTCCACTGTAGCCACTGTTTCCACTACTGCGCCTTCATCTTCCATAGGCCTCCACAACATCCAACCTCCACTCCCATGGATTTTCTTAACGAGTTTATTGGTTTTGCAGGTGTTGAAGGATTACGGTTGCGCTCTATCTCATTAGTCATAGACAGAGTTGTACAGTGGCACAGAATGCCATTTTCAGAGCCATAGATTGCAGAGAGAATGCCTGGGAAGGTGTTAAAATAAATATTTCATTTAAAGACCAGTGTTTAACTCTGTCAAAACCTCCAGCACCATTAAACTACATATCCACAGATAGAGACAGTAAACAGAAGCGACAAAGAGTATCAGTGAAGGTTTGAAGTGATTTAAAGCCTATTATTGAAGATTTAAAGCTTTAATATAGTGTTAGAGGGTGAATGTACAGATTGAAGACCTTATGAATGACAAATAAGGCCTAATGAGGCCTAAATCACAAAAACAAATCTTGTCAGTGTTTCACATTAGCAGAAGGTTCTTTCCTGAGAAAGGACAAAGTTCCCATAATTTTTTTTACTCTTCATCAACGTTCCTGAGAAGATCACCACCCTGACAGAAAGTCCTAATATTTCCAGAGCATTTGTTACACAGCATGGCAGACCTAAAAGTCATTTAACTGCCTTACTTGCCCCAAAGTACTACAGAGTACTATAGCCAAAAAGTACATCAAGGAACATACCTATGAAGTTATGATCAGCCTGTCGAAGACCACTCTTTCATCTAAAGAGAACTGAAAGTCAATGTATGGATATTAAAATAGAATGGGCTTCAAGCACTCCTCTTCCTCTGCTTTAATGTTTCATTAAAATTTCTATCTACTTCTTCTGCCTCTCTTTCAGCTATAAAACTCTTGGAAAATACATTGTAAAGGTTGTTGTTTTGGATAACTGTGGATTGTAAGTTGTTTCTCTTGAGATAAAGTTCTATGTATTAGGTGAAAAATAGGCTGAGGGGATGATTTCAGGCTGAATATCAAGCTGTTGGACAATGTTTTATATGACTGGTGTTGCTCTTAATATGACAAGCATTTTCATTGGATCCTGATTTAAAGCAGTGGTGATGTGTTCTACCTTTGTCTCTGTTTTCCTTTTGTAATTCACCTTATTTCATTTCTCTGATAAGAATCAGTAAACTGGTTTAGGATATACCCTTGCATGGTACCCTAATGCTTCCTGCTCTTCTTATCTTTGATGTTTTCTACTAATTGTGCTATCTGAGGACAAGTTCAAGGTAATTTAGCCAGTATAGTAGTTGGTTTTCCTTTCTTACTAATGCATGAATTTAGAATCTGTTCTTAGATGTTCTTGTCTGGTTTTAATTGAAAGAATTGGGATACTGGGAGATTTAGAACCACTAGGGTCCTTTTCTATAGTTAAGCTTTTCTAAGATCCCTTAAGTTGAATGTCAAAGCATTGAAAGTTCAAATTCTTTCTCTGATCTCAGGCTTCACCTTTGCGTTAAATATTTAATGTTTTCTATTGTTTGAAGAGTTAGCCTCATTAGGAGTTTGATCACAGATGGTTAAGGCATGCCCTGTCCCTAGATTATCTCTTAAGGTGGTCACCTTGGAAGGTTTCCTTGTCATTAACCTTCGTTTCTTATCATTTCATACCACACTATCATCTTTAAAGATCCTCTGTTTTAGATGACTAGCCCATTTGAAAGCCTTGGATATTGAATTGCAAGTAAACCCTTTTATGACCCCATTGCCCAGTAGAATTGAGTTTACCTTGAATTATCTCCCCATAGCCTAAAATCCTTCTTTGCATCACTTCTTTACCTTACATTAAACCCTTCTTTCATGTTTCCCAACAACCAAACAAACAAAACAACAACCCTTGTGCCATATAACTAGCCTAATACCTTGAATTTGAACTTCAAAGACATATATTTCTTTGCCTTTATAGAGAGATCCCTCTCTGGACCCAAGAGGGCTAGATCCTGAGGTCCCAAAGTGGTTTTGATGTTGTCTTGTCTTTTGGTAGAGCCAAACCTGCCAAAACATAGGAACCCCAACAACATGAAATTTGGTTTTGAAAGAATATATATAGTTCATGAGTCAATTCTTGCTATGGTACATTTATTTTTTATTTACATTGATGTATATTATTTAATATTGAAATTTTCATTATTCTCACCAATGTATATACACTCATACAATTTATTTTTATGTTTGTAGATGGAAGTTGAAGAAAAAGAAAACAATCAACACCGTGAACAAAACATTCCTCAAAATAACCCAAGTCATGGAAGTAGCTAGAGCAGTTACAACAATTCAAGTGAAGAATGATGGTCAATATGTTTGGATATCAAAGCAAGGAATTGTATTTTTTGAAATATTTGTCTGTGAAATCAAACATTTTGTTTAATGTAATGGACATAGTATCCCAATTGAAAGATATAGGGATACCAATAACTATCCCATTTTGTATGACAAAGAGTGTCTTATTCACATATATATAATAAAATACATTTTAATTTATTCTATTGGGTTCTCCATTGTTGGTGTGAAATTTTACACCACTGATTGAATATATGGATGATAAAATATTATAATGAAGAGATGTGAAATCTGATGATATGATATAACAAATTAATCCAAACATCACATTCAAATGCACTAATAAAAATTTAATTGATATGAATAATGTTATAAGATATGTGTCATCTTTTGATGAATAATGAATTTTAAAAATCACAATAATTGCAATCGTCGTGAGGTCGATGTTTCTAAAAATAAAAAATGAACACCAAGGTGTTAGTCACCGGTGTCCTTACTCCGTTTGTATGCTACCTAGGTGCATTTCTACTACCTATGTGGGCACCGCACAAATTCCACAATTAAGAACTCTTGGTGCATTTGTGATATCGAGAACCGATGCATTTGTGTGATACTGAGCACTAGTGCGTAGTGGTGATACTATGCACCGGTGTGTTTCTACGACCAATGGGCACCGCACAAATTCCAATACCAATTAGAACTCTCGGTTTGTTTGTGTGATACTGAGAACTGGTGCATTTTGGTGACACTGTGCATCGGTGTGTTTCTACGACCTATGGGCACCTCACAAATACCAATACCACTAGGAACGCTGGTGCATTTGTGTGAAACCGGGCAACTATAAAGCTTGAGACCTATGGGCACCACAAAAATACCAATACCAATTAGAACACCCGATGCACTTTATCGATGACTACCACCCAGGTGGTTCGATATGCATTGCATGCACCGTTGATGTGTTCCTTTAACACACACTAGGCCATTGCTAAACACCACGGGGTGTCCGAAATTTGTTTTCCGTCCTGGTGCTTGGTAGGTTTACAGTACCAATGTATTCACAATACAATGCACTAGTGTGTTGACACTTGATTATTACGATGGTGAGAGAAACATATGTAAGAACCTCCGGCCACATAATTTTTTTTAGTTTTGTTGAAATTCCGTTAGAAGCTTTACCAAAACCTCCATTACCGAAAACGGATCTTGTAGCAATTTTTTTTTTGACAATTTTGGCCAATTTTATAACACTAAAAACCTCTATTATTAACCTCCACTAGAGGGTATTTTCCTTGTAGTGAATGTTGTCTTATTCATGAGGTGCTGGGAACCTTTGTATAACCCAGATAAGGAACAATTCCTAGCCACCCCAATTTGGTTTTCCTGTACTCCCTCCGAGAGGATTTATGGTAGTTGGATGTGCTAGAACTAATAGGAAACTCCATAGAAAACTCTTTCAAGGTCTTAGATATCACATGCTGAAGAATATTTTCTTCATATGCATGAATTTGTGTGTATATGAAAATTTCTCAGCCTTTTTCAGAATCAATGGAAATCGAATACTAGGATGAGAATTGGTCGCAACCATTGGACTATGAGCATGTATCGTTTAAATGTAGATTATTCCATGAATATTTCCATCTCTTCCGATATTTCCCACAACATGCCTAGGCGAATGCGGAGGCTCCTGCCTCAGATGGTTTCCAAGAAGTCCGAAGACTATGTCCTCCTCTGTGTAAATATCCCCCTCTGTCAGGTCAGGTAAAGGACATGCATGCATCCTCCAGACGTCTGGCAGAACCCTCACACATGACCTCATGGCGCATTGCTAATAGTTCTCAACTATTTCTGTCGAAGCCTCAAGGGAAATGATTCACCATCCTAGCTGAATCGTCTGAGCCAAATTAGGAAGCAACATGAGGGGTAGCACACCAAGCCTGTGCATCAATAGAAGTGGAACAGAGCCTGGAGACCTCAAAGGGAAAACAACCGAGCAAGTGAAAGACTCTAGAGGCTCAATCAAATAATAAATAAATCCTTCAAGTTCTCGCCCATGTACACAAAGCATTAGAGAAATATGTGAAGTTAGAAAAACTCAACTCTGATGAGAGAGTCATGGTAGCCTACCTTCTTAGTTGTGAAAAATATGGATCAACGAAAATCCCTCAAAATCAACTAGATCAGTTCCACCAAATCTTCAAATATTGAGAGAAACGTCAGGCCTTCAAGGAACCCCATCACCAACTGGCCTTAGTTCCTTGAGAAGAATATACCCCCTTGCAATGATCCGATCTTAGCTTGGGTTCTAGGAAGAGGGGATGAAGACCAATGCGGGAAGTGATATGAGAATTAGGGGAAATCTTGGTCAGTTCAGGGCAAACAAATGTCTTGACAGAGTATTACCAACGATATCTTCCCTCCCCCTCTCAATGAAGTTGATATCATGGAACATTTGAGGCCTCAACTCAAAAGGGAAGTTGAGGTACCTCAAGGAAATAATTCAGAAAGAGAAGCTAGACATAATTATTTTGCAGGGAACAAAAGTGACATAGGAAACACTCAAAGAAATTGTTAGCAAAAGATGGCCTTTAACAGAATGCATGGCATTGGACACAAGATGCAGTGTGGGGGGCCTAGGTATCCTCTGGGACCCTAGATCTATTTCCTTCGGTCAATGGTTTGCCAACCCTCACTCTCTCATATTCCAATTTGAATGTATCGGATCCCTGGAGAAGGTTTGGTTGACAGTGCACTACTACATTTGGCGGAAATTCCGACACCTGTTTCCGACGCTTTTGACCAAATGTCGGAAATTTTCCCAAATTTTTTCCATCCCGCCCGAAACCGTCGCTATACCGACGTCTATAGAAAAGTGTCGTAATACCGACACTTAGACTAGTGTCGCAATTACGACGTTTAAAGGAAGACGTCGCAATTGCGACACCATGGCCCAAAGCGTCGCTATTGAGACGACTCTAAACGTCGCAACTGCGACACAATGTCTAGGTGTCGCCATTGTGACGTTTGGAGGCAATCTGCCGCAATAGTGACGCTGTCCGCCGGGCCGGTATAACAACACTTATATGCGTGCTACATAAAAATGATTTTATTGTTTCGTATTTGTCGCAATAGCTACATTAACGTTTGATATCACGCGCGCATTCGCGCTCTGCTCTTGCAGAACAACATTTTCCCTCAGCATTCGCGCTCAGCTCTTGCAGAACAGCATTTGCCCTCAGCATTCGCCCTCAGCGTTCGCCCTCAGCTCTTGCAGAACAGCATTCGCCCTCATCTCTTGCAAAATGGTAAGTTCTTACTGCAGGCCCTTCCTCCTATAGTAGGGTTGACTCTATTTGGGTTTTTTTGGTCAATTCCATTGGATTGTGTTAGGCTGTGGGGTTCTCTCTAGATGTCAAGAATCAAGATTCAATACCCTCTATTATCTTCATCACCCAATACAAGATTTAAATTTTTCCCAAAGAAACGCTTATTAATTTGGCAGCCATTATTTCTCCCTGCTTTAAAAACCCTACATTTAAATGAAAACAAGCATTGCATTTCAACTACAAAAATCTATTATTTTTCAAATGTACATGTGTGCTACATTAACGTCTGACATCACGCGCGCATTCGCCCTTCGCTCTTGCAGAACAACATTCGCCCTCAGCATTCGCCCTCAGCTCTTGCAGAAGAGCATTTGCCCTCAGCATTCACCCTGCATTCGCCCTCAGCTCTTGCAAAACAACATTCGCCCTGCATTCGCCCTCAGCTCTTGCAGAATAGCATTCGCCCTTAGCTCTTGCAGAACAACATTCACCCTCAGCTCTTGCAGAATAGCATTCGCCCCCAGCTCTTACAGAACAACATTCACCCTCAGCTCTTGCAAAATGGTAAGTTCTTACTGCAGGCCCTTCCTCCTATAGTAGGGTTGACTCTATTTGGGTTTTTTTGGTCAATTCCATTGGATTGTGTTAGGCTGTAGGGTTCTATGTAGATGTCAAGAGTCAAGATTCAATACTCTCTATTATCTTCATCACCCAATACAAGATTTAAATTTTCCCCAAAGAAACGCTTATTAATTTGGCAGCCATTATTTCTCCCTGCTTTAAAAACCCTACATTTAAATGAAAACAAGCATTGTATTTCAACTACAAAAATCTATTAGTGTTCAAATGTACATGTGTGCATCACTTGTGTAGGGTATTCCTTTTCCACTTTCACATTATCCAAGAATGTGTGCAGTATAGTTCACATTTTTTGTGATTTAGATTATCTTGAAAAAGGAAAGGTAAATTATTTCCCATGGAAAAAGAAGGTTTTCCCTTTTTACTACTGGAAATGGTACAACAAAGTTCCATTTCTACCCGAAAATCCTATGAAACAGAACCAAATAAAGGCCATTTCCTCAATGGACATCATTTGGCTTTGAAAATGGCCATTGCACCATGTTGTTTCTTATATTACATCACGATAGTTTCTTAGGTCATTTCTTGTTTCTTGAGATGAAAAACAACCAAAGAAATTGTGAATATCCTTTCAAGAAATAAATGACCATTTCTCAATCATATCTCAACTATTTTTTATTTTATTCAGTGGTTGTTTACTTTGAAAGAAATTTGACACTTTTATAAGGAATATAACATAAAAACACAAAATGGGAAGGAATTGATGAGGTATATGACCTTTAGTTGTTGTCAATTAAGAATTGATAATACACGATGCATGTTTTGTACTACAAACTAGATTCCTTCCTGGAGTTAGGACACAGAGTATTGAATCAAAGTTGTAGTTTCTAACTTCTTGTATTGGTTCATCAATCTTGAAATTTAGACATTGCATGTCTTCATTGCTTCATGTTTGAATAATTTGCATCATATCGTACAATAGGAAATTAGGAATTATGATTATTATTAATTTATGGATCTATTAAGTTGCTTTTAAGTTTGCATGGTTTAGTGTGAAATTATTCTAGTGTGCCCCTAGGCCCAGGTGAAGGAATGCCAAGGACTGAGAACCCTAGTTTTTAAATGGTATTGTTTCTTATACCCCAAAACCCCTCAACATCACTTCTTATTAGTTCTTAACAATAGTGTTGTAAACAATTTGAGAATTGATATAGAAAAATCTCGCACTTCTCAAGATAAAGTCCTAAAGCTAAAGTGTGATACCATGTGTAATTCAATAGCTCCATTGTCACCTCACCAACCTCTTTTCACTTCGGGCTAGCTCTCCTCCAACTCAAGGGGGGTTCTCCCTAGTAGATGTTAGGGATCTAATGGCCCAACCAAACCAAGTCAAGAGTCCCCTAACTCTCTATGTTTACTACTATCAATCAAAATATTGAACAATAGGGTCAGATATTCATCCCGAAGATAAAATTGCCAGGGTATTTTTGGGTAATTTCAAAGGGAAAGTCCCCAAACACATATAATCAAGGAACTATAATGTGATTTCAAACATTAAATATCAACAAAATAGTTTAAAGGATATTGAAAGGAAAAAGGTGATGGAAGATAGAAAGTGCCTTACTTAAATGCTCTAAGGATTTTTCAATAGTTGCTCCAAAAGCTTCACTTCAAGGCCCTTCAAGATTGTCTCCAACAATGCTTTACCATCAGCTTCAAAAATGTTGCTCCAAAAATGTCCTCAAGGTCTTCACAAAAAGTTTACTAGAAGTTGCTCCAACAATATATTCAATAAGGTCTTCATTGTCAACTCGTCTCTTGTTTGGGTGCCTTAATGTGCAATGACATGTTTCCAGGACTGAATTTAATTCAAGGCATATTTGAAACTCTAACTCTGTCTTCCGGTGTCTCATTAGAAATTATTTCAGTTTTCATTTTTTGTTTTCAAGTTAGATATTGTTTTCAAGTTTTTACATTTATAATTTTATTGCAATGTGGCAGACTGATCAGAGCAGTGCAGGAACAACCCCGAGACGAGATGATCGCAGAAAGAGGCCAGCGGAAGAACATGTAAAGTGCCAGCATTGCTCTATCTTCAGGTATTTTAGTTATTTACATAATTGAAATAATATTAATTTTGTTCAAATATGCAGACACCTAGCCATGGTACGCCCGATGATTCCCTCTTTGAGGAAGAGCTTTCTTCATCCCTATCTCCAGTGTTGTTGTTGCAAAAAAAGGCACGAGATGCAAGGTCGGAATTTAATGCTTTGATAGACGCGCCTCAAACACCTAAAACAGAAGAGAGGATACAACATCTTATGAGGCAGCTAAATAGATATCATGTAATAATAAAAAGTCAAAAGGATATTTTTTTTGTTCTGCATGAGATGAATTGTGATAGTTTGATTTTTAATTTTTACATTGACTAAACTAACAAAAATTTCTTTTGTATGTAGCATTTTCTGGCACTTGCTGAACCCGGTGTTGGTGGTAGTGGGACACAATGGCAAGAGATTGCCCAACAACCCTCTCGTACACCTTCTACTCCTTTAGGTGCCAGCCAAGAAACACACCCTGCCCAAGCAGACTCCCAGCCAACCGTTGAACGTGTTGGCAATGATGAGCCTGATATGGCCAACTACATTATTTCGTTTCCTGGAGCTACACGTGTCAGCTCCACAGGGACCATTAATGGCACGTTGTTGGTGAACGATGAAGGTCTCTCTATAAAGCATGTACAACTCCAAGGTAAATTTTAATATTTTAACTATTTCATGTACTTTATATAAAACATATTTATCATGATTTTTATTTTTAAATTAATGATAATATCTTTCTTTTTTTTTCTGTGTAGGAAACAATGAGTTCTATAGGTTTCTAGAGAGCCATGCGTTGGTAATTTTTGGCCCAACCATACGCACAGGGTGGAATTCCCAGAATTCCAACCTGAAAAAAGAACTTCTAGATTATCTAGAAGCCCTTTTTGGGGTCGACACATTTGACAGAACAGCAGTGGCTTGGGTAGCAGGAAAATATTTGAAATATACCAGGGACACCTATAGGACAAAATTGAAATTTAACCCTAGATATGAGCATCCTCTCACAGTTCCAGAGAGTGAGTGGAGAGCACTCATCCATGACGGAAAAGAGAAAAGGGCAAAGAAAGAAGGAAAAATGCCAACTGGACCTGCAAGGTAAATTACAACTTTAATTCAATAGCTTTAATTTTCTCTATGTCTAAAATAAAAGTCTGCTACGTCATATCTGACTTCAATCTTTTGATGCTAGGTTTCTTGACACCTCAAAGGCAACCAGAGCTAGGATTGAAAAAAAGGGCCATCACAAGCTAGGCCAGGGCGGCTACTTGAAATTAGCTGCAAGAATTGTAATTAAGTAGCTAAACATCTTATAATTAATTGTATCGCCTTCCAAAGTTTTTGTAATCCTATCAAATATGATTAAAAATACACAATAATATGTAATGTAGGGTGATGACTTCGGAACAGAAACTACAGAGGAAGATAAAAATATCACTTTCCATTTCGGCTATCAAGCCGTAGTTGAACGTCGCAGAAGCTTGGGGTAGGTCCCAAGATCCAGAATGCCTGATAAGGTAAAACATTAACCTTTCAATATGTTTGTTTTCGTCCATAAATTTAATGTCTAACAACTTTGTTTAAATCAGGGGAGCAGCACTACCGACGAGGCAAATAACCCAGTTTTAGAGCTAGATGTAGATGATCCTCACGTGCAACTTGATCATTGTAGTGGGGACCAGGCCGACAATGCTACTATCAGTGAGGGCCGTGACGGTAATTAATTTCCACTTATAATTTTTTCTAATTATACCTTGATGGTTGTCCTTATAACGTTTTTTTTTAAATGACAGAGAATGTTTCCCTTGAGGATCTTACCACCAGAGAGGAAGACAGGGCAACAGTCCCAACGGCGACAACTGGTGCACCAGGTAAATAATCTCATTGCAATTTTTTTATTAATATTACCGAACTAGTTCAATGATATTTAAAAGCTGACAATTAAAATTTAATATTATCTGTTTTTGTAGGCGATGCCCCGTCACTGGATGAGACCAGACATCGTGACTACGCAACTAGGTCAGCGGCGACAACTGGTGCACCGGGTAAATAATCTCATTGCAATTTTTTTTATTAATATTACCGAACTAGTTCAATGATATTTAAAAACTGACAATTAAAATTTAATATTATCTGTTTTTGTAGGCGATGCCCCGTCACTGGATGAGACCAGACATCGTGACTACGCAACTAGGTCAGCGGCGACAATTGGTGCACCAGGTAAATAATCTCATTGAAATTTTTTTTATTAATATTACCGAACTAGTTCAATGATATTTAAAAACTGACAATTAAAATTTAATATTATCTGTTTTTGTAGGCGATGCCCCGTCACTGGATGAGCCCAGACATCGTGAATACGCAACTAGGTCAGCGGTGCGGGTTGAAAGGCACGAAACAGGAGCAGAGCATGATGATATTGATGATGTAATTAGGAGCTTTAAAAATAGGAAGAAGAAAAAGAAAATTTGACAATGTAAAATATTGTATTATTATAAGACAAACGTTACCATACTTGGAACGTTTTTTGCGTTATATAAAAAATTCATTTATCATACTATTTTTATGTCAAGCATTAATTGCAATGTTTCCTTGCATACTTTTTGTTGAATTGTTTTTTTATTAGTTATTGAATATTTTTTTATGCTCATGAAAGTAAAAAATGAAATATAGATTGGGTATTGGGGAATTGAGAGTGATGTGAGGGGGGGGGAGGGGCCATAAGAGCTTCCACCTTCACGTGGTTGGCCCTATTTAGTAGAGAATAATTTATTGGAGCGATTTAATCTTGGAGCAAACCTCCCTCGATCCAACGTAGCAACAAAAAAGTCACTGTTGACTTAGTTGCTACTCTTTAAGATCGTGGGAGGCTTGTTCCAAGTTCATGCGACTCCAATAAATTGTTCTTGAAACGAAGAGGAGCTTATTCAGGTATGTTTTGACATTTTCAACATATGTTCTAACATTATCATAAGAATGCATCTTAGAGTAAAAATACTACATCAATTACTTGTATTTATTGTATAGATAATGATGGATTTTGATTGACTTGGCAGTGCAGGTACAAATCCTCTTGCATCATGAGCAATACAACTTGTCAACCAGGGTCATGTCTAGGATATTTTTTCTTGTGCACTTGACCAGGTTCGCAATGTCATATTTTGTAAGTTCCTTTACAGTTCATAATTCAATATTAAGCTTGTTCATGATTATTATCTAGGTTTTTTGTATGTGTTTTTTCATCTATTTGATTGTAAGCAACTCTACATGTTTCCTGTTGTTCACTATGATTTCTCCCATTACCACTCTCAGGATGAATTTGACTTTATTGTTACATAGGTTACTTTATTGTTACTATGATTTCTCCATTTACGATTTCATAGGTTACATCATGTAAAGTTGTCAATCTCGGGTTGGTGATGAGCTTTAGTTCTCCAGATTTGGGGCTTTTCTGATATTTTCTCCCTCATGTCATTCCTGCATCACCTCGTTGTTTGAGCATTCCAATTGTCTACCACTTGTACCAATTGGCACATGTCAATCTCTGAGTGGTGCCACATTTCACCTATTTTCAGTGAGAGTTTAGGGTTTCTCTAACATAGCTTCAAAAATCTGATTCAGTGCCTGCTTGAATATTGTCACATAATACTTATGGTTTGGATTGATGAGCATGTTCTGAATGGTTGGTTGATTCATAAGAACCACCCATATAGTCATCTTGAGATATTTCAGAAGGTTTCTCGGGTTTCCTTTTTCACCGTTTCTAGTGGGTGGGATGGTGTGGGGTGATCCATCAATATTGGTGCTCTTGTAGTAGGAATTTGTTTTTGGGGATATAAAGGAGCATTTGATGTAGATATCCCATTGGATGCATTCATAGATGGGCACGAGAGGTCAATAATTTAAATTAAAAATATGCAACCTCTAGCATGGCAACTTGAAGGCCGCGAGAGACACTGGTTAAAGATTGTTTTGTGCTGGCCTTAATATAGTCGTGATTTATTTCTATTATCTTAATGAAAATATATAGTCCGGTCTCATTAAAATGAGGATTTTGGTTGTATTTCTCTTTGGTTGTTTCTCTCTTAATGCTCCAGAAGTTGCCAAAAGTTGCGATAGTTGTTTAGTTTGTCTGTTACAACTTAAAAGTGGTTTTTAGCAATGGGAGTCATGTTTTTTAAGGTTCATACTAATATGAAGATCTTGTAATTATATATTCAGGATAAGAGAAGATGGCCTCTGCTTTGGGCAATATGACAATAATTGCCACATCTACCTCATAGGGTAACAATGGAAAGGGGAAGAAGTTGGGTGCACTATTTGATAATTATGGCAGACAATTGTCTTCTCTTTCAGTTTTTTCACCCATTTCCTTTAATCGCTCAAGCAGAAGAGGAACTCTGAGATTATGCGACAGAGAGAAGGTAGTTAATACAATAGCTATGGAAAAGGAGTTGTACTTCAACAAGGATGGCTCAGTGACAAAAAAATTGCAGGTCAGAGAAAAAATTATGTTTAAAGGAAGGTCACCTGGACGTGAAACTTCACTGCGGTGGATCTTTCCTTGTCCACTTATATTCAATTTTAATGTGTTATTTTAATTTTTCATGGAGGGTTTTTTTGGCATATGGTCTGGCATTCAATTGCACACTTACTGAAAGCATTGTCAATTTGTCTTGCAGGCGGTGTGAACAAACTTGATGATCTTGTTGGAGTCACCCTTGGGGCGAGGGGAAAATTTTTGTCTTGGAGAGCAAGCATGGTTCTCCGAAAATAGTTAATGATGGTGTGACAGTAGCTAAGGAGGTAATTTTTAGATGTGTGCTTTGGTTTTATTTTTAACGTTGTATTAGTTCCCCCTCTTAAATGTCTTAGATTTGGTAGGCAAAATTTGAAAACTCAAAGGTGAAAGGAAACATATTTGTTACCCAGTGGTCTACTTGGCCTATGGACTAGCCACATTAGAGTAATTCATAAATATTTTCACAACAATAAAAGGAAAGGGTTATGGCTGAGTCAAATTTTATTGTTATTGATAGTGTAATGAAATGTATCTCAATGCTATGGTTTTGGCCTTTTTATTGGTTGAATTAGAGGACCCAGTTGAAAATATTGGGGCCAAGTTGGTAAGGTAAGCTGTGGCAAAGACAAATGATTTAGATGGGGATGGAACCACAACATCTGTTGTTCTTTCACATGTTGGAATATTGAAAAATTCCAGAACAATGAATGGAGAATAAATCTCCCTTCTTTTAACACAGAGAAAATAAAAATTTCTTTGACAGGAGACAGAGTTTCAATACTTTGAAAATAAACTTCTATTCCCTTCAATAACTCAAAAAAAAACTATTACACTACTTCCTCACTGAGAGGGATTACAAAATTATGACTGCTACAAAACGCAGTGCATAAAACCAACTCATTGTCTGTTCAAAACAAACATACTCTGTCTCTAAAACACTCTGCTGTGTTTTTCCCTTTCGCACTGCTGTGCATACACACTTAAAAATTTACACTCAGTCTTTCACTTTTTACACACTGCTGTGTAATAAAAAATTTACGTACTGTCTATAAAAAAAAACTACCAAGATTTTTCGACCTTTTTATTTTTATATGCCGTAACATATAAAACATATTATAATAAACCCTCTTTTAAAAAAAATAAAATTAAAACTAAATTCTATGGCCCACCTTTCATTTCGCATATGATATATATATATATAACATATGTTTAAAACATATGTATATATTAAAGCATACATAAAATTAAACTATCAAAACATTAAAGAACCCTTTCCGTCGGACTTCAAAAGTCTGAATAGATTGAATTTCAAACCAAATTCGCGTTCCAAAATGGGATGCTGACGTCTGCCTAATTTTAACTCGAATTCTCAATCCAATGTGCCCTATAAAAAATTCGGGTCCGGTTTTCAGGTTTTCAGGTTCCCTTCAATTTCATGCGATCCAATATTAATGCTCCACGTGTCCTCCTTTTGAATTTACAAAACTGTCGGGTAAATTTCTGTTTGTTTAATTTCTGGTTGGTGAATTGCGTTAATGCTGGCTGTTGTGTTTAAATACAATCCTGTACAGAAATATGGCTGTGGCCGTCTACAAAAAAAACTTGCAGGAATTTTAAATGCTAAATTAAATTTCTGGATGGCATGCAAGCAACCTCCAAAAAAAAATGTTGTTGCTGCATCCGTCCTTCTGCTGCAGCAGTTGAAGTTAAAATTCAACAGCACAAGGTTTAATAAGTGAGGGTGTAAAGGTAACTTTTTGTCGATAGTACTGGATTAAGATCATCTATTCATTTTTGTAGGGTCTTCTGGTGTTTCGTTTTTTAGTTTTGGGTTGGGCTTATTGAGTCTAAGATAGTTTTGGAGTGAAAAAATTACTATCAGGTATTAAAAAATTTTGGTTCTTTTGTCAAAATTTATGAGCTTGTTAGGAAATACAAAACTGACAATGGTTGTATCTTAAATTTGTGGAAAATAATTTGAAATGAAACCTTTTTTTTTAGGTTGTTGTAGCAGGTGCAAACCCCGTTCAAATTACTAGGGGCATTGACAAGACAATAAAGGCCCTCGTTTCGGAACTCAAAATTTTGTCAAAGGAGGTAAACGCTTGCCTTTTGAGTAGGCTGGTTTTCCTTTTTGCTGATGGTTTGGTGTATCTAATTGAATTAGTTGCCTAAGGTATTTTTGGTTGCAAACTCCTTTTCATTTTCCATACAGTATTGGCCTTGTGGAATACATTTGATTGTGTGGTCTTGTTAGATCTACAACATTTGTAGTTGTTTAGTCTTATGGCCGAGGTGCACTTTTATTATGAAAATAGTTGATGCAATATTGTCATTTAATCCTTACTGCAGGGTAGCATGTTGAGAAGTTTCTTGTGAAACATTTGGTATTGAAAATGACACTTGATCCTATACAGCATCATGCACTTGACTTCAAAATTCATATTCAAAGTGTGCCGGACAATTCTTGCAAAATTTCAAATATTTATGTTGTTTTAAACCATTATCTTTTTCATGTATTGGATGCTGAAAATGTGAAAAAGACTTTGGTATGAAACCAACTGGTGAATAATTTCCAGCAAAACAACCACTTCCAAGACATGATTTAGAAGTAGAACATATGTACTTATGAAGCATAGAAAGATATCCTTGATGCATTATCAATGTTTGGCTAGGGTTATTTTTGAAGAAAATAACTCATTATTCCTAGAATAGTGATCTTCAATACAAGTAAATGCCAGAGAAGAGAGATCATCGTGTGACATAAACCTATTAACAAAAGTGAACAGGGAATGATTATTAATTATGGAATACTAAGTTGTCAGTGATTTTGACTATTTGTCTTTAACATGTAAAAATGTTAAATTCGAAACTTACATCATCATGGTTTGGCATCATGAGCTTGACTAATTTTCCACCATGCTCATAATTTCATTGTTGTCTTCATATCTATAAACAATGTTTCAAATAATAATAAAAAAGTTCTATAAGAAAAATCAGACCTCCATGTTGCTGCTCCTTGTGAGACAAAGTCAAAATTGCATTACACAATCTGAAACATAAGAATCTCCTATATCCCAGTGGTATGTATCCAAATTCTTATAATAGTGTCTTCAAGACTTATGTTGGCATTGCCAATGAGATATTTAAGCAATGAAAGATGGAGCCTTCTTCATTGTTGTATATGTAACAATCTTTTATTAATATAAAGATTGATGGTTTTGTCTTTCTGAAAATGAAATGTAAAAATAATTTATTGTGGTCAATTGAAAAGTTTTTTTTTTAAAGCTTTTCATTATGGAAGGGCGACATAGATATATGCCCTTCTAATTGAAATTCGGACTTGCCCTTCAAATTTGATCACTGTGTGGGACCTTAACAAACAATAAAACTATTCCGCCGCGCGTTATATAAAACATATAACAAAACCTTTGTCAAAAATTCAAACGAACCCTTTAGCTGTGGGTATTTCATCACGAATTGATCATTTTACCATGTACCTTCTTCTAGAGGAATATTCTTCCACTTGATTAGGTACTTCATAATGGTTATATGTCAAAGAGATATAGAATGTTTATCTATAACTTTTTGTGGTTCAAGAATCAACTTTCATTCTTCATCTAATTTTGGAATTTCTATTTACATTGGCATATTTTTCCCAAAACCTTTTTTAGGCAAGATACATGAAAAACCTTATGAATGCAAGAAGAAGGAAAATATAACTTCTATACCACTTGTGCAATCCTATGAATAATTATTTAGGGCCATAACATTTTTCAGCTAATTCTTTATTCTTCTTTTTCTTGAATGAAGATTTCTTATAATGCTATAATCTAAAAAATACCCAGTTACCCTCCTCAAATTATCTTTCACTTCAATGTTGTTCCCCTTATTGTTTTATCATGTTTCATGTCATTTGAAGGTTTTCCATAATAATTTTCAAAGTTTCTTTAGTATTTTCCATATGTGACTCTGTTTCCTATACTTTGGACTTATCTTGCAAAAAGCATGAGATACTAGGAGTTGGATATCCGTAAAGGGCCTTAAATGGGGAAATTTTAGTAGATGTGTGATAGGTAGTATCATATTACCATTCTTCCTTGACGAACCCACTTCATCCATTAAGATTGCTTTTCTAAAGAGTAACATTGTAGATAACCTTAAAAACATTTGTTAACTATTTTGTTTGACCATTTGATTGTGTTTGATATGTAGAACTCATGGCAGCTAGTGTTTCTCCACTCATATTAAATAATTATTTCCAAAAGTTTCTTGTTACTATTACTTTAGGAAAACCATGAAGACTATGAATTTATTTCACGAACACTTCTACCACTTGGCTTGTTGTTTATGTACTTTGAGCTCTACAAAAAATCTACAAAATTTGTCTATATAAATGACCACAAAAATGTAATACTTACCTTTATATTTCAGTAACCCTGTAATAAAGTCTATTGATATATCTTCTAGTCTTTGAATATGTATGTGGAATGGTTAAGTAACCCTAGAGATTTTACTATCTCTCTTTTATTTATTATGCAAACCTAACCTTCTCTTACAAAATTTTGAATATCTTTCTTCATTCCTTCCAAAAATATATTTTTTGATCCTTTGAGATGTTTTAAGGAACCCTGCGTCCTACCATCAGAGAGACATGGGACTCCCTTAATATTTGTTTATTCAAATATACTTGCATGCATAAAAATATTCTACATTTGCACCAAAGTATATCTCTCTTTCACTCCCAATGCTCCATAGAGTTCATCCCATCCTTTATAAATTTTAGTTTTTGTTTAGTACTATTGTCATTTTTCCATTATGGCAAGCTTCTTCTAACCACCTAGGAATAGAAAATGTAATTGGATATAAATTTGAGGCCTCTTCTATTTTAGAAAGAGCATCATGTACTAAATTTTCCTTACCCTTTTTGCAGATTATCTCAAAATTAAAACTTTTCATTTTTTCTCCTCATTTTTGTTAATCTTCCAATGAAATCCATAGCTTCAAAAATACTTTATGCTATCATGGTATATCTTGACTTTAAAGTACCTCCCAATGATATACTATCCCCATTTTTTATTGCATGTAATATTGCTTCCATTTATTTTCATACGTAGATTTCACCAAATATTTTCTTTGAATTCCTTGCTTTTAAAAGCCAATGATATCCCTTATTGTGTTAATGTTACGTAAATTCCTTGTCCTAGTGCCTCACACTCTACTATGAATGTTTTACCAAAAGTAGGTGCAATCGATGTTGGTGTAGAAGACATAGCATCCATTAAAAGAGAGAATGCCAAAGTAGCCTCATCATTCCATATAAATGATATTTTCTTCAAGAGATATGTGAGTGGACTTGAAATGCATGCATAATTCTTAACAAATGATCAATAATATCATGTAAGTCTAAAAAATATTCTAACAACCTTGATTTTCTTAGGAATAGGTCATTTTGTAATAGCTTGCATCTTTTGAGGCTCCAACTTCACTCCTTCCTTTAAAACAATATGAACAAAATACTCGAATTCTTATTTCCCAAAAGCACATTTGGATATTTTTACATAAAAATGATTATTCTCAATAATTATTTATATAACTTTTCCACATGTTTAGTGTGGTATTCCCATGATTTATTATAAATATGTGTATTATCAAAGAAAACCAACACAAATTTTATAAGATGGGATCAAACAAAATTGTTCTTAAGTCGAGCCCGTCGGACTTCAAACGACGATAAACCATAATTCAAACCAAATTCGCGTTCCAAAATAGCCTGCCGACGTCAGCCAATTTTGTGACGCGAAAACCAAATGAATTCCGCCCTAATCTTTTTCGGGTCTGAAGTCTAAAGTTGGGTTGGCGTACGGAGGGAGAGTTGTGACGCGAATTTCTTATCTTGGTCGCCCTAATCTTTCCGGATCTGAGATTTCCTTATGGCCCGGCCAAACATCTGCTCCAATCAATTTCTGCCATGTGTCCTCAATCAAAACTTGCCCCGCTCTCGGCTGCAGGTGCATTCGATGGCATTTAAGGCGATGGGACATGGATGTGGCGATTTCATATCAATCGCATTAAGTTTTAACGTTGTTCAATTAAGTTCCAAGGTTTTCACATCAAATTTGCATTAATTAATTAAGTTTTAACACTGTTCAAGATCGGACCTCCACTCCTGTTAGCGATTCCGCATGCTCCAATATGATCTGGCCTTCGGCTCTTATTAATTATCAGAGATTAATTATGACGGGCGTCCTTCGATTGCATTGCAGTCGGGTCGATAAAATGGCATTTCGCTATGGTTTTTCAGACGATCCAGTTGCTGGGTTACACTGCCTGCTCACTGTGACAAGAAGGAGAAGTGGCCAGCTGAACTGCTGCTTAGACCTTGCTGCATATCTGAATTTCTCTCGGTCTCATCTGTGTATGTCTTCCTCTGTTTCTTGGAATTCTGCTTCTCTGTCTCCTCTTGTGCTCATTGCTGAGACTACACCCATGCCTCGCCTGCATCAAAGGATGCGTTGCCACAAGGGGAGCACTAGAGGTCAACCCCTGCGTGCTCCCTCCAACCCCTCAACCGAGTCATCTTCCGGCCAGTCCAGTGATTATTACGCAGGTCGTTATCCAAATACTAGGAGTGGGCGGGGTCGGGTTGTAGGATCTGGCCACCATATGGATTCCCCTGCTCCTCGTTTCCCCACCGCTAGTTCACCTTCTCCCACGACGCATACTGCGCAATTTTCCTTTAATTGCTCTCTCAACTGCCCATGAATCACAGCTTCAGTCACTGTGGTTTTCCGCGAGGAGGCCCAAACGAAGGAAGAATGCACCCGTCCGGCGGGTCTGAGCTCGAAAAAAGCCGGCCAGTATTCGGGCCTTCAGGAGGGGACCCGCGGCATGAATGTGGATGTAGCACCTAGCGATCCTGGACCTTCCAAAGGATGGTGCCAAATCGTGGAGGAACCACCAGAGGAGTAGTTTGGTTAATTTGTTTTTCTTGCTTCGCGGCCCACTTAATTGGGCTGCTTTTAGATTATATTACTATGTTGGACCTCTGTAATATTTTTGAATTCTGTAAACGTTCAAGACTGGTTTCCCTGTATGAGGGCAGTCTTCTTAATTTTTTGATTTTTTGATGACAAATTTGCCATGAGTCTGGGCAATGTTTTTTTGTGAGGCGTATATCAACAGTGCATGTCTCTGCACATTTCCTGTATCTGCTTTATGATACTATTTTCATGGACGGTTTTACTTCATATAATATATTCAAAACAACATTTTTTCTCTTGTGAAAAAAAAATGATTAATGTTTATCACTCTGCCTTCAAAACTAGCGATGCTGGTCTATGTTGCTAGTTTATTGATATGGTATGATGGTCTTTTTATATTTTGGACATATCACACTCCTCACATGATTAGCGTTTTTCTCTGTTCAAGGATTTTGGGTACTTTAATTTGTATTTTGAACAATGGACGTCGGTACTCTATCTGTTGCTTTACTATTCTACATACTGCTATTTCACTTTCTTATAGATGCCTCGGGCATATTTGGATGCTTTCTCAGATTGTCGATAATCTCCATGTGGACCGTTACTGAGTTTTATATCATGTCCCTGTATGTGACATGGGGTATTTTTCTATCATTGTCTGGGGTGGGACTTCCACTTTTCTGGATGGATATTTGGGTTCCAATCTTCGGATGTGAAAATGTAATGACTTCATGGACTGTTTTACTTCATATAATATATTCAAAATAGCGTTTTTTCTCTTCTGAAAAAAAAATGATTAATGTTTATCATTCTGCCTTCAAAACTAGCGATGCTGGTCTATGTTGCTGGTTTATTGATATGGTCTGATGGTCTTTTTTATATTTTGGACATATCACACTCCTCACATGATTAGCGTTTTTCTCTGTTCAAGGATTTTGGGTACTTTAATTTGTATTTGGAGCAATGGACGTCGGTACTCTATCTGTTGCTTTACTATTCTACATACTGCTATTTCACTTTCTTATAGATGCCTCAGGCATATTTGGATGCTTTCTCAGATTTGTGATAATCTCCATGTGGACCGTTACTGGGTTTTATATCATGTCCCTGTATGTGACATGGGGTATTTTTCTATCATTGTCTGGGGTGGGACTTCCACTTTTCTGGATGGATATTTGGGTTCCAATCTTGAGATGTGAAAATGTAATGACTTCATGGACTGTTTTACTTCATATAATATATTCAAAACAACGTTTTTTCTCTTGTGAAAAAAAAATGATTAATGTTTATCACTCTGCCTTCAAAACTAGCGATGCTAGTTTATTGATATGGTCTGATGGTCTTTTTATATTTTGGACATATCACACTCCTCACATGATTAGCGTTTTTCTCTGTTCAAGGATTTTGAGTACTTTAATTTGTATTTGGAACAATGGACGTCGGTACTCTATCTGTTGCTTTACTATTCTACATACTGCTATTTCACTTTCTTATAGATGCCTCGGACATATTTGGATGCTTTCTCAGATTGTCGATAATCTCCATGTGGACCGTTACTGGGTTTTATATCATGTCCCTGTATGTGACATGGGGTATTTTTCTATCATTGTCTGGGGTGGGACTTCCACTTTTCTGGATGGATATTTGGGTTCCAATCTTCAGATGCGAAAATGTAATGACTTCATGGACTATTTTACTTCATATAATATATTCAAAATAACGTTTTTCCTCTTTTAAAGTTTCATTTTTTTTTTTTTAAATTGAACCCGTCGTCGGTATACCGACACCTTGTAAGCATCGGAATTGCGACAGCTTAAAAATGTCGGAAGAGCGACAGTATAAAAACATCGGACGAGCGACGTTCAAAACGTCGGACCACATTTCGTCGGAATTGCGATAGTTTAAAAATGTCGGAAGAGCGACGTTCAAAACGTCAGACCACATTTCGTCGGAATTGCGACAATTTACAAACGTCGGAAGAGTGACGTCCAAAACGTTGGACCACATTGCGTCGAAATTCCGACAGTTTACAAACGTCGGAAGAGCGACGTTCAAAACGTCGGACCACATTTCGTCAGAATTGCGACAGTTTACAAAACTCAGAAGAGCGACGTTCAAAACGTCGGACCACATTTCGTCGGAAGTGCGACAGTTTACAAACGTCGGAAGCGCGACGGTTTGGGAAACGTCGGAAGAGCGACGCTTGTTTGGAAGCGACGGAAAAAGTGTCGATAGTGCGACACTTTTTAAGTGTGTCAGAACTGCGACGGTATGGAAAACCACGTTTTTCCCGCCCTCGAATTGTCGCTCTTGCGACGACTATGTGTAGAAATAGCGACGAATTAGCCGTCGGAAATTCCGCCAAATTTTCTAGTGGTGGTTTACGACCCCACTATGCCTGGGCTAAAATAAAATTTTCTTCTTGGCCTGCGACACCTTAAGGAGCTGAAGGGGGAAGCTAATTGGATTTTGGTTGGGGAATTTAACCTCATAAAGGATATTAGCGATAAAAAAAGAGGCATTCGATGATTGGATCAAATATATGTGGATTTCTAGGAAACCATCCAAGAAATGGGAACGAAAAATCTCGAGTTCAAAAACAGGGCTTTCACTTGGAATAATCGGCAGGGAGGTAAGTCTAAAATCGCCTCAAAATTGGACTGATTTATTCTCTCTGACAATATTCTTCTGCAGGATCTATTTTTCCAGGTGAAGATCCTCCCATGCATGGTATCGTACCATTGGTCGATCTGCTTGGATATAGAACTAAGAATGGATCCTTGTAACCAATCATTCTGATTTGAATCCTTTTGGCCTGGGAAACCAGATCTCTTAGCCAAAATGGAAGATTGGTGGAATGCAAGCAATGCCAGAGGCCACAACCCAATGGAAACCTTCCAACTAAGGCTTAAATAACTAAAAGGAAGAATCAAAGAATGGAACAAATATGAGTTTGGTAATATTCATCGAGAGAAGTGATACCTTGAGGAAGCCATGCAATCTCTTCAACAAAAAATTATATTGGACAGACGTACTGAAGAACACAAAGCCCAGGAGTGATTACTCTTAACGAACTTAGAGAAGAGGAGGAAGTAGGAGGATTTTTTTTGGAAACATAAATTGAGGGTTCAATGGCTTAAAGAAGGGGAGATAAATACAAATTTTTTCCACAAGAATCTGTTGTAGCATCGACACTTCAACTGTATCTTGTCTCTCAACAATCTTGAAAGCTGCCATCTAGTGCAACATGAGTAAATCTACGAAGAGTTGATCCGCCACTTTCAATCTTTATTTATTGAGCCAGATGTGGACAAAAGTGAAAAAATCTTAAAAATCCAACAACACTTTCCTCATCTAATCAAGGAAGATCAAAAAGAGGCCCTCACGAGAGAAATATCCTTAGAATAAGTGGAGGAAGTGGTTAGGGCTCTCCCACCAAATAAAGCCCAAGGCCCAGATGATTGTACCTCAAATTCTTCAAGGTTGGCTGGAAGTTCCTTGGAACAGAGATTCTAGAGCTAGTTGAGTACTCCCACCGATCCCAATGGCTATGTTCGAACTTGATTGCAACATTTCTAACGCTCATTCCAAAGAAGGGTGTGGCTCTAGACCCCAGTGGGTTCTGACTAATAGCTCTGTGAAATGTAATTTATAATATTTTATCAGGAATCCTATTTTGAAGGCTCAAGCCCTTACTTCAGGTTATCAAAAGATCATAACAAATTGGTTTTTTTGAAGGGTGACAGATGATGGAGGGAATTATGGATGCTCATGAGATGGTGCACACCCGATCATTGTCCCAAACCCCAAGTATGCTCATCAAATTAGACCTTTCTAAAGCTTATGGTCATTTGAATTGGGATTTTTTGTGGTCAATTCTTGCTTCTTTTGGTTTCTCCCCTACATGAATCAAGTGGGTGAAATATTTGATATTGACTCCATTCTATTCAATCCTTGTGAATGGGGTGCCATCTCGTCCCTTCCCAGGATAAAGAGGGATTATACAGTGCGACCCCATATCCCCTTTCCTATTTATTATAACAGCCGAAGGATTGAGCTGCCTTATCAAGGCAACGACTGAATCTTGAGACCTTTCAGGCATCAGAATATCTCAAGAAATTCCACCTGTAACCAATCAAAAATTTGTGGATGATAACATGCTATTTAGGAAGCCAACATTAAAAGAGGCAAAATAACTTGGATATATTTTGGAGATTTTCGAAAAGGCTTCCGACACTCTAATTAATGGTGAAAAATCGAACATTTTCTTCTTCAATACTCACCCAAGAATGCAATCTCATATTGCTAGAACCTTGGGGTTCAGAATTGGGAAACTACCCAACGCCTATCTTGGGGTTCCCATGGTGCCCAAACCCCTTAATATCTCCATATGGAAGGAGGTGCTATCTCCCATAAAAAATAAAATCTCGAGTTGGACCTTTCGGGTCCTGAACTCATTAGAGAACTTTTGAGGTCTAAAATGGGCCTCCTAAGAAAAATGTACAACCAAAATAAAATTTATAAGAACCAGTAAGATTCAAGATGATGATGTCAACAATGGGGGATGATTCACATTTTTTTGGGTAAAAGAGTAAGAATATTAAAAAATAATAACATAAAAAAACTACTTTTTTCAACTTGTATTTTCAATTTATCTCCCTAAGGTTTTACTCATATTTTGAGTGTGAGTACTCATTGGATGCAAAATTTAATTCCTCATCCAACGAGTACCCTTGTTGCATACTTTCGATGGACCCTGCTACACGAAAAATGAGAAATAGATGAAAACACGTGATTGCAATCACGTTTTTCATGTATTTCTTATTTTTTATGTAGCAGGGTTCATAGAAAGTATGCAAGATGGGTACTCCTTGGATGAGGAATCAAATTCTACATCCAATGATTGTTCCCGCTCAAAATTTGAGTAAACCCATAGGGAGATAAGTTGAAAATATAAGTCGAAAAAGTAGTATTTTCTTTTTTCCCTTTAAAATTTGATGATGCAATCTAATCTTATTTTATTTTTCCAACTATTATTTTATAATTTCCTTAGGAGGCCCATTTTAGACCTAAAAATTCCCCTAACGCAGGCGGATGATTGGTTCTCTTAAAATCAGTTCTTCAGGCTATCCCCTTATACCAAATGTCAGCCCTTCCGACACCTAGAAGCATATATAAATATATGACAACAAATTTTTGCAAATTTATCTGGTCTGGGACCCAAATTGGCCACAAATGGGCGCTGGTGGCTTGGAATAAAATGTGTAAACCAAAGACTAACAGTGGCATTGGAATGAAATATCCAGAGTCAATATCTTAGGCCCTTAGTGCGAAGGTGTGGTGGCGATCGATCTAAGGTGGGCATGAGCTATGGAAGAAAATCCGAGCTGCAAAATATGGTATTGAGGGCTATAAAAATCCCCTTCAGATCCATCAGAACCTTCCAAATGGATCCTTGATCTGGTATCGGGCCAAGGCACAACAAGAATTCATTCGGGATCACGACTTCTGGGAAATTAGAAATGGCTGAAAAGCTAGATTCTAGAGTGATTGATGGATGAAACACCCCATATTAGATCAAGATCTGACTTTTGCAAGTATCCAGGCACTTACCTTCCAGATAGGTGCGGAATGTGTCCAATATTTCTAGCTCGATCCGCGCCCCCCCCGGGATCAAAATGGCGAGAATGGAATTACTCTAAAAACTGACCACCTCAAGATCCTCCTTTGGACTGGGATTCGATGCTTATGATCCCACTTCAACATCCTATTCTTAATCATTTGGAACTCGATATATTGCAATGGGGATATCCCCTGCAAGGTACGTTCACCCTTAAAGAGGCTTATTCAATAATCTCATATGTAGGGGACCTGGAGCTAGACCCTTTTTGGAAGAGAATCTGATACTCTCGCCTCTGTCCCAAAGTATCATTCTTCTTATGGCTAACAGGATAGGGAAAACTTCTTATGTGGGATAAAATTTGAAAAAAGGGCTTCCAAGGACCGTCTTGTCGTCCTTTGTGTCGCAATAAGGAGGAAACGACTGACCACCTCCTAAAATTCTACCCAAAGGCGTTGGAAGTATGGGGGTGTCACTCAGGGTTTTTTGGAGTATCTGACCGATCATTCAACAACCTACGAGAGTCATTAGACACATAGAGATGGGATCTGTTCAAAAACCCCATTGTAAACAAAGCATCATTCCTCTCGCAGGGATTCGTCCTTTGGAACATCTAGAAAGGAAGAAATAGGGCAGTCTTCCACTCTGAAGCTTTCCACCCCACCAACGTATGGAAAAATTCCCTTCACAACTTCAATAAAACCTTATCTATCTTGCATTGGACGGATGAGGATTGGAAAGTAGAGGGGCGAGAACGCACCATCTTGATCGCGTTGGATATCTTGAGGGAGTCCTTTGACTCTGGTCCTCTCCAATGCTTCAAGTCAAAATGTGTCTCCTTAAGTTCGTTCATACGTCCCCCATAGGGATTCCTTAAGTTAAATTTCGATGGGGCCTCAAAAGTTAACCTTGGGCCAACTGGTCTTGGGGGGATCATTCGTAATGACCGAGGGTAAGAAATCAAGCTCTATGTAGCATCATGAAGCCACACCACAAATAATGTGGCTGAGTACCTAGGTCTGGAAATAGGATTGCAGGTAGAAAAGGATCTGGGGGCCTCAAAGTGTCAAGTAACAAGTGATTCTCATTTCGCTATACCTATGCTCCAACGCCTTATCAACGGATCTCCTCTGACAAAGGTAATAAAGAGCTGGCAATTGGAACTGATAGAGGAACATATCCACTCCAAACTCTCCTATTTTGATTATGTGATAACAAAACATGTTGATCAGGAAGAAACCAAGGCTGTAGACAAAATAGTGAATTGGGGAAGTGATATCCCAGGTCATGATATTATACAAGTCTGACCCTCCTCCTCCCAAAACAATCACTTGGAAGATCTGAGATGAATAGTGGAGGAGGAATAAAATTCCCCGATGGAGGTGAGTACTTCAGTTCACGTGGCAATTGAGCCCCATGAGTGACCACAAGTGGCTAGGTGGCAGGGGACTGGCCTCTCGGTCCCTTCACCATAACGTGTGTTATGGGAGGCACACTGACAGAGTAAAGAGTAGGTGTGTGAGCCTTTCCATCATCTTAGAGTTTGGGGGTGGTGAATGGATAATGAGCGGGATTGTGAGGAAACTTGGAATTTGTGTTTTCGTCTTGGTCTAGTGTTGGGCTCCTGGGTGTTTTCCTATGCGCAAGTAGGTGCATCGTCGGAGAAACCTAGGCTCCAATGGGTGGTGTTTGATAGTTTTATGTGACTTCTGGTATGGTTCATTCAACTTCATATTTTTACCAAGCTTCCCTGGGCTTTATTGCTGGTACATTGTTTGGATGCTAGCGAGCAAAGGAAATTATTATTTCATCTCTATATGGTTTATAGTATGTCTAAACGACTGGTTCGAGAAAGTTGCCTGGAGGCAGCATTGTAGGAGGTTCAATGGAGTGGCAATGCTTCTGGGTCAATTTTCCCACTTCCGAAGCCTGGCTTAGCAATTGCAGTGACTGGTAGCTCTGCGGGTGGGTTTTGGTAGGCAGTGAAGGTTCTTGGTGGGATTTGCGCATAGTAGCTTGGGCATCTGTGGATGGGGGTGTGTTCTCATTTACTTATACTTCTCAAATTATTTGTGCTCATGTTGTGGGTGGTATTCTCTGGAGTAGTAAGCATGTTGGGGGCCCTGTATCGTGGGAGTGGCGACCACAGACAAGACTAACGGTCTGGAATTCGAATCTTGTGGGTTTTGGGTGTTGGCCCTTTTGCCTTATGCCAAATAAATCCCTCTACGCGGTGCAAGTACTCTTCCCCTTCGACCATGCTTGGATTTTTGGGCGTGGAGGACATAGAAATTGTGACAATAGGAGCTCGCTGCAGTGGCAAGATAGATGGTTTCTCTTGGCTCTTTGGTGTGAGTAAGCGTGAAGGTCACGGTGGTGGCAAGGAGGGCTCCATCGGTGGTGGTGGTGTGCGGGAGCAGAATTTTCAACGTCAGGGTGGTAGTCTGCGAGGCAGAACAAGGAACCAAGGGTCTGGATGGCGTGGTGCTAGCGCCACGCATGAAATTCAACACTATTTCTTAGAAAATTGTAAGGATATAATTCAAACTTTGATGGATCGGGTGGACACAACGGAACGGGTTCGTCGAGAGGAGCATGTTGTGTTGATGGCTATGCTGGATAGGATGCACTATTTTCAATGCTAGGTTAGGGAGAGAGTGGTGATGGTCTGGCGAGGCCAAAAACAACTTGCAGAGAAAGTGGAAAAGATGGAGACTTGGCTGACGCATATTTAAGGGCACATCCAATGCAACTTCCGTCCCCCGCCTCCTCCAAGAACATCCCCGGACAAACTAGTTTCCATTACGTCCGATGACTACTATGCTCTCTAGTGTTTTTTTTATGTATTGTCTGTTTTCTGGTGCCCCCGTCCCTCTCATTTTTGGACATTGTCCTTAGTCTCTTTTTTGTATTTTTGTCACATGTTGAAAACTTTCGTCAATAAACCTGGTCGAGGTGAGACAACATGTTTTTTGCTCGGCTGGATGTATATATTTTTCTCCATATGAATAGAATATTGACTTACAAAAAAAAAATTTATTTAGGAAATGAAATTTTTTTTTGATGTTTAGATGTTGAATAAGGTATTGGTAGCAAGTTAAGAATATAAATTTGATTAGGGCGATGTGTGATATGTATAGGAATTTACTGGAAAATCAAGTGTGTCATGTGAATAGGAATTTTCTAGGATATGAAATGTTGAGATATTATTGGTCCATAAGTAGAATAATTTTCACTTTATACTTTAATTTACAAATTTTTTTCGTATTAATTTGTTTGCTCTGATATTTATGGAGTTCTTGTTGAAAATGCAACAATAATTTAGTAATTTATCTTCCCCTTGAATTAAATTAGGAATAAATCGAAATTCCACATCACAAGACAACTTGAATGTGTTAACTGAGTTATTATCACTCAGTTAGCTTAGTTAGTTCAATTTGTGGGCCCAACTTGAGTTGTGTACAATGATTCCTAAATTTTAGGAGCCTAGGTTGAGTTAGTTTTAGTTGTAGCAATTTAATTCAGTTAAATTGAGTTATGGTCAGTTAAACCATTTCCAACTGTTGGAGGAACTAGTAGAGGGTATAGTAGTGGGGTGTGTAGCCAGTCACAACTCAGTGACCAACCAGTTAACTGATCAATTAACCTAAATTAACTCATGCATGCATGAAATTCGAGTTACCCAGTTGAGATTGGAGTTCAAGGGTAGTGTAAAATCAGTTGTAGAATTTTCCAAATTGTACAAGTGGTGCATGCAGTCAAATAAGGGCCTAATATAATTGTGCAATTATCAATGAGATATTTACCTAATTAATAGGGGGATAATTCCTCATCAAACAATTCAAGGAAATAGGAGCTTGGAGGCTAGGAAAATTGGCTAAATGTTGGCCAAAGTCAGTCAGTCAGTTAGGCAGAGGATAGAAGATACTTGTGCATATTTTGCTCATGTTTGAGCAAGCATATTGTATTCATCCAGATTCTTTGATTAATGAAATATAGATAGGAAATGGTTTTGAGTAGTTACTTCCCCCTAGATAAATTACTCTGTATGTGTGTTGAATCATGATGCATGTTTTTGATATTTGTTCTCAATCGTGAATTTGCATCCGCAAATGAGTGGAGTATATTTGAGTCTTATGTTTTAGTAAATTACATGAGAAGTTTTGAATATACAATAAATTTATATATGGTATCAGAGCTATATTCACAATAGAGGAGACTTTGAAGTTGTCATTTTGGGAGGTTCGAATTTCAAGATCAGTGTTGCAAGTTTTCTCCAGGACTAAGACAATGGCTTTCATTGGACTCAGGAGTGAGTATGCTTTGGAAGGAACCACCAATTTCGTGGCATGGAAGATCCACATGGAGGTATCATTGGATGACAATGTGCTACTAGAATACATCAATAAAAATGTAGCAAAAACCCCAAAATCTGATGCCCAAGACACTAAGTGGGAGAAGGATGTGGCTAAAGTGAGGAGAATTTCATTGAAGGGAGTTCGAGATCATATTGTCTTGAATATCCATGGGAAAGAGACTTTGTTCGTGATGAGAACAATAGTGACTACAAGAAGCTGGAACTCAAGGACAAGCTTCAAAGTATCAAGATGAAAAATAATGAATGAATTCTGCAGTACCTGATGAAGTTTACACAATGTCGTGATGAAATTGGTGATGTAGGTGTTACTGCCCCTGAAGAATATTTGGTAGCTCCATCTCTTTTGGGCCTTCCCATGAGTTGGGACAGTTATCAAGATTCTGTAAATGGTAGAGATAAACTAAAAGGATGGGAGCGGTTATGGTTTGATCTAGTGCAGGAAGAAATAAGGTGAAGAAACAGAGGTGAGTCTTCATCCAAGGTTGAGGATGAGGAAAAATTTTCCATGGATGGAAAGGAAAAGAATGGGAAATGGAATAAATCCCAATGCAAAGGAGTTTCCGGTCAAGGGGGAAAGAAGAAATAATTTTCCAAAATTAAGTGCTTTCACTCTCATGAAGTAGGACACTATGCCATGATGTTTCCACACAAGAAGGAAAGAAATAATCCCTTAGGAGGAGCGGCAGGTGAAGATCTAGTTTCAAAATTCAAGCTTGATTTTACCCTCATTGCATGCATGGAAAACAAAGTGATGGGTAGTGTGTGGTATCTGAATAGTGCTGCCTCATTCCATATGATGGGAAACGAAGAATTTTTCAGTGAATTGGAGGAGAAATACCTCCTAATGCACATCAAGATGGGAGATGATGTGAGGTATATCGCAATTGGTATTTGAACAGTTACATTCAGAGGGAGTTTGGCTCCCCTCTTAGACTCAAGGATGTGATGTTTGTTCTGAGTCTAAAGAAGAACTTGGTTTCCATCGCGGTGTTGGAAGACCGTGGCTACGATCTGATATTCGTAAAAGGAAATAAATTTCTAAGGAACATCGCCACGGGACAAGTGAAGCAGATCAGGGATCGAGTGAAGAACCTCTGCAGGTTGGATGTGGAAGACTATGCTGCTTTGAGCACAAAGGTAGAGAGGGTGCAAAGACGAGATGCCAATGAATTATGGCATAAAATACTTGGCCATTTGCATCATGGAGCTTTGAAGATCATGCAGAAGATCACCACATGAATCCCAAATGGAGCACTAGAGAAAAAAAATACATGGAAAGGGTGTACCTTGTGGAAGTACACAAAAGCCATCTTCAATTATCGGGATAGCAGGGTGCATGCAATCCTTGAAAGGATCCGCTCCGATGTCTGTGGAACTTTCTCGAAAGCCTCCAAAACCAAGCATAGGTATTATGTTATATTTGTAGATGATTTCTCACGTAAGTGATGTATTGTATTCATGTATAAGAATTACCAGACATTATCAAATTTTTTTGAATTTAAAGCACTTGTTGAGAAAGAAATGACATGAAAGTGAAGGCTCTGAGAAGCGATAAAGGTGGTGAATATGTGTCGAATGAGTTTAAAATATTCTGTGCAAAGGAAGGAATTTGATGGGAGTTGAAAAACCTCATAAACCACAACAAAATGGGGTGGTTGAGAGGAAGAATAGATGTATTATGGTAGTTGCACTGGTGATGTTGCATGACAAGGGCCTACCACTGCACTTGTGGGCCGAAGCATGCAACACAATGGTATATGTGCAGAACAGGAGTCCTCATCAGATTCTCGTGATGAGTACATCAGAAGAAGAATTTTTAGGGAAGAAACCAAATGTGTCACACTTTAGGATATTTGGATCATCAATTTACTATCGTGTTTCCAAGGAATCAAGAAAAAATATAGAATTGAAAGCAGAGCCAGGAATATTTTTGGGGTACACTGATACACCTCACAACTATCGGGTGTACCTTCCATCTCTCAGGATGAAAGTTGTTCGTAGATATGTGAATTTTGATGAAGAGAAGGCACTGAGGTGTTCCCTTTAGAGGGAGCTTCAATTGCGTTCACATGAGGAGCTTTTGGCTCCAAAGGAAGAACCTCAAGATGTTGTGGAGTAGCCACAAGTAGAGGAGTAGAGAGTGGAGACACCCACTCATGCAGAGACATCTAGAGAAGGAAGGAGGCGCACCAGGGAAGGTGATAGATTATTGCACGATGCTAGAGATAATGTGGGAGAACCCACATCACAATGTAGGTAGAGGAGGTCACCATATTGGTACAAAAGCTACATGGCACTGATGAGTGACCTAGTAGAGATAGAACCATCCTCATTTGAGGAAGAAATGAAAAAAATAGTGTGGGTTGATGCCATGGTAGAGGAATATGATTCCATTGTCCGAAACAGTGTTTGGGAAGTGGTACCAAGAATAGAGAACAAGTTGGTGCTAGGTTCGAGATGGATTTACAAGGTGAAGTAAGCAATAGACGGAAGCATCGAGAAACACAAGGCCAAATTTGTGGCCAAGGGTTTCTCTCATATGGAGGGAATTGAATATGAAGAGACCTTAACTCCAGTAGCAAGGTACTCTTCTATCAAATCAATTCTAGCACTTACAGTGCAGATTGGATGGAAGATCCATCAGATGTATGTGAGGATATCATTCCTCAGTGGAGAGATTGAGGAGAAGGTGTACATTAAAAAACTAGAAGGAATTGAGACCTTCGACAGAGAGTCACATGTGTGCAAACTCAAGCGAGCATTGTATGGATTGAAACAAGCACCCTGTGCTTGGTACACAAGGATCGAAAATTATTTCACCAGGTTTGAATTCACCAAAAGTGAAGCAGATGAAAACCTTTTCCATATTTTTGTTTAAGGTAAATTTTTTATTATAGTATATAAGTCGATGAATTGATTTTAACCAGTGATGAGAAGTTGATCAAATCTTTCAAAGAGGATCTTGCAAGAGAATCCATGATGAAGGACACGAGACTCATGAATTATTTACTCAGTTTGGAAGTACATAAAGGAGATGGGTAATTGTTTGTCTCTCAGGGAAAGTATGCCAACGAGATGCTGAAAAAGTTCCGCATCGATAGTAGCAAGCCCATAGACACTCCTATTGTGTTCAGCACTAGCATATAGGTTAGGGAAATCCACTTTCCATTGCATTTTGAATTCTAGCCTCCATACTGATATCTTGCCATGGGGTCAACCCCATCATGTTATGATTATTAAAACCATTTTCACTCGCCGATTTATAAAATCATGATATGATGGTAGAGTCTTCCTTTACATGGCCTTCATAGTTAGATCCTCGCTAGCATATGTTGCCCATGCTGCAAAATTGTGTAGGCTCGAGAGTCCTCTTTAGTCTCGCCATGACCTATGTGATGAAGCTTCATTCTTCTTCTTCGCTATCTTTCTGGATTTATACCTTAGAGGCTCCCTATTATTGAGTTGTTCTACTGCATTGCATGTTGACCATTTGTATCTGTTGGCCTTAAGTTGGCTTCACTTGGACTCATGTATAAGCCAACTTTTTAACCATGTCTTTCTACAAAATCAGCCTTGCAATCACTTAGCATCTGCAACTTGACACCCTTTTCCCGTGGACGGAACATTCCTCTGAGTGTCATTTACCAGTTTTTCCACCTTGCATTGAGCATAGGAATGTTCCTATCCTAGGAACTAGTACATCTGTTTCCCAACACTCGTTCTATCCACTATACTATAAGCATCATTTTATTATTTTCTAGGATTTTAGTAAGAAAAATACAAAAAAATTAAATATCCCAAAAAGAGCGGGAATGGGACATTACTTCCGTATTTGATGGAAGCTAAAAGTAATTTGTGTCGCCCTTGAACAAAGCACACAAAGAAAAGTCTTTTCTCCATTGGGATGGGCTTTAGTTTTACTTAGGACAGCCATAACCTTATTATTGATTTAATACTCCCCCAATTGGTTATCTCTTCCAATCATATGGAGGGTTTGTTCATGCCTCCTGCATGAAAAGCTTATACAAAGTTATCATATGCTTCCATATAGTCACATTTTGAGTCGTCATTTTGTTCAAGGGAAGTAAACCCGAGTCAGCGTTTCTACAGTGTCTCTTGCCTCATTTTTTAGTTGGTTGTCCCTGGTCTGTCAGAGTTATGTTCTATCACATAAGCTATTTGGTCCTTTGCTCATGCTAGTTAAGAAGGTCTCCATTGAATTATTTCTGGTGGGTTTTCTCTTATCGAATTCGAAAAATTGCTCTGAGAGTAAACCTAGAGCCACACCCTAGCCCTATTTCCATCATTGATAGTTGATCTTGTGCTCAATGTTTGATCAACACCATGGGTATTTGACTGATTGGTTTCCCTTGTGTTCGACGTCAGCTTTCATTATCACAGATTGGGATTCATGTGGTACCTTGGTTTCCATTTGAACTTATTGGTGGATTCCTCTCCTCTGTGTCAACTTTCATTATTGGTTGGTTTAGAGGGTTTATGTCGTGCGCTAGCTAGATTTTGTGTACGCCGGAAACGTGCTTAGGGTTGGTTATTTCATCTTTCTTCATCTGATTCCTTCCAAATTTTGGCCTGTGGGTTACACTCATGCTTGATTGATGTGGGATGCCTTAATGCCTTCCTTCCAATAGATATTTTCCCATCAACTCTGACACATTGCTCTGGGAACAAGGTCTAGAGTCCTTTTTTCAGTACCTTAGGGTTTACAGTCATTAGTGGCAGAATCCTTTGCTATCGATAGTGGGAATACATCAATGTCTCCTGATTGGTAGATTTTTTCAAGTGTTCGACTTCAACTCATTCATTCACACTTGTTATATGGTATGGGGGTACCTTGACTGTCATCATCATTATCGGTGAGTTGTCTCACGTTTGTTAACGGTATACATCAATGAACGGTAATCAAACGATTTCTCACATGGTTGACTTCAACTCGTTTATTACCATAGTGTAGAATTGTACCATGGTGATCAGTGAAGATCTCGAGTTTGCATCAACATGCTTTGGTTCACTTTGACAACTCCTTTCGTTTTATGCCAGTGACACCATCCACCTTATATGTTGCAGTTCATCACAACAACATCTTATATGTTGTAGTTCATCACAACAACATCTTATATGTTGGCACCTGAGTTGTGTGCAATACCATTATTCCACTACTTATGATTCAGTACTTGGAGATTCAGTTCTGCGACTTCAGTGATCATATATCTTTCTCAGCATCAATGATCAATTCTTCTATATGTGATATTATGACATGAATTTGATATGTACTTTTTGAGGCAGTGATAAAATGATCCACTATGTACTTTTCAGTTTCTTTTGTACTTGTATACATGCTGGATTTGCTCCATACTTGATACGCGGACATGCTTTACTTTTACTGAGCATGGTTATGCCCACCTCAGACATGAGCTTGATTTTTGATCTCTTCCACTGGTTTTTGGCAGGCTGAAATTTGGTGAAGTCCTCTCAAGTCATCACAAGATTATTTATTATACACATAATACATTTTGGCCATCATGTACCCCTTATGACCTCATATATTAGGGGGCATATGTTATAGCATAATTTATCACCTCTATATACTTGATGATCTATGTATTGGCCTATTCATCCCTCTCCTTTCAGACTTGGTCCTTTACCTAAAAAACATTATATTGAATTCCATATTTGACTCTGCCCTCTCAAAAGCACGTGTAGACGCAGATCCCGTTATACCCAACTTGCTTATATAATTTAAAATATGAAAAAATATAAAATTCCCTATTTTCTAGGCAGGGTTTACAGGTTATACCGGAAGCCTACCTACATGAGCCCGTGCCCAAACTGTTTCCCAACTGAAAAAACTATTTTGAGGAAGTATAAATACACCTCATGGGAAGGCCTAAATGAGAGAGAGAGATAGGTATTGATACTATAGCCTTTTAGTCCCTGATCAAGTTTGATTATCCCTGTGCCTCCTGCACTTCCCAGGTTGTGGAAACCCTTGTTTCCCTCTTTGAGATGTTCACCTCAGTTATGTGGCATCCTTGTGTATCCTTATGGAAGAATATTGTTGATGCTTGGGCTGGACAGATCCGGAGGACAATTTCGCTTGGAGCCGTGGCTGAATCAGGTGGTATTCCTCCATATATTTTACATACATCAATAAAGAAGCTTTGTCATGTTCCTGATGTTGTGATCTTTAATGCTTTTATACATGTTATGATCTTGTTATATTTGATTTCATGTTATTTTCTATAAGCTTATATGATCTAACCATTGACATCTAGAACATGCTTTCAATTACTACTAGTCTATGTGCTTTTATTGAATGAGTTGCATGTTTTGAAGCACGTGGAGAAGCAGAGGGTTTGAACCCTGTGGGAACAACCTCAAATGTAGGACCTACGGGTAATGTCGCTTTTCCCAATTTTACTATTTTAAGCATCGGGACTATTAGTTTGCTTCCTTCTTGCTGTTGTATGCCTCTTGCTCTGTTGGGGTTGTCAACCCAGACCCTAGGGTAATTCATCCCGTAACATTAAGGAAGTTGTTTAAATCCAAATATCCATGAGGCTAATTCGCATTGGTATCATCAATGAACCTAGTCCAAAATTTGGGCTTAAGAGGGCAAGTTTCCAGGGATGTCTTCTCAAATTTCTCCATGAAAAGTGATCCAGGGTGAAATCTTGATACCCCTTAACCAAGACCTTTTACTTCGGCTGATAAATAGAATTGCATTTAATTAAGACGTTAAAGAACTGAAATGAACAATTGTAGCTGTAAATAAGAGGAACATAAATGAACAAGATCATCAATCATAAGAACACGTCATTTGATGACGGAGTTCATCCAGGAGGGACTACATCTCCGGGTCTCGGTGTCAAGATGGTGTAGGCTGCTGCATTATGTGTTGTAAGAAGAGATGTACATGGATGTGCTTTCCTATGACATACAAGGAAAAATTTCCCTCACGCAGGAGTGGCTTGAATTCTTTAAGGGATGTTCCGCTGCAGAACTCTCATACATAAAGAAAGACTCCTATCAGTATGACCATAGCTGACATATAAAAAAAAGAGTATCCCGCCAATCCTAGCAAACAAGGGATCTCAACAATACACATATGACAAGGAGCATCCCGCCAATCTGGTATAAAAGGGACTGATACATGACACAAATCCATAGCTGAAAATACATCAATAACAACACAAAGCAAGATCCCACGACTCATGCATCAATCGGGATCTGCAAGACATAATGCATCTCAATGAGAAATAAATGAAGAAGTACATGGAATCCACATCATATACCTCATGCTGCCATTTTCTGAAGGCTGAGCTATTTGCGGCTGAATCTGAAAACACCATCAATTTTGTAGCGTCGAAAAAGGTGAAATCGACTGCTCACATGTGGAAATCTGACACCGGCATAACCCACTTCCAAAAGTGGCTGAAAAATCGAAAACTCAGATGTAGAAACTGAGCACGCCATCAGACTCGTGGCACTGAGTAGTGCTGAAACGACATAAAATTTGTCCCATTTGGACAAAGTCAAAATTTCGCCCTCTTGAAAATTGAGCTCAATCAAGGTTCCACCTGCCTCTTTTCTGGCTCATGATTCCACTGCACCTACAATAAAATAATAGCCTCGAACTACGTGCGCGCTCTCTGCTGCTCCATTGCCTACAATTAAAAAAATATTAAACTCGAATTGCGTGCGCGCATTCCTGCTCCTCCATGGCTCTAGCGCACTTGTAAAAAGACGAGTTTAAATAAAAATCGCTGGGCGGATTAAACAAAGCAATAGTTGGGCGCAACGGTAAAAAAAAAAAATTGGTAAAGGAGGTCGGGTGGTCAAATCCCGCTTCCCCCACGGAATCTGCATTCGTTTTTGTAATAACAATATTATATATTTTTTTGGGGGGCAGGACCCGCATTGGGCGGCACACCCCCGACCATCGCCGTTACATGGACGTTACACATTTTAACATATATTTTATATATGGGTTTTAACAAATACATGCATTTTATGGTGGGGAGCTCCGTGGGGTCCGGCGGGGGTCATGGCCCGCCGGCCCATAAACATATATGTTTGTTTTTAATATGTTGTGACCGTTGGTTGGGCCGCCCGTGGAGCAGGCCGGCCCTTGCGGCCGGGCAGGTTCGATTCTTGCCGGCCCATAATATGGCGCCACGTATATGTGGAGGAGGGGGTCGACGGGGTTTGAACACCCGTCGCCCCTTTTTTTTATATCATTTTTGTTTTAAAAAACAAAGTGTGCCTTTTTTAAAATTCGGTTTTTGACCGTAGGAGGCAATTTAAATAGGCCACAAATTTTCCCGGAATCTGGCTTGAGCTTGCCGGAATCCGGTGGCCATAAAAAATCGAATTTGCACCTTCCTTAAGGCTGTCCAGTCGCCAATTCAACCTGGAACTTTGACCGCTTATAACTTCTTCATACGGACTCAGAATTGGGTGTCGTCTGCGCCGTTAGAATCAGAAAGACGAGATCTACAACATGAAGCTAGTTTGAGAGACTTTCGAACACTTTGATTTTTGAGCCTTTTACTCAGGCGACTTGTACCTGTACCTGATTTATCCACCTGGATCAAAAAGGTTGGCTACTATGGGGGATAATGGAGACCCCATAGCCACCCATGTGGTCTGCTCGAAGTATTCACCTTGGAAGGTGAAGAATGTGGAACTGAGACAAAATTCAACAAGCTTGACAGTCCCTAGTTCCGTAACTTCCTGGACAACATGGATTGCGTCTTCTAATGTGATATTTGTGAAAAATTGTGTTACATCAAAGCTCACAATTTTGTCTTCTGGATCCAGTCTACTTCCTTTTTTGAGCTCCACATAACGATTAGAATATTTAATATAAGAGTCAGTTTTTCTAGCAAGTGGGCAAGGGATCTGGCGACATACTTTGTTAATCCATATGTGGGTGAGTCTATAATGTTTACTATGGGCCTTAGGGGATCATCATTTTTGTGAATTTTGGGAGATCCATAAATTCTAGGTGTAATTTCGTTACTGGGTAAAAGGTGCTTCTTTAGTCCTTCGTCAAGATTGGAATTGATGGTGGCTCTTTTAACTTGTTTGATAATTTGGGAGATGGGGTTGTATTTGAGCTTCTTGTAACTACCACTATTGTACAAGTGGTCCCTCACTTTTGAGACATAATCCACCTTTTTCATCACAATCGTGGCTGCTGCTTTGGCATCTTTTAGAATGACAATGTATCCATTGTTCCTGAGGCTTTTGAGAGTAAGAAACTGGTTTATGCTTAGCTTATTCTTGGGGGATTTTGCTTTCCTCGGGATGATTGTGTAGTATTTTCTAATTTGCTCATTTTCCTCATTCCTTAGATTATGAATACCATCCTCTAAGTTAAATATGATCTCCTCAGTAGGTATTCTTTTAGGGGATATTATTATTATTATTCTTTTGTAAGTTTTGTATTACCTCCCTTTTCATTAATTTTTAAAAGCAAGATACAACCAAATAAATACTGTTAGGTGGCCTCAAATTTCCTTGAGCAAGAAACCGATTCTGTTGGCCACCTGATGACGTGGTATGCCATAAAAAATATAAGGTTCTTTGTCTGTCATACCAAGCTACCATTGCCTAAATGTTCATACATAAACTATTTTTTACTTTCCCATTGGCAGGACTAGTGAACTATAAAAATCTAAATGCTATCCACATATAAAGATAAGCTACCAAAAACTAATCAACATTATGCAACTTGAAACTACTCTGCCTCCTCAACCGAGGTAGATTCAGCAGGTGCCGGATCCTGGAACGAATTTTCAAGAAGGTCAGTCGATTTAGAGATGCACGAGAGATGATACTCTATGCGCTCGAGGCGCCCATCTTGTTTTTGCAACTAGAATTTGAGTTAATCAAACTCGCTCCTGTAATATGGAGAATCTTGAACAATTGTGGCCAAACTCATTGAATTATTTTCCAAGGCTTTTCGTAGAATGCCCTTCATGGACCAATATAGGAACAATTTTTTTTTGAACTGCGTCAATCTACCCCCGCATTTTCCCCGAATCGGGCACCAAAACCCTCTATTCTTCTACTTCCATTTCCATCTTTCCAGCCTTCTGGTTGAGGTGGGATTCCCACTTCTCAATCAGTTTTTGAATCTCCTTTATCGTATTCTCATGGTAAGCCTTCACGGTGTCCTGAATAATATCCACATTGGGCCTCCTCCCCCGAGGTTTACCCGTGGCTGAGCTAGGTTGGCCCTCGACCTCTTTGCCTTTTTATTTTTGGCCTCGACCTCGTGCTACCAGGATATTTGATCGAGCCATCTTCCTTTTCTCCTTGTCTAGGTGGCTATGCAGTGCCTGTGTAGGTGCTAAAGGGTGAGAGTTCAAGCAGTCTCAAGATCCCATGAGCTTACCTGTCGAATGAGCAACACAATGGTGTAATTCTGTGAAATAAACCATTCCTTGCAGCGTAGTTCCCATTACTTTCGTTCCCTGAGATATGCAACAAGTCTATTTCCCATGCCCCACTCCCTTGGGTGGCGTGCAGGTTGGCCGGATTGCCCTTACGGGTTTGTCCAACGAAATTCCTAAACCCTGTGGTACTGTTGTGGATCATCTGCATATCCTTTTTTATTTTGTCTTGAAAATTAGAAAATAAAAAAAAATTGAAATTCCGAAAATACATATGATATAGTATAATGTTTTATGTTGTATTATAAAAAAAAAAAGAGAGAAGCATCCTTACAACCTCAATGCAAATCAAGTTTATCATTAAACTTTATTTGAATGTATGTTTGGGTTTCATGCTTAAGTTACGAGCAACTTCCCGAGCGGAAGTAGTGATCGTGGAAGAACGTGGTCAGATGATCAAATGCGGGGGTATAAAGAGCTCATGCATTATCTGATTTGGCACCCCCGCAGTTGACTGGTCAGATTGCAGGTGAGCCGTGATTGACATCTAGGATTCATTGCGGGGGGTGCCGGTCGAGGTTCACCGCCGTACTCCAAGACCCCCCGCGGTGACGTCATTCGGTGAGGTGGAAGACAGTTGTCATTCTCTTTCAACAGTTTTTTCCACGTCATGTCGGCATTTATTACCGATTTTCGTAGCTGTTAAAAAGTTCTTTTTCCTCATTCCCGTCCATTTGTGTTTGTTTTTTCCATTCGAACCGTGTTCTTGCCACCTTTGCATTATCCGCTATTCCACGAATTGTTTCCATTGCCTGTCAGCCATGGCAAAGCGAGTCTCCCTACCTCGTATTACAAACCTCAATTCTCTCTTGGATAGTGAAAAAGACGTCCAGGATACCTTGTATTTTGTCAACCATTCCTTATTGTATCACCAAGTGACCCTAAACGCTGAGAAATCCCCAGTGTTTTCATCCATGAAGAGTTCCGGTATCTTGTCCACCTGTATCCCAAAAGCCCACTTTTTTCCCGAATTCATATCATGGCTGGTCTCTTCAATGTACCCTGGTAAGTGTTTCATCATGAACTCGCAGGGAGAAAATTTTTTGCAGGTATCGACACAATTAATTCGACAAGCATTGTGTTTTCCCGAAAACGAGTCACCATTGCAGTTTTCTGAAGATTCATTGGCTCGTTATTTTGAAGACCTTTCAAATGAAGAATTCAGTCTGTGTATGTCATAATTGAGATCAAATTCAGAGAAAGCTTAGCTCGAAGGAGAAGAATTTAGTTTGGAAGCGTTCGATGCTGAGTATAGACCAGTTTTAAGTTGCATTACGGAGATTTTGGGCAAAGACAATGACAAGACAGTTGATAAATCAGTCTTGGGAATGTACGCGCTCATGATGAAGCCAGGGGTTGTTCTCGACATTCCATCTTTCTGGCAGGAGATTGTAAATTCTCAGTTGATGGCCTTTCCTCTTACAGGTTTCTTTAGATTCCCATCCTTGATTGTTTATTTATTTTTATATCAGAATGTTGAAGAATTTATGAGTTTGGGATTGAATATAGTTGATGTCAATAAGCAAAAGAAATCTGTGTTATTTTGGACTGATATGACTAGAAAAGAAGGAAATGAAGCAGGGTTATTTGGGTTTGCTAGTCATTATATGTCCATTGCTTATAGAATTTTGAATGGAGTTCCTCCTCCATGTTTTTTACCAAAAGCCCGGGAGTTCCTATAGCTAGGACCGAGTTGCAGATTTGGAGACTGGTTTGTGTTTGAAGAGTATTCAGAGATAAGGTTGTATGGAGCTAGCATCGAGCCCTATAGGCTCCCAACTTTTGTACCCATGCGACTTTTCGCCTTGGAATTCATAAGACAGAGCCTTAATGTGGATCAGGTACACTTTCTTCCCAATAAGAAAGGTTTTATGTTTAAATTGCCTATGAGTGTGGGACTTTTCGTGGTCAATACGAGGCAAGCTTTTGATGAAGTCTCTAAAATGTTGGAAGGGACACAGTTGCTACTAGGAGAAAAGTGGTCTTATGATCCGCATGGAGTAATTTCTCAGAGAAGAATTGAGAATGGATATTCTGCGTTTTCTCATGTAAGCAGACCTAATCAGGAGAAGCTGGAAAACCCAGACGAATTAGATACATCAAAAACGAACATTCAAACACCTGTTATAACTAAAAGGGCAAATAAAAGAGGTAGGGATGATGTTGTTGAAGTAGATGATGAAGAGCCTAGGGAAGAAAAGAGAACCAAATTGGCTGAAGATCATTCTTCCAACTCGCCTGGTTTTACCTTTCATATCAATGAAGAACAAAATGTCCCCTCTTCTCCTAGAGGACATTAACTTTACTCAGAGAAGATACCTTCAGTCAAACAAATATTTACACAGATTGAAGAAAGAAATCAGACGATAAAAATGACAGAAGCACCGGTAAGGCATCACGTAGTGGCGATCGGTCCAGTTGTTAGAAGCCTGTGTGACCTACCAGGATCAATTTAGGATGGCTCTGACACATCCAACTGGAATGTCCCTTGGATCTTCGAGCAGTTTTAATGAGGTAAACATAGTTATGGATGTTAAAAAGATTCCATTGTGGGATAAAATGAATCTTCATATGCAGACTGGGCAGTTAATTGTTAATGATTTAACCAAGACTAATGCCACAGCAATTAATGTTGAGAACATGCTTGCGAAAGTTATTAAACAAATCAAGATGGAGAAAGCTAATTCCAGAGCTTTGTCGACTCAAAATGAAGAATTGAAGAAGATCATTATGAAAATAGGTGTAGATCCCAATGATAAAGTTGCAGTTCAAAAGCTCATGAAAAGTGCGAGAAATGGAAATATCATTGAGGAAAAAAGTTAAAATTACCGAAATTGGAGGCACCCTGTTGACATAGTGATGAAATGAAAGAAAAAGAAGAGCTGCGTCAGAAATTGTTGCAGAAAGATGAAGAATTGACTAAAGTAAAATAGACTGCTATTTCATTACAGAACCATATTCAAAATCATACTTGCACTTTTGTTTTTCCTGCAGGTAATGCTGATTCTGATCCTCAAGCACAAATTGCACAGCTTAGCACAGAGATAAAGATGGCAGAAGGAGATCTTAAGCGAGCTCAATCAGAGTTAGAAACAGCTACCAAGGTCATACAGACATTAGAAAATGAAGCGAAGGTGAATAAGCAAAGATTTCAAAATGCTGAGGTTGAGATTAAGGATCTTAAAGAGAAGTTAAAAGGTAATATTTCCATTATAAACGCTAAAAACATCATTTGGGGTGAGATTATTTCAGAGATGAAGTCAAATTGGAATTCCTTGAATATAGTTGCTAAAGAGAAAAGCCTCATCTCTGAACATGAAGAGGAAATATTATCTGAAAAGCAGACGGCCATTAAAGGAGCAAATTGGGCTAGGAAATTTATAAATTTTATCAACTCCAAATCAGACGAAGAATTAGAAGATATTGGAATACAGGAAAAATATTTTTATGCAGAAGAAGTCAATAAGATGATAATTAAGAATGAGCTTCGAAAGGTTGCAGAGAAAAGGTTACTGGGAATCAAGGAAGCAGTAAGAATTTTGATATGTCATTTGACAAATTGACTAGAACAGGTTTACCCTCATGCTGGACTGAGAAAGGAAATATCATGTTATGGAAGTTTTATGAAAATCAGTTAACATTAGCAAAAATCAAGGCAGATAATAGGCACGAAAAAACACAGATCTTAAAGGGAGAAACTGTGTTTAACTTCTTGCATAGGCATTTCAATTTACTATGGATGGTGAAGACTCTGTTTACAGGGAAACCTACACATAGTCAAATTGTGGCGTTCAGGATAGAATATCAAAATTTTAAAAATTCCCCAACAACTCAAGATGAGCTATGGAAGAAGTGCAAGAAATTTTCAATGGACTCAGAAAAAGAGCAACCAAAAGTAGCCGTTGATTCAACAACCGCTTCAGGAGCAGCTGTTTTCATAGACTAGAAGTTTTCAAGTTTTCATTTTGTTATTCCTCAAAATTATGTAAATGTAATAGGACTTTTTCGAGGCATGTGCCTCCGTAACAGTTAGTAGTTTAAGTAGTTAGAGTTAGTTACAGCAGTTAGAATCAGTTTCATTACTGGAAACTGTCTTGTGATACTGTACTTAAAGAAAATTTCAAGAAAGATGAAGGTTCCGAGTTTTTTGAACGGAAATAAATTTTGTGCCAGTATCTTGAATCATTGAAGAGTTTTAACGAATTTCTCGTCTTGTCTTATCTTTTGAATATTTCCCGTTTTCATTATGTTTTTTCACGTATACACTTAGATAAAATAGAGTAATTTGAGCTGCAGGTCTCTTGATACACGTGTATTTAAGAGTTAAAATAACCTTAATGGGCGCTCCTCTATTTTAGCCTTGTCATTGTTTATTTCTTCAGGATTTTCTTATGATAGATTCTGTTTCAGACAATATATCAAATCGAAATCCTTTTCTTTCTTGTTTCTTCCATTCATTCACTTCAGCATAAGAAGAATATGGCATTGCAAAATATTGCATGGGTTTGATATTTAAAGATTATATGATTAATGTTTGAAGGTTTATAAAACAGAGACATCTATACATCTGTTAGTGACATAATTTAATAATGTCTTGAGCACAAATTCCTTTACACAGCAAGGAATTGTTTCTTGAGGTACAAGATAAATTGGCGCCGTTGCCGGGGACCGAAGATTCGAAAATTTTCCCTGGGTTTTGTTTGATATTTCCTCTGGTTGTTTAGAGAGGAGGAAATAATAAGCTGTGTTTGTTTGAAAATCGCTCTGGCTCCCAAGAAACCTCACACCAGGTCCGATACCTCTCAGTAAAATGTTCTTGTTCTGTCTGATCCTGAGAAGCTTGTTTCAAAGAAGGGCTAGAAACCAAAAATATTAGATACACCAGAAGCTACACTGCTCGCACCAGGCAGCAGTTCACGCACGTTCTCATCTAAGAAAGTTTCCAAGAAACTCATTTTCTCGGAAGAAGAATCGTCACCATCACCCGTTCGTTTTCAAGAACCCACATTAGAAGAGCAATCTTTGGAGTTTGTGTCTTTTCCTTTTACAGAAACTCAGCCCCATATAGTTGTCAGCTCTTCTGCAATCATTCATACTCCAACTCCTATATCAGTTGTTCCACCTCATTCATCCCCACCTACAACTGGTATTCATTTTACCCCCGCTCAAGGAGCAGTTAACCCGGGCGTAAACATGGCAGTCCCTGCAGCCCCTGCTTTCTTGATGAATAGATATGCACCATTAAATCTACCCCAACCACTGCATGATATGCCTCAGGAGTATCTCAAGTTACTCCCTAGATTTACTGGTGAAGACGAAATAACTGCAGAACAGCACTTGCCCCTGTTTTGCACATTTGCTGAGAATTTAAATGTTGAACATTTGGACGTTGTAATGAGACTTTTTGTTCATTCTCTAAGTGGAGAGGCAAGGAAATGGTTTAAATGATTGCCTAATGGTACCATAAATGATTGGGATACCCTAGAAACGCGTTTCACCGAGATATGGGGTGAAAAAAGGGACCATGGCTATTCTTTGACAGAATTCAATGCAATAAAGAAGAAATCTGATGAAAGCATGAAATATTTTGTGAAGAGATTTAATAAATTGTATAATAGTTTGCCTGTTGAAATGAAACCCCCTCCCATTGGAGCAAGGGTTGTTTTTGCTGGTGCATTTGAACCAGAATTCATTTTCACATTGAGGGAAAGGTGGTCACCTACTTTGGAGTAGATTCAAACTGATGCTCTGGAGATTGAGGCTAATATGTCCACTGCTGGTAAAGTTCAACATAAAGGAAAAGCTAAAGAAGAAGCCTCAGCTCAAGAACAAAGAATTGATGATATGACTAAGGTCATAAAAAATCTGTCTAATAAATTGGTGAAATTGGAAATAGATAGTAAGCCTGCAAGACAGAATAGGGGGGTTTTTAATCCCCAATTTAAAAAACAGCCCCTGCAAATTCTACAAAGAGAAAAGAAAGACCAAGATCAGGTGCAAGCCCCTTTGTATATAGAGTCAAATCCATCCCGTTCAGCAGATGATGATGATGAGAGAGAGGATGATGCTCGGATTTCTGCTGTGTACATGGAAGATGATGAAACAGAAGAAGAAGTTGGGGAAGAAGGAGTGGAAGAAAGTGATCTTTCATTCGATCAAGAAGAGATGGATGATTACTGCAGACAGTTTACAGACTTCATGCAATCCGAGTTACATAAAAAGTATGATTTGAGATCAAAAAAGAGGCTAAGAACTCAAGAGAATGAGGAAAAAGAACCAGAATCAGTGCTTGCTCCAATGGCGACTCCATTACAGAAATACCACACTAAGAAATCAGATAAGGGGAAAAAGCCCATGAATGAAGAAAAAGAGAAGGAGAAGCAGCCAGCCGAAGCTTCTCAAACGAAGGTTAGAGATTCTGACGTTCTGGAGAAGGTTGTTACTATTTCTAAACAAGGTTTAAATTCCAATAAAATTCAAGAAGAACCTGAAAAGCTGACAAAACAAAATCAAACTTTCAGTTTGTCGAAAGAGTTGGAGAAAGTAAAAATTCAAATACCTCTTCTTGCGTTGATGAAAACACCTGGTTATAAGAAGGAGATTGCTAAATTTATAAATTTGTCTCAGTCTGATGAAGTGGGAGATATAGTAAATCTGCAAGAATAAAAACCAGTGGTTACATTTGGGCCTCATGTTGAAGAGGTAGATTCATCTGTCCCTCCTTTTTATATATCACTCCTGTTACATGATTTCTTTTTACATAATTGTATGCTAGATTCTGGTGCATCCCACAATCTGATGCCATTGTGTGTGATGAAAGAGTTAAATTTGCAAATTACTAAGCCATACATGGATCTTTATTCTTTTGATTCAAAAAGGGTGAAGTGTGTGGGTCTTATTAAGGATATGGTTGTTTCATTGGCTCAAATCCTAGCCAAAAGCACTATGATGGATGTTGTAGTGGCAGATATTCCAGCCAGATTTGGTATGCTATTATCTAGATCGTGGGGGGCAAAGCTTGGGGGAGTTTTGAAGTTAGATTTTACATATGCTATCATTCCTGTTTTTAATGGGGAAGACAGAAGGTTGTATAGAGAAACTAGATTTCAAAAAACTGCTACCAAGAAAGATGCAGGTAATTCACCTATTTATGGCCAAGAGAAAGATGGTCTCTCTTGTTTCATGCTGCATGAAGATGCATAATTTGCTGAAGAATCACAAGGGCAACTCCCTTCAGCCATTGTACATAAGGAGTTGCGCTCAAACAAGCTATGGAAGTGTTATTTTGATGGTGTGTTTTCTAAAGAAGGTACTGGAGCTGGCTTCATTTTTATCTCTCCGGAAGGTAACCTTGTGCCTTTTTCTTTCAAATTAGAGTTTGAGTCCACTAATAATGTAGCGTAATATGAAGCGTTAATCATTAGTCTGCAGACAGCTAAGCACATGGGAATTCAGTCTATGACCGTGTTCGGCGATTCTGAATTAATCATAAGACAAATAAAGAATTTGTGTCAAACTAAACATCCCAGATTAAGAGCATATAGGAATGAGGTCTGGGATTTGATTGAAAATTACTTTGAAGCTTTCAACTTACAGTTTTTTCCCAGGGAAGAGAATAGAATGGCCGATTCCTTAGCAGTTGCAGCCAGTACATTCAAACCTCCGATTAATCCGAGACTGAGATATGAAATCGAGATGAGATATAGACCTTCAATCCCTGACAATGTCAAACACTGGCAGGTCTTTGAGGATGATGAATAGATTAAGCATTTTTTGTTGATGATTGAAGATTTTGAAGATCATCAGATGGATTTGGAGATTGATGAAGATGAGTCGGCTGGTAAGACTCTAAAAAAGAAGATTGGTGGTCAGGATATTATTCAGTTGAAAGACAATGTTTTTCCAAGAGGCTTGGTGCCTCTCGAAAGATTGTTTGATGCAAATGACGTGGCCATGAATCAGAAGAAAGCAAACCAAGATGAGAATGTGGAAGATTGTAAGTTAGGAACTCAACAGGAGCCTAAAATGATCAAGTTGTTCAAAGGAGTCCCGTGGGACTATAAAGAAAGGTACATAGATCTGTTCAAACAATTTAAGGATGTATTTTCCTGGTCTTATGATGATTTGAAGACGTATGATAAGAGTATCATACAGCATAAAATCCCACTGAAAGATAGAGTCAAACCGCATAAACAGAAGCTTAGACAAATCAATCCATTATTGTTGGCTCCGATTGAAAAAGAGATAAAGAAATTACTCCAGGCTAAAATAATTGTTCCTATCAGATATTCGGATTGGGTTTCCAATGTTGTACCAGTCCGAAAGAAAAACGGAGAGATAAGGTTGTGTGTAGATTTCAGGAACTTGAATCGGGCTTCATTGAAAGATAATTACCCTTTTCCGAAAATGGATTTCGTCTTACAAAAAGTGACCAGAGCTGGTAGATTATCAATGGTCGATGGTTTTTCAGGGTATAATCAGGTTGCTGTGGAGAAAGGAGATCAAAAGAAAATTGCTTTTACTACGCCCTGGGGAACATTCATGTATGTCAGGATGCCATTTGGCCTGATGAATGTAGGAGCCACATTCCAAAGAGCAATGGATATTGCATTTGTAGGAGATGAGTTTGTGGTTATTTATTTGGATGATGTCACAATTTTTACAAAATCTGATGAAGAAAATCTACAGCATTTGCAGAAAGCCTTCCTGAAGTGTAGGAAGTTTGGGTTATCGCTGAATCCTAAGAAGTCTTTATTTGCTCTGGAGGAGGGTAAACTGCTGGGCCATATTGTTTCCAAACAAGGAGTGAAGATTGATCCAGCAAGGGTTGAAGCAATTCAGTCAATTCCATTTCCCTGAAGTAAGAAAGATATTCAGAGATTTCTTGGAAAAAATAATTTTCTAAGAAGGTTTGTTCCCAATTACGCAGAGATTGTTAAGAAGATAATGGACATGTTGAAAAAGGATGCTGAAGTGAAGTGGGACAAAGAAGCGAGGGAGTCTTTTCAAAGAATTAAAGAAGCTTTAAAGGAAGCGCCTGTTCTAATTAGTCCGGATTATTTGAAGCCTTTTCAGATTTTCTCATTTGCGTCTCCTTCCACAATTGCAGTTGTGTTATTATAGAGGAATGAAGAAAAGTATGAACAACCTATAGCATATTTCAGTAAAGTCCTCCGAGATGCAGAATTGAAATATAATATATTTGAGAAACAAGTTTATGCTCTGGTGAAAGCATTGAAAGCATTAAGAACCTATATCCTTCATTCTCAAATCTTGGCATACGTTCCTAATTCTGCTGTAAAGGATGTCTTAGTACAGAGCGATGTAGAAGGAAAAAGGGGAAAATGGATTGCTAAAATCCAAGAGTATGACCTGGATGTCAAACCAACCAAATTGGTTAGAGGACTGGGATTGGCCAAATTATTAACAGAGTCAAATTTCCAAGCATTGGGAATTAATTTGTTGGCCCCTGTAGAAGAAGTCGATGGAGAAACAGGTGATAACCAGCCAAAGTCAGCAATTAAATATAAATTCCTCTGCTCAGATTGGTACAAAGATATTGTTCATTACTTATGCTTTCTTTCTTGTCCTCCTTCAATAGACAGAACTAAATACAGAACTTTAAAACTTAAGGCGCAACCTTATGTCATAATTGAAGCAAAGCTATATTGGAAAGATCCTGCTGGTGTGTTATTGTTATGTTTGACAGAGGAGGAAGTTCCAGAAGTAATCAAAGAATATCATGAATGTTTGTGCAGAGGTCACTACAGTTGGAAGGTAACTGCTCATAAAGTTTTTAAATCAGGTTTCTATTGGCCATCTGTGTTTGTTGATGTTTATAAAGTTGTAAAAAATGTCAGGTGTTTGCAGAAAATAAAAAGTTAGCTCCTTTACCTCTTATTCCTGTTTTTGTTGAAGAACCTTTCAGACAGTGGGGATTGGATTTCATTGGAGAAATCAATCCACCATCCAGTGGACAATTCAAGTGGATCCTTACTACTACAGATTATTTTACAAAATGGGTGGAGGCAATTCCCACAAGGAAGGCAAATGATGTGGTGGTTATGAGGTTTCTAGAAGAGAATATCTTTAGCAGATTTGGATGTCCAGTAAAGATTGTGACAGATAATGCCCAAGTCTTCAATTCAATCAGGTTTATTAATTTCTGTCAGACTTACAATGTGATATTGTCTCATTCTACAGCTTATCATCCACAGGGGAATGGATTGGCAGAATCTTCTAACAAAACATTAGTAAGAATTATGAAGAAGACAATCAATGAAAACCAAAAGAACTGGGATTCCAAGCTAGTGTTTGCGCTATGGGCAACAAGGATGACCACTAGAAGATCCACTGGTAAGTCACCTTACGAGATCGTATATGGGACTCCGGCATTGTTTCCCACCCAGTTGGTAAAACCTATGATTTCTTTCCTCCAAGATGCTCAAGCAGAACCTAATGCCATGATTAGAAGAATGAATAATGTAATGGAGCTAAATGAAAGCAAAAATAAAGTTCGGGAGAATTTGATTGTTTATCAGCAGAAAATGAAGACCGTATTTGACAGGAAAGCAAAGGAGATCATGTTTCAGAAGGGAGACCTGGTATTGAGGTGGGATACCTGAAGAGAAGACAAAGGGAAACACGGTAAATTTGATCCCTTGTGGTATGGTCCATTCAAAATCAATGGAGTCAGGATGAATTACACTTTCATGCTAGAAAATCTTGAAGGAGAAGTACTAGATATGCCTATGAATGGGAAATATCTAAAGCATTATTTCCGGCACTAAGAGACTGTTTCATCACCATTGTATATATCCGGTGTGATCACTGTACATTTTCCATCAAGCAATTTTTGACTCCATGCCCAAAGTGAAGGCACTAATCTGCAGGTTCTTAGTGTTTCATGGTAAAAACACTATCCCCAGGTGGAGCCAGATGTTGTGGATCATCTGCATATCCTTTTTTATTTTGTCTTGAAAATTAGAAAATAAAATAATTTGAAATTCCGAAAATACATATGATATAGTATAATGTTTTATGTTGTATTATAAAAAAAAAAAGAGAGAAGCATCCTTACAACCTCAATGCAAATCAAGTTTATCATTAAACTTTATTTGAATGTATTTTTGGGTTTCATGCTTAAGTTACGAGCAACTTACTGAGTGGAAGTAGTGATCGTGGAAGAACGTGGTCGGGTGATCAAATGCGGGGGTATAAAGCGCTCGTGCATTATCCGATTCGACACCCCCGCAGTTGACTGGTTAGATCACGGGTGAGCCGTGATCGACAGCTAGGATTCATTGCGGGGGGTGCCGGCCGAGGTTCACTGCTGTACTCCAAGACCCCCCGCGGTGACGTCATCTGGTGAGGTGGAAGACAGCTGTCATCCTCTTTCAACGGCTTTTTCCACGTCATGTCGGCATTTATTACCGGTTTTCGTAGCTGTTAAAAAGTTCTTTTGTCTCATTCCCGTCCATTTGTGTTTGTTTTTTCCATTCAAACCGTGTTCTTGCCACCTTTGCATTATCCGCTATTCCACGAACTGTTTCCATTGCCTGTCAGCCATGGCAAAGAGAGTCTCCCTACCTGGTATTACAAACCTCAATTCTCTCTTGGATAGTGAAAAAGACGTCCAGGATACCTTGTCTTCTGTCAACCATTCCTTATTGTATCACCAAGTGACCCTAAACGCTGAGAAATCCCCAGTGTTTTCATCCATGAAGAGTTCCGGTATCTTGTCTGCCTGTATCCCAAAAGCCCACTTTTTTCCCGAATTCATATCGTGGCTGGTCTCTTCAATGTACCCTGGTAAGTGTTTCATCATGAACTCACAGGGAGAAAAATTTCTGCAGGTATTGACGCAATTAATTCGACAAGCATTGTGTTTTCCCGAAAACGAGTCACCATTGCAGTTTTCTGAAGATTCATTGGCTCGTTATTTTGAAGACCTTTCAAATGAAGAATTCAGTCTGTGTATGTCATAATTGAGATCAAATTCAGAGAAAGCTCAGCTCAAAGGAGAAGAATTTAGTTTGGAAGCGTTCGATGCTGAGTATAGACCAGTTTTAAGTTGCATTGCGAAGATTTTGGGCAAAGACAATGACAAGACAGTTGATAAATCAGTCTTGGGAATGTACACGCTTATGATGAAGCCAGGGGTTGTTCTCGACATTCCATCTTTCTGGCAGAAGATTGTAAATTCTCAGTTGATGGCCTTTCCTCTTACAGGTTTCTTTAGATTCCCATCCTTGATTGTTTATTTATTTTTATATCAGAATGTCGAAGAATTTATGAGTTTGGGATTGAATATAGTTGATTTCAATAAGCAAAAACAATTTGTGTTATTTTGGACTGATATGACTAGAAAAGAAGGAAATGAAGCAGGGTTATTTGAGTTTGCTAGTCATTATATGTCAATTGCTTATAGAATTTTGAATGGAGTTCCTCCTCCATGTTTTTTACCAAAAGCCCGGGAGTTCCTACAGCTAGGACCGAGTTGCATATTTGGAGACTGGTTTGTGTTTGAAGAGTATTCAGAGATAAGGTTGTATGGAGCTAGCATCGAGCCCTATAGGCTCCCAACTTTTGTACCCATGCGGCTTTTCGCCTTGGAATTCATAAGACAGAGCCTTAATGTGGATCAGGTACACTTTCTTCCCAAGAAGAAAGGTTTTATGTTTAAATTGCCTATGAGTGTGGGACCTTTCGTGGTCAATACGAGGCAAGCTTTTGATGAAGTTTCTAAAATGTTGGAAGAGACACAGTTGCTACTAGGAGAAAAGTGGTCTTATGATCCACATGGAGTAATTTCTCAGAGAAGAATTGAGAATGGATATTCTGCGTTTTCTCATGTAAGCAGACCTGATCAGGAGAAGCTAGCAAACCCGGGCGAAATAAACGCATCAAAAATGAGCATTCAAACGCCTATTATTACTGAAAAGGCAAACAAAAGAGGTAGGGAAGATGTTGTTGAAGTAGATGATGAAGAGCCCAGGGAAGAAAAGAGAACCAAATTGGCTGAGGATCATTCTTCTAACTCGCCTGGTTTTACCTTTCATATCAATGAAGAACAAAATGTCCCTTCTTCTCCTAGAGGACATGAACTTTATTCAGAGAAGATGCCTTCAGTGAAACAAATATTTACACAGATTGAAGAAAGAAATCAGAGGATAAAAGCTAATGTAGAAGCTCAGGCAGAGCATCACGTAGCTGCTGATCAGACCAGGTTATTGACTGTAATGGACCTCGAAAAGGATCAATTTAGGATGGCTCTGACACATCCAACCGGGATGTCCCTTGGATCTTCGAGCAGTTTTAATGAGGTAAACATAACTATGGATGTTAAAAAGATCCCACTGTGGGATAAAATGAATCTTCATATGCAGACTGGGCAGTTAATTGTAAATGATTTAACCAAGACTAATGCCATAGTAGTTAAGGCTGAGAACATGCTTGCAAAAGTTATTAAACAGATCAAGATGGAGAAGGCTAACTCAAGGGCTTTGTTGACTCAAAATGAAGAATTGAAGAAGATCATTATGAAAATAGGTGTAGATCCCAATGATAAAGCTGCAGTTCAAAAGCTCATGAAAAGTGCAAAAATGGAAATATCCTCATTGAGGAAAAAGTTAAAATTACCAGCTGCAGAGCACTCAATGGCCGCAGAAGTAGCTGAAGTAGAGAAAGAAAAAGAAGAGCTGCGTCAGAAATTGTTGCAGAAAGATGAAGAATTGATTAAAGTAAAACAGACTGCTATTTCATTACAAAACCATATTCAAAATCATACTTGCACTTTTGTTTTTCCTGCAGGTAATGCTGATTCTGATCCTCAAGCACAGATTGCACAGCTAAGCACAGAGATAAAGATGGCAGAAGGAGATCTTAAGCGAGCTTAATCAGAGTTAGAAATAGCTACCAAGGTCATACAGACATTAGAAAATGAAGCGAAGGTGAATAAGCAAAGATTTCAAAATGCTGAGGTTGAGATTAAGGATCTTAAAGAGAAGTTAAAAGGTAATATTTCCCTTATAAACGCTAAAAACATCATTTTGGGTGAGATTATTTCAGAGATGAAGTCAAATTGGAATTCCCTGAATATAGTTGCTAAAGAGAAAAGCCTCATCTCTGAACATGAAGAGGAAATATTATCTGAAAAGCAGACGACCATTAAAAGAGCTTATTGGGCTAGAAAATTTATAAATTTTATCAACTCCAAATCAGACGAAGAATTAGAAGATATTGGAATACAGGACAAATATTTTTATGCAGAAGAAGTCAATAAGATGATAATTAAGAATGAGCTTCGAAAGGTTGTAGAGAAAAGGTTACTGGGAATCAAGGAAGCAGTAAAGAAGTTTGATATATCATTTGACAAATTGACTAGAACAGGTTTACCCTCATGCTGGACTGAGAAAGGAAATATCATGTTATGGAAGTTTTATGAAGATCAATAACATTAGCAAAAAGCAAGGCAGATAATAGGCACGAAAAAGCACAGATCTTAAAGGGAGAAACTGTGTTTAACTTCTTCCATAGGCATTTCAATTTACTATGGATGGTGAAGACTCTTTTTACAGGGAAACCTACACACAGTCAAATTGTGGCGTTCAGGATAGAATATCAAAGTTTTAAAAATTCCCCAACAACTCAAGATGAGCTATGGAAGAAGTGCAAGAAATGTTTAGTGGACTCAGCAAAAGAGCAACCAAAAGTAGTCGTTGATTCAACAACCGCTTCAGGAGCAGCTGTTTTCATCGACTATAAGTTTTCATTTTGTTATTCCTCAAAATTATGTAAATGTAATAGGACTTTTTCGAGGCATGTGCCTCCATAACAGTTAGTAATTTAAGCAGTTAGAGTTAGTTAGAGCAGTTAGAATCAGTTTCATTACTGGAAACTGTCTTGTGATACTGTACTTAAAGACAATTTCAAGAAAGATGAAGGTTTCGAGTTTTTTTTGAACCTTGAAGCCAAATTTTGTACTTGATAATACTAAATCAATGAAAGAGTTTTGCGAATTTCTATCATTCTGTCTATGTTGAATAGTTTCCCAGTTTTCATTATGTTTTCATGTCTGTGAATAAAATAGAGTAATTTGAGCTGCAGGTCTCTTGATACACGTGTATTTAAGAGTTAAAATAACCTTAATGGGCGCTCCTCTATTTTAGCCTTGTCATTGTTTATTTCTTCAAGATTTTCTTATGATAGATTCTGTTTCAGACAGCATATCAAATCGAAATCCTTTTCTTTCTTGTTTCTTCCATTCATTCACTTCAGCATAAGAAGAATATGGCATTGCAAAATATTGCATGGGTTTGATATTTGAAGATTATATGATTAATGTTTGAAGGTTTATAAAACAGAGACAGCTATACATCTATTAGTGACATAATTTAATAATGTCTTGAGCACAAATTCCTTTACACAGCAAGGAATTGTTTCTTGAGGTACAACAGGTACCCTGACCCATCTTAGCACCTACTACCCAAATTTTACCTGACACCTTCAGCCCACAACCTTTCCTTCGGTCTTCAACCAATAGCCCCAACCTTAAGTGATGAGAGGCACACCTGATATGACTCCATCCTTCCCAATTCACAGAAATAACTTGCTTACCCTCAGCCCCTTCCTGGGTCAGACCCCACCACTCCTTCACATTTCTCACAGAGGCAGAGCGGCTCTTGTTGGTAATTCCAGACATGAAGCCAGTGTAGTTCGAAGGCTTAGCAGTCAGAAAAACTCCAAAGCGAGGGCATTCATCCTAGCCTGACTCGACCCTTCCAGGCCTATAATCCAATCTGCCATGACTCTTGCTATGTTGTATGCAAATAGCATACCCCTTTCCCCCAAAGATAAGTAGACACAACAACATCCCAACCTCACCCAAGTAACCTTTCCTATTACCCTACGACTCCACAAAACCAGACAAATACATATACAGGGTCGACTCTATACCCTGATACTCCCAAGAATTACAAACAGGTTGGCCCTGGATTCCTTGAATTAATACAATCATGGCATGAAAGGTGTAGGAGGAACCATTAACATACTTGATGTTCGTCGTGGCCGAGAGTTGAGGAGGGGTTGCAGCTGCACCAGCTTCTTCCTTTGCAACAAAACCCCCACACCATCCACAACAGTGTTTTTCACAAAATTCGTGGGCCTCTGTCCGTCCACCTCACCCTATTATGTATGCAGAAGGACATCCAACCACCCTTGCCACTCATGTGTAGGGTGGTGGGCTTAATTACCAAGGCCTCCATCATAATTGCTGATGGGAGGGCCAACGTGCCACTCCGCATCCTGTTCGGGGGATTATTAATATTAATATTAATATTATTATTTAATTATATTATTATTAATATAAATATGGTTGATATACGCCTATCGACGTATATAAACCCAATTTATTGATATGGTTATGCTAGTCTTGTTCAACAAAACAATATACAAATTTATTTTTCAAAAACATTATTTTTATAACACTTATTAAGTTATTCCTTCATTAAAAACCAACATTTTAAAACTATAATTTTTAATATATATTTATCCATAAAAATTCAACTTTTTACATCAAAATGTAATCCAAATAATTTACAAATTTAGATATGAGACTGAAGTTGAAATCCTTTATGACTTTAGATATGCGAGCGAAGTTACCTCTCATGGCTAGCAATTTATTACTTCCAATCACATTATGTGACTAACATTTATTATTTAAATATATTTCTAAATGAAATCATCAAACATATTCAATATATATGTATTATTTGATAATTTAAATTTTAAACAATTTAGTGTTACATCAAATTTAAGTATATTGAATCTATTTGATGGTATCAAATAAATTAAAATTGAGTAAAAATAGTAATAAAAAAGTGATGATTTGTAAACTTAACAGTCAAATCGTTGTGCGATGTTGAATCCCTTGTCTCACAAACAAAAGAATCTCATACACCAATTTAGTGTCTGGCTTGGCCGTGACCTTAAAATTAAGTCATACACCAATTTAGTGTCTCGCTTGGCCATGACCTTAAAACTAAATAATAATAATAAAATTATTTTTGCAATAAAATTATTTAGAAATTTTAAATTAATATTTTAAATCATTAATAAAAAATTATTTTAAATGATAATTTTATATTCATATTTATAAAACGTGAAAATTTCTGCCGCCCATATCATAATCCCCAAAAATGGGAACCTTCTAGAAAAGTGAAAGTATTTGGGACTCCACACCAATAATTAATTAAACACCTAAATTTTGTCACCGTGTTTAGTGGTTTTCCTGTTAAAAGTGTCAAAACAATGGTGCCATGCTTTTGGAAATACATGGGGTATCATTTTTTTTGGGGTGGGGCCTTCTCATAAACTAAAACAATGTAAGAGTTAAAAATGAAATATTTAACACGGTCTTTTATTCAACCATCAAATATTAAACATAAAATACATATAATAATTATTTTAATTATTTATAATAAAAAGAAAAGTAAGGTTGGCCATAATTTAAAAAAAAAAATGTTATGTATGTCTAATTAGTTGTATATATCATCTAATGTAAAAAAAGGTACCCAAAGGGTGGATTGCAGCATAAATAAACACTCCAAAAGGGGTGGAGCCAAAAGAGGCACCTAAAGGGTGAATTGCAGAGTAAATAAACACCCCAAAAGGGGTTGCCGTTGGGCGTGGCGTGGTACATTGTAGCTTAAATCGTTTGATTGTTGTGTCTTGGCTACCTTACCGTGGGTTAACTTCTAGTTATAGGCCATGGGTCTAACCATCTAGACATGTTTTACCCTACACACCCAGTGGGAAGTGGAAATTTAAAAACCTGACATTAGGGGTTCACTGTGGGTGAGCTTCCAGCGAATGGATTTACATGGGACATACCTTCAAACTGAATTCTTACCTCAAGCCCTAGGATACCCGTTAGGCCACTCATTACTGCTGAATAATCAAAGCTCAATATTGCAGCTTATGAGTATCCCTGAGCTTTTGGCTTTGAATAGTCTAAAGAGCTACCACTATTTGTATATTCTTTTAATTTCATGTAAAGTAATTAAAAGTAAAAAAAATATGTGAGTAAGATATTTGAACTTTTACTTTTCAAAAAGATTTTAACTCATTATTTAAATAAATTATAGATGAAAGTTAATGAACTTATATGAATATCAACTTCATATATATTTATTTAAAAAAAAAATGTTAAAAAAAATATTTTAACATTGTGCTTCCTAAAATATCTAATGTAGGGAATGAATAAAATATTTTAATATGAATTAATATTGATATATACTTAAAAATGAAAAATTACACATTATCTTTATTTTACTATAAAATAAATTTGTACATAATTTATTCTTCTAAACTAAATCTATATTTAAAATGCATAAAAACATTAAAAAATATCAAAAATAAAGCTCTGTTATTCAGGATAAAAAATTCGACTTTTAGATGCTCTCAATGAATATTGTACTCCAAAAGCATTTATCAATCTCAATCATAATCTTTAATAATTTTCCATTGACATTGGGGAATGTCACATTAACTCGGTTTAAATTATCAAACTTTCGAGTTCCATGTCGGGAAAATTTAGATCCAAGTATCATTTTGTATAAAGGTCCATGTCGCATGAAAGCAAATGGTACGGATATTTTAATTAATATGTTTTTAATTAACTTAACTAAAACATATTACTTGCAAATTGAGTTTAATAAATTGATTTGTAATTGTTTTTTTAAAATGTGAATAAGGGGATTTTAATTCATTTGTCATTATTGATATTTTAAAAAAAAAATGGATAAAATAATTTTAATATAATAAATTGATTTGTAATTATTGTGTGAGAGGTGTTTTTTTACTTGGTATGGAAGAGATGTTATAATGTCTTGTGTGGTAAATATTTTGACTAGGTTAAAGTACATACAAATAAAAATAATAAAATAATAAATTTCATTGCACCAAAAGAGACTCTCCAATGGAGTATGGTAGAGATGTTGTAATGTAATGTAATGTCCTATAAACATTTTAACTAGGTCAAGGTAAAATAAAAAATAAAAATAAGAATAAATTATTATTTTTATTATTCTCTATAAATTATTACCGGTGATTTTTGAGCTCTAGGTTTATGAGAACTTATTGTATTCATGTGGAATATAGCCTTATTTAAAAGGGGAAATCAAACCAGCTGAGATCCATCTTAACTCGGGATCTCCCATGCACCAAGAGGGTCAAATCCCTTGACATGCAAACCTCTTTTATAGTGAAAAGAGATTTGATCACTCTCAGAACTTGTAGATCCAAATTTAATTAAGATGGATCTAGGTTGTTTTATGTATTTTTTTGAAAAAAATTAATTGTGGAATAACATACCTTTTACATAAAGATTTGATTGTTACAGTTTATGAAGATTTATATATACAATCTTCTTTGGATTTGAATATATGACTTCTTAAAAGAAAATACAAATTTTTAATCACTGCACACAATATCACTATATATTAATTCACTAAGCATTAAAATATAATATAATTTATTGTTATATAAATATAGATTTTCGATAGGTTTCATATTAAAATTTAAAAATATTATAATATCACATTTTATTCAGTATTTTGGATAACATGTGAAGGACACAAGGTTAAAGGTTAGGTTAACCATAGTTGATCTATGCACATCTATACAAGTCTCATTTTGAATTATTTAAGGAATCTTGCATGTTTGGACTAACTTTCAAAATTATCTTTGATTTCCTCATAAAAGGCTATATGTTAGAAAAATATTGTACCTTTTAGTATAGAAAGCAATATCTTCTAGATTTATTGTCTAAGGCTAAAATCACTTCTTACAAAAGTAGTCAATCAAGTTTAGCTTGGGCAATGAAAAAGGAGAAGTTGTTATCATCATCACCCAAGTTGAAATCCCATTTGTGACATGTTTTCCCTTGGGTCAATTGGGGTTGGAAATGTACTAGCAATCTCACCCTCATTTAAGTTCTTAAGGATGTGACAAGATGTTTGTAAACATTTTAGCTCCAAGGGTTAGCTTAATTGATTAAACCATCCACTCATAACATACTATTGACGGAGAGGTCATAGCTTACAGATTCAAATACTCTAATATAGTTCCTCAAGGTTACCAATGGTTATTGTTGCTGGCAGTTGAGTCGCCTTCCATTCGAATATTTTGGAAAAGAGTAGGGTTCCCATGAGGTTTTACTTGGAATACATATAGATATATTTTTCATATAAATATATTTCCTTCACTCATCCACATATTGGACATTTCAAGTGAGGGAGTTGTACTATGTGGTACTATGTGAGTGCCCTACAAATTTCAAAGACCGATATTATTTGCAAGTGAAAATACCAACTTGTAAAACTCAATCAGACTAGATTTTATGACTTTCTTAGTCATTATTATGAACTTTAGAGAAAAATTTGTTAGGCATAGAGAACACAATAGAAATAATTAACTAACAATCCTAAAAAAATAAGTATAAAATTGACACACAAATTATTTTGCAAAATCTAAATAAATAAATAAAATCAGTTAAAAATATTTTTATTTTCTTAACTAAATATGATGAAACTAATTATCACCTCAATATTTATTATAATAAAATATCTCAAACTTCATTATATCAAAATCTAAACTTCATTACATCAAAATCTATAGACACAAAACCAAACTACCAAAAACATAAACCCATATTCCAAAATACAATAGCCATCAAACTAGTTATCACATCAATGTTTGTTACAATGAAATATCCCAAACTTTATTATTATATCAAAATTTATAGAATAAAAACCAAACCACAAGCTACCAAAAACATAAACCCATACTCCAAACTGTGAAAAACATAAACCCATACTCCAAAATACAATAACTATCAAACTAATTATCACATCAATATTTCTTACAATGAAATATCCCAGACTTTATTATTATATCAAAATTTATAGAAACAAAACCAAACCACAAAGTTACCAAAAACATAAACCCATGCTCCAAAATACAAGCCAAAATTAACCTAACCAAAATTATTTGATTTTGTCCATAAACAAATTAAATGGATAATGATCCTTTTAAACAATTTGTGAAGATTTTTACGCCGAAAGGCGTTCCCTTTGCTGGCTTTGGCTAAATGTCACTGTTCACTGGAGCCAATGAGAGGGATTTCTCATCGCCCTTCCAGCCACTGAAAATCTGACATTTGCCACCTCCTCCTCTTACCAGCTCACAGTCTGAAAATTAATTGCTGACTCTTGCCACCTCACAGTTTCAAAATTTACTAGCTCGCACTCTGCAAATTAATTGCTGAGATATGGAAAATATGGAGAATATTATGTTGATTAGACGCTTGCTCCCTCATTGCAACTTGGCATACATCTCGTTAATGCTGAAATAATGGTGAAACGTGACAGCAACGCCTCTCACCCTCTTACCAGCTCACACTTCCAAAATCCGAGAAATCGCCGAGATATGGAATCAATGTTCGTTTGTTGCAGCGTTAAATATGGCCATACGTCTGGTTCGTCGTGACTGCTCCTTCATTACAGCTCGCCATGCGTCTCCTTAATGCTGAAACCTGATAGCAACGGCTGTGCTTAAATGCATTCGTCCTAGCTCGGTCTTCATATGTTCGCCCTCAACTGCCTTCGTTCCGTTTCAGCGCTTGCCAATTCAATCTCACTGCCCGGCTTCCACCTTCACAGAATAGCTGGTAAACTTCTGTTCTGTTAGTAGCTCTGTTCTCGGATCTTGTTAGATTCTCTTGAATTCTTTTACTGTGACTGTTGTTTTAATATGAGCATTTCGTCTTTTTCTCTACTGTTTATGTGCCCGAAATCCATCCCTTGCACCTGTCTCTAGAGATATGAACAGTGTTCGATTATGCATTTTATGTTAAACTTACAATTGCAAAGGTAAATCTTTTTATTACTCTACGGATATGTCTCATTACCCATCGATTTAATTCTAACACTCTTACCTGGATATTTTTAGGCAGCGAGAGGGATATAGCCTAGCTAACCAGGTAAATCTGGTTTTGTCAGTCATAAGGCTCCTTAATGCACGATTTCTTTATTTAATCTTCACGGTGGGCTACTAATCGTGTTCTTTCATTTCATCCTGTCCCCAGGTGCTCTTGTTGCTATCGCTGTTTCTTTGACCCCTGCTTCGAATTCTGTTGGAATTTAACGACTCCTCACTCTCTACTACAGGTAGATACTAAATGCCTTTTATAATACACCGTATGATATTCCAGTGAGTGAATGGCTGAATGATTCCTTTGATCACTTTTTCAAAATTGCCATGGCCTTTAATGGCGTGTAATTGATTTTCATTTAGAACGATTCCTTTTTCATTCGCAAGTCAAGGATACACTCTAGTGAATTGATTTTTTTAATCGTGATTGTTTTGTGCACTATTACATTAATGGTGTTGGAAATTGTTTTGTGGAAATGTTTTTCCTAATCTGTAGCACACTCTCTTTATGTATATATTCTTTTTAATTCAAATACGATTTTTGGATTTTGAGTGGCATCTTCTATGTTTACTTTGGGTTTTTGCTAAAGAGATTATACCTCCTTTGGTGGTAAACTGCCATTTATTTCAACAAATTGCAAATCTTACCCTTTTATAAAAAGTGATCAGTCAAATGCAAATGGGCTTGCTCTCTCTTTTAATTAGTAATTACTGATTTTCTAAACCAGTATTATGGCCACGCTGCGCATCCAGCTTAATTAAGACGGACTCTTCTGTGTTTGCCTCTAAAAGTTTATGTAAGGCATCTGTGCAGCTTTCAACTACGAATAAAATTTATCAAGAGCTATAGACCAATACACGACAATGACTTAAAATAAAATATCATTAACAAGTATTGACGTTTTTAAGCAGAACTATGGCCATATTGCACAGACAGCTTAACTAAAGACAAACTGTGTTGTGTTTGCCTTTGCAAGACATCTTTGGAACTTGTGCATGTTTCTGTCGATATTAAGGGTCAAAGGCTTTTTATATTGCCAGATGCATGAAAATAATTTAATATTGCCAGATGCATGAAAATAATTTAAGTTAAAATGTCGTTTTGAAGCACGTAATAGTGTAAATCAGAACATTCGTAAAGTACTTTGAAATGTACTTCAACATCCTTGCAAACATTGCAACTTTAGGGCCATTCCTCACTATCTTATCTGCTGGAATAATATATAATAATATAGTTTTCACAATGAAATTTTAGGACATTATAAATAAATTATGTTAAAATCTTTCGTTTTGTACCATAATCATGCATTGCTTTCTTCTAAACTAGCTCAAATTCAATTGACTTGTTTCTTGTTTCTTGTCTAGTGTATTTGCCATTAATCTTGTCGTCGTTATTGATTCGCACATCTATTATGAGCTAAATGCTTCTGCCATAACCTCATGCTTTCTCAGGCTTGAGGTTGTTGCCCATATTAGATATATAGGAGCATTATGCATAGAATGTTTCAGACTAGAAAAGACTAAGAGCGAGGACTGGAAATACATCTTTAAAGGACTATGAGGATCTCCTGAGTACGTTTGACTGGAAAATTATTAATTCGAAATCTATTTTAATAAAGAAACACTTGTGAAATGGCAATTGGTTAGCAACATTTGATTCTAACCTGAACGTAAGTCTTTAACATAATGCTACATACTAGCCATAGAGAAAAAAAATGGATTCTGATAGATAATAGTGTCTGGTGGATTCTTTGCTCCATACGAACCATTCAAAGCACATTGAATTTATATATTTATTCTATTTTCAACTATTAAATGCTATCATATAAAAAATATCATAAAAAAATATAAATACAAATAAATTAATTAATTAAAAAAAAAAACATAAAATAAATGAATAAAGCAAAATATGAATAGATAAATACAAATAAATAAAAACAAACAAAATATAATAAAGATAGAATTACAAATAAAAAATATAATATATAAAACAAAAAATATATATTTAAAAAAATAAAATAAAAAATACATAAATAAATAGAAAACAAAAAATAAAAATAAAAATAAATCAATAAATAAATAAATAAACAAATAACATAAAATAAAATAAATTACATTTTACTAATATTAAATTAATAATTATTCTTTTTATTAAAATACATATTACAATTTAAAATTAATTTTATCAACTTTGATCATTTGGTTTACTCTTTTTTAAATAAAATAGAATGAATTTTATTATTCGAGTCAAACTAGCCATTATTTTACAAACGCCTAGTAGAAATTATAGTTTCTATTTAAAAAGGTTATTTGATCAGGTTTTCCATCTTATTCTAGTGATGCCTCACACTGGCTGGTTCAACACGCGTCAACCTAATCTATTCTAATCTGATTTTCGCAAAGACATTTAGTACATTTGGTTCACTCTTTCTAAAATAAAATAAATTACTTTCTAATTGTTTGAGTCAAACTAGCCATTTCAATCTTACTCTCTCTACTATTTAGTATTTACTTAGTACTATTTACAACTTCAATCAACTATTCCCGTATACGCTTACATTTCAAATTGTGATGTGCATATATCATTTCAAATATGATTAACAATAATTTAAAAAAAAAATGCTTCAAATATTACAAATATGCACTAGCAAGTCACTCTTTACTAATCTTAGGCAATTTTAATTTGTTGTTTCAGGCTTTAGTATCTACTATTTAGTGTTTACTTAGTACCATTAACAATTTCAATCAATGTATTCCATTTGCTTATTTCAAACTCTCATGTGCATGTGTCATGTCAAACATGATTTTCAATAAGTTGAAAAAAAAATGGAATATTCAAGATATACAATTGCAAGTAGCATACTTCAAAAGCTAATTTACAAATATGATTATTTGACATTACTATTTCCTTTCCTTTTATACCTACAAACCAACATCCTCTCCTAACCTATTTTGTGCCTATGCCTTGTTCACCATGAAAATAATTCAACATGCCCTATTCCAAAATATATGTTCCATAGGGAAAGCCTTTAAACTACTCATTGTCAGGAACGTATTTGCAAAACTTGCATTTGTACAACTTCCAGTAACGTCTTCCATAGAGCGAATTTGCCACTATCAATTGAAGAGTGGAAATAATCCAAATTAGCAATTCTACACTTCATCTCTTGCAAATTAGCAATATGAAACTTTTCCTTCGTTAAAGTGCACATGTTCTTCTTCATTTTCTTGACCTTAATATCTCTATTCGCTTGCAGCATATTCTTTTTACAAGCCACCCGTTCTGCCATGGAGACGTCATTATCTCGCAATTGTCTTCCTTCTCTCCTAGCTGGTGCTACCGCCCAACAACCAACCCTCCAGGTTGTTGAACTTGCGCAGATCAACTCTGCCCGGACTTCAACAACTCGATACCGCGTGTCACTTTCTGATGGTGTTCACAAACATTCTGTGCTTCTCCCTTCTTCGCACACTTCCCTCGCGCAGGACGGTGGCTTGGGTGTAGGCTCCATTGTTCTCTTGAAGAGAAGCTCGTGCATGTATTCGCATCAAACAATGTACGTTTACTGCATAACGCCTCCCTCCTTCCTCCCCTATAATGGATTTTCCCTCATGTCCCTCTATTTCCTTTCTTATTTCTAAAATTCTACATTGCCACTTCATTAATACATTGCTCGTTCTTGCATGTCACTCTCTATTCTTGAGCTCGAAGTAGTCCAGCGCGTTGCCCCATTGGTTGGTGACCCATGCCCTCTTACTCTCTCTGCTGAACAGATGGTCCAAGCCACATCATCCTCCTCTTCTGCCTCTCCCTTTTCATCACCACCCTCCCTTTACATTCACTCATTTTCCTCCCAAGACCCCACCCCGGCATCTTCAACTACTCTCCCTTTTAAAGCACTCTCCCCTACTAGAAATACTTTGTCCATCCAGGGAAGAGTCCTTTCAAAAACACCCCTTCGGCATTTTACCAATGTGCGTGGCTTTGGAAAATCACTAGGCTTTGACCTTGTCGACCACGAAAACGAGCAAATCCATGTCTCTGCCTTCAATGAATTGGCTGAATCCCTTCATGCTCTCATTCAAGTTGGCCACATCTACAATGTTGTAAATGGCACCATAAAGGTCCCCAACCCTTCCTATAACCATCTAAGACGCCCGTTTGAAATTCTCCTCTTCTCTTCATCAACAGTGTCTCAAGTCTTGAATGATGACCTCACAATTCCTTCCCACACCTTCCACTTTGTACCCCTCAATTCCCTTAAACTTTCACCTGCTAACTCAATCGTTGATGTCAAAGGTATTTCAGCTCACTCTCTCCCGCCTCTATTGTCCGCAAACGCGATGGCTCTGAAACTCCAAAAAAGACAATTTCTCTTTGCGACATGTCCGGAAACAGCATTGATGTGACCTTGTGGGGGGGACACTGCCATGTTGAAGGACTTGAACTCTCTGAACTTCGCATGGCTCGTGCAGTTACAGTCCTTGCAATTAGAGGCGGCAGGGTCGTCGAGTTCAACGGCCAAACTATCAGCACAATCCCTACCACCTCCCTGGTTATAGATCCAAAGATCGCTGAAACCATCGAACTTAAGCAATGGTTCGAGAAAGAAGGCATTCAGTCTTCGTCACCCTCGCTCAGCCGCAAATACTCAGGCACCAGCAAGAAGCCACTTAATACAAAAACAATTTCTGACATCCTCTCAATTCCGCCTGAAGAAAATGTCTCATGGATGTCGCTCCGTGCTACTGCTACCTCGATTGACTTGCATGATTTCTACTTCCTTGCATGCCCACTTACCATTGATGGTATGCCATGCATGAAAAAGGCTATACGACAAGATGATACCACATGGCGTTGCTCAAAATGTGAAGGGTCCTTCACCAAGTGCGACTACCACTACATTCTCCGCCTCCAGCTGCATGATCACACTGGCCAACTCGAGAATGTTGTCGCTTTTGACGAGGTCGCAAATGGCCTCCTAGGCATCTCTGCAGAGGACCTTTTCCTCCTCTCAACAGATCCTCAAGTTGTCCTTGACATATATAGCAAAATCAAAGGGCGACAATTCCTCTTCACACTATATTTAAAGAGGGACACCTTCAACGACATCGAACGAGTGCGACCAACTGTTATGCACACAGAAGATCTGCCTTATGCTGATGCGTCGAAAATCCTCCTGCAGCTCTTGCAACCTTCCACTGCCCCCGCAAACAAAGTCTGTCGCCGCCTTTAGCCATACATTTCTTGCCTCTTCCCCATTCCTCCCCCTCCTCTTGTTCCATATATCATATCCCCCTACCACCTTTCTACTTAAATACTGACCCTGCCCCACACATCCTCCATTGCTTCCCATCGTTCAACTTTCAACGCTTTTTTGCCTCACTTGCCATGCATCATCGATTTTGCATGTATGTTTTGTAATCATTACTATATCTTTACAACCCCTTTCCCTTTCTAATAGTCCTCCTAAATGTATGGGCATCGACTCGTTTCTTCATTACATTTTGTTTATATGTCATTCCACTATGTTGTAATGGATCTTCTTAATATATGAACATTTACACACATGGTTTTCCCTTTCCTCCTTCATGCCTTCATCTTTTTTGCAACACACACATTTTGTAAATTCAAATGTCAATATGCTATGCTTAGTATGGAATATAATACAAAAATTGGTTCTTCTTCTTTGCAAAAATACAATATATGCCTTTGATTTGCTCTAGCCAATAAATGCAACATGTTCTTGATTTCAAAACACATATTCTCCCATTTCAAATATGCAACACTCATTTTTATGAAAACCATATGCAATACATTTCCACTTCAAAATTCACTCACACCATTTGCATACTACTATTTCTATGATGAAATACATAACACAACAAAAAATCTCGCCAAAAATAATAAATAACAAAACAAAGAATATGAAATGGAGTGTTGCATCTTCATGCTCCCCTCTTCTTTCATTATACTTCATGCATTTGACATGCGTTTCCTTGTTTACAACAGCTATGTCAACCACACCAGAGAACAGTTTGCAAAGGGAACAGCGTCGCCGCCACTACACACTTAACAAAGAAAGAATTAATGCACGTCGTCGTCTCCTCTTTGCAACTCGCCAGGCCAACCTTGTCTCTCAATCCACCACACACCAAACTCCCATTCCTTCACAAAGTACCCTCCTTCCACTACATCCCACCCAAACTTTTGCATTTACCCTTACATCTCCCCTCCCTAACCAGCCCTTTCCATACCCTACAATTCCTTCGCCTCTCACCTACCCTTTCCATGTCCCACACCATCTTCCTCCTTCTCCACTTGCCCAACAATTCCTCCCCATCCAACTCCAACATGCACATCTTCGCTTTCGTGAAAAAATCGATGCACTTAGTCCCATCCAAGTTTGCTCAGTTTGTTATGAAGCTTACCCATCCATGAAAACAAAAACAAATAACGGAAACATTTCTTGTACCCGTTGTGTTGGCGAACGAACAACCCACCGTTTCTCCTTCGCAAACAACATGGACCCAGGTATCCAACCGCATGTGCTCTCCTGCCTGACTCAAGTTGAAGAGATGTTGATTGCTCGTGTCAACCCCATTATTCAAGTCATCCATGCACATGGTGGCCAACTAAAATATTTCGGCCACACTATTAGCTTTCCTCAAGATATCACTAATATTGTGACCTCTCTTCCTCGCATGCTATCAGAACTAGACATCCTTGTTGTAAACAAAACTAGTTATGATGAAAAATCGTACGACTTTTTTGTCAGTAGATCGCGTGTTCATGCAGCATTGCAATTCAAACTACAAAATGATCCATATTACAAAGATGTCCATATTAACCAAAATTCCCTGAATGCTTTTCCTATTGCGCCCACCAACATTTCCAACATGCTACGCCATGCCAACACATCTTCCATCCCACTCCAACAAGGCACTCTTGAAAATTGTGATTCTGAACTTCCCCAACCATGCCCATCTGACCTCCACCCATCCTCCTTTGTTGCAAATCTACCAAACTCTCATTTAGAAATAGATGAAATACTTGCCTACATAGAATCCTCCAATCCCTCACCCATCCATTCACTTCAATGGCCCATCGTTGGCCTCTCCCCAATCAATGAATACAACACAGAAGGCCTCTTCTCCATGGCCTTCCCCACCCTCTTCCCCACCGGGTCTGCAATGATTAATCAACCAAGAATTGCAAAAGTAGATATGCAAGAATACGCTTTGCATCTAATATGCTACCATGACAACCATTTTTCACAACATCCTCGCTTCCGCTACTGCTTGTACAACCTCATCATGCACCATCGCAGCCAAGAAATTGCCTCTGTCTTCATGAAAAGAGACCTTTCAAACACCCTTCCAGCAACAATCGTTGACCTTCGCCACCACCTTCAACAAATTCCCCCTTCCACCATCCCAGACCAGATTATGCGCTTCAACTCATCCTTGCGCGGCAGCTGTTCATTCTGGACTAGAGCTAGAGCGGAGCTTGTCGACATGATCATTCAGCAAGGTACCCCTACCATCTTCTTCACACTCAGTGCAGTTGATACCAAATGGCCTGACTTGCATACTACCATTCCTTCCAACCCTCCATCCAATTCACATGAGCAAACTCGATGGAGAATCCAAAACGTTGTTGCAAACCCTCACCGTGCATCTTAATACATCCATTGCAGATTCACAATATTCCTCGAAGAAGTGCTACTTAAAGGATTCCTTGTAAAGGATTACTGGTGCAAGTATGCATACTATTCCTTCCATCTCTTACCTTTCATTAACTTCACTTCCACGCATCCATCTTATTTATTTTCCCCTTTTTTTAAGGTATGAATGGCAACATCGTAGCTCCGCACATATCCATGGTTTCTTATGGCTTCCAAATGCACCTACTATGGACACTTTGGATTGGACCAATGCTTATGCTGTCCGTGCAGCTAAATAATTCTTCGATGCATACATCACTGCTTGGAACCCTCGTCCCATTCAAAACCGGGCTGCTGGGATAAATCATTCGTCTCTACAAGACCCATGCCTTCTCCAGACACATGAAATTCTTATAGCCAATCAGTTGCAAGACTATGAGCAACTTGTCAATTCTGTTCAAAGACACACAACTTGCCACTCCAGTACATGTTTGCGCAAAAGAAATAACAAAACAAGTTGCCGCTATGGAGCCCCATGGGAAGTTCGCGACGCATCATCTCTTCACATTGATAATACTGGCCGTAAATTGTATGCCCCTGCTAGAAATGATGACAAACTAATTGTGCACAATGCTCATCTTCTTACAATATGGAGGGAAAACATGGACTTCCAACCAATTCTATCACACCATGCTGTGTTGAACTACATTTCAAAGTATGCAGCAAAAGCAGAGGCAAAGTCTGAAAGCTACTACCAAATGCTTTCCCATCTCTCCCAATGTTCCCCACCCGATGCTCCTACTATTACTGTCGTCCGTAAAGTTCTAACCGAATTTTTTGGTGACCGAGACATTGGTGCACAAGAAACACGCCACATGCTGCAAAAACTCCCCCTAGTAAAGTGCAGTCGTTATTTTGTATCCCTCAATGTGAAAAAACAAGTATTCAAACGTGTTTCACAAGAGTTGGATGGCGATCCTCCATCGACACCTTTCATCGCCTCATACATGCATAGACCACCTGCACTTGAGGATTTGCCTCTTATTGAAGTTGCACGCTCTTGGACCTTCTCCTCCCGCCACAAAAAAACACCTTGGAGACACATCTTCCCTCCTATGGTTGTATGTGTCCTTCCTCGTTACAACTCCATCCCATTGAAAGACTCATCATCCTATGTGGACTTCTGTTGGAGCGAACTCCTTCTATACTTCCCTTTCCGTACCCTCCCTGACGACATAGGCACGTCTGACGAAGCCATTGTTGCACACTGGGAACAAACTAGACACACGTATCAGGCTTGGCATGTTCACCGCACCTCGATCGACCCTGCCCATACCGACTCTTGTTGTTCATCTCCTGATGCCCCTCCCCATGCCCCCACACTCGACATGCCTGAATGGAAATTTCTCTCTCAACTCCACCCAAGCAACAACATCCTGCTAAATGAACTTGAAATGCTTGGCCATCGCAACTTTGATGCAAATTATAACTGGGCCGACTACATTATCCCTTCACACTTACAAGAAACAACCATCCGCTTCATCAACTTCAACCGCTCCTCCACAAGAGTCCACCAAATCCAAACTCCATGCTCACATTCACTTTCCTCCTTGTCCCCAAGCCAAACCATTGCATTCAATATAATTTTTTCCCACTTCCGCACACACGGCAAAGGATCAATTTTAAAAATGATAATCCAAGGCACTGCTGGTACTAGAAAGTCATTCCTAATTGAGTGCATAAAAAATGCCTTCCTTGAAAACTCCACCAATGGACCAAACCCCCTCCTCTTGCTTGCTCCAACCAGTGTTGCAGCATTCGACATCAATGCATTGACAATCCACTCTGCTCTTTGCATCCTTGTATCCTCTATGCAACATTTAAAGGGTCAAGCCCTCCTAAACCTTCAAGAACAGCTCCGAGATGTGAAATACATTCTAATTAATGAAATGAGATTCATTGGTCCTAAATTGCTTTCTCATATCGATGATCGCTTGCGGGAGGCATTCCCATCAAATAAAAGCAACCCTTTTGGTGGACGTTCTATAATTCTCGTGGGGGACCTTGCCCAACTTCCACCTGTCAAAGACACACCAATGTATGTAGGCACTTCTCGTGGTACTACATTATGGCAAAGCTTTGATACCATGGTTACACTTTCGACAGTTTTTCGCCAACAAGGAACTAGCCCTGCTCAGGTTTCCTTCCGCGAACTCCTCTCCAACCTTCGCAATGCAACACCCACTATTGATGATTGGAAGCTTCTTATGACACGCTAAAAAACAAACCTTTCTGAAGCCGAGGTCCAATCATTCTCAAGTTCAATGCATCTATACGCAACAAATGAGGCTGTTGACATGCACAATAAAACCATGTTGAAAACACTCAACCAACCAATCGCATGTTCCTACGCTACCCAAAGGAAGGAATTTAGAGGCAACAAACTGGAAGATGAACAACTAGCTGCAAAAATTCTCCTTTGCATTGGACAACGAGTTATTCTAACAAGCAACTTGTGGATTGAGGCTGGCCTTGTCAATGGTGCACTTGGCACCATTCGCGCACTCGTATATGCACTAGCATCTAAGCCACCCGAACTTCCATCATTTGTTCTAGTCGACTTTCTTCACTACAAGGGTCCACCATGGGATCCTTCAAACCCTAAATTTGTACCGATCCTCCCCATAACAAGGGGCTCACGAACACAAATACCACTTCGCATGGAATGGGCCTTAACAATCCATAAATCACAAGGCATGACACTAGATAAGGCAACAATCGACATCAGAAACATTGATCGACAGGGTCTCACTTTCACAGCAGTATCAAGAGTCCGTTCGTTAAATGACCTGTGCATCTCCCCTGCTTTCTCCTTCTCTCGCTATTCCCGGATGAAGGAGAACCCTTTCGTCATACGCAAAAAAAAATAAGCAGCTCTGCTTGCCTCGAAATCTATTGCTCAAGCTCCTTCAAGCCCCTCTACTATTGGTACCTTACCATCCCACTAGCTGTTCACTATTGTGCTTTCCCATTTGACTATATATTCTGTACATTGTTCACTAACATGATTTCAATTTCCTTGCGGGAACATAATGGATCGTAGATATATCTCACAGCTCCAACAATTTTGCAAAGAAATCAATGAAAAAGAAGCTACACTCCTTAATGTACAGAAGCGGTTCCTGCATCCACCTACTCTGCCTCTTTACTGGTTGCGCCCCACAATACAACTATTGCAACGGATAAGAAATTGGATGAATCTCCTCATCCATATTCATGAAAGGGATGCACATAGAGAACTTCGAGCATACTATCTTGACCGTGTACCTACTCTGGACGTCAAATGGTGTTGTCGTTGTCGAGCAACACCTTGTCTATACGACTAGTATTTCCCCCTAATGGGAAACCATCTCCAACCACTATGCTACACATGATGCATTTCTGTCAATACATCTTATTTTCTCTTCAAAAAATATACAATACATCTTACTTTCTAAACTCTTGCTACTTAGAAATTTCTGTATATAAAAAAAAATCGCATCCTTACATGTTAGATACATTTTCACGAGCTTCAGCAAAAGACTCATTTCAGTACAACTTTTTTTTCTTAACATACATTTCTCTGAAATTTAACGAAAGACCTCTGTTGTCTAGCTAGTGACTTTGAAATCACTTTTGGCAATTTTAATGAAGAATCTCTCTTGTATACACCTGCTTATTTTGTGCAAAATATAATGAACATTTCATAAAAACATCAACACAAATTTTAGAAAAAAAATTCCATGAGTTTTGAAATTTCTAATGTTATATGCTTATATGTCAAATTCAATCAAGAAGCTCTGTTGGCTATTACTAGTTATTTATAGATAATCACTGAACATCTCACTTAATTGCTTGTTCTAAGAGCTACTAATATCAGGTTAAATGTCGTCTCTCTTTTGTAATAAAACTATAAATTGTAAACTCTGTATCTATTTCTGCTGGCAATCCCCAAAGCATTCCACCTTCATGAATTTTGTTGTAGCCTAATTTGACTCAGCTAAAAGTCAAGAGAGGGTCTCAGAAATTCAAGGTTGCTGAGGAAAAAATTCTTAAGATTTAAAAAGAATTGGAACATGTTCAAATAAAAATAATCGCAAGCTCAACATATGTTGCTCAATGATTCACCTCTATTGGATGAATTAATTACATTGCAAGGCGGATATTTGGAGCAGTCATTCGTGATTTGAATCAGGTGTTGGCATCTTCGGAAACCCAAATAGTTATTTTTTAGTAATGAATTGAGTATTAAAACAATCACTGCCAAATAATCCGAGTTTTAAGATTTCTTATAAAAATCTCAGAATACTAGAAGCAGGGCCTTTAATGAGCAGGTTGCCCAGCAAGCTAATGCTAAGATTTGTATGTTTGGGTCTTACCAGATATTCAGAATCTTTGAACTACAATTAAGTGCATGAAGTTTTGGGCAAAACGACGTGATGTCTATTAAAATGTAGCAGGTTTTCTATGGGTGTTAATTGGGCATTACTTATGACCAGAATTTGTCAACTCTACCCAAATGCATTGCCTAGCATGTTGGTTTGTTGCTTTTCCCAAGTGTATACGCAGTGGCACTGGCCAAACCCAATTGAATTCCGCGAGGAAATTGCCCTGAAATCCAAATATTTTTAAGAGATTTCAACAATTCTTCAAATCTCTATTTTCCCAGAAACGTCTTTTAAAATTGGATTTGACTTATTCTACAGAAATTCGATTTGTGTTTGACAATTTTGTCCACAGAAAAGATTGTGGATTCATAAAATGAATTTCAAATTCGAAGACTGCTGTAAATTTCGATCTCATCTTACACCAGATGAGTCCAAACTAGTTTCAGAAACAAATCCAGTGGAATATATAACTGCTCATCGAATTTATCTTGGTTTTCTCCTTGACTGTTTTAAGGTTTGGTCAAACATTGCGGAAATAGGATGGAGTTCTCATTCAGAAAAAGGAGTTGGAGACCTGGAGACGTTGTACAAGGACAAGATAGTCTATTTACAAATAAATCTTCTTTGGGGCTACATGTGCCAGGTTGCTTTGATAAGATCCTTCCTATCAACACTTGTTTATTGCAACATAAAATTGCAAATCAGGTACTAGCAATTGCGCAGGAGTGTTAGCAACATCCAGCATCAAATATATCAGCCTATGATGTTCATATTCACAGCGGATTTCTAAAACATATTTCTTTAAGATAAGGTAGAGAAACTTTACCAACGTTTTAGAACCCCATGAAAGGCATTTTTAAACAATATGATTAACAGAAACAAAAAATATAAAAAGTGAAAAGTAATCAGTATTTGTGTTAGTGTTAATAGAGAGAGAGAGAATAGAAGTATGTTTGGGGTAGTCCTCAAACAAAATATGAGCATGCATACACCAATATTCTTACCTCCCGAGCAGAGAACCAAACATTTAAAAATTGTTTTACAGGCAATAAAGATCAATTTCAATCCAGCTAACAAAGGACATTATAATTTCTCTAGTGAGCCGAATGTGAAATTGGCATGCCATATGCACCAAATCCCAATATGGATCTAACAGAAACAAGTATGAAGCATATCAGAATCACTAACTTGGTTAAAACATAAAATTCCCTTTCATCAACAACTATTACTGCTAGAATCATTAGTTTCCATTTTCTACCTTGAAGCAATTAGATGTAATTCAAAAGCATTTTAAAGTTTTTGAGCCCCATTTCAGAATTAAAATATTACATCAGAGGTTTGTACAATGTTCTGATGTTCAATGACATCTGAACAGCTAGTGACTGTCAAAAGTAGAACAATAAAGAGGACAGCCACAAATTACATATGGAGCTGCATGCGCAACTTATACATGCCAATTCTCACCTTTGGAAGGACAAATGTAGCGATTAATGCTAGTTGATCTTTTGCTGATATGACTCCTAAAGTCTGCCAGGAAATTGAATGTTTATAACCTAAAAGTTTAATACAGCAAATCCCAAAATGATTTTAACATTATGTTTCGGGAGTGGGTGACCTGACATAATTGTTGCGTTCTCTTAGTATAGAAGATTTTGACAGTAAACTCCCATCTCTGTCAAACCTGACTGCATTCCTGACCATTTTTGAAGTCCCTGGAGTTGGACTTGCCCAGTAGCTTGCTCTCAAAGTTGCATCCACAGAATTACAGGACTTGGCCATTGCATTCCTCACAAACTTATGCGCAGCAGGTGAAAGTAAACTGAAACTGGCACTTGCAGAACCACTATGTGAAGATATAGGAGTACGTGGAGGCTTTTGGAAAAGTCTAGACTTCTCTCTAAGATTATGAGCTGTGTCCCTTGAGAGGTTGTAAGCCTTTACATCTCTGGATGGAGGAAGTGGAATCTTGAAATGAGGGCCATCCCCGACACCCCCAATACCAACAAGGGTATCCTCTGTCTCTAATCTCAATGGAGTTCCTTCTATTTCTCCCCATGTGATCAATGGAGACTCATCCACTCTAGGAGCCGGCGATGGAGTCCGCACATAGCTGTAGCCTGTTGTACCCTTATTTGAATCGTCTTTAGTCGAATCCCCTAATACTAATTGTGGGGTTTTACGGAGATCCTCCAAATCATTCCTTTTTTTCGCCCTCTCTGCATCACGCTCTACAAAAGGCCAAGATGCAGGTGTTCCACCTGCAACAGGCGTATAGAGTATGGCCACAGTGTCTTCTTCTTTGGGCCTGGAATCAAACACCTTTCCATGAAAATGCGTATTCTCTGTATTGACCACTTTTTTCAATGCCTTAACTCTGTCTTCCCTTTCCACCTTCGTCAGAGCCGCTTCTTCTCGATTGGCAGAATCGTACATAAGAAGATTCTTAGTTGAATATTTCCAGTTCACCAATGTGCTCTCAGGCTGCCTTGAGGTACCAAAACCATCGGTTATCCTATCACTCTCTTTGGCAATCCCCTGCTCTGGTTTTGATTCAGCATCATGCAAGTAGCGACATTTTTCCTCTTCTTGGGAGCCGGAGGCCCCATTAGCAAAGCCTTTTTTCCATCATCAGAGGATTTGCTAAAACTTGACGGCGAAGGCACAGGTGAGGGTGAGGCCGAGGGCAATATGTGCCGAGGTGAAATTCCTGGACATGATAACATTTTGCAGTCGCAGAGATTCGAAACGGTGGGGAATTGTGGCTCACAATTGCGTAGGGAAGCAAACGCATATAATATTGAAGTTGAATCAACGACTTGGATCATCCGGCTCAGATCCAATGGTCTTGCGGCATCACAAACTAAACACAACTTATGAGAGATAGTGCCCCTGCAAAATGGTTTGGTTTAAACCATTATTTACAAAATCTACGATTATGATGCATTACAGCATCACTTAATCTTCTCTCAAGAAATTGCTATAAGTGCTTCCGTAAGGAGTTTTTGCTTTTCAAAACCATGGGTGGTTTTGTCAAAAGGGTGTAATGGTGGGACCCAAAATACACCATTCGTTCTTTTAACTTCCAATCCTTTCAGCGTTCCCTTGCACCACAGGTGCAATTGCTAGTACTATGATAAAGTTTACATGAGAATCTTGAAAACATCGAAATATTAGTTTAGGCGTCTAATAATGATAATATTCTTGAAGATATGCTCATAATAATGAAGGGGGTTGGGTTTCAGTTGTGACACTCAACATGTCAGACCTTCGTATAAAATGTTGGATGCTCAACATGTTATGGAACTGGTTTTCCTAACCAACATTTCCACAATAATGTAGGGTTGAGCATCCTTTTGTACAACCAATTATTTAAAATATTTAGTTTTAATGTAAAAATTCATACTTATTAAGTGTTGAAATGCATTATACAAATTAAAATAATAAACAAAAAAGCACATAATTATATATTATATTTAGCAATTACATTAAAAAGTGCAAAAGAATATTGATAGCAGAAGTGGAGAATGTAGAAGACAATAATCAAGCAAAATATATGAATAATAAACCAAAATAGAAATATTATTATTTTTAAAAATATATTGGATTCACAATAATATATATCACATCAAAATTGAGCTCATCCATCTCCTATCTTGAATCATTAAGATGCACTAATGTCTTTCTGTTGAATAGGTTTTATGGAGATAATCACACTCATTTTTCAATGATATAGATCGTCACGTTTGGAGATATTAGAAGTGGAGTTTTTGTTTAATTTTAAATATTGGCAAATAGTTTTGTTGAGAGATTTCAAAGTGGTGATGAGAAACACTTTTTATTTGAATATATATTTTTAGAAAAATATGCTTCCAATGTGATGAATTAATTATTTGAAAGCTTTGTATTAATTATGACATAATAATATAAGTACATGAAAAAGCATTATTATTAAATTCCAATTTTTATTCAAATTTTATAATTGTTTTAATTATTAAAAAAAAAATGAATTCTTCCTACATATTTTATTTCTTTCATTCCCATTGCTATATATATATATATATATATATATATATATATATATATATATATATATATATATATATTATTCTTACGTTTTCAATCTTATTTTTTTCTTTGGAGCAGAGCAGAGGAATATCCAACAGAAGGACATGCACACGATACACCTGGGACGCACCCGGGACTCTGAGACGCTGCGAGAGTTGCTCCTCCTGCCATCGACATGGTCGTCAGGAGCAGGTAATGAGCACCCCAGGGTAACCATGATTCTGAACCCTTTCAAGTGCAACACCCTGTGCGCCTAGCTAGATGCTCTGTTGAAGCAGACTCTGCCCTTCCACAGTGTGCAGGTTCTAGATTTGGGTAGCCCTAATCAGGTCTCAATCCACAAAATTGTCGATTCCTCTAACAATTCCTGGATCTTCGATTTTTTTTTAATGAGAAATTATACTAAAATTGATATTGGGTTAATAAAAGGAAGTTAAAATAATTGTTGCAAGCATAGAACATATCATTAATTAACATAATTCAAATTTGGAATTGTTGAAGGAGAAACTGTTCCTGAGTCAGATTCAAAATTCTTTCAAAAACCGGAAAGTCACCACAGTTGCCATCAAACCCTTGCAGTAAGTTGTTCCCAAGTTGAAATTGATTATTGTTGTTAAATGCCAACAAGAAAGCAAAAAAATCATTGTTTGCATTCTGAGTTGTTGTTCCTGTCCAGGTTCAATGCCCTAGCTCATGGACTTTACTTTGTTCAATGTCTTCCTCCTTGTTTTGATGTGCAACAAGTAGAGTAGAAGATATATCATCAAATCCTGAATATGGCAAAACAGTTCGAAAAATTCGGAACAAGAAAATCAAGGAAATCATATTCAAAACAACATAAAAGTACATGAGGTTTGAGCATGAGAACCCATCTTTAGAAGGCAAGAACTTGAAAACCAATGCTTCTTCTCCATAGAATCTAATTTGAAGAGTATACTTTAAAGCAAGTGCTTTGCCCACAAACACAACCATTTGTGCATCTTCTGTCTAGGAGTATCATATCCTACTTTTTTTATAAAACTAACTTACTGTAGTATCCACTCCTATATTCCTATTGGTATCAACATCCCAAGTCAAAAGATCATCATTTCTAAAATTTCATTGCTTGAACCAACACTAATAATACATATGCATATGTTAACTGCAAACTGTTTCCTGTTGGTATCAATATCTGCATCCTATTGACTTAAGATTATAGCACATATTTTACTTATCAATATATATTCAGGGATTTATGTTAAATTCAAACCAAATCCAAATATCATCATTTCACTACTTGAACGAACACCAATGCATATACCTATGTTAGCATCAATAAGAGACAAACTGTGAGCTAAGAGAAATGTGTATTAGAAAATTGATAATAAGATAATATGGAGACACAACAACAATGTGAATACTCAAAAAAAGGAATAGAAAACCTGAGAGAGAGAGCATGCATGTGAGTAGAAAAGAAACTGTAGAAAGTGTAAAAGTGTAAATTACAATGATTATACAAAATCTAATTAAGTCCACAAAGAACTGAAGGAATATGGCTCCTCATAATGGGAAAACAACAACAATGTTAATAATCACAAGAAGGAATAAAAAGCCAGTATAGAAAGAGCAAGCATGCAAATAAAAAGGAGATTGTAAAAGTGTAAATTAAAATAATAATGCATATGCTAACTAATTCCAGTAGGAACTAAAGGGCTATGTCTCAACATAGATTCACAAGTAACTTAATAAGGTGCATAGATAAAAAAAATTGTATTATAGGCTATGACAATCGATGCCACTTTACTTTTTGAAAGCTAGTTCCACGATAAAAAAAACAAGCAACCGTAGCCATGAGGTAAGTTGTTATATCTACTTTTTCTATAGTCATGACCATTCGTTCATCTTTTAGTTTTTAACTTGATTGAAAGATTATAAGTATCCTACAATGTGACACAATTTAAAATATTTTAAAACATTTTTTCATAACAATTTTGTGGTTGTTTATATATGTTGTTGTTAGATGGGTGTTCCTAAGAAAATTTGAATTTTGACCACATAATAATTTTAAAAGATAACACACACTGCTGATTCTACATGTAATCCTATTGCTTAAATACATGCACCTCAATAATGTGCAACACTAGTACAAAATCAATCTTAAAGATTTTTTCTTTAAGTAATTTCATAATGTAGGTATCTTACATGGGAGTTCTAGGTGGGCAGGTTAGTGTCTTAACATCATACATATACTGAGGTCAAATTCATACCATCCAACAATAAACTATCGACATTGATACTTCATTTGCCTTTAGTATGTCAGGGATACTGTGATGACTCTTTCCTTCCAATTCTGTTGATTATCAACTAGGTGCTAGGTGTCTAAGCTACTTGGCATTTCAAAGATTGATGGGGATGAGATTGAAAAGATTATTTAGAGGCAAGCAATGAAGTATTCATTCCCGGTTTAGTCTACTCACTTAATAGATTGGGAAATGCAACGATTTTTTGTGTCGTTCTCTTTGTATAATGTTGTATACATCATGGGATATATTTTTTATTTTCCGTGCAATTTTCTTCCCTCAGCTACACTTCTCTCATGACTTTTTCTAGTAATTTCCGATTCAATTCAGAGAACTGAGTAGCAGACTCTCCACGGTGATTGACTCTCGCTTAATAGATTGGGAAATGTTGCGAATTTTTGTGGCGTTCTCTTTGTCTTGTGTTGTATACAACATGGGATATATTTTTTCTTTGCCTCCCAATTTTCTTCCCTTCGCTACACTTCTCTCATGACTTTTGCTGGCAATTTCTAATTCAATTTAGAGAACTGAGTAGCTAAATCTCCATGATAAGGGTGATTGTTGCCACACTGTACTATGTGGGTAACATAATAAAATATTTTTTTCCTACTGAGAAGGTAAAACCAAACCCACTTTGTGACATAATGCAGGTAGAAAAGTCCTAACGTAAAAGAATAATACAGAATTTCTATTGGTTAATGAAATCCAAAAAAAAGAAAGTTAAAGGAACATTGGTCATATGCGATGGGAATTTCCTAGACAACTCAAGTTCATTAGGGTTTTTGCAGTAACATGGGTTAGAACCTCCAAATTTATATATAGACCAGTAGAAGGTTGATCATAAATTGAATTGGGGGAAAAAATTTGCCTTCAAATTTAAAGTGCTCAGAATCACTCAGAACTTGAACGAATGGATAGGTCTCGTCTTCCTGATTCCGACACACTTCATTTCATCGAAAACGAAGTCCGTATGAGAAATATAGAGTGATATGTTCGATTTCACAAACATGCAAATTTTGGTGACATGGAAGCTGAATAGGCATCCATACAGCTCGGTCAGCAAAAAGAATATTCCAAGGAATATTCCTTAGAATGTTCCCAGAATATTCCCCCCAAGTCGACCAGTGAGTTGTTGCTAAGTGTCATTACTGGATTGGTTGGATTTGTCAGTTTTTGATTGGTTTTGGTTCCTCCAATTGGGTGTCGACACGTGGCCAGCCTGGAGGTCGCCATGTGCCTCTCCAAGGTCGAAATTGGTCAATGTTTGTTCGAACAAATTACTATGGGCGCCGATTTGTATATATGTTAATGAAAATGTATTGTCAAAAGGAAATGGGGGCTAGACCTATCACACCGAACCACGCGCTCATAACCACGACGAAGATCCAATCCATTATGGTGGAGTTTAAGGTCTTAAACCCACTTAATTAAACCTTAATCAAGGTTTAAAACTGTGCTTATCCATAACTTAATACATATTTGTTTAAGCACAATTAGCGCCAAATATTCAGTTAAAACTACACTTATCCCTAATTAATGACACTTATCACTGGCGGTCAGCTTGGCGGAGTCCGCCATTTTCGGTGGAACTCCACATTCAGCATCATTAACTGGAGTTATCTCTAGTTTTGGTGGGGTTTCCTAGGCCAAAATTGATTAGGCCATAACTGGAGCAATATTAAACCAAATTAGGCTCAAAAAGAGTCAATCCTAGATGATTTGGATGCTTTGAACATGATGGTGCAGGTTGCAGAGGCAGAGGAGCACTTCTGTAAGTGATTTTTCCACTTTGAATATTAAATATGCCAAGTGCCACTAGGAGAGGAGGCCATGTCTAGTTCACCTAAAGACCATTTTCAGAGCCAGAAGAGGGTACTTACGGGTTTTTGGGTCTTCTGAATCTAATGGAGTAGGTTTTAGAGCCATTGGATCACTGTAGGTGCATGTAATTAGATAATTTACCATTAATCCAAAGAGGGCCAATTCATTGAAGCAGGTCCATGGAGATGTAGCCCAAGAGGGGTGAACTCTGTTATCGGCTCTATGTTATGTGTTTTATGTGTATTATATTCTCTGCAATTTACTTGTTGTTATGATTTTTTTTAAATCTAATTTACTTAATGAATTTCTCATAAAAGACACATAAATTTGACACATAAACCCTCTCATGAACTTGCTATTGAGATGATCCTTAAGCACTTTTATTTTATACTGATGAGGAAGCTAGTACAACAAAAATAGTTTTTCCATATTCATATCAAGTTGGAATCAGAGCTCAGTTTAACTCATTTTAGCCCTGAGATGGTTTGTCGAGGTTATCTAGAAAATTAGCTATTGGTTTTGTATTTGTGCAAGGAGAATTTAACTGTGTGCAAGTTTATGTGTATCTCCTCTCTTCAGGAGAAGGTCAAGATTGAGGAATCATCTCTCAAATCACAACAAAGAAGCTTTTTATGCATTACAAGTGTGATGACAGCTTCATCAAGCACTATTTCTAATCAATCTTCCTTAGCAAGACTCTTTGATAAAAAGATGTTGCAAAAGCTCTACATCATGAGAGATATGGTGCAAGAGATGTATGAAGATAAGAAGGAGAGCACTGTACTTCAAGAGAAGTTGATTGCCATGAATTTGGAGAAGCAAGAGATTCTTGAAAAGATGCATGAGATGGAGACTCAACTCCATATTGAAAATGAAATCTTAGCCAAGTATGTGCATGAAAATGAGGTATGAAAATCAATTTTATCTTCATTTTCCTCTCAAGATGAATGTTTTGGTGCTTTTGAAAGACACACTAGAGGAATAGGGTCCAAATTATTGATGAAGATGGACTATGAAGGTAAAGGATTGGGAAAACATGCACAAGGCATAGCTGAGCCAATTGTTTTAGAGGAAAGGCCTAGGTATTTGGGTCTTGGTTATGGACAACATGATGGAGAATGCTCCAAATACAAGGAGGAACATGAAGGTGTTCCAAGAAGGACTTTCATTACATGTTCATTACCTCAAGCTTGTGAAGTTTATGTTCATAAGGAATGCAAAATTTTTATACCCACTTTGCAAGAAGATGCTCATAAGCATGCAACTAATGGAAATGGCAAGCAAGAGGATGTTGAAAGCTCTAAAGTCATTGAAGCCATTGTTGGTATTCCTAAGAGAGCCACCACCTCATCAAATTCACCTCCTTAAGAAGGTGACAAAGGTGAATGTGAAAGGTATGAATCTTTCTTTAATCAAGTTGATTTTAACTATGATAAACATGGAAAATCCTCACATAATATTTGGAGAAAATTTACGCGTTCTTTTTTTGGTTTGAATTACCATATTGTTTCGAGATGTTGAAGAAGATAGCCATACACAAGAAACTTTCTAAACGAAGGATACAAAAAGCCAAATGTCCAATGGACAATGAAAACCATGTTGAAAATAAGATGCAATTATTTTGAACTCATTGCCATAAGCAAGGTCACCTTGTAGACAAGTGTTGGAATTTGTATCCAACAATTCATCCACGACATTTGAAGAAGGTGGAGAGAGATTTTGACAAGAATGGAAAAGAGGATTACATAATTGAAGTGGGTCAGGATGATTCACATGATGAAATGGAGCTGAAAGAAGCACCATTGAAGTGGTTTGGAAAGAGATGGTTAAATTTCTTAACCAATTAAGGCCTTGCATTTCTTTTGATGATTGATGCAAATATTTCCAATTGAATTCATTTATTTTCTCTTGAAAGTATGGTACATATTGCACGAAGCAAAATGTTGGAAAAGTAGAGTTATGTTGACTCACTTAGATGCAACAAAGACAACAATTTGTAGTTACAATTTGCATGTGAATGCATTTATTTTTCTCTATAATGCATGTTGCATGTTTACGCAAGGAAGGTGTTTGAAAGTGGAGTATGTTGAATCACTTTGTTGCAACAAATTTGGTCATTTTAACTCTTTAAGTACTCGTATATACCAATGGCGTTCTTGTACTTGTGATTGTACTTGCGAGAGAGTTGAGCATTGTATACATGCATGAGATTTGTGTGTGTGAACAATGAAATTTTTGATAGTTTCATTGTGCTTGAACATGCATGAGTGATCGACTTGTGTTGGTTGATTGTTTTGTTTATCATGTATGTTTGTCAACTTGAGAATGTTGATTATTTTCACATGCATGAGCGATCAAATTGTGTTGGTCGATTGATTGTTACATGTATGTCATATCGACTTGGAAGAGTTGATTGTCTCCAAGGATGAAAGGGATATTTTGACAAATTGTTTCATGAGATGTGAAATTTTTGTTGTTTATGAAAATAATTGCCAAGTTTTTGTACATGCTTTTGTTTGAATTAAGAGTCAATGGTTTGAAGACACATGTTTTTTAAAAACCTATCGACAAATTACATAGATTTTTTGTTTATACATCAAGATGTAAGAATGCATGGCAATGTTCATAGGATGTGACATTTGTTGCTTTGAAGGAGCAAAGGGAAAAGGTCGTCAAGTTGTGTTTCTTGCATGACGTGTTTTTCAAGTTAATGGTTTTGATTGTGACAAGATTTCTCAAGAATTTGGAAGGTCCACTCTTGAGCGAGAGGCTCATGATTAGCCTTCATTCTCAAATCATGGCATGAGCAACGTGTCAATACTAGAGGATGATGGAATAAAAAAGTGGGAGGTGGACAAGATGCCAAAAAGTTTGTAGCCAAAACAACAACCATTGTAGAACATTTTGATGTGTTGACGCCAAGAAGCGAAAGAGATGGCGAATGCGTTCTTCCAGATGTGAAATTTGGTACAGTGGAGGTAAAAAGAATGGTCATTTATTTTCTTGTGATTAATGATATTTCAACTCATTGATGTAGTTCACTCGGATGAGCTTAAATTGGAAAAGTGGTTTCCAAGGAGAAACTTGCATCGAATGCATGTGTGTGCAAAGGAGGAATATGATTCTTAGTGGGAAGGCCATCAGTTAGTTTTCCAAGCACCGAGGGATTACTTTGGTACAACAAGGTGTTTAATTAGTTAGCAAGTAACCATCAAGTGCTGGATTGGGTCAACAGCAAGTTGATAGAACTTGGAAAAGATAAGAGTATTAAAATCTCATCAGATAACCAACTTTTGTGGGTCCAAAATTCTTTTAGTGGGAAGGAGTGATTAGAAACTGAATTGGCGGAAAAAATTTGCTAAAAATTCAAAGTGTTCAAAATCACTCGGAACCTGAACAACCGGATAGGTCTCGTCTTCCAGATTCCGACACACTTTGTTTCATTGAAAACAAAGTCTGCATGAGAAAGATAGAGTGATCTGTTCGATTGCACAAACACACAAATTTTGGTGACAGGGATGCTGACTAGGAATCCGTGCAACCTAGTGAACAAAAATAATATTCCCAGGAATATTCCCCCTAGGTGGACCAATGAGCTGCTGCCAAGTGTCATTACCGTATTGGTTAGATTTGTCAGTTTTTGACTGGTTTTGGTTCCTCCAATTGGGTGTCAACACGTGGCTAGCCCAGACGCTGACATGTGCCCCTCCAAGGTCGAAATTGGTCAATGTTTGTTCGAACACTATTTTTATATTGTGGATAGGCAGAGGTCAGGCTCGACCCTGCAACCTCCCCCACAATACACACAAGTCTTACCATTAGACCATGGCTATGGATCTTAACTACTATGGGCGCCGATTTGTATATACGTTAATGCAAATGTATTGGCAGAAGGAAAGGGGGGCCATCCCCATCACACCGGACCACGCGCTCTTGACCACGACGGAGGGCCAATCCATTATGGCGAAGTTTAAGGTCCATAACTTAATACATATGTGTTTAAGCGCAATTAGCGCCTAATATTCAGTTAAAACTGTGCTTATCTCTAATTAATCACACTTATTACCGACGGTCAGTTTGGTGGAGTCCACAATTTTTGGTGGAACTCCACATTTGGCAGCGTTAACTGGAGTTCTCTCCAGTTTTGATGGGGTTTCCTAGGCCAAAATTGATTAGGCCATAACTGGAGCAATATTCAACCAAATTAGGCTCAGAAAGAGTCAATCCTAGATGATTTGGATGCTATGAACATGATGGTACAAGTTGCAGAGGCAGAGGAGTACTTTTGTAAGTGATTTTTCCACTTTGAAGATTAAATATGCTAAGGACCACCAAGATAAAAGGCCATGTCTAGTTCACCTAAAGAGCATTTTCAGAGCCATAAGAGGCTACTTAGGGGTTTTTGGGTCTTCTGAATCTAATGGAGTAGGTTGCAGAGCCATTGGAACACTGTAGGTGCATGTAATCAAATAATTGACCTTTAATCCAAAGAGGGCCAAGCCATTGAAGCAGGTCCATGGAGACGTATCCCAGATCCGTTATTAGCTCTGTGTTATGTGTTTGCTATGTATTATATTCTATGAAATTTACTCGTTTTTATGAGTTTTTTAAAGCTAATTTACTTAATGAATTTCTCATAAAAGACACATAAACGTTCTCATGAACTTGTCATTGAGACAATCCTTAAGCACTCTTATTTTATAGTGATAAGGAAGCTAGCACAACAAAAATAATTTGTCCATATTCAGATCAAAGGCACATGCCATTAACCATAAATGCTTGGATCATTAAATGGAAACATATATTCTTAGAACAACCCATGTTACATATGAGCTCAACAAACAAGTGGAAGGGAAACCACAATTATACCCGCAATTGTCATATATTATAAACAACATATAATATTGACTCAATAATTTATTGTTCAAACGAAGTCCAAACCGCTACTCTCACCCAAAAAATATCCAGTAGCCGGGGGTCGTGGATCCATCTCTATAACGTGCAGATTTATGTAAAGGACTTCAAAATTTTTGAAACGATTCCAACATCAGTTATTGTTATAGGAGATCTGAGAATTGTTGATTTCAAATACCATGGCCTCTTCTAGTTCGAGCTGTAGGCGGAAGGGGCAGATTTCGTTTACATTGTGGATGGAGACATGATTTCGGCAGCTGACACCAAAAAATATCAGAACACTATGCTTGGGAGAATTGGCCACATTCTTCCCTTTCTGTAGAAGGATTTCAGCTTTTCCAGTTATTGGAATTATGGTTCCAAAGAATCCGGACTGTACCTGTCTGATGTCACTTGCAATATCACTGTGGATCATGTATTTCAATTTGATTTTCTCTCCAGCGCCTGATTTCTGTCAGCTGAACTTGTCAAAACTATATTCATGGAAAAACCCTTTACTTTTCCCTCTGGTGAGGATATGCATATCAGTTAATTTTCTTTTCGTTCCACATTTCTAATCTTACCACTTCGCGTTATCCAAGGACAATTTCAGAGAAGAGGATTCAGTACAAGAAAATGGATCGAGTCTCTTACTATTAATGCCCATGGTAAGGTCATGAGAATCAATGGCGAAGGCGCGTTGATACAAATCACAAATGGAGCTGCAAATGGAGTTGTACAGAGGTTGCACGTGTCAAATTTGTATAGGTTTGAGGAGAACGGAATTTTTGCATTCTCATTCGCTGCAGTGAACAATGTTTGGACATGAAAGTTGATAGAGAAAAAGCCTCCGGTGTAATAATTTTTTATTGAAAAAGTTTTGTTTATTAACTTTTATGAAGAAAATATATGAATGATTTGATTTGTTTTAAAAATTATTTTTATATTTAATAAAAGTAAAGAAAGATTTGCTTAAATTTTGATTGTTGTGATGAGCTAAAAAAAATCGTATTTTAATAAAATTATTGAATTGAAAACATTTTTAGAAATAATATTTTTTATCCTAAACTGTTTAGTATTACAAAGATTACAAATTCTTTCATTTCATAATATTGTAGGACATGTCAAAAAATTGTTATATTGTAGAGATTGTAAGAATTTGTTTTTATGTACGTTATAATTAAAAGTTACTTTTTGTTCCAAGAGGTACTATTCATCTTATTATGGAAACGATGTTGTAATGTCAACATACACATTTTGACTTGGTCAAAAATAAAATAAATAAGAGACACAAATTTCTTTATAATTAAAATAATAATAATAATTATAATTTTAACTATAAAATTATAAAGTAAAATTAAACTATAAAATTGCCTTGGTCTACAAGCCCATGGTGTTGCATGGCCCACAATATTTTTCAATGGTATTTCTTATGATGAATTAAAGACTTGAAGAAATCCATTATGGAATGCAAGTGTACTATATTAGATCCACCTTGACTACGAACTTGATCCTTCTTGGCACTTTTTAGATTTGGATTCAAGATGGAAATAAGCTAGTTGCCACCAGAACCACTCTCCACCCTAGTATGGTAGAGATGTTGTAGTGTTTAACATTTTGACTGAACCGAAAAAGAAAAAGAAAAAGAAAAAAAGCCCAGAACCACTCTCTAGCCTAGTATGATAGAGATGTTGTAATGTTTAATATTTTGTCTCACCCCAAATAAAATAAAATTAAAATAAAAAAATAAAGCTAACTTAGATTCATCTTAACTCCAGATCTACCAAGCACTTGGATCAAATTTTTTGATATGCAAATCTCTTTTAGAGTGAAAAGAGATTTAGTTTAGTTTCCCCTTTTAATAGGCTATATTCCACATGAATACCATGGGTCAATACCATGGGCCATTTATATTTTTGTTTTTATAGGGTTATTTTTATTTTTATTAATATTTTTATTTAATTTATTTTAATTGTAATTTTTATCTAATTCAATTTAGTCAAAATGTTAAACATTACATTACCACACATCTCTATCATACTAGAGAGCATCTCTCGGTGCAATTAAATAAAATAACTTAAAAAATTAATAATTATAACTATCAATACAACATTTTGACTCAGTCAAATTACATAAAACTAATAATAAAATAAAATAAAATTAAAAAACATAAAATTAGTAATTATATTTATAATTAATTATAATTAATAATTAAACTAGCCTAGATCCATATTAAATTTGAATCGACCAATTGTTAAGAGAGATCAAATCTCCTAAAAGGCAAACCTCTTTTAGAGTGAAAAAAGATTGGATCCCTCTCAAGACTTGGTAGATCTAGAACAAAGATGAACCTAAGCTAGTTATTTTTAAAATAAAGTTATTAACCTCTTTATAGTATTTTAATGTTATCTTATCCTCTAATTCTTTATTATCACACAATTTTTTCTTAATAATTTTTAAAGAAAACTACTTAAATTGCAAATAAATATTGATGATGATGATGATGATGATTAACATCCACTAAGAACAATGTGGTCTACCAGACCTCAGGAAAAAAAAAGAGCCTAATTGTGATTCTGCAAAATCTTATTTCTGTGATCAAAGAGAAGGGAAAGAAGCGCTCCAAGATCGCTATAGTTGGGTTGACTTAATAATTCAAAAAGATTGGAGGTGTGGCTAATGATAGGGAATTGAGAGTGGATTTGAGTAAGAGTCTGGCAGTCTAAAAGGAATTTTTTGTCATCTTCCATCATCTTAGTATCACAAATTTGACATATTATATCGTCCCATGGAGTCTTGGGAGTAGACCACCTTCAATTTCACCTTGAAGCTCAAGATAATTATTTCTTATCCTAGCGATGCTTATTTTCTTCTTAGCGTTGGTAAACACAGAGAGATAATTCTGGTTATCAAGGGTGGGGTTGATCACCTCCTTATAGTATCTTAGCTTCCTTTTACCCTCCAACTCCTTATCGTCCCATAGTTTGTCATTAAAATTGGAGGTAATAGTATCTTTGACACTATCCTTGCTTCCCATGATGATATCCTCCTTAATCCCCCAATGGTTGAGCCATGACTGGGAATCCTTATGCCACTGGCACTTGAGGTGCAGGTGGGGGTTTTGACTAAGGTTAGAAGCAATTTTTGGGAGCTTCTTGGATTCCATGTTGTAAAGATTCTTCTTATATACCAAATATCTAAAAATAGTCGTACTTTCAATGGGGGGCAGAACAACTTCGATCAATAGGATAGATAGGGAATATTTCCCCTGATCTTGAGGTTATAGGTTGTGAATTTATTTTGAATCATTTCAATCTTTCTCCATGACTCTCTAGATACACTGCAACCCCAAAATTTACATCCGTATAAGACAACAGGGGTGACGAGAGTCTCAAAGAGGAACCTTTTTTTACTCCAAATGCAAATATCGATTGACTTACAATTGTTTTTAAGCTCGTAATAAGCTTTCTAGCCACCAATAATTCTTTTCTCGATGCTACAATTCTAGTTGAGATGATGAGGAAAGTCAATACCCAAATATTTATAAGAAGAAACTTGCTCTAGACAATGGTTATCATAGACGAAACTACCATGGGTGATATTTTTGGATTTAATGATCATGAATTTACTCTTGTCGGTATTAACTGTCATACCCATCTTGGAGCTGTAGAAATGAAGAGCCTTAAGTTGCTTGTCTAGGTCATCTTGGATTTTTACAAGAAGAACGTTAATTGTAGAAATATCCATATTATTATCATCAACATAAAGGAGAAGAGTAATGATTATACCATCAAGCTCAGTTCCCTTGCAACCTGCAGTCTCTAGACACTCCTCTAGCTTATCAATGTAAATAACAAAAAGGGCATGGGATAGGGGAAACCCTTGCTTAACCTTGATTTTACATTTAATATATTTATACCACCCTTCGTTGGTGTTAATCTTGGCAATGACAGTCTCATAGAGGTGGATCACGATAATCTTCAGTTCATGAGGAACCATGATCTCTTCAAGTCTACCCCAAATCTTATCTCGAGGAACAATGTCGAAAGCTTTTCTAGAGTCCACAAAACAATAGAAGAGATCGACTTAGGGAGACCATGCTTTACAACCAACTTGAGAAGCTTGTGGAGATGACCAAAGAGTGAAACCGTCAAGGTGAGGGACCCTAGATTTGTCATGTTCCGAAGTTTCAACTAAAAGAATAATATCAATATCACTCGGGATCCAACTTATCATAAGACCTTTCCAACATATACATAACATATCATTTTCATTATAATTAGATATAATTAAATTTTGAAAAATAAAAATAATATTATTAGGTGCCCCATTATGAGGGAAATGTTCTCACATTAACATTAAATAATGTTTAAAAACTAGAAATAACATTAACAAATAAAAACACAAAAAATATTGTCACATTAACATTAATGTTTAAAAAATAGAACTTACATTTAACGAATAAAAACACAAAAAAAAAAAAGATTTAGATTTAAAATAGTTCAAATAGTATTTAAAATAAATTTAGATTTAGTTTTTTAGAAATAGAATAAAAAAATGTTAATTTTACTACATGCTAATAATAATAACAAAGATTTACATTAAATTATGAGTGGGTCATGGAAAGAGAAAAAAATAATTTACTTAATTAGTTTGTAACCTAAGTCTCATAACACAACATGGGACACAAAGGACACACAAATATGATTGTTCAAATCAAGATATGATGACCTCACAAACACTATTATGGCTCACATGCCTTTTTTATAGGGGACATGATGAGGGCATGCGTTGGAAACGTGTTTGGCAAGTGTCTTGTGAAAAGGACACATGTCAAACATGTGCCAGACACTTGCCCTCATTTATTGGTGTCCAACAAACCAGATACAAGAAACAAACCTCGTTTGACAATGTCATGTTACTTAGTTTGTAACTAGGCTGAGCCTAGGCCAAGGCCATCATGTCTACCGGATGGAAGAATGATCTACCTATAGTGGGATGCTATCACCAGGATTGTGCAAAGCTCAGTGAAGCTTGGATACCCCATGGAATAATCTAAATCCCAAAAAAGTGGCTTCCATCCTCAACCTTCCCCAGGAGGTTTGAACCCAATACCTAATGGAACTAAACTTTACTCAAACCAATTAATTTACACCTCATATGTATTTATGTTCATAAGTTATTAATGAGACTTTTAAAAACAATTAATTTTTTTCTTAATTGATATATATATATATATATATATATATATATATAAACTCTATTCCTAACTTATAGAAGAGAGAGTAGTGAGATACCTTATAATTCAATATAGAGAAAATATAGTCACATAACATTAACAAGGCTATAAGGTAGCTACTACCTGCCGCTTAGTTTAAATATAGTAATGTTGCAATGTGATCTTGATGCATAGAAACTTCATGAATTTGTTAAAAAGAAACGAGATTTGTAGAACCCAACAACTTTATCAAATTCGAATGGAATTGCCCATTCAAGGGCGAGATCGCCCAAATCAAGAGCCCATGGGTTGCATGATTAATATTTCATTGGTTATTATTTAAAAACAAAGTGCATCATCCAAGAGAATTGGACTTTCTATTTGCACTATATAGTTTAAAACTTTAAACAATAAAGCATTTAAACTATATGCGATGTTGAAGTTCATTGTGCATTGCTTATGTCTATTTTGAAGATAGAAATTCATATTTAATACTTGATTGAGCTTGTCTATGCTGCAGAATATAATTTTGATAGATTTGTCCTGAAATGAGAAATCCTATACTTTTTCCTGTGAATTTTTGGATATATTATGTGAAAATCCAAGTTTCGTTGAGTCACTGAGTTGACTCTTTGTGGTGGTTTCGCTAAGTTGTTGACAAGGCCAAGCACCGCGACTTTGATTATACTTTGTATGATATTTCAAGAAATCAATCTTTAGTGATTGACGTTGTTGAACTTCATCTATCATTGAGTTAATTGTATTCTTAACATTTTCACTACATTAGGTTCTGCGTATTTGATATTGTCTTAGGAACTCTTCACATTGACTTATATTTCCGTTATGAAGTTTACGTAGCCCAATTTATGAATATGCATGTGTTCTGCAGGTTTCAAATCCTCAATATAACATCGTTAGGTGGTTTTCCCTAAAATATGAATATAAGATTCCCTAATGCTGCTAAATTTCAAGTAGAATGTGATCCATTTTGCATTCATAGTCAATGCAAGAAACGAAATTTAATATGTGGAATTAGCCGAAAGAGGAAGAGAAATTCTGCTTGCCAGAACTACGAACCGGACGCGCACAATTCCAACCTGGCTTGCAAAAGCTCGCTGGCAGAGTGTCAACTTTATAAAATTCCCATGGAATTTTCCATTCAAGGGTGAGGTCTTCCAAATTAGGAGGACAAGGTTTCCATGATTAATATTTCACTGGCTAATATTTAAAAACAGAGTCCATCATCCAAGGGAATAGGACTTTCTATACTTGATTTTTAATCTATTCGTAGTATATAGTTTAAAACTTTAAACAATAAAGCATTTAAACTGTATGCAATGTTGAAGCTGATTCTACATTGCGTATGTCTATTTTGAAGATATAAATTCAAATTTAATACTTGATTGAGCTTGTCTATGTTTCAGTATATAATTTTGGATGGATTTGTCTTGAAATGGGAAATCCTATACTTTTTCATGTGAAATTTTGGATATATTATGCGAAAATACAAGTTTCTCTTTCGCTAAGTTGTTGACAAGGCCAAGCTCTGTGACTTTGATTATAATATGTATGATATTTCAAGAAATCGACTTAATTGCAAGTAGAATGTTATCCATTTTGCATTCAGAATCAAAGCAACAAAGGGAATTTAATATGTGGAATTACCCGAAAGAGTAAGAGAAATTATCCTCGCTAGACCTGACTTGCAAAAGCTCGCTTGCAGAGTGTCGAGTCCCAGGGTAAATCCACTTGCAGACGTCTTGGGCAGAAAATAACAATTTCCAAGATCAACAACAGAAAATCTAAAGAGCAGAAATAAAAATGACATTGGTTCAAGCAAAATAACAACTGCAAAGTACAAACTCGCACAAGTCCCATAATTGCATAAAATGTAAAAAATTATGCCGCCATTTCATAATCTCCAAAATGAGGACCTTCTAGAAAAGTGAAAGTGAAAGTATTTGGGACTCTATAAAGTTAAGACAATAACATAATCGTAGCATAAAAACAATAACTATTTCATGGTCTACATGGTCCATGAGTGTCACACATTGTACCATTTTAAAGGTGTCAAATAATTAATTAAACACCTAAATTTTGTCACCATGCTTAGTGGTTTTCCTGTTAAAAGTGTCAACACAATGTGGCCATCCTTTTGGAAATACATGGGGTATCATTTTTTTTGGGTGGGGCCTTCTCATAAACTAAAACAAAGTAAGAGTTAAAAATGAAATATTTAACATGGTTTTTTATTCAATTATCAAATATTAAACATAGAATACATATTATAAATATATTAATTATATATATATATATATATATATATATTTTATTAAAATATTTATTTAAAATAATATGAAATTATTAATAAGTTATGATATAATTGAGTTTAGAGATTTATTCTACAGTACAGTGTGAAGTGTGAAGATGATGTATAAGTATGTTTGTGTTAAATTTAGAGTTAATAAGTAAAAATAAATAAAAATAAAATACTTTAAATAGAAAAATAAAGTAGGCCATAATAAAAAAGAAAAAAAAATATGCTATGAATGTTTAATTAGTTGTCCATATCACCTAATATAATTTCATGTAAAATAATTAAAAGTAAAAAAAATATATTAGTAAAATATTTAAATTTTTTTCTTTACAAAAATATTTTAACACATTATTTAAATAAATTATAGATGTATGTTAACAAATTTATATGAATATCAACTTCAGATATATTTATATATAGAAAAAAAATATTAAAAAAAATATTTTAATATTGTGGATAGTAAAACATCCCATGTAAATTATGAATAAAGTATTTTAATATAAAATAATATCAATATGTATTTAAAAATGAAAAATTACATATTTTTTTTTTCACGATAAAATAAATTTGTATATAAAGAGATTTAATTCCTTTAAATTTATATTATATCTATATTTAAAATGCATAAAAAAACATGTCAAAAATAAAATTGGGCTGTTATAAAGGAAAAATCTTAATAATAAATGACAAGTCAAAAGTTCGACTTTTAGATGCTCACAATGGATATTCTACTCCAAAAGCATTTATCAATCTCAATCATAATCTTCAATAATTTTCCATGGACATTGGGGAATATCACATTAACTCGGTTTAAATTATCAAACTTTCTAGTTCCATGTCGGGAAAATTTAGACCCAAGTATCATTTTGTATTAAGGTCCCCGTCTCAAGAAAGCAAATGGTAAGGAGATTTTAATTAATACGTTTTTAATTAACTTAAATAAAACATATTAGTTGCAAATTGAGCTTAATAAATTGATTTAAATTGTTTTTTAAAATGTGAATAAGGGGATTTTAATTCATTTGTAATTATTTATATTTTTGAAAAAAAGATAAAATAATTTTAATATAATAAATTGATTTGAAATTATTGTGTGAGAAGTGTTTTCTAGTTTGGTACAGAAGAAATATTGTAATGTCTTGTTTGATAAATATTTTGACTAGATTAAACTATATAAAAATAAAAACAAAAATAAAATAATAACATAAAATAATAAATTTCATTGCACTAAGAGAGATTCTCTAACGAAATATGGTAGAGATGTTGTAATGTAATGTAATGTCCTATAAACATTTTAACTAAGTCGAGGTAAAATAAAAAATAAAAATAAGAATAAATTATTATTTTTATTATTTTCTATAAATTATTACTGGTGGTTTTTGAGCTCTAGGTTTATGAGAACTTATGGTATTCATGTGGAATATAGCCTTATTTAAAAGGGGAAATTAAACCAACTGAGATCCATCTTAACTCGGGTTCTAACAAGCACCAAGGGGGTCAAATCTCTTGACATGCAAACCTCTTTTATAGTGAAAAGAGATTTGATCACTCTCAATCCTGGTAGATCCAAATTTAATTAAGATGGATCTAGGTTTTTTTATGTTTTTTTTTTGAAAAAAATTAATTGTAGAATAACATACTTTTTACATAAAGATTTGATTGTTAAAGTTTATGAAGATTTATATATACAATCTTCTTTGGATTTGAATATATGATTTCTTAAAAGAAAATACAAATTTTTAATCACTGCACACAATATCACTATATATTAATTCACTTAGCATTAAAATATAATTTAATTTATTGTTACATAAATATAGGTTTTCGATAGGTTTCATATTAAGATTTAAAAATATTATAATATCAAATTTTATTCAGTATTTTGGATAACCTGTGAAAGACACAGGGTTAAAGGTTAGGTTAACCATAGTTTATCTATGAGCATCTATACAAGTCTCATTTTGTATTATTTAAGGAATCATGCATGTTTGGACTAACTTTCAAAATTATCTTTGATTTCTTCATAAAAGGCTATATGTTAGAAAAATATTGTACCTTTTAGTATAGAAAGCAGTATCTCCTAGATTTAATTTCTAAGGCTAAAATCAGTTCTTACAAAAGTAGTCAATCAGGTTTAGCTTGGGCAATGAAAAGGAGAAGTTGTTATCATCATCACCCAAGTTAGAATACCGTTTGTGACATGTTTTCCCTTTGTGGGTCAATTGGTGTTGGAAATGTACTAGCAATCTCACCCTCATTTAAGTTCTTAAGGATGTGACAAGATGTTTGTAAACATTTTAGCTCCGAGGGTTAGCTTAATTGATTAAACCATCCACTCATAACATAATATTGATGGAGAGGTCATAGCTTACACATTCAAAAACTCTAATATAGTTCCTCAAGGTTACCAATGATTATTGTTGCTAGCAGTTGAGCTGCCTTCCATTCAAATATTTTGGAAAAGAGTAGGGGCTCCCATGAGGTTTTACTTGGAATACATATAGATATATTTTTCACAGAAATATATTTCCTTCACTCATCCACATATTGGACATTTCAAGTGAGGGAGTTGTACTATGTGGTACTATGTGAGTGCCCTACAAATTTCAAAGACCGATATTATTTGCAAGTGAAAATACCAACTTGTAAAACTCAATTAGACTAGATTTTGTGACTTTCTTAGTCATTATTATGAACTTTAGAGAAAAATTTGTTAGACATAGAGAACGCAATAGAAATAATTAACTAACAATCCTAAAAAAATAAGTATAAAATTAACACACAAATTATTTTGCAAAATCTAAATAAATAAAATCAGTGAAAAATATTTTTATTTCCTTAACTAAATATGATGAAACTAATTATCACCTCAATATTTATTATAATAAAATATCTCAAATTTCATTATATCAAAATCTAAACTTCATTATATCCAAATCTATAGACACAAAACCAAACTACTAAAAACATTAACCCATATTCCAAAATATAATAACTATTAAACTAGTTATCACATCAATATTTGTTACAATGAAATATCCCAAACTTTATTATTATATTAAAATTTATAGAAACAAAACCAAACCACAAGCTACCAAAAACATAAACCCATGACATAAACCCATACTTCAAAATACAGTAACTATCAAACTAGTTATCCTATCAATGTTTGTTACAATGAAATATCCCAAACTTTATTATTATCAAAATTTATAGAAACAAAACCAAATCACAAGTTACTAAAACATAAACCCATACTCCAAAATACAATAACTCATTCACAAGCCAAAATTAACCTAATCAAAATTATTTGATTTTGTCCATAAACAAGTTAAATGGATAATGATCCTTTAAAACAATTTGTGAAGATTTTACTATGATAAAATTACATGAGAATCTTGAAAACATCGAAATATTAGTTGAGGCGTATAATAATGATAATATTCTTGAATATATGCTCATAATAATGCAAGGGGTTGGGTTTCAGTTGTGACACTAAACATGTCAGACCTTCGTATAAAATGTTGGGTATTCAACATGTTATGGAACTGGTTTTCCTAACCAACATTTCCACAATAATGTAGAGTTGACCATCCTTGTGTACAATCGTTTATTAAAAATATTTAGTTTTAATGTCAAAATTCATACTTATTAAGTGTTGAAATGCATTATACAAATTAAAATAATAAACAAAGAGGCACATAATTATATATTATATTTAGTAATTGCAATAAATGATACAAAAGAATATTGATAAGAGAAGTGGAGATTGTGGAAGACAATAATCAAGCAAAATATATGAACAATAAAACAGAATAGAAATATTGTTATTTTTACAAATATATTGGATTCACAATAATATGTATCACATCAAAATTGAGCTCATCCATCTATCATCTTGAATCATTAAGATAGACTAATGCTTTTTTGTTGAATGGGTTTTATGGAGATCACCAAACTCATTTTTCAATGATATAGATCGTCACTTTTGGAGACCTTGGAAGTGGAGTTTTTGTTTAATTTTAAATATTGGCAAGTAGTTTTGTTGAGAGATTTCAAAGTGGTGATTAAAACTCTTTTTATTTGAACATGTATTTTTAGAAAACTATGCTTCAAATGTGATGCAATTAGTTATTTGAATGCTTTGTGTTAATTATGACATAAGTATATGAAGAAGCATTGTTATTAAATTCTAATTCTTATTCAAATTTTATAATTGTTTTAATTATTTAAAAAAATATGAATTCTTGGTATATATTTTTATTTCTCTTTTTTCTCATTGCTATATATTATTTATTTTATTTTATTTTATATATTCTTATTTTTCAATCTTATTTTTTCTTTGGAGCAGAGCAGAGGAATACCCAACAGAAGGACATGCACGCGGTACACCTGCGACGCACCGACGACTCTGAGACACTGCGAGAGCTGCTCCGCTTGCCATCGATAGGGTCGTCAGGAGCAGGTAATGAGCACCACATGGTAACCATGATTATGAACCCTTTCAAGCGTAACACCCAGTGCGCCCAACTAGATGCTCTATTGAAGCAGACTCTGCCCTTTCACAGTGTGTGGGTTCTAGATTTGGGTAGCCCCAATCAGGTCTCACTCCGCAGAATTGTCGATTCCTCTAACAATTCCTAGATCTTCGATTTGCTATGGGAAATTAAACTGAAAGTGATATTGGGCTAATAAAAGGGGAAATTAAACTGAATTGATATTGGGCTAATAAAAGAACGTTGAAGTAATTGTTAGAAGCATAGAACATGCTATTGTTATCTAAAATTAATCGAATTTAACTTGATAATTGTTGAAAGAGAAACTGTCTCTGAGTCAAATTAAAAATGCTTTCAAAGCCCTGAAAGTCACCGCAGTTGCCATCAAGCCCTTGCTGTGAGTTGTTTCCAAGTTGAAATTGATTATTGTTGTTAAATGCCAGGAAGAAAGCAAAAAACTTATTGTTTTCATTCTGAGTTGTTGTTCCTGTCCAGTTCAATGCCCTAGCTCATGGACTTTACTTTTTTCAATGTCTTCCTCTTTGTTTTGATGTGCAACAAGTAGAGTAGAAGATATATCATCCAATCCTGAATATGGAAAAACAGTTCGAAAATTTCGGAACAAGAAAATCAAGGAAATTATATTCAAAACAACATAAAACTACATGAGGTTTGGGCATGAGAATCCATCTTTATAAGGAAAGAACTTGAAAACCAACTCTGCTTCTCCATAGAATTTGATTTTGAAGAGTATACTTTAAAGCAAGTGCTTTTCCCACAAACACATCCATTTGTGCATCTTAGGTCTAGCAGTATCATATCCAATTTTTTTATAAAACTAATTTACTGTCGTATCCACTCCTGTATTCCTATTGGTATCAAAATCCCAAATCAGAAGATCATCATTTCTAAAATTTCATTGCTTGAACCAACACTAATACATATGCCTATGTTAACTCTAAATTAATGCACTCCTGTATTCCTATTGGTATCAACATCCCAACTCAGAAGATCATCATTTCTAAAATTTCATTGCTTGAACCAACACTAATACATATGCCTATGTTAACTCTAAATTAAATGCAAATTGTTTCCTAATTGTATCAATATCTGCATCCTATTGACTTAAGATTATATCACATATTTTACTTACCGGTATATATTCAAGGATTTATGTTAAATCCAAACCAACTCCAAATATCAACATTTCACTACTTGAACAAACACCAATGCATACACCTATGTTAGCATCAATAAGAGACAAACTGTGAGCTGGTTGTAGAAATGTGTATTAGAAAATTGCTAATAAGATAATATGGGTACATGATAGCAATGTGAATACTCGCAAAAAGGAATAAAAAATCTGAGAGAAAGAGAGCATGCATGAGAGTAGAAAAGAGACTATAGAAAGTGTAAATTATAATGATAATACATACTCTAACTAAGTCCACAAAGAACTTAAGGAACATGGCTCTTTATAATGGGAAAACAACAACAATGTTAACAATCACAAGAAGGAATAGAAAGCCAATTGAGAAAGAGCAAGCATGCACATGAAAAGGAGATTGTAAAAGTGTAAATTACAATAATAATGCATATGCTAACTAATTCCACTAGGAACTAAAGGGCTATGTCTCATCATAGATTCATAAGGTAACTTAATAAGGTGTATAGATAAAAAAAATTGTATTATAGGCTATGACAATCAATGCCACTTTACTTTTTGAAAGCTAGTTCCACAATAAAAAAACAAGCAATCATAGCCATGAGGTAAGTTGTTATGTCTACTTTTTCTAGAATCATGACCATTCGCTCATCTTTCAGTTTTTAACCTGATTGAAAGATTATAAATATCGTACAACGTGACACAATTTAAAATAGCTTACAACATTTTCTCATAACAATTTTGTGGTTGTTTATAGATGTTCTTATTAGATGGGTGTTCCTTAGAAAATTTGAATTTTGACCATGTAATAATTTTAAAAGATAACACACATTGTTGATTCTACATGTAATCCTATTGTTTAAATACATGCACCTCAATAATGTGCAACACTAGTACAAAATCAATCTTAAAGTTTTTTTTTCTAAGTAGTTTCATAATGTAGGTATCTTACATGGGAGTTCTAGGTGGGCAGGTCAGTGTCTTAACATCAAACATATAGTGAGGTCAAATTCATACCATCCAACAATAAATTATCGACATTGATACTTCATTTTTATTTAGTATGTCAGGGATATTGTGATGACTCTTTCCTTCAAGTTCTGTTGATTATCAACTAGGTGCTAGGTGTCTAAGCTACTTGGCATTTCAAAGATTGATGGGGATGAGATTGAAAAGATTATTTAGAGGCAAGCAATGAAGTATTCATTCCCAGTTCAGTCTACTCACTTAATAGATTGGGAAATGTAGCGATTTTTTGTGTCGTTCTCTTTGTATAATGTTGTATATATCATGGGATATATTTTTTATTTTCCTCGCAATTTTCTTCCCTCGGCTACACTTCTCTCATGAATTTTGCTGGTAAATTCCAATTCAATTCAGAGAACTGAGTAGTAGACTCTCCACGGTGATTGACTCTCACTTAATAGATTGGGAAATGTTGCGAAGTTTTGTGGCGTTCTCTTTGTCTTGTGTTGTATAAAACATGGGATATATTTTTTCTTTGCCTCCCAATTTTCTTCCCTTCACTACACTTCTCTCATGAATTTTTCTGGAAATTTCTAATTCAATTTAGAGAACTGAGTAGCTGACTCTCCATGATAAGGGTGATTGTTGCCACACTGTACTATGTGGGTAGCATAATAAAATATTTTTTTCCTACTGAGAAGGTAAAACCAAATCCACTTGGTGACATAATGTAGTTAGAAAAGTCCTAACGCAAAAGAATAATATAGAATTTCTATTGGTTAATGAAATCCAAAAAAAATAAAAGTAAGGAAAATTGGCCATATACAGTGGGAATTTACTAGACAACTCAAGTTCATTATGGTTTTTGCAGTAACATGGGTTAGAAACTCCAAATTTATATATAGACCAGTAGAAGGTTGATAAAAAATTGAATTGGGGGAAAAAATTTGCTACAAACTCAAAGTGCTCAGAATCACTCGAAACCTGAACGACTAGATAGGTCTCGTCTTCCTGATTCTGACACACTTCATTTCATCGAAAATGAAGTCTATATGAGAAAGATAGAGCAATTTGTTCGATTGCACAAACATGCAAATTTTGGTGACATGGATGCTGCCTAGGCATCCGTACAGCCTGGTCAAAAAAAGAATATTCCAAGGAATATTCCTTGGAATTTTCCTAGAATATCCCCCCTAGGTGGACCAGTGAGTTGCTCCTAAGTGTCATTATTGGATTGGTTGGATTTGTCAGTTTTGGTTCCTCTAATTGGGTGTCGACACATGGCTAGCCCAGAGGCCGCCATGTGCCTCTCCAAGGTCGAAATTGGTTAAGGTTTGTTCGAACAAATTTTTTACATGGTGGATAAGCAAAGGTCGAGCTCGACCCTGCGACCTCCCCCACACTATGTGCAGGTCTTACCATTAGACCACGATTATGAATCTTAATTACGATGGGCGCCGATTTGTATATATGTTAACGCAAATGTATTGGCGGAAGGAAATGGGGGCCAGACCTATCGCATTGGACCACGCGCTCATAACCATGACAAAGGGCCAATCCATTATGGTGGAGTTTAAGGTATTAAACTCACTTAATTAAACCTTAATCAATGTTTAAAACCGTTCTTATCCATAACTTAATACATATTTGTTTAAGCACAATTAGCGCCTAATCTTCAGTTAAAACTGCACTTATCCTTAATTAATAACACTTATAACTGACGGTCAGTTTGGCAGAGTCTGCCATTTTCGGTGGAACTCCAAATTTTGCGGCATTAACTGGATTTCTCTCTAGTTTTGGTGGGGTTTCCTAGGCCAAAATTTATTAGGCCATAACTGGAGAAATATTCAACCAAATTAGGCTCAGAAAGAGTCAATCCTAGATGATTTGGATGCTTTGAACATGATGGTGCAGGTTGCAGAGGTAGAGGAGCACTTATGTAAGTGTTTTTTCCACTTTGAATATTAAATATGCCAAGGGCCACCAGGAGAGGAGGCCATATCTAGTTCACCTAGAGACCATTTTCAGAGCCAGAAGAGGGTACTTAGCGGTTTTTGGGTCTTCTGAATCCAATGGAGCAGGTTTCAGAGCCATTGGATCATTGTAGGTGCATGTAATCAGATAATTGACCATTAATCCAAAGAGGGCCAAGTCATTGAAGCAGGTCCATGGAGATGTATCCCAGGAAGGGTGAACTCCAGGTGAACTCTGTTATCAACTCTATGTTATGTGTTTGCTATGTATTATATTCTATGAAATTTAATTGTTGTTATGAGTTTTTTAAAGCTAATTTAATTAATGAATTGCTCATAAAAGACACATAAACTTGACACATAAACCCTCTCATGAACTTGCTATTGAAATGATCCCTAAGAACTTTTATTTTATACTAATGAGGAAGCTAGCACAACAAAAATAGTTTGTCCATATTCATATCAAGTTGGTATCAGAGCTCAGTTTAGCTCATTTTAGCCCTGAGATGGTTTGCCAAGGTTATCTAGAAAATTAGCTATTGGTTTCGTATTTGTGTAAGGAGAATTTAACTATGTGCAAGTTTATGTGTATCTCCTCTCTTCAGGAGGAGGTCAATATTGAGGACTCATCTCTCAAATCACAACAAAGAAGTTTTTTATGCATTACAAGTGTGATGGCAGGTTCATCAAGCACTGTTTCTAATCAATATTCCTTAGCAAGACTCTTTGATAAAGAGATGTTGAAAAAGCTCTACATCATGAGAGATATGGTGCAAGAGATGTATGAAGATAAGAAGGAGAGCACTATACTTCAAGAGCAGTTGATTGCCATGAAGTTGGAGAAGCAAGAGATTCTTGAAAAGATGCATGAGATGGAGACTCAACTCCATATTGAAAATGAAACCTTAGTTAAGTATGTGCATGAACATGAGGTATGAAAATCAAGTTTATCTTCAATTTCCTCTCAATATGAATGTTTTGGTACTTTTGAAAGACACACTAGAGGAATAGGGTCCAAATTATTGATGAAGATGGGCTATGAAGGTAAAGGATTGGGAAAACATGCACAAGGCATAGCTGAGCCAATTGTTTTAGAGGAAAGGCATAGGTATTTGGGTCTTAGTTATGGACAACATGATGGAGAATGCTCCAAATCCAAGGAGGCACATGAAGGTGTTCCAAGAAGGACTTTCATTACATGTTCATTACCTCAAGCTTGTGAAGTTTCTGTTCATGAGGAATGCAAAAGTTTTATACCCACTTTGCAAGAAGATGTTCCTAAACATGAAACTAATGGAAATGGAAAACAAGAGCATGTTGAAAGCTCTAAATTCATTGAAGCCATTGTTGATATTCCTAAGAGAGCCACTACCTCATCAAATTCACCTCCTTAGGAAGGCGACAAAGGTGAATGTGAAAGGTATGAATCTTCCTTTAATCAAGTTGCTTTTAACTATGATAAAAATGGAAAATCCTCACATAATATTTTGAGAAAATTTACGTGTTCTTTTTGTGGTTTGAATAACCATATTGTTTCGATATGTTGGAAGAAGATAGCCATACACAAGAAACTTTCTAAACAAAGGAGACAAAAAGCCAAAGGTCCAATGGAAAATGAAAACCATGTTGAAAATGAGATGCAATTATTTTGAACTCATTGCCATAAGCAGGGTCATCTTGTAGACAAGTGTTGGAATTTGTATCCAAAAATTCATCCACAACATTTGAAGAAGGTGGAGAGAGATTTTGACAATAATGGAAAAGAGGATTCCATAATTGGTGTGGGACAGGATGATTCACATGATGAAGTGCAACTGAAAGAAGCACCATTGAAGTGGTTTGGAAATAGATGGTTAGATTTCTTAACCAATTAAGGCCTTGCATTTCTTTTGATGATTGATGCAAATATTTCCAATTGAATGCATTTCTTTTCTCTTGAAAGTATGGTGCATATTGCACGAAGCAAGATGTTGGAAAAGTAGAGTTATGTTGACTCACTTAGATGCAACAAAGATGGCAATTTGTAGTTACAATTTGCATGTGAATGCATTTATTTTTCTCTATAATGCATGTTGCATGTTTACGCAAGGAAGGTGTTTGAAAGTGGAGTATGTTGACTCACTTTGTTGCAACAAATTTGGTCATTTCAGCTCTTTAAGTACTCATATATACCAATGGGTTTCTTGTACTTGTGATTGTACTTGTGAGAGAGTTGAGCATTGTATACATGCATGAGAGTTGTGTGTGTGATCAATGAAGTTTTTATAGTTTCATTGTTCTTGAACATGCATGAGTGATCGACTTGTGTTGGTTCATTTCTTTTTTTATCATGTATGTTTGTCAACTTGAGAATGTTGATCATTTGCACATGCATGAGCGATCAAATTGTGTTGGTCGATTAATTGTTACATGTATGTCATATCGACTTGGAAGAGTTGATTTTGTCTCCAAGGATGAAAGGGATATTTTGACAAATTGTTTCATGAGATGTGAAATTCTTGTTGTTTATGCAAAGAATCGTCAAGTTTTTGTACATGCTTTTGTTTGAATTAAGAGTTAACGGTTTGAAGACACATGTTTTTTAAAAACCTATCGAAAAATTACACAGATGTTTTGTTTGTACACCAAGATGTAAGAATGCATGGCAATGTTCACAGGATGTGACATTTTTTGCTTTGAAGGAGCAAAAGGAAAAAGTCATCAAGTTGTGTTTCTTGCATGATGTGTTTTTCAAGTTAATGGTTTTGATTGTGACAAGATCTCTTAGGAATTTGGAAGGTCCACTCCTAAGCGAGAGGCTCATGATTAGCCTTCATTCTCAAATCATGGAATGAACAACATGTCAATACCGGAGGAATATGATGGACTAAAAAAGAGGGTGGTGGACAAGATGCCAAAAAGTTTGTAACCAAAACAACAGCCATTGTAGAACATTTTGATGTGTTGACACCAAGAAGTGAAAGAGATGGCGAATGCATTCTTCCAGATGTGGAATTTGGTACCGTGGAGGTAAAAAGAATGGTCATTTCTTTTCTTGTGATTAATGATATTTGAACTCATTGTTGTAGTTTACTCGGATGGGCTGAACTTGTAAAAGTGGTTTCCAAGGAGAAGCTTGCATCAAATGCATGTGTGTGCAGAGAAGGAACATGGTTCTTAGTGGGAAGACCATCAACTAGTTTTCCAAGCACCAAGGGATTACTTTGGTACAACAAGGTGTTTAATCAGTCAACAAGTAACCATCAAGTGATGGATTGGGTCAACAACAAGTTGACAGAACTTGGAAAATATAAGAGTATTAAAATCTCATCAGATAACCAACTTTTCTGGGTCCAAAATTCTGTTAGTGGGAAGGAGTGATTAGAAACTGAATTGGGGGAAAAAATTTGCTAAAAATTAAAAGTGCTTAGAATCGCCCAGAACCTGAAAAACTAGATAGGTCTTGTCTTCTAGATTCTGATGCACTTCATTTCATTGAAAACAGAGTCCGCATGAGAAAGATAGAGCGATCTGTTCGATTGCACAAACACACAAATTTTGGTGACAGGGATGCTGAATAGGAATCCGTACAATCCAGTCAACAAAAATAATATTCCAAGGAATATTCTCAAAATATTTCCCCTAGGTGGACCAATGAGCTGCTTCCAAGTGTCATTACCGGATTGGTTAGATTTGTCAGTTTTTTATTGGTTTTGGTTCCTCCAATTGGGTGTTGACATGTGGCTAGCCCAGAGACTGCCATGTGGCCCTCCAAGGTCAAAATTGGTCAATTTTTGTTCGAACAATATTTTTATATTGTGGACAGGGAGAGGTCAGGCTCGACCTTGCGACCTCCCCCACAATACACACAAGTCTTACCATTAGACCATGACTATGAACTTAACTACTATGGGTGTCGATTTGTATATACATTAACACAAATGTATTGGTGGAAGGAAATGGGGGCCATCCCCATCACACCGGACCACGCGCTCTTGACCACGGCTGAGGGCCAAACCATTATGGCGAAGTTTAAGGTATTAAAACCACTTAATTAAACCTTAATCAAGGTTTAAAACCACTCTTATCCATAACTTAATACATATTTTTTTAAGCGTAATTAGCACCTAATATTCAGTTGAAACTGTGCTTATCTCTAATTAATTTCACTTATCACTGGTGGTCAGTTTGGTGGAGTCCACAATTTTTGGTGGAACTCCACATTTGGCAGTGTTAATTGGAGTTCTCTCCATTTTTGGTGGGGTTTCCTAGGCCAAAATTGATTAGGCCATAACTGGAGCAATATTCAACCAAATTAGGCTCAGAAAGAGTCAATCATAGATGATTTGGATGCTATGAACATAATGGTGCAGGTTATAGAGGCAGAGGAGTAATTTTGTAAGTGATTTTTCCACTTTGAAGACTAAATATGCCAAGGGCCACCAAGAGGAAAGCCCATGTCTAGTTCACCTAAAGACCATTTTCAGAGCCATAAGAGGTTACTTAGGGGTTTTTGGGTCTTCTGAATTTAATGGAGCAGGTTGCAGAGCCATTGGAACAATGTAGGTGCATGTAATCAGAGAATTGACCATTAATCCAAAGAGGGCCAAGCCATTGAAGTAGGTCCATGGAGATGTATCCCAGAAGAGGTGAACTCTGTTATCAACTCTGTGTTATGTGTTTGCTATGTATTATATTCTATGAAATTTAATTGTTGTTATGAGTTTTTTAAAGCTAATTTACTTAATGAATTTCTCATAAAAGACACATAAATTTGACACATAAACACTCTCATGAACTTGCCATTGAGACGATCCTTAAGTACTTTTATTTTATACTGATGAGGAAGCTAGCACAACAAAACTAGCTTGTCCATATTCAGATCAAAAGCACATACCATTAACCATGAATGCTCTGATCATTAAATGGAAACATAAATTCTTAGAACAACCCATGTTACATATGAGCTCAACAAACAAGTGGAAGGGAAACCACAATTATACCCGCTATTGTTTATATTATAAACAACATATAATATTGACTCAATAATTTATTGTTCAAACGAAGTCCAAATCGCTACTCTTGCCAACAAAAGATCCAGTAGCCAGGGGCCGTGGATCCATCTCTATAACGGGCAGATTTATGTAAAGGACTTCAAAAACTTTGAAACGATTCCAACATCAGCTAGTGTTATAGGAGATTCGAGAATTGTCGATTTCAAATACCATGGCCTCTTCTAGTTCGCGCTGTAGGCGGAAGGGGCAGATTTTGTTTGCATTGTGGATGGAGACATGATTTCGGGTAGTTGACACAAAAAAATATCGTAACACTATGGTTGGGAGAATTGGCCACATTCTTCCCTTTCTCTGGAGGATTTCAACTTTTCCAGTTAATGGAATTATGGTTCCAAATAATCCAGACTGTACCTGTCTGATGTCACTTGTAATATCACTGTGGATCATGTCTTTCAATTTGATTTTCTCTCCAACCCCTGATTTCTGGTAGCTGACCTTGTCAAAACTATATTCATGGAAAAACCCTTTACTTTTCCCTCTAGTGAGGATATGCATCTCAATTAATTTTCTTTTCGTTCCACATTTCTAAGCTTACCACTTCGTTTTATCTAACGGCAATTTCAGAAAAGAGGATTCAGTACAAGAAAGTGGATCGAGTCTCTTGCTGGTAACGCCCATGGTAAGGTCATGAGAATCAATGGCGAAGGTATGTTGATACAAATCACAAATGGAGCTGTAAATGGAGTTGTACGGACGTTGCACGTGTCAAATTTGTATAGATTTGAGGAGGACGAAATTTTTGCATTCTCATTCGCTGCAGTGAACAATGTTTGGACATGAAAGTTCATAGAGAAAAAGCCTATGGTGTAATAATTATTTTTATTGAAAAAGTTTTGTTTATTAAATTTTATGAAGAAAATATATGAATGATTTGATTTGTTTTAAAAATTATTTTTATATTTAATAAAAGTAAAGAAAGACTTGCTTAAATTTTTATTGTTGTGATGAGTTTAAAAAATTCGTATTTTAATAAATATTATAGAATTGAAAACATTTTTAGAAACAATATTTTTTATCCTAAAATTTTTAGTATTACAAAGATTACAAATTCTTTCATTTCATAATACTGTAGGACTTGTCAAAAAATTGTTATATTGTAGAGATTGTAAGAATTTGTTCTTATGTACGTTATAATTAAAAGTTACTTTTTGTTCCAAGAGGCACTCTTCATCCTATTATGGAAACAATGTTGTAATGTCAACATACACATTTTGACTTGGTCAAAAATAAAATAAATAAGAGACACAAATTTCTTTATAATTAAAATAATAATAATAATTTTAATTATAATTATAAAATTATAAAGTTAAATTAAACTATAAAATTGCCTTGGTTTACAAGCCCATGGTGTTGCATGACCCACAATATTTTTCCATGGTATTTCTTATGATGAATTAAAGACTTAAAGAAATCCATTATGGAATGCAAGTGTACCATATTAGATCCACCTTGACTACGAACTTGATCCTTCTTGTCACTTTGTAGATTTGGATTCAAGATGGAAATAAGCTAATTGCGACCAAACCACTCTCCACTCTAGTATGGTAGAGATGTTGTAGTGTTTAACATTTTGACTGACCCGAAATAAAATAAAATAAAAATAAAAAAATAATGCCCAGAACCACTCTCCAGCCTAGTATGGTAGAGATGTTGTAATGTTTAATATTTTGTTTGACCCCAAATAAAATAAAATAAAAATAAAAAATAAAGCTAGCTTAGATTCATATTAACTCCAGATCTACCAAGCCCCTGGATCAATTTCCTTGATATGCAAATCTCTTTTAGAGTGAAAAGAGATTTAGTTTAGTTTCCCCTTTTAATAGGCTATATTCCACATGAATACCATGGGTCATACCATGGGCCATTTGTATTTTTGTTTTATAGGGTTATTTTTATTTTGTTTATTTTATTTTATTTTGAGGATTATTTTTATTTTTATTTTATTTTATTTTGATTGGGTTAAAATGTTTTCATTACATTAATATTTTTATTTAATTTATTTTAATTGTAATTTTTATCTAATTCAATTTAGTCAAAATGTTAAACATTACGTTACCACACATCTCTATCATACTAGAGAGCGTCTCTCGGTACAATTAAATAAAATAACTTAAAAAATTAATAATTATAACTATCAAGACAACATTTTGACTCAGTCAAATTACATAAAACTAAAAATAAAATAAAATTAAATTAAAAAACATAAAATTAGTAATTATATTTATAATTAATTATAATTAATAATTAAACTAGCCTAGATCCATATTAAATTTGAATCGACCAATTGTTAAGAGAGATCAAATCAAAGGTAAACCTCTTTTAGAGTGAAAAGAGATTTGATCCCTCTCAAGGCTTGGTAGATCTAGAACAAAGATGGAGCTAAGCTAGTTATTTTTAAAATAAAGTTATTAACCTCTTTATAGTATTTAATGTTATCTTATCCTCTAATTCCTTATTATCACACAATTTTTTCTTAATAATTTTTAAAGAAAATTACTTAAATTGCAAATAAATATTGATGATGATGATGATGATTAACATCCACTAAGAACAATGTGGTTTACCAGACCTCCAGAAAAGAAAAGAGTCTAATTGTGATTATGCAAAATCTTATTTCTATGATCAAGGAGAAGGGAAAGAAGCGCTCCAATATCGCTATAGTTGGGTTGAATTAATAATTCAAGAAGATTGGAGGTGCGGCTAATGATAGGAAATTGATAGTGGATTTGAGTAAGAGTCCGACAGTATAAAAGGAGTTGTTTGTCATCTTCCATCATCTTAGTATCACAAATCTGACATATTATATCTTCCCATGGAGTCTTGGGAGTAGACCACCTTCAATTTCACCTTGAAGCTCAAGATAATTATTTCTTATCCTAGCGATGCTTATTTTCTTCTTAGCGTTGGTAAACTCAGAGAGATAATTCTGGTTATCAAGGGTCGGGTTGATCACCTCCTTATAGTATCTTAGCTTCCTTTTACCCTCCAACTCCTTATCGTCCCATATTTTGTCATTAAAATTGGAGGTAATAGTATCTTTGACACTATCCTTGCTTCCCATGATGATATCCTCCTTAATCCCCCAATGGTTGAGCCATGACTGGGAATCCTTATGCCACTGGCACTTAAGGTGCAGGTGGGGGTTTTGACTAAAGTTAGAAGCAATTTTTGGGAGCCTCTTGGATTCCATGTTGTAAAGCTTCTTCTTATACATCAAATATCTAAAAATAGTCGTACTTTCAATGGGGGGCAGACCAACTTCGATCAATAGGATAGATAGGGAATATTTCCCCTGATCTTGAGGTTATAGGTTATGAATTTCTTTTGAATCATTTCAATCTTTCTCCATGACTCTCTAGATATACTGCAACCCCAAAATTCACATCCGTATAAGACAACAGGGGTGACGAGAGTCTCAAAGAGGAACCTTTTTTTACTCCAAATGCAAATATTGATTGACTTACAATTATTTTTAAGCTCGTAATAAGCTTTCCAGCCACCAATAATTCTTTTCTCGATGCTACAATTCTAGTTGAGATGACGAGGAAAGTCAATACCCAAATATTTATAAGAAGAAACTTGCTCTAGACAATGGTTATCATAGACGAAACTACCATGGGTGATATTTTTGGATTTAATGATCATGAATTTACTCTTGTCGATATTAACTATCATACCCATCTTGGAGCTGTAGAAATGAAGAGTCTTAAGTTGCTTGTCTAGGTCATCTTGGATTTTTACAAGAAGAACGTTAATTGTAGAAATATCTGTATTATTATCATCAACATAAAGGAGAAGAGTAATGATTATACCATCAAGCTCAATTCCCTTGCAACCTGTAGTCTCTAGACACTCCTCTAGCTTATCAATGTAAATACCAAAAAGGGTAGGGGATAGGGGAAACCCTTGCTTAACCCTGATTTTACATTTAATATATTTATACCACCCTTCGTTGGTGTTAAGCTTGGCAATGACAGTCTCGTAGAGGTGGATCACGATAATCGTCAGTTCATGAGGAACCATGATCTCTTCAAGTCTACCCCAAATCTTATCTCGAGGAACAATGTCGAAAGCTTTTCTAAAATCCACAAAACAACAAAAGAGATCGACTTAGGGAGACCATGCTTTACAACCAAATTGAGAAGCTTGTGGAGATGACCAAAGAGTGAAACCGTCAAGGTGAGGGACCCTAGATTCGTCATGTTCCGAAGTTTCAACTAAAAGAATAATATCAATATCACTCGGGATCCAATTTATCAAAAGACCTTTCCAACATATACATAACATATCATTTTCATTATAATTATATATAAATAAATTTTGAAAAATAACAATAATATTATTAGGTGCCCCATTATGAGGAAAATGTTCTCACATTAGCATTAAATAATGTTTAAAAACTAGAACTTACATTAACAAATAAAAACACAAAAAATATTGTCACATTAACATTAAATAATGTTTAAAAAATAGAACTTACATTTAACGAATAAAAACACAAAAAAAAAGATTTAGATTTAAAATAGTTCAAATAGTATTTAAAATAAATTTAGATTTAGTTTTTTAGAAATAGAATAAAAAATGTTAATTTTACTACATGCTAATAATAATAACAAAGATTTACATTAAATTATGAGTGGGTCATGGAAAGAGAAAAAAATAATTTACTTAATTAGTTTGTAACCTAAGTCTCATAACACAACACGGGACACAAAGGACACACAAATATGATTGTTCAAATCGAGATATGATGACCTCACAAACACTATTATGGCTCACATGCCTTTTTTATAGGGGACTTGATGAGGGCATGCGTTGGAAATGTGTTTGGCAAGTGTCTTGTGAAAAGGACACATGTCAAACATGTGCCAAACACTTGCCCTCATGTATTGGTGTCCGACAAACCAGATACAAGAAACAAACCTCGTTTGACAATGTCATGTTACTTAGTTTGTAACTAGGCTAAGCCTAGGCCAAGGCCATCGTGTCTACCGGATGGAAGAACGATCTACCTATAGTGGGATGCTATCACCAGAGTTGTGCAAAGCTCAGTAAAGCTTGGATACCCCATGAAATAATCTAAATCCCAAAAAAGTGGCTTCCATCCTCAACCCTCCCCAGGAGGTTTGAACCCAATACCTAATGGAACTAAACTTTACTCAAACTAATTAATTTACACCTCATATGCATTTATGTTCATAAGTTATTAATGAGATTTTTAAAAACAATTAATTTTTTTCTTAATTGATAATATATATATATATATATATATATATAAACCCTATTCCTAACTTATAGAAGAGAAAGTAGTGAGATACCTTATAATTCAATATAGAGAAAATATAGTCACATAACATTAATAATTAAAATATATATATATATATATATATATATATAATTTTATTATTATTTAATATATAAAAAAAAACAATATGTAACCTAAAATTATTTATTAAAAAATTGATTTCTTAATAATAAATCTTAATCTAAAATAAAATTATATTAATAAAAAGTTATATATCCAACTTATATAATAATTTAATTTAAATTAACTATCCAAACCTGACCCTATCTGTTACCCCAACTGAGTATCATTAGTGTGAAAGTTATATATATTCTATAGTTGTCTTTTCAGCCAACATAATAGTTCGGACGAGAGTTTTTTACTGGAATCTGGTAAATTTTTTTTCAAAAAATCAGGTAATTAGAGTGTTTGAATTACATTTTTGATACTAGAAATGGATTCAGCACTATCAAAAACCCTTAAGCCATCCAAAATACTAAAGTTTAACAACTGTAAACAAGATTCTAATAAATCTTTGCGATTCTAGATTATTCTGTGAAATTTTTTTAGATTACGACAAAATAATACACCGACTACATAAAAACGTACAAGTGGACTTTTGCAATATTATAATATGAACTTTATGTAACAAACATTAAATTAAGTATATCTGACGGCTTGGGTGGAATATATTTCGTGGGTGGAATATATTTGATATATATATCTCATTGGATCGGAAAACCTCTCGTGTATTGAGGGACCTTGATCCTTCAATACACCTAGACACATGGATTGAAATGGTAACCATTAAAAAAAGGGTGGTAGTCCCACTAGAAGAACTTGGAGATAAGATTATTTGTAGGTATCTTATTCAGATTAGTATTTAGAATGGAATGTTTGAAAATATTTGAATGATAATTTATAAATGGAATTTATGTAATATTTGATATTAAATGTATGGTTAAAAGTTTGATCGGAGTAAAACAAAGCATACAATCCATTTCATAACTTTATGTGGGAAACTTCCAAATTACTTACTATAAAAGCATGCAATAAAGACATTTAATCTTTATGGCACAAGATTCTGATTTACAATTTTGCTAGATGGTGGATAAGAAAGAGAAAGGAATCTGAATCAGGCAAAAAAAATTCAGAAACAACTTTAAAAAAATTATAAACAGATCTTAGACCAAATCTCACAGTGTAATAAAAAAATACATAGTCCATGAAACTTTTTGATTATATGATATATGAGGTTTAAAAAAATATTAAATATATATTTTAGATGGAAAAATAATTATGTAAAAATTATATTGTGCAACTTTATGATTAAGTAAATATAATATTATTTTATGTTATGTTGTTTTTTATTAGTAAATTTTTTTTGAAATAATTATTATAAATTTATTTTAATTTTGTAATGTATTAAATATATATAAATATATATTTTTAAATTTTGTAGTATTTTTCTATTTTCTAATTTTTAAAGAGTAAGTTTCTATATATATTTTATTGTATAAGGTAGCCTCAATTTGTTCGAAGGAAACTAGGTTTGTTGACCACCTCAGAGAGTTAAAAGCCAACCAAAACTGATATTGTTTTTTCCTTCTACGTACTGCTTTAACAACTTTACTATGTTCATAAAAATTGCAATTGAAACAAAAACTATAACTCGTATCCCCCAAAAACATAAAAAGCTATAAACTAAGAAATATTATCCATCAGAAGAATCCATGGGAGCTGGGTCCTTTGTAGTAGACCCCAGCATCTCCACTTGCTGCATGCTTTGGAGTTGGCGCTCAATCCTCCCAATTCGAGCAGTTGCTTGGATCTGTGCCTTGGCCATCTCACAAATGTCCTGTTTTATCTATTGTAGTTCAAAGAGCAATGTTGGATTGCCTTCCCTTTCTTGCATGCTCGACATTGCCTTTGCTAAGACACATTTTAATTTCCTATATGTCTTAACTGATTGCTGAAACAAAGATACTCGACCTCTTGTATTTCCTGGGTCGGAAAAAAATCCATTTACCCTCTTGCTCTTTTAGGTCCTCATCTTCATCATCACTTTGTCTCTCCCAACCCTGAATAGTATTTCGAATATAAACTGGATTTCTTGAATCATAAAGATCAACTATGGTTTCCAGAATTTTCTTATTTCTCTTCCTGCCTCTCTTGCTTGGTCCCACAGTATTTTGAACATTTTTACTTATTAAGAGAAACCAAATTCTTCAATATGTAAATTTTTTTTATAGGTTTTTGTATTATAAAAAAAAAAGTATTTTAATATTTTATCTTCTTTTTAGATATTGAGAATTAAGATAAATTTATATTAATTTTTAAAATTTCTAAGTGTGAGACTAAAATTTCTATGATGTGTCATTTAAAAGATTTAAAATAAAGTATGTGAACATTTTAATTTGAACTAAGTTACAATTAAATTATTTTATAAGAAATCAATATTTTTGAAAAAATTGTTTAATTTGATTTAGAGGAACATTGAATTATTGTTTTTCTCAAAATATATGTAGAGGTTGATTTGATTAGGTTTATTGAGCATATAATAAAATACTGTAGAGATTATTATTGTGAGAGTGTTTAGATTAAGATAACATAGTTTTTTAACTAATTCATGCAAAATTGGAAGGATTCTTGTTGAAATGTTGGTTCAATGAAATTAAAAGTTCATTTGTTAGATTCATATACGATCACTTAAGTGAAATAAATTAAACACATTAAATCTAAAGTCAAATGCTCATTAGAGAATACAAATATAAATTCAATTATTCAAAGCAAAATTAAAAACAACATCGAATCAAATGTCTAACTTTTTTAAAGAGATGTGTCATAGATACTAACACCTTGTCTTTCATTCTTTACAAGAGATAGTAAATGAAAACTATAGAATAAAATGACACAATAGGTCCATGGAATATCTGGCAAATCTACTCGAAATGATCACTTCTTATTGGCTCAACCACGAAGTTTGTACTCGAAATTATTGAGAGATTGAACCAAAAATGTTTTAACAAAGGAAAATTGACACATTATCAACACTTAAAAGAAAAAAAAAAAAGAAAAACAAAACCAAAACAACAACAACACAAATAATTCATTTTTTATTATAATTAATCAAATAATCATTGTGTAAGGAGTCAACAAAACTTTGTCAACAATAACACCCTTCCGAGAAGGAATGGAGCCTAAACATGAATCAAAAGAAAATTTTCAAAATAAGAATATGAGAAATGGATCTAGTCTAAATCAGTGATTGCAAACTCCCATCCTAATTTCTGAGTGAGCAAAATGAATGTATAAACTTTCAGAATAATAATAATAATAATGTTTTTTCTTGGTTGGAATTTGGATTCCTCTTTACCTTAAGCCACCCTAACATGGTTGGAATTTGGATTCCTCTTTACCTGTTAAATAAATTTTGTTGACGTTTTGGGTCTTTATGTTTCCCATCAAGGAACATTATGTTTAAAATTTTTCCTTTCAAGAGTGATGTTTTGATAATAAATTAACCCTTCACCATTAAATGTTTCATTAAAAAATTACCTTCACTAACACAATTATGTTAAAAATTTTCACATATTTATCATAAGAAAAAAAAATGATTCCTCTTCAAAGAATGATTCTTGCTCTTGTTGCACATGGATCAGGGCTTCTTCCAGAGGCGGAAGGTACTCGTCCATCTTTTCAGCAATGGTTCTAGTAGTCGGGATAGTGTCGACCCTTTTAGTGAAGGGGGGATTTCCCCTTCTTTAGTTAGTCGGTTCAACACTTTATAAGGATTATTGACTCACTTTTGAGGATCAATTTTGTTGGTGCCTTCACCTTTGTTTGGATGCCCTTTCTTGGGAGAGGCTAGCCCTTTTCCTTTATCCAAATTTTCTTTCTATTATGATTGTCTTGATGATCAGTTGTTGGTTTGTCTGGTGGGAGCCTTCTTCTCTTTTGTTGCTACCAATGATCTCCTTCTTCTATTTGTTTGGATGGCTCTTCTTGCTGCTTATTTTTGCAATTTATTGAAAACTAACCATGTTTATGTCATATTTTTCATTTGAAAGGAAACTGGTCATAATCCACTTCTTGTATGTGAGACCAATTGTCCAAATTCATATTGATTTCCACATGAAACCTTTTATTAAGATCTACCTCCATACAAATTCGGGCACAAGAAAATAACCCATATTGTGGCTATGCATGATTGATGTGTTTCCCCAGTGCATTCCCAATACTATGAAAACTGTTCTCATTCCAACAATGCAGAGGAAGAAATGGAAGTTTTACCCCGAGTGGAACTACTAAGGTAACATAAATTTCAAGGTTAAAATCTAGAGTCCACCTATTAAAGATATAACCCTTGTTCACCCATAAACTATGGTCCATTGCAAAAGATCAGGTCTCAATTCCCCTTATTTTCAAAGAAAATGGTAAAGAAACTCTTGTTGTAGAAAGAGGTAAAAACAACTTGTTTTATCATTTGTTTCCAATTATTTTTCCTACCCAGTTCTTAACTGAGTGAAGGGAGGGCAAGATTACCTTAAATTTCCCTACCACACCCCTTTTTTCAAGATGTAAAGCATGTTTCCTAGTCCGAGGAGAAAAAACTTCAACATTTGAGTCTTTATTATATCAGGAGTTAGTAGACGAGGGGGAGGCGTCGATCCCCTAAATTTTCCATTGGAACATTGTGATTTGCACTTTGCTAAGTTGAAATCATGAGAGATATTATTGAGTCTGCTACTATTTCTGGCACAAATGCTTCATTTTTTAATGTTATTATTATCAAGATAGATCAAAACATCATCATAGGAAGCAAAAGAGTTACCATAGTGTACACTAGTACAAAATGGGTAATTAGTTACTAAAAAATGACTAAAATTTGCATATAAATAACTGTTTTTCAGTCGGTGTCCAGTAGTAGCAATTTACAATATCTTATAACGCAACAAAATTTGAGTCGTTTTTAGCTTAGTCATTAATTGGTTGTCTTAATTTTATCATTTAGTAGTATATTTAGTAATAAATTTGGTCATTAATTTAGTCATTAATTGCCGCAATTAATGACCAAATATACAACAAAATATATTACTATATGATCACCCTAGAAAACCAATTAATGATCAAAATGTTGGTGGTGTTATAAGATACTGTAAATTAGCTCTTAATCATCATATATATGCAAAATTTAATCATCACTTGAAACTAATTAATGACCAAAGAAATATGACTAAATTTCAGTTGTGTTATAAGATATTGTAAATTAGTTACTAATAATCGTATATATGCAAAATTTAGTCGTCATTTGTAATCACAAGTTTATCATTTGCAATAGTCATTTATCTTCTGTTGGTAGTTTCATATTCATTATATAAACAACTACTTTAGTAGTTTATATTCATTTCATTTACTTTCATTAATAATCATTATAAAATACTAATTTAGTCTTATATTCATTTTATTTGGATTCATCATTAATCAATATAAACTACTAATTTAGTAGTTTTAGATTGATTTTATGTGTTAATTATTAATCAACATAGATTAATTAGTATTATTTTGTGACTAAATTAAAAAAATGTCATACACTGTGCATGTTCATTAATATGAAAATGCAAAGTTACATATGTTAATTACAATACTAAATAATATCAAGTGCAACTATAAATAATTTCAACCACAAAAATTATATTGTATGAAATGTATTCCAATATGAGTTGGTAGGACTACAATTTACACATGAAATATCGTTTCATCACTACAAAACATTATCATTGTGTTCCAAGGCATTGCAGGTGAATTCACCAACTCTGAAGACTTGACCACTACTCTCTATGAATGTGTCTTATACAAGATATTGGATCTAAGGATATCACTAGGCCAATTTTCTTCTCTCTCTCTTTTTGCATTTGTTGCTCCAGTGTTATTGTTCTCCTCTTTCTTCAATTCCTACTTATTGCCATAAATATTGAGTTCATTTTTTGAAAACAAAGGAAGCTACAATTCAGAGTATAAGACATGAAAGAAGATGAAGACTAGAATATAAAATAAATTAAATCATAAAGGATTTATACAACATATACCTCAACATCAACAATGTCAAAGCCATTTTTCCCCATAAAAGAAAGAAACTCGAACAAGTTTTCTTTAGTTGGGCGATAGTGGCCATTATGTGGCAAGATGACTTGTATAAACAAAGCAAATAAAACGTCACCATAGAAAAGAACACCTTAGTAACTTAGTATTCAACCTCCAGGGAAAGCTTATGCACAATCATGTCAACTAAGTTACATGTTAAAAAGTTAAGGATGTAGATAACTTGTGAAATCAAATAATAAGAGGTGTGATGTCTAATCCTCGTCGTTTTATTCGCAACAACATTTCATTCTCTAACGCATGAAATTGGTCAAGTATATAAACAACATGTGCTCAAATAAAAACATGAAAGTAGTTTTTTCTAATAGGCATGAAAATATTATAACACAAAACAACTAAAAGAATTTCAATCAATTAGGTGTAATACTAATTTCATCTTCAAGCTTTGGTTGTTGTTTAAATGAACATGATACCAAGTATTTTCAATTTTATTGTTAAAAGAAAATAAAAATTAAAAGAAATGTTCAAACTATAATCAAACAATAAAAAGAGGATATCATGGAATGGGCATTGCAATTATAAAAAAAATTGTTTACGTGTTCATTGATGTCTTATCTCGCATTCCTAAAAAATTTGCTTGCCCACAATAACATGAGGTAAAAGAATCATGACCTTTTAATTAATATATCTTTAATTAATTTAATCCAGACCCATTTGAAGCAACTAAGCTCAACATAATATATTGACCTATAATTATTATATATATTTTTAAAAAAATGAAGTGTGGTTTGCCATTTCTTTGGGTAGAATTTGGTTAATTTCTTAGGACATGCTACTTCGATGATTTTTAAAGAGAGTCATGCCTAATAGGCATTAAGTGAGATTTCAGATTGGGTTAAATATAATATGTATTTAATTAGTTTAGATTTATTTTAGTTTTCAATTTACTAATTGTTTAGAAGGATTGAATTTTTTATTTTTTTAAAGAAACAAATATGTATTTATTGATATTAAAAAACAAAAGTTATTGATATTAAAAAACAAAAGTGGGAGAAGTCCCAACACCCTTACAAATGATCTAAATTACATTAAATACATATTTGTCAAAGTAAACTGAGGGTTTACTAGTATGTGAGGGAGTGCACCAATGGTTACAAAAAAGTTTACAACGGTAGATCCATACACTTACAAAAATCCATGCTACAAAGAAAGGAGGGAGAACAATACTAGCTGCGAAACCAGAGAGGCTTGAAAACTTAGAGAAGTCACCTAATGTTGCCACCACTCATTAGGACCACGAGGGAGACGAGCTCTTTTGACACCAGAGAGAGAAGTGTCCGGTGGTCCATTTAAATTTCCATGTGTCGCGGATGAAGAGATCTCCATTGTAGCAACCCTTTCTGAGAGGAGGAGAATTTCCTCCTTTAGTTCATGCATAGTATCCTCTGTTTCCACCTGCAGAGTCAGAGTCTTAGTCTCCATGAACAACTGAAAGGAGTTTCGTTACTGTTCCACCATGTTCTCAAGCCTGTTTATTGAAGCCAGCAGTGCTTGCGCAACATTGATCATACGTTCTGTCACATCTGCAAGTTCCATATAATCTTGAGAGTTTGTCATCCTGATATCATGGAAGAAACCAATAATGTGATGGGCCAAGGACTGGAAAATTAAACCACCGTGAACTTCTTCCAAATTACAGCGAGGGAGAGTAGAGGGAAAAGGAATTGTTAAAACAAGACAGGTTTGATCCTTACATGAGCCAACCTGTAATGATAAGGCAACAATCCTCATTTCTAAGCCACTGTCACTGAATCTTTGTGCAAATGGGACATTATGGGGCAAGTGAATTAAAATTTTGACCAACGGAAGTGCACTAGCTTCCATGTTCCACCAGAAATGAAGATAATTCGAGCAAATGTTCATTAAGTAGAAATGATTGGGGTTGCAACGAAGCACTTTGAGATGTGTCCACCTATAACATCCCATTAACCATTTGTTTCCCTTGATACAATTTCAATACCAGAGATGGAATGAATAATTTCAAGGAGGGAGATCCCGACGACCCACCTTATCAGAGGCCTTAAGCATCATTGGCCCACCCTGTTGTAATAAAGATTTGATATTGCTTTGCATATTATGGGATTGGGATGAAACCTGTCCTTCGATTAAATATGAGTTCCCCTTGAGGCATTGAGGATCCTTTTTTTTTCTAAAGAGTCAGCCTTTGAATTCAGATGGCGAAGAATATGACAAAAATTAACCCATTGGAAATTTGACAGAAGGGAAAGAATCCGTTGACTAGTTGGAGTTGATTCCTTGGAGATGGATTATTTCTACTTTGTAAATTGTCGAATAACCAACATTGAATTTCTAAAGATATATAAATTTGTGATTTTATGATGCAACTCGATTTCAAGTCCTTTTCATAAGGTTGAGAACTCGACATGGTTATTGGTTACTCTCAAGTTGATGTAACATTTTTTCACTAGGACCAAAAATGATTTTTCTCGCTCCAACTTCTCCTAAATTTCTTTTCATTTTAGAAGATGAAACGAGTTTGAGATTTGATACCTCTTAGTACTTAGATCTCGAGTTAAAGATAGATGTAGGCTAGTTATATATATATATATATATATATATATATATATATATATCATTGACAAAATCATGGGTTGTCCAAACCTAGAGCCCAAAAACTACCAATAATAAATTGCCTATTTTACCTCAATTTTATTTTAAATATTAATTTTACTTTATTTACGTAATTTGACTAAGTAAAAATTTTTACATAACATAAGAGGATAGGACAAGGCATTACAACCTCTCTTCTATACTAGGCTAGAGAGCATGAGATTTGATCCCTCTAATCTCTTGATAGATCCAGAGTTATGATGGATCTAGGTTGGTTTGTTTCCCCTTTTAAATAGGCTATATTCCACATGAATACCATGGGTCAATAACATGGGTTCTCATAAACCCCAAGCTCAAAAACCTACCGGTAATAACTTGACTGAGTAAAATTTATCTTAACTAAAAAAATTAATAAAAAATAATAAAAATAACTTAGAATGTTTATTTTTATTATTTTAGTTGGAAGCTATTTTTTTAATATAGTGTTTTATTATTATTATGTACATAATAGGATATGACATTATGACAATGATTTATTAATCTACATTTATTGTTAAAGTATAATTTGATTTCTATTAATTGGAGTTATTTTTTTGTGGTTGGCTTTTATCTTTTTCACTTAGATTCAAATCCCCACTAATGACATGATGAATTATAATGCCTTAATAATTATTGTTGTAATGACTTTGTTTTTATGAATATTGTTATATTGGCTTTGAACCTTGTGAAATATTAAGTGAGTATACTTGTGGGCTCACCTAGTACTAGCAACCTAACTCTAGCCCTCGAGATAAGAGAGAGCGGCTAATTTATTTGCTTTAAAAATAAAAACAATTATTTATTTATTTATTTTAAATATAGGTTTTTAATAAGTTTGGTAAGAAAGATAAAAAAGAGTATAATATGAAATTCTATTTAGTTTTTAAAGATTATTTATGAAAGACAAGTTAGGGATCTTGGATCTTATGAGCTTCATTGAAGCTTTCTATGAATTTTCTAAATACTTAGGCATGTTTGGATTAATTTTGAGAGTTATTTTGGATGCTTTTTGAGATTTTTGGAAATAAACTAGGAAAGAAGTTTTGGATGTTTCAAAACTTTTTCCACAATTTATTTCCATAAAGTTTAGAAAACAATAGGACTAATTGTGAAAACCTTCACACTTTGAGTTATCTTGATTTTCTCATAAAAGGAAATATGGTAAAAAAATAGTATAGCTCTGAGTATATGAAGCACCATCTTCCAAAGTTATTGTCCAAGGCTCAAAGCACCTCTTGCAAAAGTAGTCATTTAGGTCTTACCTTGGGAAATTAAACAAAGAAGTTGTTACCATACTCACTCAAGTTCCAATCCTACTTGTGACATGTTTGCCCCTTGTGGGTCAATTGGGGTTGGAAAGGTAGTGGTAACCTCACCCTCACTTAAGTTCTTGAGAATGCTATGATATGTTTCCAAACATTTAGCTCCAAGGGTTAGTTGAATTGATTAATCCATCTACTCATAACATGTTGGCAATGGGGAGACCATAGTTTGTAGATTCAAATCCAATCTAGTCCCTCAATATTATTAGTGATTATTGTTATTGAGAGTTGATTTTCTCTTCACTTAAATATTTTGAAAAAGAGTGAAGGATCCCATGTGGTTTTCCTTGGAATATATATAGATACATTTCCTTCACTCCCCTACATATTGAACATTTCAAGTGAGGAAGTTGTACTATGTGAATGCGCTATAAATTCCCATATCTTCCCTAATTTTTTAAATAAATAACAATATTAGTTGCAAGTCAAAATATTAACTCATAAAACTCAGTTACAATAGATTATATGACTTCCTTACTCATTATTTTGGATTTTTGGAAAAAAAATGTTAAATGTAAAAAAAAAAATATAGTTAAAAAATTAGATATAAATATATTTATTCTCTCCACCAAATTCAACCAAAGTAGCCCAATAAACCTCCACCACTCAACTCTAAACCTATTAAAATATAACCTCACCCCAACCTATTCAAAGACTTCATTCCATCAAAACTCACACATACAAAATTATGGATTAACAAACCATGAGCAAAAAAACACCACTATTAACCGAACACAATAACTTTTTACTGAGTCAAAATTAACGTAACAAAACTTATCAATCCATGAACCAGTTAAATGGATAATGCTCACTTAAAATTTTCTCTACGTGGTTTTCATTTACTCCTTGATCATGGGTCAGCATTATTAATTTGTAACACGTAATGCTTTACTCCTCGAAGCTTTGCTAGAGAATTCAAAATGTCGAAATCAACTATATGAGTTGATGTGTATAATAATATTAACATATAATAATAATAATTTAAAGGATTGGGTTCATTGTGACACTTACATGTCAAACCTTTCTCGTATAAAATGTTGGATATTCCTCATGCTATTGAGCCCGATTTTCTAAACCACCATTTCCACAATAATGCAGATTCGTACAATAGGTTGTTTAATTTTAATGCAAAAATTCATAGTGCCAAGGTGGTAATATAAACCCTATGTATTAATGTAATATAGTCAAATATCATATATTAATGTCTCTTGATTAATTATGTTTAAGAATTTTTTGATTTCGATGAAAGAATATTAGTATGATAGTTCATCACTTTAATGGGAAAGGAAAAATTGAAATGCAAAAGTTGAAGTTATAGACCAATGGGTAATACTATTGATCAAACAAATAAAGGAACCTAAAAAATCAAACAAATAAAGGAACCTAAATCATTTTTAAGTTAAAAAATATGGATTTTTTATAATGTAAAGATCTAAATAATTATAAATTTAAGTTAAAAAGAGTGATTATGTATATTACAAAGATATGAATAATTATGAAACTCATGAGATGTAGGGTATTCATGATGTAAAAAGTTATAAACAAGGCATGGTCGAGTTGATTTTGTAATAAACAAAGAGTTTGAGTTTTGATTTTATCCATTATGATCATATTTATTTTTATTAAATAATAATCACATTTCTATAAGGAAGTGTTTATAAGTCCATGTGAGAATCTCTAACGAGCCTAAGCATTGATGATAGACTATACTAAAAGTGAGCAAAGTCAATTAGAAAGAGACCTAAAATGGAATATATGTGTGAGGAATTATGATAAATCATGAAATAAAAGGAAAAAGACCTAGAGATAATTTTTATGAGCTTAACATTATTCAAATGGAGCACTAATAAATTATGGACTTCAAAAACATTTATTAAAAGTCATTTAAAAGAAAAAATGCAACATTTAAATAGTTGCACCATATAAATGTGTAGATTTATGATTTATATAGGAGGATGGACATAAGTTTAAAGTGTAAATTCTTTACATTATAAATGTAAAAATAAATAACTAAATAGATTCATTATTATAATATTTATAAAAACAAAAGGATGATAAAAAATAATGAGAGAAATTACACATCCAAGATTTAAATTATACATACAAACCCAAACTAATGGATGTCTCTAATGAGCACTAAGACCTAATTGTATGTGTTGATAACATGATATGAAATATATAGGAGGAGGAGGAGGAGGTATATGTTCCATACACCGACTCCATAAAATGTAAGTAATGATGGACTTTTATGAAATTGTAACATGAAGGGAAGCTCGAACTGCATTGCTTGGAAGGACAGGATGGAGGTGGTAATCGAAGACAATGGCTCGAAGGAATTCATTGAAAAATATGTTCCTAAGCTAGATGCTGCGGATGCTGCCAATCTTGATGCATGGAAAAAGAAAGTGGCAAAGGCGAGGAGGATCTTGTTGGAGGGAGTACGAGACCACATTGTCTCAAGCCTCCATGGGAAAGCCACACCATATGCTGTGTGGAAGGCTTTGACGAATCTATTCCAAAGCAGCAGCGACCATAGGAAATTGGCGCTCAAAGATAAACTCAAGAAGATCAAGATGGAAAAGGGCGAAACCATTCCAAAGTATCTCACAAATTTTGTCCAATGTCGGGATGAACTGGGGAGTGTGGGAATAACAGTCGCTGATGATGATTTGGTGAGCTTGGCTCTCCTAGGACTTCCTAAGAGTTGGCACAATTATGAAGACTCTCTCAACGGACGGGAAAAAATGCCAGATTGGAAACGACCATGGTCGGATCTGGTGCAGGAGGAGTTCAAGCGAAACACCAGAGATGGCTCTTCATCAAAGCATGATGATGAAGAGGATTGTGATTTGGCTACTAAGGTGAAGAAGGGGAAGGGGAAGAAATTCCATTCTAAATCCGAGTATAAAGGCAAGAAGCAAGACATGTCCAAGGTGAAGTGTTTTCACTGTCACGAACATGGGCATTTTTCTATTAACTGCCCATAAAAGAAGAAGAACAAGAAGGTTGTTGGAGCTGCAGCTGGTGAGGCCCTTGCCTCGCAATTTGAGCTTGACTTCTCCTTGATTGCATGCATGGTGTCAAGTGCACTTGGATCAGTGTGGTATTTGGATAGTGGCGCTTCCTTTCACATGATGGGAGATAAAGAACTTTTTAGTGACTTGGAGGTGAAAGATCTCCATATGCATATTGATATGGGCGACGACGGACGGTACAGTGCTACCGGGATTGGTACCATTACCTTTCAGAGGGAGTCAGGGAACAATTTCAATTAAAAGATGTGATGCACGTACCAGGGCTGAAGAAAAATTTGGTCTTAGTCACAATATTGGAGGACAGAGGCTATGACGTTGTTTTTAGTGATGGAATTGCTTTCCTGCGACATAAAACAACGGGTCAAGCCAAGAGGATAGAGATTTGAGTTAAGAATCTCTACAATATGGAGGTAGATGGCTGCATTGCCATGGTGGGAAAGGCAGAGAAAATGGTGAGCCGGGATGAGGGCGAATTATGGCACAGATGATTGGGACATATTCATCATGGAGCCTTGAAAGTCATGCAACAAATATCTACTGGACTTCCAATGGGAACACTTGCTCAGTTAGATCAGTGCAAGGGTTGCACCATGGGGAAGTATGTAAAGTCCACCTTTCATGAGAAGGAGAACTGTGCTTTGAGGACCCTTGAGAGAGTTCACACAGATGTGTGTGGGATATTCTTGGTTGCTTCAACAATAAAACATAAGTACTATGTAATATTTGTTGATGAATTTTCTCATAAATGCTAGATCTTCTTCATGCAGAAGAAAGATCAAACATTCTCTAAGTTATCTGAGTTTAAGGCATTGGTGGAGAAAGAGTCGGGGAAGTAAGTGAAGGCTCTTAGGAGCGATAATGGTGAAGAATACATCTCTAACGAAGTCAAGAACTTCTGTAGCAAAGAAGGAATTCGAAGAGAACTCATAGCGCCTCATAACCCACAACATAATGGGGTCACGGAGAGGACGAACAGAACAATCATGGGTGCAGCACGAGCGATGTTGCATGATCAAGGCCTACCAATGCATTTGTGGGCGGAAGCATGCAACACTGCAGTTTATGCAAAAAACCGTTGTCCTAATAGAGTACTTGGCATGAGTACACCTGAAGAAGATTTCACTGGTAAGAAACTGGATGTTTCATAGTTTAAGATTTTTAGCTCATCTGTTTATGTGCATGTGACTATGGACGCTAGGAAGAAGATGGAGCCGACTACTAAAGTTGGGATTTTTGTGGGGTAAATAGAAACACCCCATAATTATCATGTGTATTTTCCAAACAGCAGAATGACTGTTGTGCGATGGGATATATAATTTGATGAGGGGAAAGCCATGCAGTTGTCGCTTGACAAGGAGTTGGATTTGCATGCGAAGGGGGAACTGCTGGTTCCCAAAGATGAGTCTCAAGATGTGGATCAACAACATGATGAGGTTCATGGAGTGGAGGAAGCCACTCATGCAGAGCCATCCATTAGAAATGGCATAAAGCGCACCACGAAAGCTGATAGGCTGAGACTTTATGCTGCAGAGAATGTAGGATCCCCTACTTCACAGTGATGACAGAGACAGTCTCCTGACCAATTTATTGGATACATGGCTCTTATGAGCAAATGTATTGTGACTGAACCATCTTCCTTTCAGGAAGCAATGAAACAACCTACTTGGTTTGATGCAATGGTGGAGGAGTATGATTCCATTGTCAAAAACAGTGCATGGGAAATTGTCCCAAGACCGGTTGACAAATCAGTGGTAGGTTCGAGATGGATCTACAAGGTAAAGCAAGATGCTGATGGGAGTGTGGAGAAATACAAGGCCAGATTTGTGGCCCAGGGTTTCTCACAAATCAAGGGGATAGATTATGATGAGACTTTTGTGCCTGTCGCAAGGTACTCTTCCATAAGGACCATCCTTGCACTCTTAGCGCAGATGGGCTGGCGCATTCATCAGATGGATGTGAAAATTGTGTTTCTCAATGGGATAATTGAGGAAGAGGTGTACATAGAGCAGCCTGAAGGTTTCAAGATCTTCAATAGCGAGTCGCATTTGTGCCGACTCAAAAGAGCATTGTATGGGCTGAAGCAAGCACCCCGTGCTTGGTACACTCCGATAGACATCTATTTCACCGAACTGAGCTTCACCAAAATTGAAGCAGATGCAAACTTGTACCAAATTATGGTTGAGGGTAAGCTTTTAATCATTGTTCTTTATGTTGATGATTTAATATTGACTGGTGATGAGCAGTTGATACACTCATACAAGGAGGATCTTGCAAGGGAGTTCGAAATGAAGGATATGGGCCTCCTTCATTATTTCCTTGGATTGGAAATATGGCAACGGGATGGTGAACTTTTTGTGGCTCAAGGAAAGTATGCAAAGTAGATACTAGGTAAGTTTAACATGGAGAGATGCAAACCCATGGATACGCCTCTTCCAGGAAACTGGAGGGAACTATGCTACTTACAGAGAAAGTGTGATAAGTGACAATGGATGCTACTGCAAACGATGACCTACAGTTAGTGGGTTCACTATTGTATCCCCTAAATGTAGAATATATAGTGGACATTGCTATGCGATTTGAACTTATTCTGGGCGTGAATAAATGCAGCTCAAAACGAAGAATAGAAAGAGGCCAAAAGACTCAAAAACATGAAAAAAACACCCCAAACAAAAAGTGTATTCGGAGAGCGCTGCTAGTTTTTTTTTAGTCAAATTTCAACATTTTATAAAATTATGCTAAAAGCAAAATTGTTTCTTGAAAAAAGGATTGAAAAAACACCCTCAAAACAAAACCGATTGATGTTGGAATAACAAAAAAAAAAAAAATTGTCATATTTTTGACATTTTAAAAATAGAAATAACATTTTTTAATTTTTAAAATTCAAACATTAAAAAAAAACTAAAATTTAAGAAAAAAAATAAATTAAAAAAATAAAAACATTTTAAAGCTTAAAATTTAAAAATATATAGGAATAAAAAAATAAAAATAAAAATTTAAACATTAAAATTTCAATATATATATATATATATATATATATATATATATATATATATATATAGATAATTAAAAAGAAAAACAAGTTAAAAAAAGAAAGAAATTATAAAAAATAAAATATAGAAATTAAATTTAAAAAAAAAATGTTTATTAAATTTAAAAAAATAAAAAATAAATAAATTTAAAAAAAAAAATTAAATTTAAAGAAATATATTAAATTTTAATAAATTAAAAAAAAAAACATTATTGAAATTAAAAGTAAAAAATAAAAAATTAATTAAAAATAAAAAATGAAAAATAAAATACAATAAAAATATTAAATTAAAAAAAATATATATTAAAAAAACAAATAGATTTTAAAATATAAATTTAATTTAATTTATAAAAAATTATATATATATATATATATATATATATATATATATATATATATATATATATATATAAACTTAGATTAAAAATATATATATTAGATTTTATTAAATTAAAAAAAGGTTAATATTAAAATAACAAATTAAATTTAAAAAATAAATATTAAATTTTAATAAATAAATGAATAAACAAATAAATTTTGAAATAAAAAATAAATTTTAAATATAAAGAAAAAAAAAAACATTGTTAAATAAAAGTTTAAAAATCATTAAAATTGAAAAAAATAAATTAAAAAAAAATATATATTAAAAATAAAATAAAAAACAAATTAATTTGAAAATACTAAGTTAGTTATATATATATATATATATATATATATATATATATATATATATATATATATATAAACAATTTTAATTGAAATAAAATAAAATATAAAAATTTTATGTAATTAAAAAAATAAAAAAAATTTAAAAAAATATTAAATTCAAATAAATTTAAAAAAAAATACCAAATTTACTAAATTTTAAAAAAATAAATGAAAAAACAAAACATAAAATTTAATAATTTAAAAAAAAAAAAATTAAAAAAAAAAATTTAATAAAAATTATTAATAGAAAAAAAAAATTTAAAAACAAAAAAATGAATAAAATTTAAAAAAAAAAACAAAAAAAATTAAAACAAATTAAATTTCAAAAAAAAAAAAATCAAATTAAAAAAATAATATTAAAAATTAAAAAAATTAAAAATAAAAAAAGAATTTTTTGATCGTGGTGGCGCCGCCAATCGGTCTCCCGCCCAGGTGGTAGCGGAGGCCGGCAGCTGGGTGGGAGGCCAATTCCAAGAATCGGCCTCCCGCGACGGGAGGCTGATTTTGGGAATCGCCCTCCCGCGGCGAGAGGGCGGTTCCCAGAATCGGCCTCCCACCGTAGGAGGGCGATTCCCGGAATCGGCCTCCCGTGGCGGGAGGGCGATTCCCAGAATCGGCCTCCTGCTGCGAGAGGGAGATTCCCTGAATCGGCCTCCTGCGGCGGGAGGGTGATTCCCAGAATCGACCTCAGGGTGATTTCCGGAATCGGCCTCTTGTCGCGGGAGGGCGATTCCCGGAATCGGACTCCTGCCGTGGGAGGGTGATTCCCGGAACCGGCCTCCCGCGGCTAGAGGGCGATTCCCGGAATCGACCTCCCGCGGCGGGAGGGCGATTCCCGAAATCGGCCTCCCGCCCAGGTAGCGGCGGAGGCTAGCCTCTGCCGCCACTTGGGTGGGAGGCCGATTGGCGGCACCACCACGATCATTTTTTATTTTTTTTAATTAAATATTATTATTATTATTATTATTTTAATTTTCTTTTTAAATTATTATTATTATTATTATTATTATTATTTAATTCAAAAAAAATAATTTTTTTTTTTTTTTTAATTCAAATTTTTTATTTTAAATTTAATTTGTTTTATTTTTTTAAATTTTGTTTTTAAATTTAATATTTTAGATTCATTATTTTTTAAAATTTAAAATTTATTAAGTTTTAATTTAATTTAAATTTTTTTAAAAATCTTTTAGTTTATTTAGTTTTTCATTTTAAAATTTATAAATTGTTTCATTAAAAAAAACAGTGAATTTATGGATATTTGTTTTTTAATTATTTGTACATGGTTTTTTTCAATTTTTTTTTTTTTTTAATGATAGTTTTTTATTTTAATTTTCTTTTTCAATTTTTTTTTTTTTTTTTTTTTTTTTTTTTTTTTTTTTTTTTTTTTTTTAAATTTAATTTTTTTTTTTTTTGTATTTTTTTTTTAAATCTAAATTTTAATTTTGTAATTTAAATTATTTTTAAATTTTCTATTTCAATTTTTTTTTTAAAATTATATGGTTTTTTTTAATAACTTAGAAGAAAAATGTTTTTGATGTTTTTTTTTTTTAAATTTTTTTTGGTTAATTTTTGTTTTTTTTTCTTTAAATTATGTGTTTTTTTTTTCAAATTTTGTCATTTCTTTTGATATAATTTTTGAATATTTTTGTTTTTTTTGTTTTATTTATTTATTTTTCTTTAAATTTTTTATTTTTACAAGTTAATTTTGTTTTTTTACATTTTTATTGGTTTTTTTATTGTTTTTATATATATTTTTTATCTAAGTTTTTTGTTTTATTACCAACATGAAAATCACCACTCTAAAAAAAAAAGGTTGATGCTGCATCAATACGTTTCAAAATTAGCGTGAAAATCACCGCTCTAAAAAAAAAAAGTTGATGCTGCATCAATACGTTTCAAAATTAGCATGAAAATCACTAACATTTTAAAACAAATATTCATACTTCATAAATAAAAATATTAGAGTGTCAAAAATGTGCTCAAAGAAAAAAAAGGTGATTCTGCATCACCACTTTTCAAAATTGGGTGCTTTTTATGCTACCAAAAAAAAGTAGGTAACAATGCGGTTACGTATTTCATCGATAACAGTGTTTTTGTTGATCTTTTCAGCCCCCATTGAATCCTTGACAAGCAATCTCTTTTCGTTGGGCCTGAAAAATCCATTATTTGTTTATCGTTGCCATCTCCCGGCCTTGAAATTGCATAAAAGGGGTCTAAAAACCCACTATTGAAAGTATATTAGGCCTTAGCCCCTTTCCGCCATGCCCCTGCGCCCTTTTCCTTCCACATGACCCGGCCCCGAGACCAGGAGCTAGTCCAGCAGGCGCTTATCAAATATATGCATCGGGCACATTTTGAACTGTCGATCTGTACAGATCGGACGACGTTTGTTCACCTTCGCCACGCCCATAACCCGCTTGGCTACCGTCCGATCATCCTGTCAAATCAACGGTCCACAAGTCTATTTACCTTTGTGGTCCCCACGCCCAAAAACACTGTCCAAAACCGGTGGTATTCATCGTACCGCCTTTCGGAGGCAGGCGGTATTTCTCAAAACCGAGCGATGCCATACACTACCTGCCGTGTGTCTCCGCGTACGGCCATGAAACCGCCCTCCATCGCGCATTAATGTTCGATCAAAGTCATGGCACGATATTCCCGACAGCCGTCCGATCTGGAGGTCTTCATCAGATGGTTGTCGCCCCACGAAGATGCACGAGTTTTAATCTAAAGTTTACAGTGTCCCTGGCCCACGGTTCATCGCTCTCCGACACAGTTTTGGCCATTGATCTCGGCTCGAGAACGAATGGTCCAGATCATTTCCAGGCCGCATGGTTGATCCCATTTCTCCACGTCATCATTCCACGTGCTCCCGTTGTGCATTCGTTCATCTCCTCATATATATTCCTATTCAAAGGTCAAACGTTCATTATCTACGTCAAATCTCATGCATTCCTCGAACCCTCACCAAAACATTCCTCCGCCATTTCTTTGTATCTTCTTCGTCACCACCCCACGCACTTCTGCCATTTCATCATATCACGTTGCTACACAGTCATCCCCACTGCATTGCCATCCCCATGCATCTGTTTTCTTGATAATTTTGCGTGTTTTGCAGGGTACGAGCGACGATAAATTTCCATGATTCACAGCTCTTAATTACAAATGGCAAAAATACAGGAAAGGATCATTGTTCAGGAGCCGAAACTATAAAGAAAGTCCTGGGAGGTTGTTGTGACAAGAATTCCATTAAAGAAGCAAGGGTAAAAATCTATCAAACCCTCCATGAGCTATTCAAAACGCAGATTGTGCAGATCTAGACATAAATATTACAAGCAAAGAGTATCTGTGGAAAGTAGAGAATTAAAGGCATGGAGTGAAGATTTCGGGCTTGATCCAACCTTTTGAAGGCCAAGTACCAAGTTGAAGATCCTACAGATCACTCCAAAGATTTGTACACAGAAAACAATACCCTCAAGGCTTTATTTCAGCAGAGCTTTCTCTCCAAGAAAGGACGGGATGTCAATATGATTTCAGTTTTATGATGTGCCCCTGAAGAAACTTTTCCAGTGCATTTACTTCAGAAAGCAGATGACAGAGTACCTATTGCACTACAGAGCCGTCAAGCAGTATGGGCGGGCACTTTTCCACCGTTTTGTTTTAATGATATAATTAAATGTTCATCACCTACTCCCTTTTCCAGCTTTCTTGTTCTCCTATAAAGCTCCCAAAGAATAGATGTTTAAGGGTTCCAGATTTATCAGAAAACTAGTGTATTAAGACAATTTTGTATACATTTTGTTGAACTCTTGTATGAATGCTCAGAGCCCATAGGGTCTTAGTGAGGAGGAGCTCCATCTGTTAAGGAGGATTCTGGTCTTTGGTATTTCACAGTCTGTAACTCTCTCTTATGTGTTATTTAATATATCATTTCATTTCATCCATCTTTCCTGTATCATGTTTTGGAATGCGAGTGGCTCACTAATTTTTGGTATGGATTTATCCTAGTTGATACCCATGCTTGGATTAGTCAAGCGCTTTAAATATGGCTCATGCATGATATTCTGTTCCATTATTCAGCTAAACCATACTTCTGCTATATTAGTTTCTTTGGGAGGGTGCTTTTAAAATGCTATTGTCATGTATGGATTCTTAGATTGGTAAGCCCATGCATGGTGGTATTGTATATCTGGGTATCAGCTCAATGTTAGCTAATATCTCCTCAATATTTCATTCACCACAAACACTTTCTGATAAACTATCTCTGTGAAGTATTTCTGAATTGGCCCGCTTTGCAGTAAGCTATCTCTGAATTGTCTGATGCTTTGTATTAGAGTTTTACATCTTGCCTTTGCAATATCTCTTATCTTGTATCAAGTTTCTGAAAGTTTTGGTCCCATTTAAAAATAATTTCCTTGTTTAACAAGAGATAGCATGAGAGCCTTTTGCTGATAACTCCCCATGTTATATTACACGCTCCTTGCTATATTAAGATGTCCTAGGCACTGGTCTATCACAACTCTAGGCTGTCTCTAGGAGTGACAACATGATTAACCAGCTGAGTCAAGCTATGGTTAAGCCTACCAAGTTCTTTTGGAAGGTGGGGAAACATGTCCTGAGATACCTGAGGGGCACATCAGAGTATGCTCTATGGTACAAAAGAACGAATGGAGTGAAGTTGAATGGCTTCACGGATGTAGATTGGGCTCATAGTCCATCAGACAGAAAGAGCACATCAGGGGGGATCTTTAGTATCAGGTCTACAACTATTTCTTGGTACAGTAGGAAGAAGAGATCTGTGGCACTCAGTTTAGCTGAAGCAGAATACATGGAAGCAAGTCAAGCTGCATGTGAGGCTATTTGGATGAGAAATATCTTGGTTGGTTTTTTTGGTTCTCAGATGGATCGAATAGTGATTCATTGTGATAATCAAAGTTGCATTAAAATCTTGATTAATCACGTGTTTCATGATAGGTCCAAGCATATAGATATCTGGTACCATCATCTTAGAGATTGTGTGCAGAGGGAACTTATGTTGCTTCAATACATTCCCACAGAAGATTAGGATGCAGATATTCTGATGAAGGTGCTCACTAGGAGAAAATTCGAATGCCATAGAGACAGGATCGGGGTGAAGGGTAATCTCTTTCTTGTTGAGAGGGAGTTTTGAGATTCAACAAGAAAATTTGATCCTAGTGAAAATTAAGCACCTACACTAGGGTGGGGCCCACATGATATTTTTAGGTATGTCTATGTTTAGATGCATGTATATTTTTATTATCCCTTAATTTAGATGGACATTAAACTATAATCTATTCTCAATGAGAACTTGAAAATAGTTAACTGAAGTGGCAAATCAGTTAGCTAAGTGAATTTCAAGTTAAGAGGTTGGTTGGTGGGACATGCAGGTTGAATTTAGTTGTAACTGAGTGATTCTAGTTGTAACAGAGTTGGAAGTGCAGTGGTGCATGATTCGTGCAAGTTGTAAATAGTTTAACTCAGTTAAGTGAGTTAAACTCAATTGTGCTAGTTGTAACTGAAGATACACTAGTGAGAGATCAAGTGAATTAATTATTAATTAATTCACAAGTAGTGATCTCACATGCAACTGAATATTTAATATTATTAGCTGCATGCATGTCAGATCCAGTGGAGACCTAATTGAGTTCTAGGTGAAAGGGAAGTAAACTATCAGTTGTGACATTATCCGCTTGCACACATTCAAGCACACACACATTGGATGAGCCCATGATACTTGCACAGTCAAGGCAGGCAATAAGGCATCAATTCAGGGATTGCGCAGTGGAGGCAGGTTATCCGGAGACAGTAAATTGTGCAAGGAATTTTCCAATTTTTGTATGGCAGGGTGATACAATTAGTTGATGTACAGAGAGCTCTTGTGATTAGAGTTTTGTATGTAACTGTTTAATGATCCATGATATAATATACAATAGAAGATAGTGGGGTTTTTAGCTGTAATATTTCCCTGGGAAATGATATGTCTTGTGTGTGATTGATGTAATTGGCGATTGTGTTTTTAATTCCGCAAAGATTTGTAGAAGCGATTCAGTATTTAACTTTAGCATATTGTTAGATCGAGTGAATCCAAGATATACATGCTTATATTGTATAATTTCTACAACATGTGAGGGAGTGCACTAATTTTTACAAAAAAATTTACAACTGTGGATATTGCAGAAGGTCCCCAACAACAACATACACTTACAAAAATCCATGCTACAAAGGAAGGAGGGAGAACAGTACTAGCCGCAAAACTAGAGAGGCTTGAAAACTTAGAGAAATCACCTAATGTTTCCACCACCCTCATTAGGACCACAAGGGAGATGAACTCTTTTGCCACTAAAGAGAGAAGTGCTTGGTGCATGTGCTCCATTTAAATTTTCATGTGTCGCGGATGAAGAGACCTTCATTGTAGCAACCCTTTCTAAGAGGAGGAGAATTTACTCCTTTAGGTCATCCATAGTATCCTCTCTTTCCACCTGCACAGTCAGAATCTTATTCTCATGAACAATTGAAAGGAGCTTCGTTACTTTTCCACCATGTTCTCAAGCCCGTTTATTGAAGCCAGTAGTGCTTTCGCAAAATTGACCATATATTCTATCACATCTGCAAGTTCCATATAAACTTGAGAGTTTGTCATCTTGATAACATTGAAGAAAATAAAAATGTGATGGTCCAAGTACTGGAAAACTAAACCACCGTGAACTTCTTCCAAATTCCAGCGAGGGGGAGTAGAGGGCAAAGGAATTGTTAAAACAAGAAAGGTTTGATCCTTACATGAGCCAACGTGTAATGATAGGGAAACAATACCCATTTTTATTCCACTGTCATTGAATCTTTGTGCAAATGAGAAATTCTAGGGCAAATGAATTAAAATTTTAACCAACAGAAGTGCACTTGCATCCATGTTCCACCAGAAATGAAGATAATTCAGGCAATCGTTCATTAAGTAGAAATGATTAGGGTTGTAATGAAGCACTTTGGGATGTGTCCACATGTAACTTCCCATTTACCATTTGTTTCCCTTGATACAATTTCAATACCAGAGATGGAATGAATAAGTTCAAGGAGGGAGATCCTGACGACCCACCTTATCAGAGGCCTTAAGAATCATTGGCCCACCTTGTCGTAATAAAGATTTTATATTTCTTTGCATATTATGGGATTGGGATGAAACTTGTCCTTTGATTAAACATGATTTCCCCTTGAGCCATTGAGGATCCTTTTTTCCTAAAGAGTCGGCCTCTTAATTCAGATGTCGAAGAATATGAAAAACATTAACCCGTTGGAAATTTTACAAAAAAGAAAGACTATGTTGACTAGTTGGATTTGATTCCTTAGAGATGGATGATTTCTACTTTGTAAATTATCGAATAACCAACATTGAATCTCCAAATATATTTAAATTTGTGATTTTATGATCCAACACGATTTCAAGTCCTTTCCATAAGGCTAAGAACTCGACATGGTTATTGGTTGCTCTCCCTATGCCCCAGGTGAATTGATGTACCATTTTTCCACTGGGGCCAAAAATGACCCTCTCACTCCAACCTCCCCTAAATCTCTTTTCATTCTAAATGATGAAAAGAGGTTGAGATTTGATACCTATTAGCACTTGATAGATCTCGAGTTAAGATAGATCTAGGCTATATATATATCTATCATTGGCAAAATCATGGGTTGTCCAAACCTAGAGCCCAAAAACTACCAATAGTAAATTGACTATTTTACCTCAATTTGATGTTAAATATTAATTTAACTTTTAAGAGGACAGGACAAGACATTACAACATCTCTTCCATATTGGGCTTGAGAGCATGAGATTTGATCCCTCTCATCTCTTGATAGATCCAGAGTTAAGATGTATCTAGGTTGGTTTTGTTTCCCCTTTTAAATAGGCCATATTCCACATGAATACCATGGGTCAATAACATGGGTTCTCATAAACCTGAAGCTCAAAAGCCGGAAATAACTTGACTAAGTCAAATTTATCTTAACTAAAACAAATTAATAAAAAATAATAAAAATAACTTAGAATGTTTATTTTTATTATTTTAGTTTGAAGTTATTTTTTTAACATAATGTTATTTTTTATTATTTAATTATTTTATGTACATAAAAGGGTAAGACATTATGAAAATGATTTATTAATCTACATTTATTGTTAAAGTATAATTTATTTTTTATTAATTGGATTTATTTTGTGTGGTTCAGCGGAATGACTTTTATCTTCTTCACTTAGATTCAAATCCCCACTAGTGACATGATGAACTATATGCCTTAATAATTATTGTTTTAATGACTTTGTTTCTATGAATATTATTATATTGACTTTGAACCTTGTGAAATATTAAGTGAGTATACTTGTGGGCTTGCCTAGTACTTGCAACCTCACTCTAGCCCTCTAAAATAAATAAAAAATAAAGTTATTTTAAATATAGGTTTTTAATAAGTTTTTTAAGAAAGATAAAAAAGAGTTTAATATCAAATTCTATTTAGTTTTTTAAGATTATTTATGAAAGACAAGTTAGGGATATTAGATTATTTATGAAAGACAAGTTAGGGATCTTGGATCTTATGAGTTTCCATTGAAGCTTTCCATGAGTTGTCTAAATACTTAGGCATGTTTAAATTAGATATCATTTTTGGTATTCAACTGCGTTAAGTCATTCAACTATGACCATTTCCATGAGAGGTAGTCGTAACTGACTATTTTCTCATGATTTTGAATAGTCCACTTAGCACTCATTGCATCAAGTGATGCTCACAGGGGTGAAGAAGTGGGATTGAAACTAGTGAAATGAATCACATAGCGTCAATCATCACTTCCGGGGCTTGCACCCAGTAACCAGGACTTCCCGGGAGGTCACCCATCCCAGAAATCCTCTGGCTCAAGCGTGCTTAACTATGGAGTTTTCCCCACAATCAAGCCCACTTAGCTTGCTACCCCATTTACAAAACCTTAGCAAGTATTGTGCCTCATGAACCATTCAATTAGAGATCCCTTTAATCTTTGTATTTTAAGTATGAGGGTATTTCGCAGTGCATTATATTAGATATCATTTTTGGGATTCAACTGCGTTAAGTAAGTCATTCAACTATGACCATTTCCACGAGAGGTAGTCGTAACTGACTAATTTCTCATGATTTTGAATAGTCCACTTAGCACTCATTGCATCGGGTGATGCTCACAGGGGTGAAGAATTGGGATTGAAACTAGTGAAATGAATCACATAGCATCAATCATCACTTCCAGGGCTTGCACCTGGTAACCAGGACTTCTCGGGAGGTCACCCATCCTAGAACTCCTCTAGCTCAAGCGCGCTTAACTGTGGAGTTTTCCCCACAATCAAGCCCACTTAGCTTGCTACCCCATTTAAAAAACCTTAGCAAGTATTGTTCCTCATGAAACATTCAATTAGAGATCCCTTTACTCTTTATATTTTAAGTATGAGGGTATTTCGCAGTGCATTATATTAGATATCATTTTTGGGATTCAATTGCATTAAGTAACTCATTCAACTATGACCATTTCCATGAGAGGTAGTTGTAACTGACTAGTTTCTCATGATTTTGAATAGTCCACTTAGCACTCATTGCATCGGGTGATGCTCACAGGGGTGAAGAAGTGGGATTGAAACTAGTGAAATGAATCACATAGCGTCAATCATCACTTCCGAGGCTTGCACCCGGTAACCAAGACTTCCCGGGAGGTCACCCATGCCAAAACTCCTCTGGCTCAAGCACGCGTAACTGTGGAGTTTTCCCCACAATCAAGCCCACTTAGCTTGCTACCCAATTTACAAAACCTTAGCAAGTATTGTGCCTCATGAACCATTCAATTAGATATCCATTTAATCTTTATATTTTAAGTATGAGGGTTTTCCGCAGTGCATTATATTAGCTATCATTTCACTAGTTTACCGGGTGAAGTCCTGGTTACCGGGTGCAAGCACCGGAAGTGATGATTGACGTTATCTGATTCATTTCACTAGTTTCAATCCCACTTCTTCACCCATATGAGCATCACCCGATGCAATGAGTGCTAAGTGGACTATTCAAAATCATGAGAAATTAGTCAGTTACGACTACCTCTCATGGAAATGGTCATAGTTGAATGACTTACTTAACGCAGCTGAATCCCAAAAATGATATCTAATATAATGGACTGTGGAAAACCCTCAATGTTTAAATTAATTTTGAGAGTTATTTTGGATGCTTTTTGAGATTTTTGGAAATAAACTACGAAAGAAGTTTTGGATGTTTCAAAACTTTTTCCACAATTTATCTCCATAAAGTTTAGAAAACAACAGGGCTAATAGTGAAAACCTTCACACTTTGAGTTATCTTTGATTTTCTCATAAAAAGAAATATGGTAAAAAAAAAGTATAGCTTTAAGTATATGAAGCACCATATTCTAGAGTCATTGTTCAAGGCTCAAAGCACCTCTTGCAAAAGTAGTCAATTAGGTCTTCCTTGGGAAATTAAAAAAAGAAGTTGTTACCATATTCACTCAAGTTCCAATCCTACTTGTGACATGTTTTCCCCTTGTGGGTCAATTGGGGTTGGAAAGATACTGGTAAAATCACCCTCACCTATGTTCTTGAGAATGCTATGATATGTTTCCAAACATTTAGCTCCAAGGGTTAGTTGAATTGATTAAACCATCTACTCATAACATGTTATCAATAGGGAGGTCATAGTTTGTAGATTCAAATCCAATCTAGTCCCTCAAGATTATTGGTGATTATTAGTGAATTTTAATGCAAAAATTCATAATGCCAAGGTGGTAATAGAAACCCTATATATTAATGTAATATAGTCAAATATTATATATTAATGTCTCTTGATTAATTATGTTTAAAAAAATTTTGATTTCGATGAAAGAATATAATGCAATGATAGTTCATCACTTTAATGGGAAAGGAAAAATTGAGAGGCAAAGTTTAAAGTTAAATTGCAAAAGTTGAAGCTATATAAAAAATACAAAATAAAATTTTGGAAAAAATAGACCAATGGGTAATACTATTGACCAAACAAAAGAGTCTAAATCTCATTTTTAAGTTAAAAAGATGGATTATTTAAAGGATATAAATAATTATAAATTTAAGTTAAAAAGAGTGATTATGTATATTGCAAAGATATGAATAACTATGAAACTCATGAAATGTAGGGTATTCAGAATGTGAAAAGTTATAAACCAGGCATGGTTTATGTGGAGTTGATTATGTAATAAACAAGGAGTTTGAGTTGATTGATTTTATCTATTATGAGCATATTTTTATTAAATAATAAGCGCATTTCCATAAGGAAGTGTTTATAAGTCCATGTGAGAATCTCTAACGAGCCTAAGCATTGATGATAGGCTATACTAAAAGTGAGCAAGTCAATTAGAAAAATACCTATATGTGTGGGAATTATGATAAACTATGAAATAAAAGGCAAAAAGACTCACAGAGAAATTATATGAACTTCAAAAACTTTTATTAGATCATTTAAAAGAAAAATTGTGACAATTAAATAATTCCACCATACAAGTGTGTAGATTTATCATTTATGCACAGGATGGACATAAGTTTAAAGTGTAAATTCTTTACATTATAAATGTAAATATAAATAACAAAAATAGATTCACTATTATAATATTTATAAAAACAAAGGAATGCCCAAAAATAATGAGAGAAATTACATATCCAAGATTTATATTATACATGCAAACCCAAATTAATGGATGTCTCTAATGACAACTAAGACCTAATTGTATGTGTTGATAAAATGATATGGGAGGGGGAGGAGGAGAATATTATTTGTATGCTTGAAATACTATGAAATTGATATTTAATGTGAAAAGACATGGGACATTTTAAGAGAAAATGATTTCAATGTTCACCTTCTTCGTGTCACAAAGATAAAAAGTTATGTTATTCCATAATATTTGAGGAGGAGGATTTATTGGAACCTAAGAATTTTATTTGTATGCTTGAAATACTATGAAATTTTTATTTAATGTGAAAAGATATGGGACATTCTAAGAGAAAATGATTTCATTGTTCACCTTGTTTGTATCACAAAGATAACAAGCTCTACTATGCCATAATATTTTAGGATTTATCTAAATTGTGTTCCATTATGGAGCTTCTGAAAACTTGTTTTCATTTTGAAAATGTTGATTTTATTTCTTTTAAGTAATTATAATAAAAATTTACTTTTTATATTCAAGATTAAGGCTAATAACTTCTTTATAATGTCTTAATTTATTTTATAATTTAATTCTTTACTATATCACAATTTCTCCATCTATATCTTTTTATACCGCAATTTCTCCATCCACAATTATTAATAAGTATTTTTAGATTTTTTATATGGATAATCCGGGAAGCTCTTTAATAAATGATAACCATAGGAGCTTAAAAACCAAAAAATAATAAATATATATCAAAATATAAGTTATAATTAACACATAAAGTAAAATTTTATATATATATGTGTGTGTGTGTGTGTTAAATGTGAAGATTATATTGTCTTAAGAATTGTATTAATATAACTAGAGTAAATTAATTTTTTCTTCCCTATATGAATTGACCCAAAGCTAATTAATATAATATAATATATTGTATTGTACTGGATGAGCTTGATGGAATTATAAACATATTTTGATAGCAATTAATTTTGGAGTTGTCTTTAGTGTGATTTTTTAGAGTTTCAGGTGCCGGAATCCAGTGGAAAAATTTGAGCTGAAATCTTGATTTTGTGTTATTTAAAATTGTTTTTTGAAAGTATATATGGATTGAACGCCCTCAAAAACCCCTAGGGCACTTCAATTGTGCAAGGGTTACCCATCAAGCTTGTGATTTCAATAAATTCTCGCTGGATTTTAGAGAAATTAGACCATAAAAACTCACCCGAAACACTTCCAAAAAATCACACTAAAAACAATTCGATTAATTTTTCTTTCCAGTGTAAAAACTAGTTACGCCGGAGGCGTTTTCTTTGCGGGCTTGGGGTGAGCAAACACTGTTCACCCCAGCCAATGCAAAGCTTTTCCTACCGCGCATGGAACCAATTAAAATTGGACACATGTTTGTATAATCTCCATTCAATTGCGCCGCCAGCTGCACCAGTTCCTCCTAAGCGAGTAGGGATCCACTTTCAGATATTATCTAACCCTGAATTTTTGGCCGAGGGGACCGTCATTGAAGATCTGGAGAAGCCCGACAGGGTTTTGATAGGCGGGCGGGAGACCGCCGAGGGCCAGAAGGCCGTTGTGGTGCTGAAGGCGGTTTATGCTCACTGGGTACCGGAGGACCGAATCATCATCATGAATCTTTGGTCCGCCGAGCTCTCGAAGCTGGTTGCGAATGCTTTCTTGGCGCAGAGGATTTCGTTTGTGAATGCCATGTCTACCCTTTGCGAGGCCACAGGGGCCGACGTGGCTGAAGTCGCGTATGCCGTCGGGAAAGATTCTCAGATCGAACCCCGGTTTCTGAATTCCAGTGTTGGATTCGACGGGTCGTGCTTTCAGAAAGATATCTTGAATTTGGTGTACATCTGTGAATGCAATGGGCTGTCCGATGTTGCCAATTACTGGAAGCAGGTTGTTCATATCAATGATTACCAGAAGAGCAGGTTTGTGAACAGCGTCGTGTCGTCGATGTTCAATACTGTTTCGGGCAAGAAGATTGCGGTCTTAGGGTTTGCGTTCAAGAAAGATATCGGGGATTCTAGAGAGACTGCTGCCATTGATGTTTGCCATGGGTTACTAGGGGACAGGGCACAACTGAGCATCTACGATCCACAGGTAACCGAGGATCAGATCCGAAGGGATCTTGCCATGAACAAGTTCGATTGGGATCACCCTCAGGATCTTGTGCCCAGCAGTCCCACCGCCTCTAAGCAGATCAATGTTGTGTGGGATGCTTATGAGGCCACTAAGAATGCTCACGGGATCTGTATTTTCACTGAATGGGATGAGTTCAAGAACCTGGATTATGGTAAGATCTATGAGAATATGGAGAAACCCGCCTCCGATGGCCGCAATGTCGTCGATGTCGAGAAGCTGAGGAAGATTGGGTTTATTGTGTACTCAGTTGGGAAGCCTCTTGATCCATGGATCAAGGATCTTCCTGCTGCACCTTCAAGTTGAGAGGCTCAGGGGACGATAATTCTAATTTCTAAATTCTATTGTTTATTCAATTGAGATAAGCACGACTAATCTTGGTACGCACCTTTTGGTAATTTTGGTATCCATTCAATTGGGCTCTGAGATCTGAGTCCTAGCATATTCATAGTACATGCCGTATAATTTTGACGTGCCGTAGAATTTTGGTGTCTGTTCAATTTTTCTTTTTAAAAGCGTCCAAGTATTGAGTGAATCTAAATTTCATTTTGAATAATTGGTGGCTCTCTTTTACTTGTCATGGGTAACTTGATCTGATAGATTGATGCAAAGATAATGCAAGAGGCAGAGAATTTTGTTTGGTATAGTAAGTTTTTTTTTTTACTTTTCTTTTACCTTTTATGAGCAACTTGATCTACTTCCATCCATCAATTAATGAGGAAAGATAATGCAAGAAGATATGATGCACTTCCATCATGAAATATAATGCAAGAGGTAGAGCATTTTCATTTTGTTTTCTGTATTAAATATTTTGTTTGAAGCTTCTGATATGTGTTTTCAAAACTTATTAGCAAGGGGTTTGTTATGTGTTTAGCTGTTCTACAGTTTAAACTCCCTGCAAAGTTCAAATTTTACTAAGGAAAGGCATTTACAAAATTAGTTTTAACTGAATTGCTGAAAAGACATTTCATTGACTATAAGAACTACCTATCGCAACCATACAAATATAATAAGTTGGATAGAACTTGAAATTCAGCCATTTCATTAACTATAAGAACTGCCTATCGCAACCATATAAATATAATAAGTTGGATATAACTTGAAATTCAGTTCAGGAAGGAAGTATTATGCAAAGAGGCAGAGCATCTTAACTATAATAACCATACAAATACAATAAGTTGGATAGAACTTATTACCATACAAATACACTAAGTTGGATAGAACTTATTTAGTTGGATAGAACTTGATCTTCAGTTCAGGGAGGAAGTATTATGCAAGAAGCAGAGCATCATCATTTTGTTTAGTATAGTAAATATTTGTTTGAAGCCTCTGATCAGTTTGTATTGTATGTGTCCAATTTTATTAGCAAGGAAAGGCATTTACAAAATTAGTTGTAACTAAATTGCTTAAAATCCATTACGCTAACCATAAAAACTATCACAATGATACAAATATAAGGTATTTACAAATTGCAATAAGTTTGATGGCCATTTCACTTGAGCCGCCAGCTGCACCAGTTCCTCTTGAAACTCGCTTAACTTCGCCTCCTCGTTCGCTGCACTCTGCCTTATCTTTGGAGGGTCCGTCAGTGTCTCTGCAACGGTATCCAAAACCAGTCCAAAACCAGATCGAAGGTGTCACGAAGTTTGAGCATATCGTTGGCTGGGAAGAGCTTGCTGTCCATAAAGCGCTGCTCCACAACCACATAATTGGGCAGTTTCCCTTTGCTGGCATGGGCCTTGAATTGAGCCGAGTAGGAGTGGAAATTTCCAATATACTTGAGTTTTCTGAGATTCCTGTAGGACAGAGTAGCTGGAATGTTCTGGTAATAAATACCGAACGATAAACCCGACTCATCTATTGATTCAAATATGGTGTTCTCGGAGCCAAAAATCTGCTCTCTTATGGCCTGAAACGAATGCCCCGGGTCCGGATCCACATACTCTGCCTCTTCTTTGGAGAAAAGACTCGCAGAATTGGGATCGGTGGTGGATATGGGATTCGACTCCTGGCCTGTGACTCCATCGATTTGTGGATTCAGCTGCTTCATCCAACCCAACATGTGGTCGAAAGATCGATTCTCCATGACAAGAATGGTCGTTAATGCTAGAAGTCCTTGCCCCAACTATACCCAACACGCAGCACAGAATTAAAGCCGATGTCGCCCATCTCGCCATCTCCTTGCAACTCTTGCCTTTCATCTCTTTGTTCAGCTAGAACTAATTCGGAGTCAGGCGCATTGCTTTTTCTGAGAGTGTGCAAGGATCGAACTATTTAATGGAGGTCTGTATTGACAAAGGGGAAGCAGGTAATTGAGATGTGAGCCGGAAAGATGCGTGACACTAATATGAATGGGACTCGAACTTGGGACCTGTCAGTTGCAAATGCTGGCCAGGGATGCCTTTCATGACTCCATTGAATATATGGTTATCATTTCTGTGTATGGATGCAAATATTTTTTTCTTAGTTCTAACATTGGGCCTACAGAGAGCAGGTCAAGTAGGGAATTAGCATTGCTGCCATAAAGCAATAAAACAAAAACTAAGTCTCACCAACATTTTCTCAGATATGCAGGCTAGACAGACAAATCTGTATGAGCGGTTATGATGGAAATATTGGATGAGTAATCTCGAGTATAGTCAAGGAGCATTACAGTTTGCAAATGAGTGAAATGGTGTTGAAGAGTTCGTTGTTGGCATGTTTAGTATTGGTTAAGAGAGCTAGAGGCACGTGGGCCTCATGCAAAGCCGAACCATGCATGAAGTCCACTGCAACCATTCCTACTATCAATTTATACCAAAAACATTTAATTTATTAGTATGTGCAAATCAAATAATAAAAGCCTTCTACACTCCTAGAATTTCCTATACTTTGAAGACGTTAAGGCATTAAAGGAGTTGATGAAAGTTCACAAATTTTCATACATTGTTGTTAAATTAATTAATCCAATGCAACCGAATTCTCAAGATGAAAAAGGTTCATATTTAATTTATTTTTAAAGATTGAAAGTACTTCGCAATAATATTAGGTCACATGTGATATGAGACGAAATTACAATCTTGGGATCTAGTAATCCACTTGCCAGCGAAAGAATTGTTTGAAATAACATAATCAAAGGGAAGATCTGAGTTTAACTTATATCTCAACATTTTTTCATATAGGATATATATCAGTTTGGCAATATAGCTTAGAAGTGGAAACAAGTAAATAATTTTGCTAGTGTGAAATAGATTTTTATCTTTTTTTTTCTTACATTCTTTTTTTATTCGTATAGTATTTAATTGTTTTATTATGAGCATATTATTGGTGAGTGTCTTATTTTGTTGAATGAGTTGGTGGTTTCACTGAATTATAGTCTATAGATTTAAGATAATAACCACAAAGTTCTAAAATTAAAGTCATGGAGATGAAATTACCTACCTTCTTTCCTCCTTCAAGTTCAACAAACAACATATTTAATTTTCATAGTTTTAAATCTAAAAATTCATGTAATCAATCAATGGCAGATTTTACCCCTCATAAATTCACATTCATCATGTTCCCTAACATGTACCACAAAATTATTCATGTCTCCTCCTTCCGGCGTTCCCTTGCACCCCCAATGCAATTGCTAATATAGTATAGTATAGTATAATATGGTAATGGTGTAGTATAGTGGATGAGGTTGGTGGAATTACAAACATATCGTGATAGCTCAACTAAATAGGGAGGTGTGAAAGCTATATATATTCCATACACCGACTCCATAAAATAAACGTAACAGTGGACTTTTGCGAAATTGTAACACGAAGTTTCCTCCTTTAACTTTATGTCACTAACGTTCATTGAATATATCCCACGTGGCATGGGTGGAATATATTTGATGTATATATCTCATTGAAACTTCACGTGATTTGTAGCATAGAGAAGGACCTTCTTGTTCACTAAGTACACCTACTTTTGTTTTACGTGAATTCAAATAATGACGACTACTATTAAAAAAGAAACAAAAAGTAGTCCTACGTAAAGCCTTGGCCTGTTGAGACGAATTTCGAGATCAGATATTTGTTGGTATCTTGTTGAAAACTTTATTTTGGTATTCATATTTAGGATTTATAAATAAATATTGTGAAAAAATAATAATAATAAGGTAAATTGAATTTATACTAATTTTTAATGGGAAATATATGGTTAAAAATTTGATTAATGTAAAATTAAGATATTCATTTAGAGTGGCCCATATAAGAGAAACTTCCAAACTTTAATGACATAAGATTCTAAATTGTAGATCTGTTAAAATGAAAGTTTGGAAGATGGTATATGATGGGTCATTTTATACATGTCAACAAAAGAAAGAAAGAAGAGAGAGAAAATGAATTTTGCATAATGTATTAAAAAAATTTAAAAGCAATTAAAAAAAATATATATGACAAGATTTTAAAATTTAATAAAAAATCTTTCGTTTATGATTTTTTTATTATTATATGATATATGAATTTATTATCAACCATTACATATATTTTAAAGGGAAAAAAATTATATCCATAAATACATTGTGCAACTTGTAAGATTTAATAAAAAATATTTAGTGTATGATTTTTTTTTTAATATTATATGATATATGAGTTTATTACAAATATTAAATATATATTTTAAAGGGAAAACATTATATCTATAAATGCATTTTGCAACTTGCAAGATGTGTTATAATCAAGTGAATGCAATATTGTTTTATATTATGTTGTTATCTTGTATTTTAAGATATTTGATGGACTCATTTTAACATTAAATATATTAAGCATTAAGAGGAATCAAAATATTTAGTATGTAATTTTATTTTATTTTAGTTTTTGCATTGTGAAAAAAAAATTGATAGATTTACTCGAGTATTAAAATAAATTTACAATGATTTTTAACAAATGTGAAACTGAAATTCCTAATGAATTTCTAAAACATGTCATTTGAAGAGTTTTACATAAAATATGTGAAAAGTTTAAGTTGAACAAGTTATAGTTGAATTATTTTGTACGACATCAATATTCTTCTTGAAAATTTCTCAGTTGACTTTATGTAAAGTAAAATGGAATTATTACCTCTACCAAAATATGAAGTTGATTGGATTAATGTTCACTGAGCATATAATACATTGTTCTTCTCTTTGACATACTTGATGTCAAAGTCATAAGCTTGAATTTTGCTGACCCACTTCTATTGCCTCCCGTGCAATTGCTTCTGCTCAAGAAAAAAACGGACACTGTTGTGTTCAGTCCTCACCCGAAATCTGTTACCTACCAAATATTGTCAGAACTTGGCCAATGCATGCCTGATGGCCAACGTCTCTTTATCGTATATTGAATACAACCTCTCATGCGTTAAGAGATTCCGACTCTCGAAAGCTATAGGGTGACCTCCCTGCATCAACACTACGCCAATTCCCTCTCCTGAAGCATCACACTCCAGCACAAACAGTTGCATGAAATCTGGCAATGCCAACACAAAACAACTACTCATTACCTCCTTGAGCCTTTTAAAGGCCCTTTGTGCAGTGTTTGTCCGTCCAAAGGCTCCTTTCTTGGTGAGATCCGTGAGGGGTGCTGCTAGTTGAGAAAAACCCTTGAAAAACTTCCTATAGTACGTGAAAATGCCTACAAAGCCCCAAAGTTCTGTCACATTCTTTGGTACCAACCAATCCTAAATGGCCCAGATATTTTCCTTATGGACCCTTGCTCCATCTATTCTAATGATATGCCCTAGGTAGAGTAGCTTTGTAAGTCCAAATTCACACTTGGAGAGTTTGGCATAAAAATGTTGCTCCTCCAAAATGCGTAATACCGCCTCAATATGCTGCAAATGCTCCTCCCAAGTGTGGTTGTAACTGAGGATGTCGTCAAAGAACACCAACATAAAATTCCTCAACTGACCATGGAAGATGTGGTTCATACAAGACTGAAAAGTGGATGGAGCATTGGTTAACCCAAAGGGCATCATCAAGAACTCGAAGTGGCCATAATGGCATCTGAATGTAGTCTTTTGGACAACCCGGTCCCTCACCTTGATCTGATGGTACCCCAACCTCAGATCAATTTTGGAAAAGAACTTTTTTCCATGAGCTCATTAATCCTGGGGGTGGGGTATCGGTTCTTCATTGTCTTCTTATCCAGAGCCCTGAAATTGATGCACATCCACAAAGTGTCGTCCTTCTTCTTCACCAACACCACGGAAGAAGCAAAGGGGCTAGTGCTAGGTTAGATGTGTCCTAGTGCCAAGAGATCCCTTATGGCTCTTTTGATCCTACTGCTTGGATCCCTTATTCTAACTCAATAGTGTGCTTGAACCGTCGGTCCGGTGGCCACCCCGGTGGTATGTCCCCAAAGAATAAAGGCTAGCGGTCTAATATCAACTGCACATTGGGGTGTACAGATTGCCCTGTGACCCCTGCCTCTGAAACACGCAGTTCCACTACCCACTCTATGTCCCCCTTCTGGAAATCTACCTCCATCCAGTGTGCCGAGACTATTTAGGGTGGATATGTGTGCATTCCTCTGATCAACTGACACTTCCCATTATTCTTATCTGTCCACTCCATCTCAAATGTCTCCAAATATATAGTGACCTTTCCCAGCGTAATCAGCCACTGTACACCCAATATCACATTGGTGTCTAGAATGTCTACCACAAAGAAATAATCTGTCACCGTGTAGGTCCTCATGGTTACAGTTAATGCTAGAACATACCTCAAGCACTACATAGTTCTGGCACTTGGGAGTAATATAGAGAATCCATCAAAACTCTCGGTTGGTATGCCCCTCCTTTGCACTAGTTTAGTATCAATGAAGTTATGTGTGGCCTTGCTGTCCACCAACACTGTAGCACGATGTCCTTGGATCGTGCCTCGGAATATCAATGTCAAATACTTGGGAACCCGTCACAAAGATGCAAGGACTCCTCCAGTAGGTGGAAATGCTCCTCCCCCTGTTGGTGGTGGTGGTGGAGGTGGATGATCTCCCCCTGGTGCATCAACATCTGCATCTCCTTCCAAATCCTCATACGCTCCTTCTTTCCCCTCACTATCGGAGAAGAACTCAATGTAGTGTGCCTTTCCCACGGCACATCGATGGCCCAGTGCCCATGGCTCCTGGCAAGTGAAGCATAACTTCCTTTGTCGCAAATTACTCCTGGTATCATCATCCAAAGGCCCACTGCCCTGGTTCCCCTTTGGAGGTGGAATCCTCATGTCTTTCCCCTTCAGCTGAAATGTTGGTTTCTAGTGAAATGAAGCTCTTGCTCTAGGCAAGGCATCCTGTAGATCCCTAGATCTCCCAACTGCGTCCTCAAGTGTAGCTGATCTAGTGGATCTGAATAATCCACATAGAGGCTCTGCCAATCTGTCAACAAACATATACACCCTCCTGGCTACAGACAGATCTAGAACCATCATCGACAACTTTAAGAACTCGGAGATATAAGTCTCTAAGTGTCTTGTCTGCTTGAGTTTGCCTAACCCAATGAAATGGTCCTATGGGTCCCTTCGGTCAAATATCTCTAGAAGCCTCTTGGTGAAATTTGCATATACAGTCACCCCTGCATGACCCAATGTAGAAATCCCATGGAACCAATAGTCGTGAGCTTCCCATTCAAAGGTGAAGCACTGCCACCTTGATGGGTTCTACCTCCGCCATTTGATTCAGCTGGAAATAGATGTCTAACTTCTCCACCCAATCTTTTGTTGTACTCTTGGGAGACCCATCAAAACTAGGCAGAAAAATTATACCCATAGTACGCTGCAGGTCATTTCCCTGCGTATACCATCCTCCTCTGTTATGACTGCGGGGTCTTTGGTTAGCCTTTTTCTGGAAAAAATCTTGGAAGGTCAGATGATCTCTGAAATCCTGGGTATGAGATTGGTATACTGTGAAGTAGTTACCCAGATCCTCCTACTCCTGAGGTCCTCCTGATCCCGTGCCCACTGCTAAGAAGGTGGGCATGGTGCAACACTGCGAGACTTGCGGTACCATTGGTTGCTCCGCCCAATAGTGAGAAGTCCTCGATCCTTCTCCATTTTGGAATCCCCGTGGGATTTCCCTCTGTCGACAGGTCGGTTCTCATTTATTTAATCCCTTTGGCCAACTCCTACACTAATTTTAGGAGGAGATAGCCAAACTCCTTCCTGTCATCTTCTTTTTCCATGGGAGCTTTCCCTTTATCTGCCTCTATTGGAACGCAGTCCCCTTCACCAAATGTGATATCAACTTTGCGTTCTCTGTCTCTGTACCTCCTTGTTCGATCTGTGATGTATTCTCTATCTTTGAATGTCATAGAGCGATTGCTCCACAGGCTGATCCAAGTCTATGAGTTCTGCTACCACTGTAATATTCCAAATAGGAAAACAACAATAATACAAAACAAATAAAAACAATAATGGAAGAATATCAAAACACCATAAATAGAACCAGAAATAGCTGAGCCATTTTATTAATAACGAGGTGGAATAACAAGTAAAACATTGCTAAAAAATGATAGCACTCAAGCCGACAGAGATGGCTAGAATGGCCCTCAAGCTCCCCCACTGAAACACTGCGTAACTGTTGCTTCGCTGGACTCCCTCATTGCACTGCCCCTGCTGGAAATCCTGGAAATGTTGCTACTGGCTTAAAAGGGGTGCATAGATGAGGTTGTTCTGGTGCTCGAAAAATTCTGGGATTTGGACACTGGCCTCTACTCACAAAACGCAGAAAAATCCAGAAAGGATTTCCAGATTGGTAGACCCAGGAAAATCACCCTCCTAGGGCATGAAAACACACTACTACTGGGTATGTAGTGATATGAGTTGAAATGACAAATAAAATGCTACAAAAACTCCCCTGTAGTTCAATTGTTGAAGTGCTGATACCCTCACTAAATTCCAAGAGACAATGCTATGGAGTTTCACCCTCCTTTAGATCTCTCTATTGCTGCACTGCATAAGTCACCAAGTGACTGTGCTGCTCAAGAGGGCTATAGATGGCCTAATGTCATAACACTGAAATTTGATCTCAAGATAGAAGGAATCCTCTCCTGAGCGGGCACTCGAAGTCCCCCGAGGACGAGGTTGGGATTTCCGCTCGGAAATACCTGCGTGCTAAACAACACTGCAGCCTCTGCTAAACAGCGCAAGCGTGCTCAAGTCGTAAATGAAAAGAAATCAAATAACTCAGAATGCTCTCTACAACTGCCCTCACCCCTTTCTTATACTTATGGAACCCTCACACCCCTGGGCCCACATCATAACTGGCTTGCTCTCTTGGTCCTTATCCTCCACCTTGACTGCGTTGTTCACTTGACCTCTTGGCCCCCTCACACTAGTGAAGTGGTTTTATCCTACTAAAGGGATTTATGGGTCCCTCCACCCTCTTATTCATCAATTTAATTAAGGAAAGAAAAAAATAATATTCTAATTAGCTAAAATCTAATTAGGAATATTATAATGATCGTGATACAAATTCAATCATACAACTTTTTCTCTTAAGCCTATTGTCTTGCTAATTTTTTTTTTTTTTCAACATTTGAAGCTATTGTTGCAACCCCACTTCTAGAAAATGGAGCACTAATAGACCCTAAAGAAAACAGAGGAGGGGGACAATATCAGTGGGGGCATACCTCCCTTCCCATTAGATTTTTCCAATTTCTTATGAAGATTGAGCCATGAATTCTATGAAATGAGGAAGACAATGGACTCATGTAGGAAAAACCTAGAATATTGGTGGACAAATCCACATGCACAACATTTGGAATCCCTTCTAACACTACATAATTACCACCATCTACACTCAAGAACATCGTACACCTCCAACCATTAAATGAAATGAGCTCAAATGAAAAGGAAGACATGTTTTTATGGCTCACATGCCTTTTTTACAGGGGGAATTGATAAGGGCATGTGTTGGAAACGTGTTTGGCAAGTGTCTTGTGAAAAGGACACATGTCACACATGTGCCAGACACTTGCCCTCATGTATTGGTGTTCGACACACAAGATACAAGAAAAAAACCTTGTTTGATAGTGTCATGTTACCTAGTTTGTAACTAGGTTGAGCCTAGGCCAAGGCCATCATGTCTGTTGGATGGAAGAACAATCTACCCATAGTGGGATGCTATCACCAGGATTGTGCAAAGCTCAGTGAAGCTTGGATGCCCCATAAAATAGTTTAAATCCCAAAAAGTGACTTCCATCCTCAACCCTCCCCATGAGGTTTGAACTCAATACCTAATAAAACTAAAATTTACTCAAACCAATTAATCTACACCTCATGGGTATTTATGTTTATAAGTTATTAATGAAATTTAAAAAAAAAATTAATTTTTTTCTTACTTGATAATAAACATATATAAATTCTATTCCTAACTTATAGAACAAAGAGTAGTGAGATACTTTATACTTCAATATGGAGAAGATATAATCACATAACATTAACATTAGTAATAAATAATAAATAATTATATATATAATTTTATTATTATTTAATATAAAAAAATAATATATAACTGAAAATTATATTATATAATTAAATTAAAAAAATTGATTTATTAATAATAAATTTAAATTTAAAATAAAATTATATTAATAAAAAGGGTTAAATATCCACCTTATATCATAAGGTAAATTAAATTAAATATCCAAACCTTTAAAATGAGGTTAATAGATTTATGACCCTATCTGTTACCCAACTGACTATCATTAGAATGAAAGCTATATATTCCATACACGGACTACATAAGACGTACCAGTGGACTTTTGCAATATTATAACATGAACTTTCCTCTTATTATGCAATAACTTCATGTCACAAACAAATTAAGTATATCCTACGGGGTGGGTGGAATATATTTGATGTATATATCTCATTGGATCGTGAAACCTCTCGTGTATTGAGGGGCCTTGATCCATCAATACATCTAGACACATGGATTGAAATGGTAACCACATTACCATTAAAAAAAGGGCAGTCCTAGGTGCCCCTCTAGAAGAACTTGGAGATAAGATTATTTGTAGGAATCTTATTCACATTAGTATTTAAAATTGAATGTTATAAAAATTTTTGAATTTAATATATAAATGGAATTTATGTAATATTTGATATTAAATGTATGGTTAAAAGTTTGATTGGAGTAAAACAAAGCATAATATCCATTTCATAACTTTATGTGTGGGAAACTTCCAAATTACTTACTATAAAAGCATGCAACGAAGGCATTTAATCTTTATGGCACAAGATTCTGGTTTACAATTTTGCTACATACTAGAAGATGGTGGATAAGAAGGAGAAAGAAGAGAAAGAAATCTGAATCATGCAAAAAAATATTTCAGAAACAACTTTAAAAAAATTGTAAAGAGATCTCAGACAAAATCTCACAGTTTAATAAAAAAAATACATAGTCCATGAAACTTTTTGATTATATGATATATGAAGTTTTAAAAAATATTAAATATATATTTTAGATGGAAAAAATAAATATGTAAAAAGTACATTGTGCAACTTGTAAAATGAGTTATGATTAAGTAAATATAATATTATTTTATATTATGTTGTTTTTAATTAATAAAAAAACTTTGAAATAATTACAATAAATTTATTTTAATTTTGTAATGTATTAAATATTAAAAGACATCATTTTTTAAGTTTCAAATTTTTTTATAAGCTTTTATATTATTAAAAAAAATGTATTTTGAACATTTTTACTTATTTAGAAAACCAAATTTTTCAACGTGTAAATTTTTTTATAAACTTTTGTATTATTAAAAAAATGTATTTCATATAGAGAATTAAGATAAATTTATATTATTTTTAAAATTTCTTAGTGCGAGACTAAAATTTTTATGATGTGTCATTTAAATAAAGTATGTGAAAATTTGAATTTGAATTAAGTTACAATTAAATTATTTTATAAGAAACCAATATTTTTGAAAAAATTGTTTAATTTGGAAAATTGAATTATTGTTTTTCTTAAAATATATGTAGAGGTTGATTTGATTAGGTTTATTGAGCATATAATAAAATATTGTAGAGATTATTATTGTGAGAGTGTTTAGATTAAGATAACATAGTTTTTTAACTAATTCATGCAAAATTAGAAGGATTCTTGTTGAAATTTTGGTTCAATGAAATTAAAAGATCATTTGTTAGATTTCTATACGATCACTTAAGTGAAATAAATTAAACGCATTAAATCTGAAGTATGATGTTCATTAGAGAATAAAAATATAAATTAATTATTCAAAGAAAAATGAAAAACAACATCTACTCAAATGTCTAACATTTTTTAAGAGACGTGTCACATATATTAACACATTGTCTTTCATTCTTTACAAGAGATAGTAAATAAAAAATATAGAATAAAATGACACAATACATCCATGGAATATCTGGTAAATCTACTCGAAATGATCACTTCTTATTGGCTCAACCACGAAGCGAGGCTTGTAGTCGAAATTGTTGAGAGATTGAACCAAAAATGTTTTAACAAAGGAAACTTGACACATTATCAAAACTTAAAAGAAAAAACAAAAACGGAAACAAAACCAAAACAACGACAACAACAATAATTCATTTTTTATTATAATTAATCAAATAATCATTGTGTTCGGAGTCAACTAACTTTATCAACAATAACACCCATAATAAAATAATCAATGTGTTCGGAGTCAACAAAACTTTGTCAACAATAACACCCTTCCGAGAAGGAATGGAAGTTAAACATGAATCAAATGAAAATTTTCAAAATAAAAATATGAGAAATGGATCTAGTCTAAATCAGTGATTGCAAACTCCCATCCTAATTTTTGAGCGAGAAAAATGAATGTATAAACTTTCAGAGTAATAATAATAACAATAATGTTTTTTAATATAAAAATAATATTTTTTAATATACAAATATATTTTTTTTTAATATAAAAATAATATTTTTTAATACAAAAATATATATTTTTTTTTGATATAAAAATAAATTTTTAATATAAAAATAAATTTTTAATATAAAAATATAATAATTGTACCTTAAGCCACCTTAACATGGTTGGAATTTGGATTCCTCTTTACCTGTTAAATAAATTTTGTTGACGTTTTGGGTCTTTATGTTTCCCATCAAGGAACAATATGTTTAAATTTTTTCCTTTCAACAGTGATGTTTTGATAATAAATTGACCCTTCACCATTAAATGTTTCATTAAAAAATTACCATTCACTAACACAGTTATGTTAAAAATGTTCACATATCTGTCATAAGAAAAAAAAATGATTCCTCTTCAAAGAAGGATTCTTGCTCTTGTTGCATATGGATCAGGGCTTCTTCCAGAGGCGGAAGGTACTCGTCCATATTTTCAACAATGGTTCTAGTAGTCATGGATAGTGTCGACCCTTTTAGTGAAGGGGGGATTTCCCCTTCTTTAGTTAGCTGGTTCAACACTTTATAAGGATTATTGACTCACTTTTGAGGATCAATTTTGTTGGTGCCTTCACCTTTGTTTGGATGCCCTTTCTTGGGAGAGGCTAGCCCTTTTCCTTTATCCAAATTTTCTTTCTATTATGATTGTCTTGATGATTAGTTGTTGGCTTATCTGGTGGGAGCCCTTCTTCTCTTTTGTTGCTACCAACGATCTCCTTCTTCTGTTTTTTTGGATGGCTCTTCTTGATGCTTCTTTTTGCAATTTATTGAAAACTAACCACGTTTATGTCATATTTTTCATTTGAAAGGAAACTGGTCATAATCCACTTCTTGGATGTGAGACCAATTGTCCAAATTCATATTGATTTCCACATGCAACCCTTTATTAAGATCTACCTCCACACAAATTCGGGCACAAGAAACTAACCCATATTATGGCTATGCATGATTGATGTGTTTCCCCAATGCATTCCCAATACTATGAAAAGTGTTCTCATTCTAGCAATGCATAGGAAGAAATGGAAGTTTTACCCTGAGTGGAACTACTAAGGTAACATCAATTTCAAGGTTAAAATCTAGACTTGACCTATTAAAGATATAACCCTTATGCACCCATAAAATATCATCCATTGCAAAAGATCAGGTCTCGATTCCCCTTATTTTCAAAGAAAATGGTAAAAAAACTCTTGTTGCAAAAAGAGGTAAAAACAACTTGTTTTATCATTCGTTTCCAATTATTTTTCCTACCCAGTTCTTAACTGAGTGCAAGGAGGGCAAGATTACCTTAAATTTCCCTACCACACCCCTTTTTTCAAGATGTAAAGCATGTTTCCTAGCCCGAGGAGAAAAAACTTCAACATTTGAGTCTTTATTATATCAAGAGTTAGTAGATCAGGGGGTGGCTTCGATCCCCTAAATTTTCCATTGGAACATTGTGATTTGCACTTTGCTAAGTTGAAACTATGAGAGATATTATTGAGTCTGCTACTATTTCTAGCAAAAATGCTTCATTTTTCAATGTTATTATTATCAAGATATATCAAAACATCATCATAAGAAGCAAAAGAGTGACCATAGTGTACACCAGTACAAAATGGGTAATTAGTTACTAAAAAATGACTAAAATTTGCATATAAATGACTATTTTTCAGTCGGTGTCCAGTAGTAGCAATTTACAATATCTTATAAGACAACAAAATTTTAGTTGTTTTTAGCTTAGTCATTAATTGGTTGTCTCAATTTTATCATCTAGTAGTATATTTAGTAACAAATTTGGTCATTAATTTAGTCATTAATTGCCACAATTAATGACCAAATATACAACACAACATATTACTATATGATCACCCTAAAAAAGCAATTAATGACCAAAATGTTGGTGGTGTTATAAGATACTGTAAATTAGCTATGAATTATAGTCATATATGTGCAAAATTTAATCATCACTTGAAACTAATTAATGACCAAAGAAATAGGACTAAATTTAAGTTGTGTTATAAGATATTGTAAATTAGTTACTAATAATCGTATATATGCAAAATTTAGTCATCATTTGTAATCACAAGTTTATCATTTGCAATAGTCATTTATCTTTTGTTGGAAGTTTCATATTCATTATATAAACAACTAATTTAGTAGTTTATATTCATTTCATTTACTTTCATTAATGATCATTATAAAATACTAATTTAGTCTTATATTCATTTTATTTGGGTTCATCATTAATCAATATAAACTACTAATTTAATAGTTTTAGATTGATTTTATGTGTTCATTATTAATCAATATAAATTAATTAGTATTATTTTGCGACTAAATTAAAAAAATGTCATACACTATGCATGTTCATCTAATATGAAAATGCAAAGTTACATATGTTAATTACAATACTAAATAATATCAAGTGTAACTATAAATAATTTCAACCACGAAAATTGTATTGTATGAAATGTATTACAATATGAGTTTCCAACTTGATATTGGTTGGACTACAATTTACACATGAAATATCGTTTCATCACTACAAAACATTATAGTTGTGTTGCCAAGGCATAGCAGGTGAATTCACCAACTCTGAAGACTTGACCACCACTCTCTATGTGTGTGTCTTATACGAGATATTGGATCTAAGGATATCACTAGACCAATTTTCTTCTCTCTCTCTTTTTTCATTTGTTGCTCCAGTGTTATTGTTCTCCTCTTTCTTCAATTCCTACTTATTGCCATAAATACTGAATTCCTTTTTTGAAAACAAAAGAAGTTACAATTTAGAGTATAAGACATGAAAGAAGATGAAGACTAGAATATAAAATAAATTAAATCATAAAGGATTTATGCAACATATACCTCAACATCAACAATGTCAAAGCCATTTTTCCCTATAAAAGCAATAAACTCGAACAAGTTTTCTTCAGTTGGGTGATAGTGGCCACTATGTGGCCAGATGACTTGTATAAACAAAGAAAATAAAACGTCACTATAGAAAAGAACGCCTTAGTAACTTAGTATTCAACCTCAATCATGTCAACTAAGTTACATGTTAAAAAGTTGAGGATGTAGATAACTTGTGAAAACAAATAATCTGAGGTGTGATGTATAATCCTTAGTCATTTTATTTGCAACAACATTTCATGCTCTAACGCATGAACTTGGTCAAGTATATAAACAACATGTGCTCAAATAAAAACATGAAAGTAAACTTTTCTAATAGTCATGAAAATATTTTAACACAAAACAACTAAAAGTATTTCAATCAATTAAGTGTAATTTACTAATTTCATCTCCAAGCTTTGGTTGTTGTTTAAATGGACATGATACTAAGTATTTTCAATTTCATTGTTAAAATACAACAAAATCAAAAGAACCGTTGAAAATACAATCAAGCAATAAAAAGAGAATATCATGGAATGAACATTGCAATTATAAAAAAAAAATTGTTTACTTGTCCATCGGTGCCTTATCTGGCATTCCTAAAAAAATTGCTTGCTCAAAATAACCATGAGGTGAAAGAATCACAACCTTTTAATTAATATATCTTTAATTAATTTAATCAAGACACATTTGAAGAAACTAAGCTCAACATAATATATTGACCTATAATTATTATATATATTTAAAAAAAAAATGAAGTGTGGTTTGCCATTTCTTTGAGTAGAATTTTGTTAATTTCTTAGGACATGCTACTTCGATGATTTTTAAATAGAGTCATGGCTAATAGGCATTGAGTGAGATTTCAAATTGAATTAAATATAATATGTATTTAATTAGTTTAGATTTATTTTAGTTTTCGATTTACTAATTGTTTAGAGGGATTAAATCTCTTTTCATATTTTTTTAAAGAGACATATATGTATTTATTAATATTAAAAAACAAAAATGAAAGAAGTCCCAAAACCCCTATAGATGATCTAAATTACATCAAATACATATTTGTCAAAGTAAACTCAGAGTTTACTAGTATGTGAGGAGTGCACCAATTGTTACAAAAAAGTTTACAACGGTAGATCCATACACTTACAAAAATCCATGCTACAAAGCAAGGAGGGAGAACAATACTAGCTACAAAACCAGAGAGGCTTGAAAACTTAGAGAAGTCACCTAACGTTTCCACCACCCTCATCAAGACCACGAGGGAGACAGGCTCTTTTGCCACCAAAGAGAGAAGTGCCTGGTTCATGCACTCCATTTAAATTTCTATGTTTCGCGAGTGAAGAGACCTCCATTGTAGCAACCATTTCTGAGAGGAGGAGAATTTCCTCCTTTAGGTCATCCATAGTATCCTCTGTTTCCACCCGCAGAGTCAAAATATTATCCTCCATGAACAACTAAAAGGAACTTCGTTATTGTTCCACCATGTTCTCAAGCCTATTTATTGAAGCCAACAATGTTGGTGCAAAAATGACCATACGTTCTATCACATCTGCAAGTTCCATATAATCTTGAGAGTTTGTCATCCTGATAACAGGGAATAAACTTACAAAGTGATGGGCCATGGATTGGAAAACTAAACCACCGTGAACTTCTTCCAAATTACAACGAGGGAGAGTAGAGGGAAAAGGAATTGTTAAAACAAGACAGGTTTGATCCTTACATGAGCCAACCTGTAATGATAAGGCAACAATCCTCATTTCTAAGCCAGTGTCACTGAATCTTTTTGCAAATGGGACATTATGGGGCAAGTGAATTAAAATTTTAACCAACGGAAGTGCACTAGCTCCCATGTTCCACCAGAAATGAAGATAATTCGGGCAGTGGTTCATTAAGTAGAAATGATTGGGGTTTTAGTGAAGCACTTTGGGATGTGTCCACATGAAACTTCCCATTAACCATTTGTTTCCCTTGATACAATTTCAATATCAAAGATGGAAATGAATAAGTTCAAGGAGGGAGATCCTGACTACCCACCTTATTAGAGTCCTAAAGCATCATTAGCCCACCTTGTCGTAATAAATATTTGATATTGCTTTGCATATTATGGGATTGGGATGAAACTTGTCCTTTGATTAAATATGAGACCCCCTTGAGCCATTGAGGATCCTCTTATTTTCTAAAGATTCGGCCTCTGAATTCAGATGGCGAAGAATATGAAAAACATTAACCCATTGGAAATGTGACAAAAGGGAAAGAATCCGTTGACTAGTTGCAGTTGATTCCTCAGTGATGGATAATTTCTACTTTGTAAATTGTCGAATAACCAACGCTGAATCTCTAAAGATATTTAAATTTGTTATTTTATGATCCAATATGATTTTAAGTCCTTTCCATAAGGCTAAGAACTCGACATGGTTATTGATTGTTTTTCTTATTCTCCAGGTGAATTGATGCACCATTTTTCCACTGGGACAAAAAATGATCTCTCTTGCTCTTTTTCTATTTTTTTTTTCATTTTAAAAGATGAAAAGAGGTTGAGATTTGATTCCTCTTAGCACTTGATAGATCTCGAGTTAAGATATATATATATATATATATATATATATATATATATATATATATATATATATATATATATATACATATATATACATATATATATATATATACATATATACATATATATATATATATATATATATATATATATATATATATATATATATATATATATATATATATATATATATATATATATATATCATTGGCAAAATTATAGGTTGTCCAAACCTAGAGCCCAAAAAATATCAATAGTAAATTGACTATTTTACCTCAATTTTATTTCAAATATTAATTTTACCTTTTTTTAAAATGTAATTTGACTAAGTCAAAAAGTTTACATAACATAAGAGGACATGACAAGACATTACAACATCTCTTCCATACTAGGCTAGAGAGCATGAGATTTGATCCCTTTAATCTCTTGGATAGATCCAGAGTTATGATGGATCTAGGTTGGTTTGTTTCTCCTTTTAAATAGGCTATATTCCACATGAATACCATGGGTCAATAACATTGGTTCTCATAAACCCGAAGCTCAAAAACCGGTAATAACTTGACTGAGTAAAATTTATCTTAACTAAAATAATGAATAAAATATTTTTATTATTTTAGTTTGAAGTTATTTTTTTTAACATAGTGTTTTATTATTATTATTATTATTATTTTTATGTACGATATGACATTATGAAAATGATTTATTAATCTACATTTATTGTTAAAGTATAATTTGATTTTTATTAAGTGGAGTTATTTTTTGTGGTTGGGCGGAATGGCTTGCTTTTATCTTCTTCACTTAGATTCAAATCCCCACTAGTGACATGATGAACTATAATGCCTTAATAATTATTGTTGTAATGACTTTGTTTCTATGAATATTATTATATCAGCTTTGAACCTTGTGAAATCTTAAGTGAGTATACTTGTGGGCTCACCTAGTACTAACAACCTCACTCTAGCCCTCTAAAAAAAGTAAAATAAAATAATAATAATTAAGTTATTTTAAATATAGGTTTTTTTTTCTTTGTAAGCTTAGGTAGATCCTTTCCATTTTCTATTAATTTAAACCGGGCATCAAATATACAAAAATTTAGACCTCAGCTTGCACGTAGGAAACCAGGTTTGTTGGCCATCTAAGTGCAAAGTATGTCAACCAAAACATAAACAATCTTAATAGCCTATAAAAAATATGATGATACTTAATATCTAAGTCTGGAGTTACAAATACTAACATTAACAGAAGAGTAATAGCTGCTAAAAAAGAAACTAATAACTTTAAACATGATATCCTTAATCATCTTCTGACTCCACAGGAGCAGGGTCTTTGGCACTAGACCCAGGCAATTCAACTTCAACCTGCTGCATGGACTTGATATCCTTCTCCATCCTTCCTAATCTAGCATATTCATGTAACTGTCAGAGATTAATTTCCTGAATATTTCTGTTAATATTAGCCAGAGTAGATTCCAGCATGGAATCTGCTATCGCTTGAGTCGACATGATTGCCTTTGCTAATAAACATTTTACCACCCAGTAAGTTTTGATTGACTGTTGAAATAGATAAATGCGGCCTCGGGTGTGCCTAGGGTCAGCCACCACATTCTGCATATCCTCTAATGCCATATCATCTTCCGTATCCAATTTTTTTATAGCCTCACTTTCCCAACCATAAATGCGAGTTCGAACAAAATTAGGAACCTATGATGCAAAATTTTGCACAAGCGGCTCTAATAGTTGCTTCGTTGATTTTCTTCCTCTTTTATGAGGCTGCTGGGAGATTGGCTGCTTGCCTTTGTCTCCCTTTGGCTTTCTTCCGCGTGTTTTCTTCACCATCTTTGAGCAACCAAGAAGGAATTCAGATGCTATCAAGCACACAACATAACCATGACAAAGACAAATCATAAACCTAAAAACATTTTGAAAACCAGTAGACGGACCATTTCCATAACCCAGGTTAACCGAAGCGACGAGAATTGGACCCAGAACCAGAACCCATAAATCATAACAAAGACATCAGGGGATATTATTCTTCCTCTCATACGTAATAGCCTTCGTCCTATGAGGGATTCTATAAACCAACTAACAGGCATGTATGTCCCTCCCAATTTCCCACAGCACCCTACTGTCAAAAAAATAGGTGAAAGAGAGACAAAAGAAAACCCATCCCACCAGCATGAGAGTCCTAAAACTTACATGAATGAAAACAATTTGGTCTTTAACCATGGGACATTGCACGATATTGAACCAAATTCTACCCAGATTCCTACCCGAGTTAATTTTATGAACTGGCAAGCAAAAGACAGAAACTACAACATAGGCCAACTGCCCAACAATTGTAAAAGGAATTTTTAAGAAACCAACTAGAAACCCCAAAAGGACACAATGCCAGCAACCAACACTTGAATCTTTCAGCATTTATGGTTTAAAATCGCCATGAGTACGAAGCATGAGATAGAAACAGGTATCAAAGACAATATCCATCCTCCCCAATCACAACATTCTTTCTTCAATAAATAAAACCAATTGGTAGGCAAGAGAACGAAAAACCACCAAACAAATTTCTGCATGCACCTAACTTCAATATCTATCAGCATTTGCTCAGACCAGGACCGACCAAAACCCCATTCAAACAGGTAATCTAAAAATGCCATGACTACTTTACGCATTCGACGATAATCTGAAACCTTCGGCACAGAAGAAGGATATGATGATACATACCAATTTACCTCCTGAACCGTCACCTTGTATCTTCGCTTCTGTTCACCCTTGAACGCTTCATAACAACCTTCCCAGAAAATCAACATAACGAAAAACATTCCCTATCCATGTATATTACCCTTCTGCCGGTGCTTTTCCCCAAGATCCCCTGACAACCGTGCTGGCTTTCCCAGCTGGAAACCACACCAAACTCTCCACATTTATTTTGTTAGGTGATGGGTGTCCTTTCGACCCAACCACCGACCCACCTCCTGCATGCGGTGGCCACGTGGTGTCCTTCCTCCCCACGCAGCAGGACCTGCCAACCGATGCCACCGACGTTACACCCTGATCGGGGAATGATATGTTCCCTTCTTGCAGAATTCTGATCCTCTTCTACAATATTCCAAAGATCAGGCACCATTTCTTGCAGCTCATGTCGCCATGGCCGATCCAGAAACCCATCAGCATTTTTGCACGCCCAGTTCGCCAGACAATCCACCACTTTGTTGCCTTGTCTTCTCACATGAAGAGGTATGGTGTATGGAATTCTTCCCAAAGTTTTCTTAATTTCCTGCACTAGTCATGCAGTTCTCCAACTTTTACTGATAACCTCCCAATTAGTCCCTTGTTGAAGCTTTCTAATAATACTAGTTGCCATTGCTGAATCCCCCTCGATTTCCAGTCGATTGTAGTGTTCACGTCTCGCAATATCCAATCCTAATTTTACCGCTATAAGCTCTGCCTAATTATTCATGGCATAGCCTATATCAATGGAAAAAATTCGTAAGATTGTTCCTGTACAGTCTCGGAAAATACCTCGAGCACCTGCTTGGCCTAGATTCCCTTTCGACGCCCCATGAACGTTTAGTTTTATGAAGCCCGAATGTGGCCTGTCAAAACTATTTCTTATGGTATACCTAGGTGGTGGTTGTTTCCACAATGAGGGAACAAGCATTTCTTCCTTCAAGTTTAAATGATGAAGTATTCTCCCTTCGAACCCCTATACTACCCAGTTATCATGCTCCCATTTTTCAGTTAGGATAGTTTCTCTTATTCCTTTTAATGCTATATTCCATATTTCTTCATTTGTTAACCTGCGGGCTTGAAAGATCCTTATGTTCCTTTCTTTCCACTAGGACCATAATAAAAACCCCATCGCTAGTTTCCATGATCTGTTCATCATTGGACTCTGATAACCTCCCTTTCTCCATTTTTCAATTGTTTGACGGAGGATATATTTGTTTCTATATGTTTGTTGAAACAGAGTATTTAAATTTGACCACATTTGTTCAGCGACGTTACATGTATTGAGAAGGTGTTCCACGTTTTCTTCTCCCTCTGCAGACATCACACAGCTTGACATCCCATGCATTCCCCGTTTTTGTAATTGATCCCAGGTGAGGATCCGCCCATGCCCGACTAGCCTCAAGAAGTGTTCAATTTTAGGCCAGTGTTTAAGAGACCAAATTTTCTTCCACATCGAGTTATCCAGAATTTGATTTTGATTCGCTTGCAACTGATAAGCTTCTTGAATTTTGAACATTCCTCTTGGTCTATATCCCCATCTCAATATATCATGACCTGCCTGAATTGGAATTTTCCTTGTTTGAAGCTCTTTTGCAAAATTTCCCCATTGCTGCGTATCTGGAGCTTCCTGCCACTGCTGTTTTTATTTCCATCTCCTCCAAAATTGATCATTTTGGTCCTCCCAGTAGTGATTTACTTCCTTACACCAAAAGGTTTCGTGGAAACAGGAAAATCTATGCCAAGTCTAGCCTTGTAAACAACGTTTCCCGCTGCTGCCAGGAATCTTCCCAAAAACTTGCCAAATTTCCTTCTCTTATCTCCCAAAAACTGTGAATCCTTATCAAGTGCCTGTTTCCTGCTGCAAGGTTCCATATCCCTAAACCTCTCTGAGTGTTAGGCAAATTTAGACATTCCTTTACTGTCTGAGGCATATTATATTTCCTTTCCCATATGCGCTGCCATAACACGAGCCCCCCTTGCAACCACCACCACCACAATTTGGCTCCCATTACTTGATTAAGAGTAAATGGATCTCTAAGCCCTAACCCACCTTTTGCCTTTGGAAGAGTAAGTTTATCCCAAGCAAGAAGTGCCCATTTCCTCTTCTCCTGAGCCCCTTGCCAGAGAAATTTTTTAAACAGCCTTACCATGTCCTCACAGGTTTTCTTTAGGAAAGCCATACCTAACAGATGGTAGATAGGGATAGCTTGAAGAACATATCTTAAAATAATAACCCGACTAGGCATATTGAGAGCCCTGAAAGACCAGTTAAGCGTTCGCTTTTGAATTCTATTAATAAGAGCTTTTCAACCACTAGTTTTCAAAGAATTCTCAGAAAACGACATACCAAGATATTTCGAGGGTAAGGTTCCCATACTAAACCCAAGGGTCCTTGTAAGAAAACTTTTAGATTGGGGAGTCGTATTAAAAAGGAAAACATTTGATTTTTATTTATTAATTTGAGTACCCAAAGCATCCATGAACAAGTTCAAAATCTCCAAAACTGCTTTACATTCACGAAGAGTGGCTTGACAAAACAACATTATATCATCAACAAATTGTTGATGGGACAGAGTTAGATTCAGACCCCATAGGTTAAGACCTTTTAAAACACCTTCATGAGCTTTCTACTTAATATATCTACCCAAACCTTCAACAACTATGATAAACAGGAAGGGGGATATAGGATCGCCCTGTCTAAGGCCCCGAGAAGCTTTAAAAGAACTTGAAGGAGACCCGTTAACCAGGATAGAGAAATGAGGAGAGGTAATAAACGATAAAACCCACTGCACCCATCGTTCATCAAACCTAAGGAAAGTAAAATCTGCTGAAGATAATTCCAGTTTAAGCTATCATAGGCTTTTGCCAAATATAACTTAATAAGCATTCCTTTAGCTTTAAGATTACGAAGAGAGTGAATGGCCTCCTGAGCTGTCACGATTCCATCTAAAATTTGTCTGCCTTTGACAAAACCTGTTTGCTCTGGGGATATGAGAGTTGGCAGGATTGGTTTAAGGCGATTCACCATAACAATAGATAATATTTTATAAATAACATTACATAAAGCTATAGGATGAAACCTAGAGGGAGTATCACACTTATCATATTTAGGGATCAAGGTAAGAAAGGTAGGATTAAGACCAAGGAATACTTGACGAGTTCGGCGAGACTCCTTAGCTAACTCCACAATATCCTTCCCTAAAAAATGCCATGAGGCTTGATAGAATTCAGCAGTAAAACCTTCAGGCCCAGGCGCTTTGTTCTTAGGCATCTCCTTTACAATCTCTTCCACTTACAACATTCTAATTTCCCTGAGAAGCACTAAGTTTTGTTCCCTACTAACAATACCTGGAATGAATTGTTTTATCCGATCAATTGCAATAGATCTATCATGATTTGGCTCTCTAAGAATTCCTTGAAAATGATTGACCAACTCCTTTTCCAAATCCTGATGCTCAACCAAACGATTCCCTCCGGAGTCTTTAAGCGAGAAAATCCTATTATGTTGTTTACGTTGGACCATAGCTTTATGAAAGAAACTAGAGTTTCTTTCCCCTTCATGAAGCCATTGTATCCGGGATTTCTGTTTCCATAATATTTCTTCTTGCATTCTATGCTCCTCTAATTTGTTAAGCAACCTCCCTTCTTCATTAATTAAATCAGTTGTCCTTCCTGTTAAAATCATTTGCTGTTGTATTTGCTGCATGTGCCCTTGGAGTTTGTTCTTCTCCTTATGAATGTCACCAAATTCAGCTTTATTCCATTTTTTAATTTTGTGCTTTAGCTCCTTTAGCTTCAGTTGGAATGTGTGCATATGGTTTCGTCCTTTCAATCGACTTTCCTCCCACCAGCCTCGGAATTTCAGTATAAAGGTTGGATCTCTAAGCCAGAACCCTTCAAACCTGAATGGTCGTTTCTTTTGCTGTTGTTTCATGTCCACCTCCAGATGGATTTGCCAATGGTCTGATCCTAGGCTAGGTACAATAGCTATCTCATAAAACAGATCCAAACTCACAAAATCCTCTGAGACCAAAAATTGATCAAGACGAGAAGCAATTTGGTGTATCCCTCCCCTTCAATTATTCCACGTAAATTTACCATTATTAGTCGGAACATCCGCCAATTGTGTGTCCGTTATGAGGTCAGTGAATTCCTCCATCTGTTGTGTAAATCTACCAGTTCCCCCTTTTCGTTCATCTATACTAGCCACCACATTAAAATCTCCACCAAAAACCCAATATTTATCTAGATTTATGAGTTTAAGATTTCTAAAGTTTCTAAAGAAATATTGTTTATCTCCTGGAATAGTAGGACCATATACCGAAGAGACAGAGAACCATTCCTTAGTTCTTATCAGTCTAAATCTTCTCGTTATGATTTGAGGCAACCCAATCCAACCATTTGCCTCCATTTCTGCTGGATTCCATAAAATTTCTATACCCCCCGCACTCCGATTAGCATCAATTGCTATCACTTCATATCGAGGTTTTAATCTACAAGCGATTTCTTCCAAGCATTCCCCATAAAATTTAGTTTCCTGAAGGAGAACAATTTACAGTTTTTCCTTTGTCAGTATTTCTTGTAAATGTCTCTATTTGCCTTTACTATTAAGGTCCCTTATATTCCAGGAGAGAACTATCATTAAGTAGGTTTATTTATTATCTGGAACATCGTTGAGATCAGAGCGATATGTCCAGAGTTAACCAAAATTTCCCCCACCAGTTGAATTGATTCTTGCAACGTCTTCCTCCCTCTTTTCTTCCCTAGTTTTGTCTTCAAAGGTACCTCTTGACCTACCTTTTGAGGTATAGATTGCTAAGATGACTGTTGACTAGGTAGTTCCACTTCACGTCATGCCTGAATTGTTAAATATTGCTCAAAGGTCTCCTTGTATAAAATTTTTTGATCTTCAGGGATAAACCTATCATCCAAATTTTTCCATTCTTGTAATAATTGTTTCATGAGTAGTTCCTCTTTACTAAGATCCTCCTTCATCATATCTATCTCCATTTCTGCTTGTTCCATGTTGTCTTGCTATTCCTCCTGTTCTAAACCCTCTAAGGGGGCTTTACGCTTAACATTCACCAGTTTTGCAGTAATAATAGGTGGTATTTCCTCATTCATGACATCTATTTCTTTTTCCTCCTCGACTTGCTCTTGTAATACTTCATATCTATTTTTACTTTGCCTTGAATTTTTTCCTGCAGTTGAGGGTTTCCTTGTGGTCGCTCTTGTTTTTTTATTATTAGTAACCGTTTGAAATCCTTCTTCCTTCTATTCCTCTGCCTCTGCGGCTTGCTGCTTTAAGGATTTTTCTGCATCATTTAGAGGGCAGGTTTTATACAGGTGACCGTATTCATGACATCTTCTGCATTGAAATGGAATATGTTCATAATCTAACAATTGCTGCTAGACTTCTCCCGCATATTCTAATTCAATTGATTCAGGAAGGGGTTTTGATATATTCATATATACACATATCCTCGCAAAGGATGTATATCTTCCCCTTCTAGTAGTTTCCGCAATCTTAACAAACCTACCCAATGAGTTCCCTATACCCTCCATAATTTCCAAATCCCAGAAATCCATTGGTAATGCAAAAAAATGGACCCAAACAGGGGTGAAGAGGAACTGATCCTTGTCAGGATTATAACATTCTTCCCAATGTCTTAGGAACAGGCCCGCATTTTGATAAAAGTACGGACCCCCTTCAAAAACCCTTTCCTTGTCCAATAAATTAGTAAAAATAATTGTAAAAAAACCTCTAGCACCAAATTTAATATCTAAATGCCCCTTTGGATGCCACTTAATGTGAATCCACTTGAGTAAATCCTTTTCAGTAGGCCAAATCCCTATAAACTTACAAATAAGAGCATGGTCTTTCATATAACCTCTATAATGATCTAATTTATTCGAGGGAATTATAAAATAGGGTTTTTTAGATGATTTAGGCAAACACTGACCCCTTTGTTGCGCCTACCATTGTGCCCTGAGAACCGGTCCTGCATTCAGACCCGTAGCTTTATTATGCCCGCTACTCTCTCCTGATGTGACATTCTTGTAGGAGGGGATCTCTCCCCCCCAGATGTTGCATCCATCTTTTCTAGCCAGAGCCAATGTCCCTCCTCTGTCTCCGTTGATAGATGCAACAGGTCCTATAATCAAACCCTAGAACAACACCATTATCGTAAACCCTACCCTGACCTTCCTTCCGCTCCAATCCCCCTTATTGCTTATTTTTGAAACATTCCAGAAAGAAAATAACTTGTTTTTAATAGGTTTGGTAAGAAAGATAAAAAAGAGTTTAATATCAAATTCTATTTAGTTTTTAAAGATTATTTATGAAAGACAAGTCAAGGATCTTGGATCTTATGAGTTTCCATTGAAGCTTTCTATGAATTGTCTAAATACTTAGGCATGTTTGGATTACTTTTGAGAGTTATTTTGGATGCTTTTTTTTAGAGAAATAAACTACGAAAGAAGTTTTGGATGTTTCAAAAAAATTTCCACAATTTATTTCCATAAAGTTTAGAAAACAATAGGACTAATTGTGAAAACCTTCACACTTTGAGTTATCTTTGATTTTCTCATAAAAGGAAATATGGTAAAAAAATAGTATAGCTTTGAGTATATGAAGCACCATCTTCTAGAGTTATTGTCCAAGGCTCAAAGCACCTCTTGCAAAAGTAGTCATTTAGGTCTACCTTGGGAAATTAAACAAAGAAGTTGTTACCATACTCACTCAAGTTCCAATCCTACTTGTGACATGTTTGCCCCTTGTGGGTCAATTGGGGTTGGAAAGGTAGTGGTAACCTCACCCTCACTTAAATTCTTGAGAATGGTATGATATGTTTCGAAACATTTAGCTCCAAGGGTTAGTTGAATTGATTAAACCATCTATTCATAACATGTTGTCAATGGGGAGGCCATAGTTTGTAGATTCAAATCCAATCTAGTCCCTCAAGATTATTAGTGATTATTGTTACTGAGAGTTGATTTTCTCTTCACTTAAATATTGTGGAAAAGAGTGAGGGATCCCATGTGGTTTTCCTTGAAATATATATAGATACATTTCTTTCACTCCCCTACATATTGAACGTTTCAAGTGAGGAAGTTGTACTGTGTGAATGTGCTATAAATTTCGATATCTTCCTTAATTTTTCAAATAAAGAACAATATTAGTTACAAGTCAAAATATTAACTCATAAAACTCAAATAAAATAAATTATGTGACTTCCTTACTTATTATTATGAATTTTTGAAAAAGAGTTATTAAGCGTAGAGAACAAAACTGAAATAATTAACCAATAATACCACAACAAAACTAATTAACCAACCATTCCAACAAAATACATGAATTATAGACACATTATTATTTATCTTGAAAAAAAAAATAGATATAAATAGATTTATTCTCTACCAAATTCAACCAAACTAACCAAATAAACCTCCACCACTCAACTTTAAGCTTATTAAAATAAAACCCCAACCCAACCTATTCAAAAACTTCATTACATTAAAACCCGCAAATACAAAATTATGGATTAACAAATCATGAGCCAAAAAAACACGAGTATTAACCGAACACAATAACTTATTTACTGAGTCAAAATTAACATAACAAAAATTATCTGTAACTTATTTACCGAGTCAAAATTAACCTAACAAAACTTATCAATCCATGAACGAGTTAAATGGATAATGCTCACTTAAAATTTTCTCTACGTCGTTTTCATTTACTCCTTTATCATAGGTCAACATTATTAATTTGTAACATGTAATACTTTGCTAGAAAATTGAAAATGTCCATATATAAGTTGATGTGTATAATAATATTCTTGAAAATATTATAATAATAATAATTTAAAGGAATAATAATAATTTAAAGGATTGGGTTTTAGTTTTGACACTTAACATGTCAAACCTTCCTCGTATAAAATGTTGGATATTCCACATGCTATTGAGCCCGATTTTCTAAACCAACATTTCCACAATAAGGCAGATTCGTACAATGGGTTGTTTAATTTTAATGCAAAAATTCATAGTGCCAAGGTGGTAATATAAACCCTGTGTAGTAATGTAATATATAGTCAAATATCAAATATTAATGTCTCATGATTAATTATGTTTAAGAATTTCTGGATTTCGATGAAAGGATATTTATGTATGATAGTTCATCACTATAATGGGAATGGAAAAATTGAAAGGCAAAAGTTGAAGTTATAGACCAACTGGTGATACTATTGATCAAACAAATAAAGGAATCTAAATCATTTTTAAGTTAAAAAAATAGATTTTTTATAATGTAAAGATGTAAATAATTATAAATTTAAGTTAAAAAGAGTGATTATGTATATTATAAAGATATGAATAATTATGAAACTCATGAGATGTAGGGTATTCACGATGTAAAAAGTTATAAACGAGACATGGTTTATTAGGAGTTGATTATGGAATAAACAAGGAGTTTGAGTTGATTGATTTTATCCATTATGATCATACTTATTTTTATTAAGCACATTTCCATAAGGAAGTGTTTATAAGTCCATGTGAGAATCTCTAACGAGCCTAAGCATTGATGATAGACTATATTAAAAGTGAGCAAAGTCAATTAGAAAGAGACGTAAAATGGAATATATGTGTGAGGAATTATGATAAACCATGAAATAAAAGGAAAATATCTAGACAATTTTTATGAACTTAACATTATTCAAATGGAGCAATAATAAATTATGGACTTAAAAACAATTATTAAACTATTTAAAAGAAAAATTGCAACAATTAAATAATTGCACCATATAAATGTGTAGATTTATCATTTATGTATAGGAGGATGGACATAAGTTTAAAGTGTAAATTATTTACATTATAAATGTAAAAATAAATAACTAAATAGATTCACTATTATAATATTTATAAAAACAAAAGGAAGATAAAAAATAATGAGAGAAATTACACATCCAAGTTTAAATTATACATACAAACCCAAACTAATGGATGTCTCTAATGAGCACTAAGACCTAATTGTATGTGTTGATAACATGATATGAAATATATAGGAGGAGGAGGAGGTATATGTTCCATACACCGACTCCATAAAATGTAAGTAACGATGGACTTTTACGAAATTGTAACATGAAGGGCAACTCGAACTACATTGCTTGGAAGGACAAGATGGAGGTGGTAATCGAAGATAATGGCTTGAAGGAATTCATTGAAAAATATGTTCCTAAGCCAGATGCTGCAGATGCTTCCAATATTGATGCATGGAAAAAGAAAGTGGAAAAGGCGAGGAGGATCCTGTTGGAGGGAGTACGAGATCACATTGTCTTAAGCCTCCATGGGAAAGCCACACCATATGCTATGTGGAAGGCTTTGATGGATCTATTCCAAAGCAGTAGCGACCATAGGAAATTGGCGCTCAAAGATAAACTCAGGAAGATCAAGATGGAAAAGGGCGAAACCATTCCAAAGTATCTCACAAAGTTTGTCCAATGTTGGGATGAAATGGGGAGTGTGGGAATAATAATCGCTGATGATGATTTGGTGAGATTGGCTCTCCTAGGAATTCCTAAGAGTTGGCACAGTTATGAAGACTCTGTCAATGGATGGGAAAAATTTCTAGATTGGGAACGACCGTGGTTGGATCTGGTGCAGGAGGAGTTCAAGTGAAACACCAAAGATGGCTCTTCATCAAAGCATGATGATGAAGAGGATTGTGATTTGGCTGCCAAGGCGAAGAAGGGGAAGGGGAATAAATTCCAGTCTAAATCTGAGTATAAAGGCAAGAAGCAAGACATGTCCAAGGTCAAGTGTTTTCACTATCACGAACATGGGCATTTTTCTACTAACTGCCCACAAAAGAAGAAGAACAAGAAGGTTGCTGGAGCTGCAGCTGGTGAGGCCCTTGCCTCGAAATTTGAGCTTTAATTCTCCTTGATTGCATGCATGGTGTCAAGTGCATTGGGATTGGTTTGGTATTTGGATAGTGGTGCTTCCTTTCACATGATGGGAGATAAGGAACTTTTCAGTGACTTAGACGTGAAAGATCTCCATATGCATATTGAGATGGGCGACGACGGACAGTACAATGCTATCTAGATTGGTACCATTACCTTTCAAAGGGAGTCAGGTAAACCATTTCAATTAAAAGATGTGATACATGTATCAGGGCTGAAGAAAAATTTGGTCTCAGTCGCAATATTGGAGGACATAGGCTATGATGTTGTTTTTAGTGATGGAAAATATTTCCTGCGACATAAAACAATAGGTCAAGCCAAGAGGATATGGATTCAAGTTAAGAATCTCTAAAAGCTGGAGGTAAATGGTTGCACTGCCATGGTCGACAAGGTGGAGAAAATGGTGAGCAGGGATGAGGGCAAATTATGGCACAGATGATTGGGACATTTTCATCATGGAGCCTTGAAAGTCATGCATCAAATATCTACTGGACTTCCAATGGTAACACTTGCTCAGTTAGATCAGTGCAAGGGTTGCACCATGGGAAAGTATGTAAAGTCCACCTTTCATGAGAAGAAGAACTGTGCTTTGGGGATCCTTGAGAGAGTTCACACATACTTGTGTGGGACATTCTCGGTTGCTTCAACAGCAAAACATAAGTACTATGTAATATTTGTTGATGACTTTTCTCGTAAATGTTGGATCTTCTTCTTGCAGAAGAAAGATCAAACATTCTCTAAGTTCTCTGAGTTTAAGGCATTATTGGAGAAAGAGTCAAGGAAGCAAGTGAAGGCTCTTAGGAGCGATAATGGTGGAGAATACATCTCTAACGAATTCAAGAACTTCTGTGGAAAAGAAGGAATTCGAAGAGAACTCACAGTGCCTCATAACCCACAACAGAATGGGGTCGCGGAGAGGAAGAACAAAACGATCGTGGGTGTAGCACGAGCGGTGTTACATGATCAGGGCCTACCAATGCATTTGTGGGTGGAAGCATGCAACAATGCAGTTTATGTCTAGAACCATTGTCCTAATAGAGTATTTGGCATGAGTACACCTGAAGAATATTTAACTGGTAAGAAACTAGATGTTTCACACTTTAAGATTTTTGGCTCATCTGTTTATGTGCATGTGACCATGGACGCCAAGAAGAAGCTGGAGCCAACTGCTGAAGTTGGGATTTTTGTGGGGTACACAGAAACACCCCATAATTATCGTGTGTATTTTCCAAACAACAGAATGACTGTTGTGCGATGGGATATAAAATTTGATGAGGGGAAAGCCATGTGATTGTCACTTGACAGGGAGCTGGATTTTCATGCGAAGGGGGAACTGATGGTTCCAAAAGATGAGTCTCAAGATGTGGATCAACCACATGAGGAGGTTCATGGAGTGGAGGAAGCCACTCATGCAGAGCCATCCATTAGAAATGGAAGAAAGTGCACCACGGAAGCTGATAGGCTAAGACTTGATGCTGCAGAGAATGTAGGATCCCATACTTCACAGCGAAGATAGAGATAGTCTCCTGACCGATTTACTAGATACATGGCTCTTATGGGCAAATGTATTGTGACTGAACCATCTTCCTTTCAGGAAATAGTGCAACAATATACTTGGTTTGATGCAATGGTGGAGGAGTATGAATCCATTGTCAAAAATAGTGCATGGGAAATTGTCCCAAGACCGGTTGACAATAAGTGGTAGGTTCAAGATGGATCTACAAGGTAAAGCAAGCTGCTGATGGGAGTGTGGAGAAATAAAAGGCCAGATTTGTGGCCCGGGGTTTCTCACAAATTGAGGGGATAGATTATGATGAGACTTTTGCGCCTGTTGCAAGGTACTCTTCCATAAGGACCATCCTTGCACTCTCAGCGCAGATGGGCTGCACATTCATCAGATGGATGTGAAAATTGTGTTTCTCAATGGGATCATTGAGGAAGAGGTGTACATAGAGCAGCTTGAAGGTTTCAAGATCTTCAACAATGAGTCGCATTTGTGCAGACTCAAAAGAGCATTGTATGGGCTGAAGAAAGCACCTTATGCTTGGTACACTCAGATAGACATCTATTTCACCGAACTGAGCTTCACCAAAAGTGAAGTAGATGAAAACCTGTACCAAATTGGGTTTTGAGGGTAAGATTTTAATCATTGTTCTTTATCTTGATGATTTAATATTGACTGGTGATGAGAAGCTGATATACTCATGCAAGGAGGATCTTGAAAGGGAGTCCGAAATGAAGGATATGGGCCTCCTTCATTATTTCCTTGGATTGGAAATATGGATCCCTTTCATCTCTTGATAGATTTAGAGTTAAGATGGATCTAGGTTGGTTTTGTTTCCCCTTTTAAATAGGCTATATTCCACATGAATACCATGGGTCAATAACATGGGTTCTCATAAACCCGAAGCTCAAAAGTCGGAAATAACTTGACTGAGTCAAATTTATCTTAACTAAAACAAATTAATAAAAAATAATAAAAATAACTTAGAATGTTTATTTTTATTATTTTAGTTTGAAGTTGTATTTTTAACATAATGTTCTTTTTATTATTTTATTATTTTTATGTACATAAAAGGGTAAGGCATTATGACAATGATTTATTAATCTACATTTATTGTTAAAGTATAATTTAATTTTTATTAATTGGATTTATTTTGTGTGGTTCGGCGGAATGAATTTTATCTTCTTCACTTAGATTCAAATCCCCACTAGTGACATGATGAACTGTAATGCCTTAATAATTATTGTTTTAATGGCTTTGTTTCTATGAATATTATTATATTGGCTTTGAACCTTGTGAAGTCTTAAGTGAGTATACAGTATGGGCTCGCCTAGTACTAGCAACCTCACTCTAGCCCTCTAAAATAAATAAGAAATAAGTTATTTTAAATATAGGTTTTTAATAAGTTTTTTAAGAAAGATAAAAAAAGAGTTTAATATCAAATTCTATTTAGTTTTTTAAGATTATTTATGAAAGACAAGTTAGGGATCTTAGATTATTTAGGAAAGACATGTTAGAGATCTTGGATCTTATGAGTTTCCATTGAAGCTTTCCATGAATTGTCTAAATACTTAGGCATGTTTGGATTAATTTTGAGAGTTATTTTGGATGCTTTTTGAGATTTTTGGAAATAAACTACGAAAGAAGTTTTGGATGTTTCAAAACATTTTCCACAATTTATTTCCATAAAGTTTAGAAAACAATGGGGCTAATTGTGAAAACCTTCACACTTTGAGTTATCTTTGATTTTCTCATAAAAAGAAATATGGTAAAAAAAATAGTATAGCTTTGAGTATATGAAGAACCATCTTCTAGAGTTATTGTCCAAGGCTCAAAGCACCACTTGCAAATTTAGTCAATTAGGTCTTCCTTGGGAAATTAAACAAAGAAGTTGTTACCATATTCACTCAAGTTCAAATCCTACTTGTGACATGTTTGCCCCTTGTGGGTCAATTGGGGTTGGAAAGATGCTGGTAACCTCACCGTCACTTAAGTTCTTGAGAATGCTATTATATGTTTCCAAACATTTAGCTTCAAGGGTTAGTTGAATTGATTAAACCATCTACTCATAACATGTTGTCAATGGGGAGGCCATAGTTCGTAGATTCAAATCCAATCTAGTCCCTCAAGATTATTAGTGATTATTAGTGAATTTTAATGAAAAAATTCATAATGCGAAGGTGGTAATAGAAACCCTATATATTAATGTAATATAGTCAAATATTATATATTAATGTCTCTTGATTAATTATGTTTAATAATTTTTTGATTTCGATGAAAGAATATTATGTCATGATAGTTCATCACTTTAATGGGAAAGGAAAAATTGAGAGGCAAAGTTTAAAGTTAAATTGAAAAAGTTGAAGCTATATAAAAATTACAAAATAAAATTTTGGAAAAAATAACCAATAGGTAATACTATTGACCAAACAAATAAAGGAATCTAAATCTCATTTTTAAGTTCAAAAGATGGATTATTTAAAGGATATAAATAATTATAATTTTAAGTTAAAAAGAGTGATTATGTATATTGCAAAGATATGAATAATTATGAAACTCATGAAATGTAGGGTATTCACAATGTAAAAAGTTATAAACCAGGCATGGTTTATGTGGAGTTGGTTATGTAATAAACAAGGAGTTTGAGTTGATTAATTTTATCTATTATGAGCATATTTTTATTAAATAATAAGCACATTTCCATAAGGAAGTGTTTATAAGTCTATGTGAGAATCTCTAACGAGCCTAAGCATTGATGATAGGATATACTAAAAGTGAGCAGTCAATTAGAAAAAGACCTATATGTGTGGGAATTATGATAAACTATGAAATAAAAGGCAAAAAGACTCACAGATAAATTCTATGAACTTCAAAAACTTTTATTAGATCATTTAAAAGAAAAATTGCAACAATTAAATAATTGCACCATATAAGTGTGTACATTTATCATTTATCCAGAGGATGGACATAAGTTTAAAGTATAAATTCTTTACATTATAAATGTAAAAATAAATAACTAAAATGGATTCACTATTATAATATTTATAAAAACAAAGGAATGACCAAAAATAATGAGAGCAATTACACATCCAAGATTTATATTATATATACAAACCCAAATTAATGGATGTCTCTAATGAGCACTAAGACCTAATTGTATGTGTTGATAAAATGATATGGGAGGAGGAGAATATTATTTGTATGCTTGAAATACTATGAAATTGATATTTAATGTGAAAAGACATGGGGCATTTTAAGAGAAAATGATTTCATTGTTCACCTTCTTCTTGTCACAAAGATAACAAGTTATTTTATCCCATAATATTTGAGGAGGAGGAGGATTTATTGGAACTTAAGAGTTTTATTTATATGCTTTAAATACTATGAAATTGATATTTAATGTGAAAAGACATGGGACATTTTAAGAGAAAATGATTTCATTTTTCACCTTGTTTGTATCACAAAGATAACAAGCTCTGCTATCCCATAATATTTTAGGATTTGTCTAAATTGTGTTCCATTATGGAGCTTCTGAAAACTTGTTTTCATTTTAAAAATGTTGATTTTATTTTTTGTAATAATTATAATAAAAAAAATTATATTCAAGATTAAAGTTAATAACCTTTTTATAATGTCTTCATTTTTTTTATACTTTAATTCTTTACTATATCACAATTTCTCCATCTATATTTTTTTATACCACAATTTCTCTATCCACAATTATTAATAAGTATTTTTAGATTTTTTATACAAACAAATATTTCATAAATATAAAATTATAATAAAATAATAAATATATATCAAAATATAAGTTATAATTAACACATATAAGTAAAATGTTATGTGTGTGTGTGTTTATATGTTAAATGTGAAGATTATATTGTCTTAAGAAGTGTATTAATATAATTAGAGTAAATTATTTTTTCTTTTTCAATATGAATAGACATAAAGCTAATTAATATAATATAATATAATATATTGTATTGTACTGGATGAGTTTGGTGAAATTATAAACATATAGAGATTGGTGGAATTATAAACAAATTTTGATAGCAATTAATTTTGGAGTTGTCTTTAGTGTGATTTTTTGGAGTTTCCGGTGCTAGAATCCAGTGGAAAAATTTTAGGTGAAATCTTGATTTGTGTTATTTAAACTTGTTTTTTGAATGTATATATGGATTCAACACCTTCAAAAACCCCTAGGACACTTTAATTGTGCAAAGGTTACCCATCAAACTTGTGATTTTAATAAATTCTTGTTGGATTTTAGAAAAATTAGACCAGAAAAACTCACCTGAAACACTTCAAAAAAACACACTAATATAATTTGACACAAAACTAGTATAATATAGTATAGTATAATATGGTGTGGTATGGTATAGTATAGTGGATGAGGTTGGTGGAATTACAAGCATATCGTGATAGCTCAACTAAATAGGGAGGTGTGAAAGCTATATATTCCATACACCGACTCCATAAAATTAGTTTCCTCCTATAACTTTATGTCACTAACGTTCATTGAAACTTCACGTGATTGGTAGCATAGAGAACCTTCTTGATCACTAAGTACACCTACTCTTGTTTTACGTGAATTCAAATAATGACGACTACTATTAAAAAAGAAACAAAAAGTAGTTCTACGTAAAGCCTTGGCTTGTTGAGAAGAATTTGGAGATCAGATATTTGTTGGTATCGTGTTGAAAACTTTATTTTGGTATTCAGCTTTAGGATTTATAAATAAATATTGTGAAAAAATAATAATAATAAGATAAATTGAATTTATACTAATTTTTGGTAGGAAATATATGGTTAACAATTTGATTGAAATTCATTGAAAATGACCCATAATGACATAAGATTCTAAATTGTAGATCTGTTAAAATGAAAGTTTGGAAGATGGTACATGATGGGTCATTCTATACCGGTCAACAAAAACAACAAAAGAAGGAAGAGAGAAAAAATATTTTTTTGCATAATGTATAAAAAAATTCAAAACAATTAAAAGTAAAAAAACACATGACAAGATTTTAAAATTCAAGAAAAGTTCTTTGGTTTATGATTTTCTTTTTATTATATGATATATGAGTATATTATGAATATTAAATATATATTTTGAAAAAAATTATATTCATAAATGTATTGTGCAATTTGCAAGATTCAATAAAAAAATATTTGGTTTATGAATTTTTATTTGATTATATAATATATGAGTTTATTACAAATATTAAATATATATTTTAAAGGGAAAACATTATCCATAAATGCATTTTGCAACTTGCAAAATGTGTTATAATTAAGTGAATGCAATATTGTTTTATTTTAAATTGTTATCTTGTATTTTAAGATAAATGATAGACTCATTTTAACATTAAATATATTAAGCATTAACAGGAATCAAAATTTTTAATATGTAATTTTTTTTTAGCTTTTGCATTGTGAAATTTTTTTTTGATAGATTTAGTCTTTCCTATTGTTTGATAAATTGAGTATTAAGAGAAATTTACAATGATTTTCAACAAATGTGAGACTTAAATTCCTCATGAATTTCTAAAACATGTTATTTGAAGAGTTTTATGTAAAATATGTGAAAAGTTTAAGTTGAACAAATCATAGTTGGATTATTTTGTAAGACATCAATATTCTTCTTGAAAAATTCTCAGTTGACTTTATGTAAAGTAAAATGGAATTATTACCTCTATCAAAATATGAAGTTGATTGGATTAATGTCCACTAAGCATATAATAGAATAGCTTGGAGATTATCAAAGTCTCAAGGCTTGGATTATCATTAACGCAATCTTTCAATTAATTGATAAAACATTAGAAGGAGTCTTGTCTTATGGGGTTCATAAGCCATTTAAATGATTTTTGTTCATTGAATTTCAAAGACCATTGGTAGGATCCCTAAATAGTTTGCCTCAATCTTTTTGAAGGTAATAAGTTAAATACATTAAACTAAAAAAGATGATGACAATTAAAGAATATAATTATAAATACAATTGCTAAAAAAAAAACATGAGAAAGATGTCTAATCTTCCCTTTAAAAGGTGTGGCTCAAATATTAACACATTATTTCCCCTTATTTACAACCGACTATATATAAAAACATATTAAATAAAGTGAAGCAATACCAACACTTGAAAAAAACAATAATTCCTTTTAAATATAACTAATTAAATAACCAAGGTGTTTGGGCTCAACAATAATACCCTTCATTGAATAGGAAAATATTAAGTAAATATTGAATTACATGAGTGAATTCAAAACCACATTGTACATTGTTAAAAATGTCAACAATAATACCTTTCTTTGAGTGGAAAAAATTTAAGTCATGAATAAATTCAAAAGCATATTGTACATTGTTAAAAATTGTTATGAATGGATTTGGTTGAAATTGGTAAATGTAAAATTCCACTCAAATATTGAGTTAAAAAATAGTTATATTCAATGTGATTTTTAATTTTTGACAAAGAATTATATCAAATTTTTATTAAAAATTTATAATTATAATGTTAGAATAAAATAATAATCATACCACAAGCTACTTGATTGTTATAATTCAAGCTTAAATTCCAAATAAATTCCCATTCATAATTAACCCATGTTGGGTAAATCATAGTATGGTGGAATTAGAGGAAGACACAAGCATTGTGGATTAAGAAATGACATGGTGGGTCACACACAATAACTCCAAGGGGTTCTTACTCGTGAGGTGTCGATCAGTTTGTATGTGTGGGGTTTAGTTCTCATTAAGTAACTGGTTCAAATCTCATGGGGAATATTGAGGATGGGAGATACCCCTGGGGCGAATAAAGGGGCGTCTAGGCTTGAACGATCTTCACACAATCCTAGTGAGAACATCCTACAATGGGTAGATCACTCTTCTATCCAACATTGAGGCTGGTCTTGACCAATTCTAATTCACTCAAGTGTTACTTTTCTTAACTTGAATAAAATTAAATAACACTTTAATAGAGGGGATAAATGCACATTAAGTTTGGTTACTTGTGCATGCACAACCAATTGCAAAGAAACTCTCCTTCAGTTCTATTTAACTAAACCAAAATATAGTTGTAGGGTTTAAAATAGAATTAGAGTCAATAATACAATTAACTAAGGATAAGATAAACCAAAAAAAGGTGAGAGATAAAGTTAAAACTCATACATGCGACCTTTAACTCAAACAAAATCCGAAAAATAAGCCTAAACCTGAAAGGATAAGGTTTACTAGAATAAGGGATAAGTGGATAACCTTCTTATTAAAGTTTGTCCCAAAATAGGAATAAAGTGGGAACTTTTGGATTAGTTGGCTAGGATAGGAAAGTGTGCATCAATAGATAGGAAATAGCCATGTCACTTTCCATTTAATTCCTAATCAATGTCACATGTCATCATACATGACAACCACTACTAAAAATAAACATACTATAAATAGTAAGTGCAAAAACCAACATGATTACCTAAAGTGCAAGAAATGTAGGATAGTTAATGTGCATGTACACTAACAATGAGAATGAGAAAGATGATTGATTCATAACAATTAATGTGTATAAATGCATACTCCGTTTGGTGATTCTTATCCTTTAAGAAACACATAACTATAGTTAATTAAAATATAATAAATGTAAAATATTAATTTATATAACTAATATAATACGATATAAATCATTATATTTTATTAATAGATACATTACAATAACTCTAACTTTTTTACTCAAAAAATATAATTAAACTTGAAAAAACAGAATAAGAAATTTAGTAATATATTTATAATCTAATTTAAAAAGTTTTTTTTTATCAAATGCATTCGATATTATCATGGTAAAATATAAATTTTTTTATTCAAAATATGGAGCCATGTTTTTTTTAAAATATTTTTACCGACCATATAAACATTTTATTAAAAATAAATAAAAATAAATAAATAAACAAATTTTATAAAAAAATTATTTATGATTATATATACAATATATATATTTTTAATTTTTTTATTATTATAATATAAATTTTACACACTATTAAAAAAATGATAAAGAAGATAAATGTTTATTACTCCTTAGTGAAGGTTAGGTAGTATAGCAATGAGTTACTCATTGACTAGTTTGGCTTTTTATTTGCCATGTAGTATAACAATTAACTCATTGACTATCTATTAGTTTTATTTTTTATATTTTTTTCCTAATTTGTAATGTTAAATCTAAAAAAAATATGAATACTATTTTATGGTTAGTAAAATAAATAAATAGTTTTTATTTATTTCGCATGTTATTGGATTTCAACTTCGAACCTTTATTGTATGGTAGTGTGCATTATTATTATTTTCCTAATATTTATAATAAATATATTTATTAAGATTTTAATCCTTATATTATATATTGAATAATATCTACAAGTTACACCACCTACAATGCCTTTTTCAACCATACAATGTCTTATTAATCTTTGTTATATCACTAATTGCGACATGGCGTTCTTCAAGTATAGTTCATAATACCCATAAATGTGCTTAAGGCTTGATCAAATTTACTAGTCACCTTGAGCTACATAGGAGTTCATAATGAGCATGACCTTTTATCTATGCCATAAATTTCAAAAATAGCTACACATACAAAGATTGCAACCATGCAAAGGAGAGGTAGTAAATTTTCTTTCTTGCGTTAATGTTCACATTAGTGGAAATTATAGCCTAAAAGTTCCCATGAATTTTTCATATAATTTCCATGACATAATAAGTAAACCAATCAAAATCATTTAAATTTAAAAGGATTTACATGTAAATATTTTGGAGCGAAAAGAAGTAAAACTACTTTTTTTAATTGTATTTTTAGCTTATATACTTACAGGTTTACTCAAATTTCAAGTGTAGAGATTCATTAACTGTGGAATTAAATCTCACATCCAATGAGTAATCATTATACATACTTTTGAGAAGACCCACATTGAAAAAAATGAAGATACATTAAAAAATTGTATTGAATATGTTTTTTATAATGTATCTTCAATTTTCTTTAATCTGGGTCTTCTTAAAATTATGCATAATGGATACTCGTTCGATGTGGAATTTAATTCCACAACCAACGAGTGTCTACATTTTAAATTTGAGTAAACCTATAAAGAGATAAGATAAAAATACAATTAAAAAAATTAGTTTTTTTTTTTCCCTCCAAAATTTATAACTCTTATTTTATTATTTTCCTTAGGAGGCCACTTTTAGGCAGAAATTTCCTTTAATGTAGATTAAGATTAATTAACACATATTTGAGTTTTAAATTCTTATGAAAAACATTATTTTTATATTGATAGATTACATAAGTAGATCAAAACAATGACCTACTATCAATTGGTTGCAATATACTTATATTCAATTTGATAAAAGAAGCTCCTAGGAAGCATCAATAATATTTTAGTAATAAAATCTCAATTATATATATATATTTTTTGAAGGTTTTTATTTTTCTTAAAACAACATGCATATGTAGGTGTCATGCACACACACACACAAGTTTTTGGGTGTATTCCAAGGTACAATAACTAATAATTTTTTTTTAAGGTCTTTGGTTGCAACTTGAACAAACACACACATGTATATTAAACATTACATTTTCATGTTGCTAATGGAGATGACAACTAGCTTTACTCTTAACTTTTTGCTACTATTCATGCTCTTGCCTTTGTTCCTTTTAAGTGTGCCATTCGGTAAACAAATGACTTTATATTAATTAGTGGATGCAACTAAGGATGAGGCCTCTATCATTGCCTTCTCTAATGTAACTCTTAGCTTTTACTCCTTTATTAAATTTACAACACTAAAATGTACACTACACCCACAAGATATACTACTATTAGCTCTCAAAGAAGAAGGAATTTTGATAGAGACATGATCTTAACCTATGCTCATAGGACTTGCTTATGGATATATTTTTGGCTCTCTAAGGGATTATTCCCATGTATATTAATGTCATGTTTTTTTTATAGGTGCAAGAATCAATTTGATCATTGGAAGTCAAAATATAGGGAATGTAGAGCTAGTCCTTGCAACCACACAATGGTTAGAGGTTGAGGAATTCCTGATAATGATTTCAACCTATACTACCATTTATTTTGAATTATGAAGAATCAGGAGAAATCCTAAATTATTGAAGGACATAAGTGATATATATCTAAACAACATTGATTTGAAAACTTATGAATAAAATGATGGGATTCAGTCCACAATTTTTTCCATCTCACCCACCTGCCAATATGATAATTATTGTCAACTAAATCCACCATTCTTTACTAGCTTTCATACCAAAAGAAAGAATAAAGTAAGACCAGAGTCATAAGGTGTGAAACAAGCTTCCTCTTCAAGCAAAATGTATGTGCTAATTCCTTGTTTAGACCTTGTCATTGTCTCCACCTGCTGCTCAAGGAAGGTGTCATGGTATGTTTTCATCGGCCTCCATTCTACTAAATATTTAAGCAAACTTTAATTACTTCTGAAAATAGAAGGGCGACAACTAGGTCAATGGTTGGATTTGAATCTATTTCTTGATTGTGAACATTAACTAGATATGGAACTATGGTCATGAACCCAACAATGAAGAGAGGATTTTGCTCTTAAATTGTGCATTATCCATGCTAGGACATCCAATAATGAAGGGAATTACTCAAATTTTGGCTTTTTGAAAATCAAGGTCAATACATTATGCTCCATTGCAAAAAATCTATGTCTAAGCCTCATTGTGACAATTTACATGTACTTTGCATGCATCTGTCGAATAGACAATGCTAGACCAAATGTATTTTTGAGCCCCTTCATGACCATTTACACATACCTTTGGCACAAGTGACAAATGGACAATGCTAGAGGATAAATGTCCCACTTTCTCTCTATATAGTTCCTCAATTATTCAACATCAAAATTGTTACTTGGTGGTATTAACATTGTTACTTGTAGATTTCCCATTAGTAATTCCATGCATGTAAGCCTCACATTGGCTACATTAAAAAAAATTGGTTTCAACATCAATGATGTTTACTTTGCAGATGATCTAGAAAAATAGAGCTAATGGGATTTATCAAATTTACACTAAATTCATTTTTAATATGTTATTAGTTCAATAAAAATTCATTTGAAAAAAAACACAGGGGGCTTCACTGGGGGAGCAATACCATACCATGTGCATTCATATTGGGGGATATATATTGAGGAAATACTATATTGAGCATATAATAGGGATTAAAGGGTTTTTATATTGGTGGATATAAAAAATGGAACTCAAAGTTAATGAAAAAATATAAAGGGGTATAAAAAATTAATAAAAAATGGATATCTACAATATCTAGTGAAAGTAGGAGTTTTTTAAATTGGGAAGGTGTATTGGGTCCATATTGGTAGGAGTGTAAATGATGCGATTTTTAGAGGTATTTTCAAATTAAGAGTATTGAATTAAAATAAATGTTTTATATGAGTCATTTAATCTCCATGTTCGTTTTTTTTTTACTCGTAAGGAGGTTTGAACTTGGAATCTCATAGAATATAACTCTTCATTATCAAGCTAATCACCTATTAAGCTACCCCTACGAGATATGTTAATGTATATGTATATATTTCATTTAAGAACAAAAATTAATTATTATGATTAATAATTCTATGTAATGTGATAAATCCAAAGAAAAAATTGATTAAAAAAATAACAATAAAATCATAATTAAATAGAGAATAGTCCAATTAACCTCAAATAAAATTTCATTAATTAAAAATTTATCATAAGTAACAAATGAATTAATGTATATTTTTTATTATTATTAATATTTATTAACACAATTACTATCTTTACACTTATTAAATTATTCATTTGTAAAATTTCAATATTTTAAAAATATAATTTTTAAAATAAAAATATAATCTTAATCTAATAATTTATAAATTTAGATATGAGAGTGCAGTCCAAATCCTTTATGGTTTTATATAGGAGAGAAAACTCACCTCTTATAGTTGTTAGGTTATTGTTGGCAACCAATTTACCAGACTAACCTTTATTAAGCATATTTCTAAATGAAATGGATCAAATATATTCAATGTATATATATGTTATTAGTCCGTGCCACCTGCGGCATGGGCAGGGACTATAGTAATCGGTTGTTTTTGCTAAAATTAGTTTTGGTTCGAATTAACCTAATGTATTTGCCTGATTCATAAAATAAATTGTTTATTCAACCTAGAAAATTATCGCACCATCATTTGTGGCCAATGTCTAGTTTTGTGGTCTTATTTGGCCTCTTCCAGAGGCATATGTTTATATGCTTGATATATTTTTCACTTATTCCTTAAGACTTAAGTGTTTGCACCATTGGTATTTTCTCAACTGGCAGTTACTCTAACTAATGCTAACATTAATGGATTAGCATTAAATGCTTCCCCCCTCGCCAGTAGAACCTTGCAGAATTCACCTTACTTCATATCAATGGAGTCGGCTATCGATGGAATTGCCACTTGTATATGATGCCATGTGTCATCTCCATATAGTAGTAGGTGCTGGTGAATGGAGAAAGCCAACGGTCCTGTCCAACCCAACCTGTCTTTCTTTCCTTAACGCAGCGAAGCTCTTACTATTTTGTACCCAGCTCAACCACGATACTGTGATCAACCTATTGTTGTGATCAGTGCAACCACGGGATTACGTTTCTGTACGGTGCCTTTGCTAACTAATGGACGATGAACTTAATTAACAATGGCTTGCTCCTGGTGGAACAAACAAACCTGAGATCGACTGCTACGGTTACCTTCCTCGACCACCTCTGCAATAGCTTCAAACAACCTCCACCTTGCAGCGGAGATGTTGTCTTCTTTCGAGTGCTGGAATTTCCAGCTAAACAAATAGGTGCAGTATATCTATTTGTGAAAAATAATTTTCGTTAGCTAATTGGGCGCTTTAAAAAAAAACCATGTTCCATATTTTTAAGATTCATCCTAGTGTAATCAGAAATTGGTCCTAAATTTTATATATCATTTCATATTTTTCTGTTTCATTCTTTGTCAGATCCTACAACAAGAACAATGAAATTTCTATTAAAAACCATGCCATGACTAAAAAATATAATGAAATCAAGCAATGAAACTAACATACAACTGAATGAAATGAGAAGAATGACCTCGCTCATCCTTTTCTGGTATTAGTGGGTTTGGCCTCAATTTTGGAATACTATAAAGTCTTGTACAACCCAAAATATTGAAATTGGACTACTGTAACATTAATTTACAAAAATTTCAAAGTTTCCAGTAAAATTTTATAAAATCATTACCAAAATTTCCATAATTTTCGAAAGATCATTGAAAGCGAAGTAAACTACAGCTAAAAAATATAGATTGTACAAAGGAACTAAATGTAATAAAATCTGTTTCCAACATAGATCTATCCTATTTTCACAGAGAACCGTCTTCAAATTACTCTCTGTTACTATGCGTTTTTTCACTCTGCTTTTTTTTGCTTAGCAAATTGTATTTTCTCTTCAACAATATAACCTGGCTAAACGAAAACGAACCATATTATATATGAAATAATAGATGGATAAAGTAGATGCGGTTAATTGGAAACATAATGGAAATAATATGTTACCCATTTTAAAAGGATCTCCATTTGGGCCGATAAGTTAAGATCAACGTTCTTTCTTCCACTCATAAGCTCCAGAATAAGAACCCCAAAACTATAAACATCAACTTTAACAAACAATTTCCCTTGCATAACGTACTCTGGTGCCATATACCCACTGCAAAATTAGAATAATGCTTTAATAAATATGTTTCACCATTAAGAAAAATACAAGAAATTGAAATAAAAATTGTACAATTGCTTCAATGTCAATACTGTCATAGTTAATATAACATGAATTACCCTAAAACTGAATTAATATAACATGTCTTACCGAGTTCCAGCAGCTCTTGTGCTTTGAAGACAATACCACAACCGGTTTTCTGGTTTAAATATTTAGAAACCTATCTGAATAATCATGTTTAACCTTGAAGAATATAATCTTCTTTGTGGTAGGTCGCAATCACACAGAGGTATGGCGGTAGGGACTTGCTACCCCGTAGCCAACCTTGTTTGATAATTGAAATTTTAAAAAGTTTAGTATATTGACTTCATTTGATGGTATCAAATTAATTACAATTGAAAACAAAAGGTCAAAAGAGAAAAGTGTGGTTTCTATTTTTAGAAAAAATTATTCATAAATTTCAAATTAATATTTTAATTAAAAAAATTAAGTGATAGTGTTATATTCCTATTTATAAAATGTGAAAAATTAAAGCCACCCATTTCATAATCCCCTCAAAGTGGGGAACTACTAGAAATGTAAAGTATCTCAGATTGTACACCAATATTCCAGAAAGTTATGACAATATGATGTTCTTAACAAAATAAAATAAAATAAAATAGCTAGTTATTTCATGGTCGTGAAAAATTAAAGCCACCCATTTCATAATCCCCTCAAAGTGGGGACCTACTAGAAATGTAAAGTATCTCAGATTGTACACCAATATTCCAGAAAGTTATGACAATATGATGTTCTTAACAAAAATAAAATAAAATAGCTAGCTATTTCATGGTCTACATGGTCCATTAGTGTTACACATGGTATCATTTTAAAGGCGTCAAATAAACAATTAAATACCTAAATTGTATTACCTTGTTTAGTGGTTTTCCTTTTGATACCTAAATTGTATTACCTTATCTAGTGGTTTTCTTTTTGAAAGTATCAAAAGGAAAATTATATTAACTTGTTTAGTGGTTTTTCTTGTTTAGTGCTTTTGGACATATATGGGGTATCATTTTTTTGGATTGTGCTTTCTCATAAACAAAAACAATATATAGAGTTAAAAATAAAATATTTAACATATTTTATTAAAATAAATTTTCTGGGAAATTACATGAGAAAATTTTGAACCGACGCGTTTTGAACTACAGAATGTATTATTATCCTGATGATGAACTAAATTATACAAAATGTAGTTATTATCCTGATGATGAACTACATTATGTAGTTTCTGAAAGATTTATTTTAATATGATATGGATCACAGAAGTTTACACTCTCAAATTTAACCTGCCTTTTATATTAAACGTTCAAAAATAAAACACAAAATACCAATAATATGTTTATTAATATTTTAATTAATAATTAATAATTTATATTGTTATTAAAAAAATATTATTCAAAACAATATGAACCTATTTATATATTATGATATAATTGCTAAGTAAAGATAAGGGACATGTCGAAAGTTCAACTTTTAAATGCTCACAACAGATATTGTACCTTCAAAAGCATTTATCAATCACAATCTTAATTTTTAATAATTTTCCATGGACATTAAGGTATCACATTAAGTCAATTTAAATTATTAAACCTTTGTGTTGTATGTCGGGATAATTTAGACCATGTATCATTTTGCATAAAGATTTATGTTATATTTAAATAAAACATATTATATGCAAATTAAATTTAATTAGCATAGATCTATTTAAAGCACAGATTTAACATGAGGTGAGAGGGATTAAATTTCTTTGTTACGAACTTATTTTAGAGTGCATAAAACAATTTGTAATTTTTTACTGTTTAAATTGCATTTTTGAATATTATAAAAATAACATAACATGTGTGTTGAGCCATTTTATGTTAATACATGTTGAAATATTTTATTCATAACTCACATTGGATATTGTAAAATTATATTATTTAAGATAGACATCGAAATATTGTGTTTATTACTTGAAGAGTGAAAGTGAAATAGTTAATTTTTTTGTTAATAGATTTTTAATTGTTTATTTCTATGGTTATTTAATTTTTGTTTTTTTGTTTGGCCCACATGATAGAAAATTATTTTTATTATTTTTTTGAGGACGTGACATACTTACACATGTCTCTCATACTGGATTGTAGAATAAGCCTCTCGGCTCAATAAATTGATCTGTATTTATTTACTTCTTTTAAAAAAATTGATGTGTGACATATAGCAATTTTAATATGATAAATTGATGTCTAGTTATTTATGCTTTTTTTTATAAATAAAATATGGAATAAGCTAATTTTTAAGTAAAGATTTTTTTTTTTAAAATGACGTGTGAGATAGGGTAATTTTAATAGGAAAAATTAATGTGTAATTATTTATGTATTTTTTTAAAATAAAATATGGAATAATTTTGAAGTAAATATTTTATTGTTAAAATTTATATAGGGTGATGTCTATTATCTTTTATATATATATTATCTCATATATAGGACGATAATGATGGTTAACACTCACTGAGATTAAACTTTGGTCTATCGGACCTAAAGAAACGAATTATTTAGTTTGTTTTAAAATTGTACTCCTATTCTCAAAGAGCTTGGAGAGAAGCGTCTCGAGCTCACAATAATTTTGACATGTTAAAAGGCTAGGAAGGTCAGTATTGCAACAAAGATTATGAAACTGAGATCTAATGTGGATGTACGCAAGGCACTCTAAGAGGAAGTGATTTTCATCATCGAAGTTCATATTCTCACAGAGATGGCAGATCCTTTCCACCCATGGTGTTTTAGGAACTGCCCAACGACCTGTTTCAATATGGAGCTCATGAGAGTTCGTTCTTATCTTGGATATATTAATTTTTTTCTTGGAGCTAGTTAAAACAAATAGATACTTTTGATCTTCTAGAGTAGGGTTGATGACCTCCTTATAATATCTTAATTTTCTTTTAGCCTATAAATCTTTCTCACACCACATTTTATCTTTTAACTTAGAAGTAACAATATTTTTAATGCTATTAATATTTTGCAATGCAACATTTTCGTCGATCTCCCAATGGTTTAACCAGGCCCTGGTATATTTATACCAACCTCGTTTTGAGCCTCAGGTGGTTTTGGCTAGAATTTAAAGCTAGCTTAGGAAGTCTATGATCTCCCATGTTATTGATTTTGTGCTTACGCAACAGGAGCCTAGTCATAGCTAGGCTCTCGATAGGGGAAAAACCCACTTCCATAAGGAGAATAGGATAGGATATATTGCTTTTAATTTTGAGGTTATACGGTATAAAACGCTTATGGATTTGCTCAACCTTTCTCTAGGATTCTCTAGAGATGCTACAACCCCAAACCTCACATCCATACAAGATAACAAGAGTGACTAAAGTTTCAAAGAGGACCTTATTTTTATCCCACATCACAAGGTTTGCTACTTTACAATTATTTTCAAGACCAAAATAAGCTTTCCACCCTCCATTAATCCTTTTCTCAATGCTATAATTCCAGTTGAGCTTTTGATGAATATCAATTCGTAGGTACTTGTAAGATGACACTTCCTCCAAGTTGCTATTGTCATACACAAAAATACCATAACTGTCCTTCTTAGATTTGATAATCATAACTTTTTTTTGTCAGAGTTAATAGTCATACCCATGGTAGAGCATAAATCCTTAAGAACTCTTAGTTGCTTAACAAGATAAGATGGGCACCTTTCTAGAAAAATAATATCGTTAGCATAGAGAAGAAGGATGATGACTATTCCAGCTAAGATCGTGCCAACACAACCTGCTTCCTCTAAACAACCTTCTAGCTTGTCGATGTAAATGCCAAATAGGGTTGGGGAGAGGGGGAAACCTTGTTTAACCCCGATATTACAGTTAATATCTTTCGACCACCCCTCATTGCTCTTAAAATTGGCAATTACATTCTCGTATAACCTTATAGCGGCAGCTCTCAATTCGAAAGGAACCTTTAGCTCTTCTAATCTATTCCATAGGTTATTTCTAGGCACTGTATCAAAAGCCTTTCTAAAGTCCACAAAGCAACAAAAGAGATTGGATTTATCATTACGACATTCCTCCACAATGATCCTAAGCATAACGAGGTGGTCCGTTGTTGAGTGTTTCCTTCTAAAACCTGCTTGGTATTTAGCCCACTTACCTTCACTTTCAAGCCCTTCTTTTCCAAAATAATACCATATAACTTGGCTAAGAGAGCGCTAATCATACTTTTCTAATAATCACAAGGGTTATTTGTATCCCCACTTTTAAAAATAGGAATAATGAAGCTCTGAGTCCATGGTTTAGGGAACCCTTGCTTGACTGCTTGATTGAAAAGCTTGTGGATGTGAGGGATGAGGACAAGACCTCCAATTTTTAAGATTTATGCCTAGTAACCTTCAATGTCCTTGGCTTTTCCATTTGCTAGGTGCTTAACCCCAAAATCTCTGTTTTCTAATGAGAAAAATTCTTCCGTTGTGAGCAAGGTTTCAAAGTCATCTATGAAATTTGGAGATTCATAAAGCTTTTTAAGATAGAAATTTGTTAATTTTGGACAACTAGGTCCAAAATCTATGTTGTGATGCTCAAATGAAGATACCAATATTTTCACTAGCACATTTGGCCCAATTTTCGACGGCCAAAATGTCTCTCTTGCGATACACAGGCGTCCCAAGATTGACACTTTGAGGCGGGGCAAAATGTGGTTAGCCATAAAGTCGAAATTCCGACACTTCAATAAAGTGTTGGAAGAGCGACACATTTTCTGACGTTTCCATACGATCATCACTATTCTGACGTTAGCCAGACCGTCGCTATTACAACGTTAGCCAGGTCATCGCTCTACCAACGTTTTGTAACCGTCGCTCTACCGACGTTCCATTTTCGACATTTCCAGACGGTCGTCGCTATTCCGACGTTAACTAGACCGTCGCTATTGCGACGTTAGCCAGGATGTCACTCTACCGACGTTTTATAATCGTCGCTCTACCGATGTTCCATAAATGTCGCTCTACCAATGTTCCATAACTGTCGCTCTTTCAACGAAAATAAATTTAAAAAAAATAACCACATGTCGCTATAATGACGGGTCGAAACGTCACATTACCGATGACAAAAAAAAAAAAAAAACAACTATGTGTCACTATAGCGATGGAAAAGAAATATTTTTCAAAACGTCGCATGACCAACGGAAAGTACGAAACGTCACATTAACGATGCCAAGAAATTGAAAAAAAAAAACCAAGTGTCGCTATAGTGTCAGAAAAAAAGTACGAAACGTCGCATTACCGACGCCAAGAAATTAAAAAAAAAAAGAAGTGTCGCTATAGCGACGGAAAAAAAGTACGAAACATCGCATTACCGACATCAATAAATTAAAAAAAAAAAACTAAGTGTTGCTATACCGACGTCAATTATTTTTTAAAAAACTAGCCGTCGTAATATTAACGGTAACAAAAAAATATTTTAAAAAAAATTATTTCCACCAAATTTGCCCATTAGTCTGCACAACTTCTCCAATAAAAGGAAGACGAAGTCTATGATTTAATATTCAGATCTGAGCCATCGTCTTTGTATTTAATTTATAGATATCATAGAGGCTTTTGGAGGAGTGCATACTGGTCCATTGTTGCATATAAGAGATTGAATTCATCCATAAAGCAGAGGCCAAGTTTCTCTCATTAGTAGGCCAAGTTTTATTTATAATTTGGAGCTGCCTTGGAGGAGTTATTTCAGTTGGAATCGTGGCGCTGCTGTGGTGATTTATTGGATAGATCTAAGTGCTGGAGCAAACCTTATTCATTTTCTAGAGGGTCGAGCTAGTTCAGAGGATGAAGAAAAATTCACCAAGGTTGTATTGTCAATGTATCTTCTTTCTCTTAACTAAAGCAATACTCAAAGTAAACATTAAAACTCAAAAAATTTATTGGCTATTTTGGCTATCAAACCACTGGATAATAATTCTCAACATTACCTGTATCTCCTTCAGAAAATTAGCATTGAAGAGCATGGTCTTGGAAAATTTTACGAATTTGGGGTTCAAAACCCATGTCAAGCATGTGATCAGCCTCGTCTAAGGCCAAATAATGTATCATAGATAATGACAACCTACCCCTTTCAAGGAGGTCCCAAGTTGATAATGTTTGCGTGCCAAGGCGACTCCTAAAGTGACAAAAGAAAACAGAATACAAGTGAAAAATAAAAGTCGCGACTAAGAAATGGTACATCCTAGAAGGAGAGAGGAAATTATCAACATTAAAATTAAAGAACACATGAGTGATTGAGAGCGCATTAAAGGATGCTCATAGACCTAGAAAGCTTAATGTTGCAAAGTGCCAACAATAAGCTAGTATGAATGATCTAGAGGTATGAAACAAACTACCAGTCCATCATCTACATATTCTAATATAAGACATGAACGTAAGTCATCGTATGCCTTCCATGAATTAAAAAACGTGAAATACTCCTGCCATTGATGGCAACATTATAGGTTATTCAACAAAAACTAAGCTCCTCGTTTAGAAAGGTAGTTCAGTCTGCACAACTTCTCTAATGATATAAAAGTGTTTGATAGATAGTGCATCACTATAGAGGGAGCATAAGAAGCTATTATAGATTGTTAATGCATGACTCTCAACATCAGTTAATGTTAATGCATTCCATATCTTAAAGCAGGGATCCATGTCTGTAGAAAAATATGAGCATACATTTATGTTGCTTGTGAAATATATGGACTATATCAAATATGAAAAGTTTAAAGTCAGTCACTTTAAGAGTGGTTTGCATGCAGCTATTATAGATTAGCTATGTGTATTTTTTTGTTAGGGCTTTAAGGCAAGGACCATAGTTTCTTAGTCCATAGTTCTGTAGGATTAAAAGTAAAAATTTCAATTATTAAGTGCCCCATCCTGTTGATGGAGCTATATGTTTTTCTCCAGCTCATTTTATTACTTTAGATCAGTAAAATTAATAATTAACTCCTATCTTCATCTTAGACATAAATACTTAGCACTAGTCTACAAAAATCAATGTGTACTTGTATCAACCTAACCACATGCCCTCAAGAGGATCACTTCATACTTCTCATTTGTTTCATCTATTTGGGGCAGCAAGCAACAATCAAAGATCTATCATTCTTCAAATTCCGCCCTAAACAAAAGCCCTAAAGAGCAACACCTCATACTTCCAGATTGTCCCACCTAACTGGGGAAAGAAGTAACAAGGAAATATTTATGATTTTTCAAATTCTAGATGGATGTAAACGATTTGTAATGCAATGACAAGCAAAAATTTTAATTCTTTGAATTCTAGATGGATGCAATCACTTTGTAATGCCAAGTTGAGAACCTTCCTCTACTTATAATATCCTCTATCAGGGGCAACCTTCACTGAGTATTACAACCGAAATATTTTTATGTATAGTAATTGTTGAACATATTTACTCGGAAGTGTATGTTACCTTGGTAGTCTTCGATAATTTTGAAGTTTCACCCCTGATTTTTTTGTCAAAAGTCTCATACTTATCTGCTAATGATGGGAAGGGAATAGCTGCTTGTGAAAGTCCCTGCCATTGCTGAGAAGGATTCGATCAAATTTTTCCATCATACTTACGTGTTAATATATGCTTCAATACTTGCTCAACAAACAAAGATACATAAACGATGTCTCCATCACTGGAACATGTAACTGACCTTCATCTTTGGATTATTTGTAACTTTAATCTGCTTCTGTTTCTGGAAATATTTGTTATTACCACCGAAAGAGAACTCTAGAATCACAAAATTGCAAGAATCCTGTAGCTTTCAAGGTCGAAAATTGAGAACAATGCTACATTCACTTATCTACAAATTCAATGAATTTTCAGACCTCATACTAACTGCAATAATGGAAAATATCACACCTCAGCAGCTTTCAATTTTTTTGAGACTCTACTATCCTTGGGTATTTTGAAGGTCCCACCATTGCATTCAACTTCTAAGATTGGATTGCCTGCATCTTGATGTTCCTGCATGCCAAGGTCAAGACAAATTTATGCCACATTTATTTTTAAGAAAATTCTGTCTATATTACACACACAGTAATATGCACAAGAGTTGCAAAGAATAAACAATCATATTGCATCTAAAGCTGCAATAATTTGAATATGTAGAAATAGAAACATTTTGGGCATTTATAATAGCCAAACTCATGCCAACAATTAATCGTGATATTTTATAAGCATCTTCAGGAATCTTTATCATAAGTTTTCTGGGGTAAAAACAAACATTATTCAACTATTATAAAGTATATGTTATTGCCGAAATAAATTTATGGGTTTTAATCCTAGGGTAAATCAATCGTTTTCCATTGCAAGTAGTTTCCAGATCGTTGATAACAGAGAGGTAGATAACATTAATGTGATCTTGGATAGAAACTGAAGGGATCAATGTTGAAAAGTGTAACTAGATCGATATTCATGATGACCTTGTAATTATGTACTTATGTAAAGAAGAAGTCAAAAGTAATAAAATGTATTTTTGGTTTACTTGCTTCATGGGTTTCATGAGCAAGATTCTTAGTATAGGTCTATAGACTTCTTCTTGATGTCTATTAGGAACATAAGTGTAATTAGGAGTCATGTAAATGGTGTGAAGAATATCCTCCAAGACATTGCAGAAGAATGGCCTTCAAGCCTGCCCTTATTCATCGTTGAAGATAAGCCTATTTGTTGTTATGAAGTCGGCCTAAAAACAATATTAAGGTGGGCCTACATGATTTCTGAAAGGTAATCTTAATATTTGGCTGGAACAACTATAAATACCCCAACATATGCTACGGTATACATACAAGTTTTTGCAGACAAGACTGATGTTAGACAGCGTGCAACAGGGAACAATTATTTCAGATCCATCTAAGGTTTTTGGTAGCATCTAAAGTGCGGATATAAGGACAGGGGCTAATACAAATTTGTTGAGATTCAAAAATATGATGAGCTTAGGGAAAATCAGTCACCTTCAATAAGTGGGCCCACGGGCTATTTTTAGGTGTAAGTCTATTTTTAGACTATGTCTATTTTTAGACATGGTGATCATATTATAGAAGTTGCAGGATGCTATTTGTGGATGGTTGGTCAAGTTGGAAAAATAGATGAAATTATATTTTTAGAATATTGGGTGAAGTCTATTTATAGATCGTCGATCTAAAAATAGAAGTGTCGATTATTATTAGCTCTTAATAATAATCCAACAATAAACAACAACTTATTCTCTTAGAGCACTTAATTTCAGTGTAAAAATTTGGAAAATCAGTGGGCTGATGGAATTACGCAATTTCTAAGGTTTATTGGTGGTTCATGCATGGAGGACTCAGTTATAACTGAAGTGGAAAAGTTATGACATAGTTGGAAGGGTAGTTCATGGAGTTGTTATTTAGTTTAACTCAGTTAATGGAGTTAAACTCAGTTGAGCTAGTTGTATCTAGTCTAACTGAATGATGCACTATTGAGAGTGGAGTGAACTAATTATTTAATTAATTCACAAATAATAACTCATTAATCAACTGAACAAATACAACAGTTAACTACAGTGCATGTCAGTTCCGGTGGAGACCCAGTGGAGAGATAGGTGAAAGGGCAAGATGGACTATATGTTGTGACTATAGTGATGCATTGATTGCACCACACACACATTGGAGTTACCAATGAGGATTGCACAGTGCAAGCAAGGTAGATTCGAATTCATTCAGGGGTCTTCTTCAACAGGGATTGTGGAGTGGAGGCAGGCTATCAGGTGGAAATAAATTAGTGCATGAATTTGCAGATTTCTTCTGATTAGTGTGTGACGATTGATTTTACTGAGAACTTGATGAATAAGCTTTGTATGAGATTGTTACATGATCTCCATGATACATAATATATGATAGTTGGGGTTTTCAACTTCAGGCTTTCCCATTAAACAACTGCATTATGTCCGATTGTTTTTATTGCTTCATGTGTTTGAAAATTGAGTTTAAATTTCTGCAAAAGATTAACAGTGGAAGGATTCTATATTTAGCAAGAAAATAAAATATTGTTAGATCAGGAGAATCTGGATATATACATGCATCTTGTATATAATTTATACATGGTATCAGAGAAATGTTAATTCTTGAAAATTGCAATTGTGAATAATTGTTAAGTTTGTGCTGGTGGACAATTTGAATTTGCTGCAGAAAATTGTTGGTGCGACAATTGAGTATACATTGAAATGTATTTCAATGGATTGCGATTGGAGTATGCCCTTGATGGTAGCTCGAATTGCATAGCTTGGAAGGATAGGATGGAGGTGGTGCTGGAAGATAATGGACTGAAGGAGTTCATCGATAGCGATGTTCATAAGCCGGGATCTAGCAATGCTGCATTACTGGACACATGGCAAAAGAAGGTAGCAAAGACAAGAAGAATTCTGTTGGAAGGTGTGAAGGACCATATTGTGTCCATCCTTCATGGGAAAGCCACTCCATTTGAAATGTGGAAGGCTTTGATAGATTTTTTCCAAAGAAGCAACGACCAGAAGAAGTTGGCGCTAAAAGATAAGCTCAGAAAAATAAAAATGGAGAAGGGCGACAGTATTCCAAAATATCTCACAAAGTTTGTCCACTATAGAGATGAACTGGGAAGTGTGGGGATTACTGTTGATGATGAAGACTTGGTGAGCTTGGCTCTCCTTAGGCTTCTGAAGAGTTGTCATAGCTATGAAGACTCTGTTAATGGATGGGAGAAACTGCTGGGATGGGAACAACTTTGGTTAGATCTTGTGCAGGAGGAGATAAGGTGAAGTACCAGGGATGGCTCTTCATCGAAGAATGATGATGAAGAGAATTACGCTTTGGCTACCAAAGCAAGGAAAGGGAAGGGGAATAAATTTCCTTCAAAATCCGAAGCTAAAGGCAAGAAGCAGGATTTGTCCAAGGTGAAGTGTTTTCACTGTCACGAACATGGGCATTTCACCACTAACTGCCCACAGAAGAAGAAGAACAAGAAGGCTGTTGGGACTGCAGCTGGAGAGGCCTTAGCCTCACAATTTGAACTTTATTTCTCTTTGATCGCATGCTTGGTTTCAAGCTTAATGGTATCGGTGTGGTATCTTGATAGTGGTGTGTCTTTCCATATGACGGGAGACAAGGAATTGTTTAGTGACTTGGAGGAGAAGGACCTTCAAATGCATATAGAGATGGGCAATGATGGTCGATACAGTGCGACCAACATTGGGACCATTACCTTTGAGAGGGAGTCAGGTAATCCATTTCTATTGAAAGATGTTATGCATGTTCTAGGTCTGAAGAAGAACTTGGTCTCGGTTGCAATGTTGGAAGACAAAGGTTATGACGTTGTTTTTAGTGATGGAAAAGCTTTACTACGACTTAAAACAACGGGTCAAACCAAGAGGATAGAGATTAAAGTTAAGAATCTCTACAAGTTGGAGGTATATGGTTGCGTTGCAATGATGGGAAAAGCAGAAGAAGTGGTGAGCCGGGATGAGGGCGAATTATGGCACAGGAGATTGGACCATCTTCACCATGGTGCTTTGAAGATTTTGCAGCAGATTTCTACTGGACTTCCCAAGGGTACTCTTGTGTAGTCAGATCAGTGCAAGGGATGTACCTATGGGTAATTTTCTGAAGACAACCTTTCATGAGAAGGATAACCATGCTTCCGTGATCCTGGAGAGAATTCACACAGACGTGTGTGGACCTTTCTCAATTGCTTCAACAGAAAAACACATGTGTTATGTTATATTTTTTGGTTACTATTCTCGTAGACACTGGATCTTCTTCATGCAGAAGAAGAGCGAAATATTCTCAAAGTTCTGTGAGTTTAAATCATTGGTGGAGAAGGATTCGGGGAAGCAAGTGAAATCTCTACAGAGCGATAATGGTGGTGAAATATCTCAGGCGAATTCAAAGAATTCTGTAGCAAAGAAGGAATTCAAAGAGAAATCATAGTGCCTCATAACCCATAGTAGAATGGGGTTGTGAAGAGGAAGAACAGAATGATCGTGGGTGCTGCACGAGCTATTCTACATAACCAAGGCCTACAAATGCACTTGTGGGTGGAAGCATGAAACACTGCGGTTTATGTGCAAAACCACCGTCCTCATAGAGTACTTGGCATGAGTACACCTGAAGAAGATTTTACTAGTAAGAAGCCTGATATTTCTCATCTGAAGATTTTTGGCTCATCTGTTTACATTCATGTGACAAAGGACGCCAGGAAGAAGTTGGAGCCGACTGCAGAAGTTGGGATATTTGTGGGGTACATAGAAAAACCCCATAATTATCGTGTGTATTTTCCATACAGTCGGATGACTGTGGTGCGATGGGATATAAAATTCAATGAGGTGAAAGCTGTGAAGTTGTCGCTTGAGAGGGAGCTACACTTGCATGCAGAGGAGGAACTTATTATTCCCAAAGATGAGCCTCTAGATGTGGATCAGCCACAGGAGGAGATTCATGGAGTGGAGGAGTCCACTCATGCAGAACCAAACATCAGATAAGGTAGAAAGCGTACCATAGAAGCTGAGAGACTGAAGCTTGATGCGGCACAAAATGTGGGAGTCCCTACATCATAACACAAATAGAGATAGTCACCTGACCATTTTAATGGATGCATGGATCTTATGAGCAAGTGTATCGTGACAGAGCGATATTATTTTGAAGAAGCAGTGTAGGAGCCCACATGGGTAGATGCTATGGTGGAGGAGTATGACTCCATTGTCAAAAATAGTGCTTGGGAGATTGTTCCAAGGCCAGTCAGTAAATCAGTTGTAGGATCAAGATGGATCTACAAGGTAAAGAAAGCTGCTGATGGGAGCGTCGAGAAGTATAAGGCAAGATTTTTTGCCAGAGGCTTCTCACAGATCGAGGGGATTGATTATGAAGAAACCTTTGCACATGTCGCACAGTATTCTTCCATAAGGACCATCCATGCTATCTCAACGCAGATGGGTTGGCACATTCATCAGATGGATGTGAATACTGCGTTCCTTAATGGGATCATTGAGGAAGAGGTGTACATTGAGAAGCCTGAAGGATTTGAGATCTTTAGCAGTGAGTCACATGTGTGTAGGCTCAAAAGAGCATTGTATGGGCTGAAATAAGCACCTAATGCTTGGTACACATAGATCGACTATTTCACTGGAATTGGCTTCACCAAGAGTGAGGTGGATGCAAACTTGTACCAAATTGTGGTGGAGGGTAAGCTTTTAATCATTGTTCTTTATGTTGATGATTTAATACTAACGGGTGATGAGCAGTTGATACACTCATGCAAGGCGGACCTTGCAATGGAGTTTGAGATGAAGGATTTGGGCCTCCTTCATTATTTCCTTGGATTGGAAATATGGCAGCGGGAAGGTGAACTGTTTGTGTCTCAAGGCAACTATGCCCGGGAGATACTAGAGAAGTTTCACATGCAAGGCTGCAAGCCTATCAACACTCCTCTTCCAGGAAATTGGAGGAAACATGATGCTACATCGGTAGAGGTAGTGGATGCCACTGTTTATCGACGGTTGGTGGGTTCACTCATGTATTTAGTTAATACAAGACCGGATATATGTTATGCGGTGAACCAACTTTCACAAGCGATGGTTAAGCCTACCAAGCTCTTTTGGAAGGCAGGAAAGCATGTCCTGAGGTATCTCAGGGGCACATCTGAGTATGGTTTATGGTAGAGATAGACGAATGAGGTGAAGTTGCATGGATTCAAGGATGCAGATTGGGCAGGTAGCCCAACAGACAGAAAGAGCACATCAGGAGGGATTTTCAGTGTCGGATCTACAACAGTTTCTTAGTACAACAGGAAACAGATATTTGTGGCATTCAGTTCAACGGAAGCAGAATACATGGCAGCAAGTCAAGTTGCATGTGAGGCTATCTGGATGAGGAAGATCCTGGTTGGTTTGTTCAGTTCACATTTAGATCCTACAGTGATACATTGTGATAATCAGAGTTTCATTAAACTCTCGATTAATCCTATGTTTCATGATAGATCTAAACATATTTATATCTGGTATCATCATATCAGAGATTGTGTGCAACAGAAGATCATGTTGTTTCAGTACATTCCTATGGAAGATCAGGATGTAGACATTCTGACGAAGACACTCACCAGGAGCAAATTCGAATACCATAGAGGCAGGATCGAGGTGAAGGATAATCCCTATCTTTTTGAGAGGGAGTGTTGAGATTCAACAAGACGATGAGCTTAGTGAAAATCAGTCACCTTCACTAAGTGGGCCTGCCGGCTATTTTAGGTGTAAGTCTATTTTTAGACATGGTGATCATACTTCAGAAGTTGCAGGATGATATTTATGGATGGTTGGTCAAGTTGGAAAAATAGATGAAATTCTATTTTTAGAATATTGGGCGAAGTCTATTTATAGATCGTCAATCTAAAAATATAAGTGTCGATTATTATTAGCTCTTAATAATAATCCGACAATAAACAACAACTTATTCTCTTGGAGCACTTAATTTCAATGTAGAGATTTGGAAAATCATTGGGCTGAAGGAATTACACAATTCCTAGGGTTTACTGGTGGTTTATGCATGGAGGACTCAATTAGAACTGAAGTGGAAAAGTTATGACAAAGTTGGAAGAGTAGTTCATGGAGTTGTTATTCAGTTTAACTCAGTTAATGGAGTTAAACTCAGTTGAGCTAGTTGTATCTAGTCTAATTGAATGATACAATAGTGAGAGTGGAGTGAATTAATTAGTTAATTAATTCAAAAATAATAACTCATTAATCAATTGAACAAATACAGCAGTTAACTACGGTGCATGTCAGTTCCAGTGGAGACCCAGTGGAGAGATAGGTGAAAGGGAAAGATGGACTATCCGTTGTGACTATAGTGATACATTGATTGCACCACACACACATTGGAGTTTCCAATTAGGATTGCGCAGTGCAAGCAAGGTAGATTCGAATTCATTCAGGGGTCTTCTTCAGTAGGGATTGCGCAGTGGAGGCAGGCTATCAGGTGGTAAGAAATCAATGCATGGATTTGTAGATTTCTTCTGATTAGTGTGTGATGATTGATTTTACTGAGAGCTTGATGTACTAAGCTTTGTATGAGACTGTTACATGATCTCAATGATACATAATATATGATAGTTGGGGTTTTCAGCTTCAGGCTTTCCTGTTAAACAACTGTTTTATGTGTGATTATTTTTAATGCTTCATGTGTTTGCAAATTGAGTTTAAATTTCCGCAAAGGGTTAGCAGTGGAAGGATTCTGTATTTAGCAAGAAGATAAAATATTTTTAGATCAGGAGAATCTGGATATATACATGCATCTTGTATATAATTTCTACAAGGTTGAAGGGCACAACATTGCGGAAGAAACAGGAAGGATAGGTACAACAAGAGAACATATTTGCAGATTAGAAAAGAACAATTTGTGGATGGGTGCAGGAGGATACAAGTGCATATATCATTGAGTTGTAAAGTCTCTATTGTAAGAATTTGTCAAGGTCAAGTCCATGATCTAAATGTAATAGAAAGAAAGGAAGGTAAATCAGAGATTTACCTTCCTAACTTCATCACAAAATATTTAGTTATAAGTGAAATCAACTCTGTCTCTACATTTGTATAAGTAAGTATCTTTTATTCTATAATCAAATTTGGTAACATGACTTTGTTTTGCAGGGAGATCTATAAGCTAGTTGGGTTACCAATATTCCTTGCATAAGGAGGATAGTCACAGTCCTCGAATAAATTAAAGTCATGAAAAATTTATGGAGGTCAAAAGATTAAATCCTAATCTTCTTCAGATATGAACAAGAAAGCAAAGCACACCTCTTCAAAGTGAAAAAACAGAGAGTTGTCCCTACATATTTGGAGCCCAACAATCTAAGATCCATATATCTACTGCGATAGGACTATGACGCAACCCAGTGAATTTACATATCAATTCCCATTCTGTGAGGATGGACACTTTCCATCAAGTTTATGAGGTCTAGATCAACAGAGATGGGATCATTACCTTCTTCACAAATTGGCTTGTTGGGGGCAACTTCACAGGCATCAATAAGGCGGTTAACAAATTTTCAATAAATGTATTTGGATGATCAAAAGTAAGGTTGGACAGATTAGTAGACACACTCTAGACATCCATTAAAAACATACTCTCTATTCGTCAAATACTAATGGTGCCAATTTTAGACTAGAGTATTAGCCCAACAAGGATCCCCTCCTTTCCAAAACATCAAAACATTCATTTATTTTTTCCTTAGGTGTAACATTCAAGATAGGGATAAGATGGCAGAATTTTATATGCATAATTTAATACTGCTTGCTATGAATGTGTGGGACCCCAACTCTCAGATAGATGATGTGAAATTTATTTCTTTAGCCTCCTGGATGACCCGTGAAGAGACCATGGCAGAATAAACCAAAAGAATCATGGAAAAAGAGATTAATAACCTTTGTGTATCATGGAATAGCTACAAGGCCCTCACATTATCACTATTAACCAAATGATTATAGTAGAATATCGATCGATGACAACTGTCTACAAAAAAAATAGGAGTAGGAAAAACTTCATTTTGAAGATACCTTTAGATTGTTGGGAGATGAGAGCCTGCAAGCATGCCAAAGAAGGTGGCATACCTTGCCACACATTTTGCGAATAAAGGAATATCATTCACCAAAGAGGTTGAAGTGTTTTGGATAGAAGAAAGTTTAACGAGCCAAAACAGATGTAAATAGTTCTAAAATATCTCTCGTTTGATTTAATATTCCACCACAAGGCCGAGAGTAGTAATTTTAGAGAATCATTTATGCCAAAGAAATTATTTACCAGTTAGGTTGAGCCTATAAGTTAAATCATAGTGATGTGATGTACCTTTCTCTATTGATATAGATCATAGTGCTAAAGAACCGTCTTCAAATTACTCTCTGTTACTATGCGTTGTTTCACTCTGATTTTTTTTGCTTGGTAAATTGTATTTTCTCTTCAACAATATAACCTGGCTAAACAAAAACGAACCATATTATATCTGAAATAACAGATGGATAAATCAGATGCAGTCAATTGGAAACATAATGGAAATAATATGTTACCCATTCTAAAAGGATCTCCATTTGGGCCGATAAGTTAAGATCAACGTTCTTTCTTCCACTCATAAGCTTCAGAACAAGAACCCCAAAACTATAAACATCAACTTTAACAAACAATTTCCCTTGCATAACGTACTCTGGTGCCATATAACCGCTGCAAAATTAGAATAATGCTTTAATAAATATGTTTCGCCATTAAGAAAAATACAGGAAATTGAAATACAAATTGTAAAATTGCTTCAATGTCAATACTACCGTAGTTAATATAACATGAATTACCCTAAAACTGAATTAATATAACATGTCTTATCGAGTTCCAGCAGCTTCTGTGCTTTGAAGACAATACCACTGCGAGATTTATCGTAACGATGTTATACAAATTCTTCATCATAATAAATTCCTCCATATTCGTGGGCTCTTTACGAGGTAGTCAAGCTCAGGTTAGCTTTGAAACTGATAAAAAAAGAGAGAAGACATATAATACATGAAGGTGCACTGAGATTTGGAACCCAAGATCATATAGGCCAAGATAACAGAGAATGCATTGCATTAGACTGCTGCTGCACTGTGTTTGATTGGAAGTGCTGCTACCCGGCCACAGTAGGTGGAGAAAGCAAGCGTCTGGAATGCTGCACATTTAGCATTTTAAGTTCTTAGATACAGGGCTTCAACGAAATCCATCTTTGACTCATCGAGAAAGTGAGCAAGGTACTGGATACAGATCTTTGTTTATGTTTCAAGTACTAAATTAAACAACAAACTGCTCAAACAACCTGTTTGATCCTATATTCAGGAAGGAAAGAACCAAGCCATTGATACCTGCAGCAGCCACGTGTACTACATGCAATAAACTTCTATGGTATTGAAAGCTTAAGATGCTTGACATCGACACATATACGCATTATTCTATTTATTAAATATTAATTATCTCTTATTTTACTTCAATAAGTTAATTTATTATCTCTTGTGGTAAGGTAGTTTTAACTTTTAAGCACAGTTGTGTATAAATGTTATCATTTTCGATTTATCACTGTATTGTATTTTTTTCAGCATTACTCTTTTATGAAATTTATTAACTTAACCTTCGATTATTATTTGCAGGTATGCAAAAAAAAATACTGACCATATGAAAATGGGATCAAAGCCATGAATGATGTAAAGGCCCATTATAAATACCGAGGAATTTAAACTGTTTAATGATACGTAAATATTGGCTCATCTTTGTACTGTAACTTTATAAGTACTACTCATCGTTTAGTCGTGAGTAAAACCACAACCGGTTTTTTGGTTTGAATATTTAGTAACCTCTGTGAATAATCATGTTTAACCTTGAAGAATATAATCTTCTTTGTAGTAGGTCGCAGTCACACAGAGGTCTGGCGGCAGGGACTTGCTGCCCCGTAACCAACCTTGTTTGATAATTGAAATTTTAAGAAGTTTAGTATATTGACTTCATTTGATGGTATCAAATTAATTAAAATTGAAAACAAAAAGTCAAAAGAGAAAAGTTTGGTTTCTATTTTTAGAAAAGCTTATTCATAAATTTCAAATTAATATTTTAATTAAAAAAAATTAAGTGATAGTGTTATATTCCTATTTATAAAATGTGAAAAATTAAAGGCACCCATTTCATAATCCCCTCACAGTGGGGACCTACTAGAAATGTAAAGTATCTCAGATTGTACACCAATATTCCAGAAAGTTATGACAATATGATGTTCTTAACCAAAAAAAAAAAATAGCTAGCTATTTCATGGTCGTGAAAAATTAAAGCCATCCTTTTCATAATCCCCTCAAAGTGGGGACCTACTAGAAATGTAAAGTATCTCAGATTGTACACCAATATTCCATAAAGTTATGACAATATGATGTTCTTAACAAAAATAAAATAAAATGGCTAGCTATTTCATGGTCGTGAAAAATTAAAGCCACCCATTTCATAATCCCCTCAAAGTGGGGACCTACTAGAAATGTAAAGTATCTTAGATTGTACACCAATATTCCATAAAGTTATGACAATATGATGTTCTTAACCAAAAAATAAAATAAAAAAATAGCTAGCTATTTCATGGTCTATATGGTCCATTAGTGTTACACATGGTATCATTTTAAAGGCGTCAAATAAACAATTAAATACCTAAATTGTATTACCTTGTTGAGTGGTTTTCCTTTTGATACCTAAATTGTATTACCTTGTTGAATGGTTTTCTTTTTGAAAGTATCAAAGTAAAATTATATTAACTTGCTTAGTGGTTTTCCTTGTTTAGTGCTTTTGGACTTACATGGGGTATCATCTTTTTGGATTGTGCCTTCTCATAAACCAAAACAATATATAGAGTTAAAAATAAAATATTTAACATGTTTTATTAAAATAAATTTTCTGGGAAATCACATGAATTTTTTTTTAACCGACGCGTTTCGAACTACAGAATGTATTATTATCCTAATGATGAACTACATTATACAAACTATAGTTATTATCCTGATGATGAACTACATTATGTAGTTTCTGAAAGATTTATTTTAATATGATATGAATCTCAGAAGTTTACACTCTCAAATTTAACATGCCTTTTATATTAAACGTTCAAAAATAAAACACAAAATATCAATAATATGTTTGTTAATATTTTAATTAATAATTAATAATTAATAATCTATATTGTTATTAAAAAAATATTATTCAAAACAATATGAACCTATTTATATATTATGATATAATTGCTAAGGATAAGGGACATGTCGAAAGTTCAACTTTTAAATGCTCACAACGGATATCGTACCTTCAAAAGCATTTATCAATCACAATCTTAATTTTTAATGATTTTCCATGGACATTAAGGTATCACATTAAGTCGGTTTAAATTATTAAACCTTTGTGTTCCATGTTGGGATAATTTAGACCATGTATCATTTTGCATAAAGATCTATGTCATATTTAAATAAAACATATTATATGCAAATTAAAGTTAATCAGTATAGATCTATTTAAAACACAGATCTAACATGAGGTGAGAGGGATTAAATTTCTTTGTTACGAACTTATTTTAGAGTGCAAAAAACAATGTGTAATTTTTTACTGTTTAAATTGCATTTTTGAATATTATAAAAATAACATAACATGTGTGTTGAGCCATTTTATATTAATACATGTTGAAATATTTTATTCATAACTCACATTGGATATTGTAAAATTATATTATTTAAGATATACATCAAAATATTGTGTTTATTACTTGAAGAGTGAAAGTGAAATAGTTAATTGTTTTGTTAATAGATTTTTAATTGTTTATTTATATGGTTATTTAATTTTTGTTTTTTTGTTTGGCTCACATGATAGAAAATTATTTTTATTATTTTTTTGAGAACGTGACATACTTACACATGTATCTCATACTGGATTGTAGAATGAGCCTCTCGGCTCAATAAATTGATCTATATTTATTTACTTCTTTTAAAAAAATTGATGTGTGACATATAGTAGTTTTAATATGATAAATTGATGTCTAGTTATTTATGCTTTTTTTTTTAAAATAAAATATGGAATAAGCTAATTTTTAAGTAAAGATTTTATTTTTAAAAAAATTATGTGTGAGATATGGTAATTTTAATAGGAAAAATTAATGTGTAATTATTTATGTATATTTTTTTAAATAAAATATGGAATAATTTGGAAGTAAAGATTTTATTGTTAAAATTTATATAGGGTGATGTATATTATCTTTTATATATATATTATCTCATATATATGACGATGATGATGGTTAACACTCACTGAGATTAAACTTTGGTCTATCGGACCTAAAGAAACGAATTATTTAGTTTCTTTTAAAATAGCACTCCTATTCTCAAAGAGCTTGGAGAGAAGCGTCTCGAGCTCACAATAATTTTGACATGTTAAAACACTAGGAAGGTTGGTATTGCAACAAAGATTATAAAACTGAGATCTAATGTGGATGTACGCAAGGCACTCTAAGAGGAAGTGATTTTCATCATCGAAGTTCATATTATCACAGAGATGGCAGATCCTTTCCACCCATGGTGTTTTAGGAACTGCCCAATGACCTGTTTCACTATGGAGCTCATGAGAGTCTATTCTTATCTTGGATATATTAATTTTTTTCTTGGAGCTAGTTAAAAAAATAGATACTTTTGATCTTCTAGAGTAGGGTTGATGACCTCCTTATAATATCTTGATTTTCTTTTAGCCTCTAAATCTTTCTCACGCCACATTTTCTCTTTTAACTTAGAAGTAACAATATTTTTAATGCTATCAATATTTTGCAATGCAACATTTTCATTTATCTCCCAATGGTTTAACCAGGCCCTGGTATATTTATACGAACCTCGTTTGAGCCTCAGGTGGTTTTGGCTAGAATTTAAAGCTAGCTTAGGAAGTCTATGGTCTCCCATGTTATTGATTTTATGCTTATGCAACAGGAGCCTAGTCATAGCTAGGCTCTCGATAGGGGAAAAACCCACTTCTATAAGGAGAATAGGACAGGATGTATTGCTTTTAATTTTGAGGTTATACATTATAAAACGCTTATGAATTTTCTCAATCTTTCTCTAGGATTCTTTAGAGATGCTACAACCCCAAGCCTCACATCCATACAAGATAACAAGAGTGACTAAATTTTTAAAGAGGAGCTTCTTTTTATCCCACACCACAAGGTTTACTACTTTACAATTATTTTCAAGACCAAAATAAGCTTTCCACCCTCCATTTACCATTTTCTCAATGCTATAATTCCATTTGAGCTTGTGACGAATATCAATTCGTAGGTACTTGTAAGATGACACTTCCTCCAAGTTTCTATTGTCATACAAAAAATTACCATAAGTGTCCTTATTAGATTTGATAATCATAACTTTTGTTTTGTTAGTGTTAACAGTCATACCCATGGTACAACGTAAATCCTTAAGAAATCTTAGTTTCTTAACAAGATAAGATGGGCACCTTGCCAGAAAAACAATATCGTTAGCATAGAGAAGAAGGATGATGACTATTCCAGCTAAGATCATGCCAACACAACCTGCTTCCTCTAAAAAACCTTCTAGCTTGTCGATGTAAATGCCAAATAGGGTAGGGGAGAGGGGGAAACCTTGTTTAACCACAATATTACACTTAATATCTTTCGACCACCCCTCATTGCTCTTAAAATTGGAAATTACATTCTCGTATAACCTTATAGCGGCAACTCTCAATTCGAAAGGAACCTTTAGCTCTTCTAATCTATTCCATAGGTTATTTCTAGGCACTGTATCGAAAGCCTTTCCAAAGTCCACAAAGCAACAAAAGAGATTGGATTTATCATTATGACATTCCTCCACAATGATCCTAAGCGTAACAAGGTGGTCCGTTGTTGAGTGTTGCCTTCTAAAACTTGCTTGGTATTTAGCCCGCTTACCTTCACTTTCAAGCCATATGCTCATCTTCTTTTCCAAAATAATACCATATAACTTGGATAAGAGAGGGCTAATCATACTTGTCTAATAATTACAGGGGTTATTTGTATCCCCACTTTTAAAAATAGGAATAATGAGGCTCTGAGTCCATGGCTTAGGGAACCCTTGCTTGACTGCTTGATTGAAAAGCTTGTGGATGTGAGGGATGAGGACAAGACCTCCAATTTTTAAGATTTATGCCTGGTAACCTTCAATGTCCTTAGCTTTTCCATTTGCTAGGCGCTTAACCCCAAAATCTATGTTTTCTAATGAGAAAAATTCTTCCGTTTTGAGCAAGGTTTCAAAGTATTCTATGACATTTGGAGATTCATAAAGCTTTTTAAGATAGGAATTTGTTAATTTTGGACAACTAGGTCCAAACTCTATGTTGTGATGCTCATATGAAGATACCAATATTTTCACTAGCACATTTGGCCCAATTTTCGACGGTCAAAATGTCTCTCTTACGACACATAGGCATCCAAAGATTGACACTTTGAGGCCGTGGGCAAAACATGGTTAGCCATAGAGTCACAATTTCGACACTTCAATAAAGTGTCAGAAGAGCGACACATTTTCTGACATTTCCAGATGGTCATCGTTATTCCGATGTTAGCTAGACCGTCGCTATTGTGACGTTGGCTAGGCTGTCGCTCTACTGATGTTTTATAACCGTCACTCTACCGACGTTCCATAAACGTCGCTCTACCAACATTCCATAACCGTCACTCTTTCGACGAAAAGAAATTAAAAAAATAAAAAAACCACATGTCGCTATAACGATGGGTCGAAACGTCACATTACAGACGACAAAGAAAAAAAAAGAAAAAGAAAAAAAGAAAAAAAAGAAAAAGAAAAAAAACTAGGTAACCGTCGCTCTACTGACGTTCCATAAATGTCGCTCTACCAACGTTCCTTAACCGTCGCTCTTCTGACGAAAAAAAAAAACTAGGTGTCGCTATAGCGATGGCAAAGAAATATTTTTCAAAATGTCGCATGACCAATGGAAAGTACGAAACGTCGCATTACCGACACCAATAAATTTAAAAAAAAAAAGTGGCGCTATAGTGTCGGAAAAAAAAAGTGCGAAATGTCGCATTACTGACGCCAAGAAATTAAAAAAATAAACTAAGTGTCGCTATAGCGATGGAAAAAAAAGGATGAAACATCACATTACTGATGTCAAGAAATTAAAAAAAAAAAAAAACTAAGTGTTGCTATACCGATGTCAATTATTTTTTAAAAAATGAGCCGTCGGATTACCGACAATAACAAAAAAAATTTTTAAAAAATTATTTCCACCAAATTTGCCCATTAGTCTGCACAACTTCTCCAATAAAAGGAGAACGAAATCTATGATTTAATATTTAGATCTGATCCATCGTCATTGTATTTAATTTATAGATATCATAGAGGCTTTTGGAGGAGTGCATACTGGCCCATTGTTGCATATAAGAGATTGAATTCATCCATAAAGCAGAGGTCAAGTTTATCTCATTAGTAGTCCAAGTTTTATTTATAATTTGGAGCTGCCTTGGAGGAGTTATTTCAGTTGGAATCGTGGCCCTGTTGTGGTGATTTCTTGGATAGATCTAAGTGCTGGAGAAGACCTGATTCATTTTCTAGAGGGTCGAGCTAGTTCGGAGGATGAAGAAAAATTCACCGAGGTTTTATTATCAATGTACCTTCATTCTCTTAAGTAAAGCAATACTCAGAGCAGGTGTGTTTAGAAGATCGAAAGCATTTAATCCAAACCTAATATACACACTGTGTGAGATGTGTGGCCTCTTTCTTGAAGACTATACCATTATTTATGTATCTGGGAAACATACCTCTATAATAAAAGGTTGGAGAAATCTTAAAAGGAGATTGTATCTACATATTTTTGCTAGCAGCCATCTATACCAGGTCCTCCTGTACTTTGTGCACTACGCTCTTATTTATGTGATTGTGTATTATGTGGAATCTTGCTGATATGTATTTCTAGGTTTTCCTTGGTGAAGAAAAAGTAATTTAAATGGTTGTAATGTGCACATTTCAGTGTTAAAGAACATGTTTGGTTCCATAAGATTTCTATACTTTAGTTGGGTTGTGCATATGAACATTTATTTGGTCCTGTATTTCTGTTATTGTATGCCAAACAAGAAAATTCACTTATAGTAGTATGTTCATGATGTGTTAGACAAAATTTCTCACTAAAAGTAAACGTTAAAACTTAGAAAAATTATTGGTTGTTTTGGATATTTCCTAGGGGAATATTACAGAATACACATATGTTGATATGATAAGGAATAAGGATATATGTAATAAGTTGAATACCAATATACAACCTGCTTTATCTCTGTAATATGATACAAGATTTGATAGGACTAGTTACATGTGAATAGAGCAAGTATACAATATGTAAGAGCTTACCCATTTCCTGGTTCTAACATTGATACGAGTAGTAGCAATATGACATTGCATAACTCATGTACCTAAGTTGTTCCCATTATTAAGCAGTGCTACACGTAGTGGTTGATAAGTTGTACTAGTTATTATGGAAATGCTATGTGTAAAACTAAGCATGTATACTGGTCAGATTCAAGCTCTATGAACTCTATGAACGATATAAGCTCTCTTCGTAAGATATCACAACAAATGGTGGATTACCATATGTCAAAATAGTATATACTATATATGCATGACAAATCAAAACACCAGTTTAATTGATTTCATCAAACCACTGGATAATAATTCTCAACATTACCACTGGAAAATTAGCACTAAAGAGCATGGTCTTGGAAAATTTTACGAATTTGGGGTTCAAACCAAGCATGCGATCAACCTCGTCTAAGGCCAAATAATATATCATAGATAATGACAACTTGCCCCTTTCAAGGAGGTCCCAAGTTGATAATTATGTGTGCGTGCCAAGGCAACTCCTAAAGTGACAAAAGAAAACAAAATACAAGTGAAAAATAAAAGTCATGGCTAAGAAATGGTACATCCTAGAAGGAGAGAGGCAATACTCAACACTAAAAGTAAAGAACACAGGAGCGATTGAGAGCACATCAAAGGATGCTCATAGACCTAGAAAGCTTAATGCTGCAAAGTGCCAACAATAAGCTAGTATGAAGGATCTAGAGGTATGAAACAAACTACCAGTCCATCATCTACATATTCTAATAAAAGACACGAACGTAAATCATCGTATGCCTTCCATGAATTAAAAAACGTGAAAGACTCCTGCCATTGATGGAAACATTACAGGTTATTCAGCCAAAACTAAGCTCCTCATTTAGAAAGGTAGTTCAGTCTGCACAACTTCTCTAATGATATAAAAGTGTTTGATAGATAGTGCATCACTATAGAGGGAGCATCAGAAGCTATTATAGATTTTTAATGCATGACTCTCAACATTAGTTAATGTTAATGCATTCCATATCTTAAAGTAGGGATCCATGTCTGTAGAAAAATATGAGCATACATTTATGTTGCTTGTGAAATGTATGGACTACATCAAAGATGAAAAGTTTAAATTCAATCACTTTAACAGTGGTTTGCATGTAGCTATTATAGATTAGATGTGTGTATTAGTTTGTTAGGGCTTTGAGGCAAGGACCATAGTTTCTTAGTACATAGTTTTGTAGGATTAAAAGTAAAAATTTCAATTATTAAGTGCCCCATCCTGTTGATGGAGCTATATGTTTTTCTGTAGCTCATTTTATTACTTTAGATCAGTAAAATTAATAATTAACTCCTATCTTCATCTAGACATCAATACTTAGCACTAGTCTACAAAAATCAATGTGTACTTGTATCAACCTAACCACATGCCCTCAAGAGGATCACTTCATACTTCTAAGTTGTTGCATCTATTTGGGGCAACAAGCAACAATCAAAGATCTATCATTCTTCAAATTCCACCCTAAACATAATCCCTAAAGAGCAACACCTCATACTTCCAGATTGTCCCACCTAACTGGGGAAAGAAGTGACGAGGAAAAATTTATGATTTTTCAAATTCTAGATGGGTGTAAACACTTTGTAATGCAGTGACAAGAAAAAATTTTAATTCTTTGAATTCTAGATGGATGAAATCACTTTGTAATTCCAAGTTGAGAACCTTCCTCTACTTGTAATATCCTCTATTAGGGGCAACATTCACTAAGTATTACAACTGAAATATCTTTATGCATAGTCATTGTTGAACATATTTACTCAGAAGTGTATGTTACCTTGGCACTCTTCGATAATTTTGAAGTTTCACCCCTGCTTTTTTTGTCAAAAGTCTCATACTGATCTGCTAATGATGGGAAGGGACTAGCTGCATGTGAAAGTCCCTGCCATTGCTGAGAAGGATTTGATCAAATTTGTCCATTGTACTTACGTGTTAATATATGCTTCAATACTTGCTCAACAAACAAATATACATAAACGATTTCTCCATCACTGGAACATGTAACTGACCTTCATCTTTGGATTATTTGTAACTTTAATCTGCTTCTGTTTCTGGAAATATTTGTTATTACCACCGAAAGAGAATTCCAGACTCACAAAATTGCAAGAATCCTGCAGCTTTCAAGGTAAAAAATTGAGAACAATGCTACATTCACTTATCTACAAATTCAGTGAATTTTCAGACCTCATACTAACTGCAATAATGGAAAATATCACACCTCAACAGCTTTAAATTTTTTTCAGACTCTACTATCCTTGGGTAGTTTGAAGGTCCCACCATTGCATTCAACTTCTAGGACTGGATTGCCTGCATCTTGATGTTCCTGCATGCCAAGGTCAAGACAAATTTATGCCACATTTATTTTTAAGAAAATTTTCTCTATATTACACACACAGTAATATGCACAAGATTAGAAAAGAATAAACAATCATATTGCAGCTAATGCTGCAATAATTTGAATATGTAGAAACAAAAACATTTTGGGCGTTTATAATAGGTAAACTCACGCCAACAATTAATCGTGATATTTTATAAGCATCTTCAGGAATCTTTATCATCAGTTTTCTGGGGTAAAAATAGACATTATTCAACTATTATAAAGTATATTTTATTGCCGAAATAAATTTCTGGGTTTTAACCCTAGGGTAAATCATTCTTTTTCCATTGCAAGTAGTTTCTGGGTTTTATTATTAGCTCTTAATAATAATCCGACAATAAACAACAACTTATTCTCTTGGAGCACTTAATTTCAGTGTACAGACTTGGAAAATCAGTGGCCTAAAGGAATTACGCAATTCCTAGGGTTTACTGGTGGTTCATGCATGGAGGACTCAGTTAGAACTGAAGTGGAAAAGTTATGACATAGTTGGAGGGGTAGTTCATGGAGTTGTTATTCAGTTTAACTCAGTTAATGGAGTTAAACTCAGTTGAGCTAGTTGTATCTAGTCTAACTAAATGATACACTAGTGAGAGTGGAGTGAAATAATTAGTTAATTAATTCACAAATAATAAATCATTAATCAACTGAACAAATACAATAGTTAACTACAGTGCATATCAGTTCTAGTGGAGACCCAGTGGAGAGATAGGTGAAAGGGCAAGATGGAATATCCGTTGTGACTATAGTGATGCATTGATTGCACCACACACACATTGGAGTTGCCAATGAGGATTGCATAGTGCCAACATGGTAGATTCAAATTCATTCATGGGTATTCTTTAGCAGGGATTGCGCAGTGGAGGCAGGCTATCAGGTGGCAAGAAATCAGTGCATGAATTTGCAGATTTCTTCTGATTAGTGTGTGACGATTGATTATACTGAGAGCTTGATGACTAAGCTTTGTATGAAATTGTTACATGATCTCCATGATACGTAATATATGATAGTTGGGGTTTTCAGCTTTAGGGTTTCCCATTAAACAATTGTGTTATGTGCGATTGTTTTTATTGCTTCATGTGTTTGAAAATTGAGTTTAAATTTCCGCAAAAGATTAACAGTGGAAGGATTATGTATTTAGCAAGAAGATAAAATATTGTTAGATCAGGAGAATCTGGATATATACATGCATCTTGTATATAATTTCTACATGGTATCAGAGCAGTGTTAATTCTTGAAAATTGCAATTGTGAAGAATTGTTGAATTTGTGCTGGTGGACAGTTTGAATTTGCTGCAGAAAATTATTGGTGCGACAGTTGAGTATACATTGAAATGTCTTTCAATGGGTTTCAATTGGAGTATGCCCTTGATGGAAGCTCGAATTACATAGCTTGGAAGGATAGGATGGAGGCAGTGCTAGAAGATAATGGACTGAAGGAGTTCATCGATAGCGATGTTCATAAGATGGGATCTAGCGATGCTGCATTACTTGACGCATGGCAAAAGAAGGTAGTGAAGACAAGAAGAATTCTTTTGGAAGGTGTGAAGGACCATATTGTGTCCAGCCTTCACAGGAAAGCCACTCCATTTTCAATTTGGAAGGCTTTGACAGATTTTTTCCAAAGAAGCAACGACTAGAAGAAGTTGGCGCTGAAAGATAAGCTCAGAAAAATAAAAATGGAGAAGGGCGACAGTATTCCAAAATATCTCACGAAGTTTGTCCACTATAGAGATGAACTGGGAAGTGTGGGGATTACTATTGATGATGAAGACTTGGTGAGCATGGCTCTCCTTGGACTTCCGAAGAGTTTTCATAGCTACGAAGACTCTTTCAATGGACGGGAGAAACTGCCGGGATGGGAGCAACTTTGGTCAGATCTTGTGCAGGAGGAGATAAGGCGAAGTACCAGGGATGGCTCTTCATCAAAGAATGATGATGAAGAAAATTACTCTTGAGATACCAAAGCAAGGAAAGGGAAGGGGAAGAAATTTCCTTCAAAATCCGAAGCTAAAGGCAAGAAGCAGGATTTGTCCACGGTGAAGTGTTTTCACTGTCACGAACATGGGAATTTCACCACTAACTGCCCACAGAAGAAGAAGAACAAGAAGGTTTTTGGCGCTGTAGTTGGAGAGGCCTTAGCCTCACAATCTGAACTTGATTTCTCTTTGATCGCATGCTTGGTTTCAAGCTCAATGGGATCGGTGTGGTATCTTGATAGTGGTGCGTATTTCCATATGACAGGAGACAAGGAATTGTTTAGTGAATTGGAGGAGAAGGACCTTCAAATGCATATAGAGATGGGAAACGATGGTCGATACAATGCAACCAATATTGGGACCATTACCTTTGAGAGGGATTCAGGTAATCCATTTTTGTTGAAAGATGTTATGCGTGTTCTAGGTCTGAAGAAGAACTTGGTCTCGGTCACAATGTTGGAAGACAAAGGTTATGAAGTTGTTTTTAGCGATGGAAAAGCTTTACTGTGACATAAAACAACGAGTCAAACCAAGAGGATAGGGATTCAAGTTAATAATCTCTACAAGCTGGATGTAGATGACTGTGTTGCAATGATGGGCGAAGCAGAAGAAGTGGTGAGCTGGGATGAGGGCGAATTATGGCACAGGAGATTGGGCCATCTTCACCATGGCGCTTTGAAGATTTTGCAGCAGATTTCTACTGGACTTCCCAAGGGTACTCTTGTGCAGTCAAATCAGTGCAAGGGATGTACCTATGGGTAAGTTTCTGAAGACCACCTTTCATGAGAAGGAGAACCGTGCTTCGGTGATCCTGGAGAGAATTCACACAGACGTGTGTGGACCTTTCTCGTTTGCTTCAACAGCAAAACACATGTATTATGTTATATTTGTTGATGACTATTCTCATAGATGCCGGATCTTCTTCATGCAGAAGAAGAGCAAGACATTCTCAAAGTTTTGTGAGTTTAAAGCATTGGTGGAGAAGGAGATGGGGAAGCAAGTGAAAGCTCTACGGAGCAATAATGGTGGTGAATATATCTCAGTTGAATTCAAAGAATTCTATAGAAAAGAAGGAATTTGAAGAGAACTCATAGCGCCTCATAACCCACAGTAGAATGGGGTTGCAGAGAGGAAGAACATAATGATCATGGGTGCTGCAGGAGCTATGCTGCATGACCAGGGCCTACCGATGCACTTGTGGGCGGAAGCATGCAACACTGCGGTTTATGTGCAAAACCATTGTCCTCATTGAGTACTTGGCATGAGTACACCTGAAGAAGCTTTTACTAGTAAGAAGCCTGATATTTCTCATTTGAAGATTTTTGGCTCATCTGTTTACATTCATGTGACAAAGGATGCCAGGAAGAAGCTGGAGTTGACTGCAGAAGTTAGGATATTTGTGGGGTACACAGAAACACCCCATAATTATCATGTGTATTTTCCAGACAGTTGGATGACTGTGGTGTGACGGGATATAAAATTCAATGAGGTGAAAGCCATGAAGTTGTCGCTTGAGAGGGAGCTACACTTGCATGCAAAGGAGGAACTTATTGCTCCCAAAGATGAGCCTCTAGATGTGGAGCAACCACAGGAGGAGATTCATGGAGTGGAGGAGTCAACTCATGCAAAACCAAACATCAGACAAGGCAGAAAGCGTACCACAAGCTGAGAGACTGAAGGTTGATGCGGCACAGAATGTAGGAGTCCCTACATCACAGTACAGACAGAGATAGTCACCTAACCATTTTAGTGGATGCATGGCTCTTATGAGCAAGTGTATCATGACAGAGCTATTTTCTTTTGAAGAAGCAGTGTAGGAACCCACATGGGTAGATGCCATGGTGGAGGAGTATGACTCTATTGTCAAAAAAAATGCTTGGGAGATTGTTCCAAGGCCGGTGGGTAAATAAGTTGTAGGATCAAGATGGATATACAAGGTAAAGAAAGCTGTTGATGGAAGCGTCGAGAAGTATAAGGCAAGATTTGTTGCCAGAGGCTTCTCAAAGATCGAGGGGATTGATTATGAAGAAATCTTTGCACTTGTCGCACAATATTCTTCCATAAGGACCATCCTTGCTATCTCAGCGCAGATGGGTTGGCACATTCATCAGATGGATGTGAAGACTACATTCCTTAATGGGATCATTGAGGAAGAGGTGTACATTGAGAAGCCTGAAGGATTTGAGATCTTCAGCAGCAAGTCGCATGTGTGCAGGCTCAAAAGAGCGTTGTATGGGCTGAAACAAGCACCTCATGCTTGGTATACACAAATCGACTATTTCATTGGACTTGGCTTCACCAAGAGTGAGGCGGATGCAAACTTGTACCAAATTGTGGTGGAGGGTAAGATTTTAATCATTGTTCTTTATGTTGATGATTTAATACTAACGGGTGATGAGCAGTTGATACACTCATGCAAGGCAGACCTTGCAATGGAGTTTGAGATGAAGGATTTGGGCCTCCTTCATTATTTCCTTGGATTGGAAATATGGCAGCGAGAAGGTGAACTGTTTATGTCTCAAGGCAAGTATGCTCGGGAGATACTGGAGAAGTTTCACATGCAAGGCTGCAATCCTGTCAACACTCCTCTTTCAGGAAATTGGAGGAAACAGGATGCTACATCGGTAGAGGTAGTGGATGCCACTGTTTATCGACAGTTGGTGGGTTCTCTCATGTATTTAGCTAATACAAGACCGTACATATGCTATGCGGTGGACCAACTTTCACAAGCGATGGTTAAGCCTACCAAGCTCTTTTGGAAGGTAGACAATCATGTCCTGAGGTATCTCAAGGGCACATCTAAGTATGGTTTATGGTATAGATAGATGGATGAGGTGAAGTTGCATGGCTTCATGGATGCAGACTGGGCAGGCAGCCCAACAGACAGAAAGAGCACATCAGGAGGGATTTTCAGTGTCGGATCTACAACAGTTTCTTGGTACAGCAGGAAACAGATATCTGTGGCATTCAGTTCAACGGAAGCATAATACATGGCAGCAATTCAAGCTACATGTGAGGCTATCTGGACGAGGAAGATCCTGGTTGGTTTGTTCGGTTCACATTTATATCATACAGTGATACATTATGATAATCAGAGTTGCATTAAACTCTCGATTAATCCTGTGTTTCATGATAGATGTAAACATATTGATATATGGTATCATCATATCAGAAATTGTGTGCAACAGAAGATCATGTTGCTTCAGTGCATTCCTATGGAAGATAAGGATGCAGACATTCTGACAAAGGCACTCACCAGGAGCAATTCGAATACCATAGAGGCAGGATCGGGGTGAAGGATAATCCTATATTGTTGAGAGGGAGTGTTGAGATTCAACAAGATGATGAGTTTAGTGAAAATCAGTCACCTTCACTAAGTGGGCCAACAGGCTATTTTTAGGGGTAAGTCTATTTTTAGACACGGTGATCATATTTCAGAAGTTGTAGGATGCTACTTGTGGATGGTTGGTCAAGTTGTAAAAATAGATGAAATTCTATTTTTAGAATATTGGGCGAAGTCTATTTATAGATTGTTGATCTAAAAATATAAGTGTCGATTATTATTTGCTCTTAATAATAATCCGACAATAAACAACAACTTATTCTCTTGGAGCACTTAATTTCAGTGTACAGATTTGGAAAATCAGTGGGTTGAAGGAATTACACAATTCCTAGGGTATACTAGTGGTTCATGCATGGAGGACTCAGTTAGAACTGAAGTGGAAAAGTTATGACAGAGTTGGAAGAGTAGTTCATGGAGTTGTTTTTCAGTTTAACTCAGTTAATGGAGTTAAACTCAATTGAGCTAGTTGTATCTAGTCTAATTGAATGATACAATAGTGAGAGTGGAGTGAATTAATCAGTTAATTAATTCACAAATAATAACTCATTAATCAACTAAACAAATACAGTAGTTAATTACAGTGCATGTCAGTTCTAGTGGAGACCCAGTGGAGAGATAGGTGAAAGGGCAAGATGGACTATCCGTTGTGACTATAGTGATGCATTGATTGCACCACACACACATTGGAGTTGCCAATGAGGATTGCGCAGTGCAAGCAAGGTAGATTCGAATTCATTCAGGGGTCTTCTTCAATAGGGTTTGCGCAGTGGAGGCAGGCTATCAGGTGGCAAGAAATTAGTGCATGGATTTGCAGAATTCTTCTGATTAGTGTGTGACGATTGATTGTACTGAGAGCTTGATGTACTAAGCTTTGTATGAGATTTTTACATGATCTCCATGATACATAATATATGATAGTTGGGGTTTTCAGCTTCAAGCTTTCCTGTTAAACAACTGTGTTATGTGTGATTATTTTTATTTCTTCATGTGTTTGCAAATTGAGTTTAAATTTTCACAAAAGGTTAACAGTGGAAGGATTATGTATTTAGCAAGAAGATAAAATATTATAAGATCAGAAGAATCTGGATATACACATGCATCTTGTATATAATTTCTACCAGGTTGAAGGGCACAACATTGCGGAAGAAACAGGAAGGATAGGTACAACAAGAGAAAAGATTTGCGGATTAGCAAAGAACAGTTTGCGGATGGGTGCAGGAGGATACCAGTGCATATATCATTGAGTTCTAAAGTCTCTATTGTAATATTTTTTCAAGGTCAAGTCCATGATCTAAAGTTAATAGAAATAAAGGAAGGTAAATTAGAGATTTACCTTCCTAACTTCATCACAAAATATTCAGTTATAAGTAAAATCAACTTTGTCTCTACATTTGTATAAGTGCTTTGATAATTGAATTGATGAAGAATTAACTACAAAGACATAAGCAAGCTCACAATTAATTATCAAGAAGAGAATTTATAACCCCTTTAAATTCTCAACATGGTTTCAGAGCTATGGTGCTAAATAAGGGCATCTAATCTAATAGACACTCAAGGATTAGTTTTCAAGAATGGCATTTAAGCAAGTTAAAGGGTGTCAAAGCAACACGCATCAAATTTTCTTATCACTGAGTTCGACTACACTTCAGATATATTCAAAGATAATTTATGGTGCCATTCTCTACTGTAGATCTTAGTTCCAATTGAAGCTTAGAACCTGGGAAAAGTTTCGACATCACAGTGAAATATCCTCACTGTTTCAGCACTATAACACAGTGAATTTTTCTTGGTATAGTTTGGATGGGTTAATATAGATCAAATTCCCTAAAATTTTCAGAGATCAATTACAGTCCTAAGAACACAGTCAGAAATTTCATTCTTGGGGATACATACTCAGATCACTTAAATACAGCTCAAACATCATTTCAGATTTGGTGCAATTGCAGTATCTGAAGCTTTGACAAAAAAGTCTCTATGTCTCGATGGTATCTTTATTGTTTTTAAGTGCAGACATAGTTCGAACAAAAGATACATCAAGATAAAATTTGGTGATATGATGAAGACCATAGTTCGGTAAAAATCCTTTCACTCTCAGTGCTATTACAAGGTATTTTCATTATCTTCAAAGATTATAAGACAAGTTTCCTCTCATTGAAAGAAGAACCACTTCTTTATCCCTGAAGAATATCATCCAAAAGGAGAGCACTGATACATATTTTTTCAACCACCATTAAAGCAATCAAGCTAAAGAATCTTCACTTGTCAAGTAAGTATCTTTTATTCTATAATCAAATTTGGTAACATGACTTTGTTTTGCAGGGAGATCTATAAGCTGGTTGGGTTACCAATATTCCTTACATAAAGAGGATAGTTACAGTCCTTGAATAAATTAAAGTCATGAAAAATATTTGAAGGTCAAAAGATTAAATCCTAATCTTCTTCAGATATGAACAAGAAAGCAAAACACACCTCTTCAAAGAGCAAAAACAGAGAGTTGTCCCTACATATTTGGAGCCCAACAATCTGAGATCCATATATCTACTGCAATCAGACTATGACACAACCCAGTGAATTTACATATCAATTCTCATCCTGTGAGGATGGACACTTTCCATCAAGTTTATGAGGTCTAGATCAACAGAGATGGGATCATTACCTTCTTCACAAATTGGCTTGTTGGGGGCAACTTTACAGGCATCAATAAGGCGGTTAACAAATTTTCAATAAAAGTATTTGGATGATCAAAAACGGTTGGAAAAATTAGTAGACACACACTAGACATCCATGAAAAACATACTCTCTATTCGTCAAATACTAATGGTGCCAATTTTAGACTAGAGTATTAGCCCAACAAGGATCCCCTCCTTTCCAAAACATCAAAACATTCATTGATTTTTTCCTTAGGTGTAACATTCAAGATAGGGATAAGATGGCAGAATTTTATATGCATAATTTAATATTGCTTGCTATGAATGTGTGGGACCCCAACTCGCAACTAGGTGATGTGAAATTTATTTCTTTAGCCTTCCCGATGACTCGTGAAGAGACCATGGCAGAATAAATCAAAAGAATCATGGAAAAAGAGATTAATAACCTTTGTGGACCATGGAATAAATACAAGGCCCTCGCATTATAACTATTAACCAAATGATTATAGTAGAAGATTGATTGATGACAATTGTCTACAAAAAAAATAGGAGTAGGAAAAACTTCATTTTGAAGATACCTTTAGATTGTTGGGAGATGAGAGCCTACAAGCATGCCAAAGAAGGTGGCATACCTTGCCACAAAGTTTGCGAATAAAGGAATATCATTCACCAAAGAGGTTGAAGAGTTTTTTGGATAGAAGAAAGATTAACGAAAGAAAGTTTAATGAGCCAAAACAGATGTAAATAATTCTAAAATATCTCTCGTTTGAATTAATATTCCACCACAAGGCCGAGAGTAGTAATTTTAGAGAATCATTTATGCCAAAGAAATTATTTACCAATTAGGTTGAGCCTATAAGTTAAATCATTGTGATGTGATGTACCTTTCTCTATTGATATAGATCATAGTGCTAAAGAAGACTTTGCAAATCTGATAGATGGTTATGGAAAGGATATTTGACTAAAGAATTTTGGATAAATGCAATCCTTCTATATTTCGATGTGGCATTGCTCTAGGGTAATAATTGATACTCAACAGAGTATCAGACATCAGTGATATGTCACTTGGTAGTACTTTATGGCTGTGATATTCAGTTGTGCTTGATGGATGCTAGATACTTTTTCATATGTTAAATAACTTATTTTATCACCTCAAGTTTGATCTACCTACAATGGCACCCTACTCTGCAATAACATAAGGATCCAGGATTTATGCATGCATGAATAAGATTAGTCCTTATACTTATTTTTCAACCCAATGAAAAGGACCACATCATTGTTCTATTAGATGTGTTCTATAGGTTTGAAACCCATTGGTTTCATTTACAAGACCAGAAGGCTATGCTTGAAATTCCTCCAAGGGAGTCAACACAAGAGGATTGTAAAGAGGTAAATGAAACCTACAACTATCATTTCATACTGCTACCTCTAAATAATTCCTATTTTTTGCCTCAAAGGGAGGCCTCTATACGTTGCTATACCTGCATTCATTTAATATATGCAGGATGGATTATATCTCTATCTTATGATTACTACGTCTTCCCATTGGTATTATTTGTCTTCTTGATGTATATTATGACATATCCACATTGCATTTGTTGATGTCTATGATCATTTTCATGACATGAACCTGCTGTATAATTTTTTCATGGCCATGGTCTTGCATATTATTACATGGATTCACAGTGTATTATGTTGGCAACCATGCTTTGTTTCTCTTCTAAGCATCGGTATGCCCATCTATTCGTTGACAATCGATTACAAGTACTCACTAGTTCCTTGATATTTAGCTCTTTCCTTGGAATTCCTCATAGCTTATGTTTATTAGAATGTGTTTCAACCATTGGTTCCTCTTCTTACCTCACACATTATGGGGTGTTGTTACAACTCTATTTTCCACCCTTAAATCTCACTAACGACCCATTGCATAGACTAACATTGAATGAGTTGAGGAAATAAACACTAAATGAATTGGTTCTCTTGCAATAAAAGATTTTGAACTTTTTAGACTCAATTTCCTTAAGTTTGAGAGATCTACAACCATCCTCTAGCCTCCTCCATGAATCTATTTAAGGAAGGTCTCCCAAGGAAGAAAGGAGGAAGAATCATTTGCAAACATGTGTTGTTCATTTTAAAAGAGACTATTCAACATTCAGATATCATACTTCTTAAGTTGTGTGAGGGCCAAGGAAGTGTTAGAAGAGGGAATAGGGACAAAAAATATGATATCATTTACCATTACATTTGGAAAATGAATTAAGAATATTTTGATAAACTCTATATATTCAAACAAAAGACACAAATATTTTTATAACTTTAAATTTGATCCAAAAATTTCTCAAGACTAAAACATGTTAACTATCATATATTGTTCAAAAACATGCTCATAGATACATACATAAATGCACGCACACACACAAATATATACATATATTATTATATTTTTTATTAAAACAAATAAAAATTAATATTGATGATTTTTTCACAAATTTTATATAAAAACCTGCTTGGATGATTTAATTTTTCGTTAAATTCACTAGTGGATGAGATTCAATGAATTTCATTTTTTTAATCCACCCCCCAACCTCTCTCCAAAAAAAAAAATGCAGTGACTAAGAACACAATTAGCATCATATCAAACTTGAACCATAATTATTTTGTTAAAAATATTTGTAGGGGGGAGATAAGATACAGTAAACAATAAGCCAATGGGACTAGAAAATACAATGAGACATATAAATACTGTGGAAGTGCCCAGACTACTCTTGATTCTTGAAAGCTAAAAGATAAAGAGATACAAGTGACACTGAAAGAAAAGGTGAATCTAGAAGGAAAAATTTAAATTGTAGAAATCAATACTCCATACCAGATATAGAGGTAAGATGTAGAGGAGGGAGCAGAGCCATCCTCATCTCCATCACCATGGTATCAATGCAAAGACCAATAATAATGTCCTGTATAGAATGCCTGACACTGAAGATTTAGCCAGGGCATCATGGGAGGAGAAATGTGGTGGTGATCCGCTGAACCCCTCCTAACATTTGAGGCCAAAGAGAAAAATCTAGTGATGGAAATTTGGTTGCTTGATATGGGCACAACTCTGCACTAAAAGCAGATACATTTTTGTGGCCTAGTTGCATACCAATAGAAGGGGGCAATGCAGATATCTCACTAGCCTAATATCATCTATGTTTGGGGCTAGGGCATATATATAGTATTTAGCACCTCCAATTACCGAGATAGGCTAGAAGGAGGAGATCAATTTGGTGAAACAAGATCTACATAAATCTTGTAAGGTCAATTGTCTATTGTAATGCCTCACATATGTAGAAAGGAAAACATTTCTGATCTTAGGAGGTGGACTTAATTAAAACTAGTGTCACAAGTATCTTTGATTCTCCAAATATTTTCCAATCCACTGGGAACACTGAGAAGAAAGATGTAATCCTCTAAGGAAGGTCCAATTGAATGGAGAAAAGGGAAGAGAAGAAAATTAGAAAGGTAATACAAGATTATATCTTGCTAATTAGAAGCCCTAAAAAAAAATTTCATAAGTAAAGAGAAAATCTAGAATTTTCAACAATAAAACATCTCAAAGATGCCACTGGATATTTCTAGTAGGAAACAAGACAAATATGCCCCAAGTAGCTGGCAGGGGCATAGGTCACAGTGACTACTCAAGATCTTGTTAACCTCTCAAGCTATCAAATTGCTGCTATAAACTCAGAAAACTAGTAGGAGAAAAACAAGAAAGCTTAGAAGTTGAAGAACAGTGAATAATCAAATTGTAACTTTTCTCTTGCCAAACATAACAATAGACCAAATGGAAAAAATATGTGTTAATGTAAAATCACCTCATCATGATAAGATAACCCCTAGAACAAACTAAATATAGGTGGTATAATCCTCACCCAACCAGAAAATAAGCTCTTATCACCTTGATTTCATATCAATCCAACTCCTGCATGTAACTTTGGTTGCATCTCAAGCAAATATTGAAGTGAATTGGATATGATGTCCCTATCAAAAACATTGAATCAACAAATCCTCCAAAGACGATGACTATTCAAAAAAAGGGGACAAGTATGACAAAAAATACTAGCAATCATACATTCACTTGTGATGTTAACTCAATCTGCAAGGTGGGGGTTCTTATTCTCATTGAGGGCGTACATATGATAGTAGGGGTGCAAATGTGTAATCCCCAACCAATCAGGACTTCCTTATTATGACCATTTAACCAATAAGGGGACACAACTTCCATAACCAAGAAAAGATCACCAAAGAAATAGACACAAAATAAAGGAAGTAAGGGGTTTGTTGTATAAGTTGGAAGTCCAAACCATAGTACTTTGAATTTTTGTAGTGATTTAATCCTCTATAATTGTATCATAATGTGACCAATTAAGGAACAAGTTTTGTATCAATTTAACATCATTCTTGCAAGTTTTTCCAAGGTTAAATTTTGAGTCTCTTAGTGTGTTTTAATCCTATTGCAATTGTGCCATTAATTTCTCCTTGTTTATTACATAATTTTTTGCTGAAATGAAGAACAAAGTCATTAGAGGGCTGATATGTTTCACTTGAAGGCTAATAATTGTGTTGCAAGTGTTTGATAGAGTCCATAGAAGACATACCTTATTTGCTCAAATCTGGCCCATAATTGCTTCCCTGAGCTGCGACTGCTCTTCAATGGGAGGTTGTCCCTTCACACTACCTTGAGGGAAGTTACAAAGCTTTATACATAGAGTTTCCCTCCTAGAAGATAGCGACACCCTACAGGTATACAAGCAGAACTATAACAACCTCTTATTAGGGCTATCCACCCATCAAACAACCCCTAAAAAAGTTCTGAATGAGATCCTGTGCCTCGGCCTTCTATCACTGCAACTAGGCTTTATATCAATCCTAAAAAATGCCTTACAAAGCTCTTTTCTTCTCGCTGTTATAGCCTTCCTTGCTGCGGCCTAGACAGAGGTAACCCTTTCCACAGAGATAGTAGGTATTCGATCAATTCATAGAAAAATTAAGATGACCACTTCACACAGTCATACATACCTCGACCCTCCTGTATGGTTATCAAGACATGGACTGTCCTTCTTTATGCGACAACGACTCCCTTCTACAACAACATACGCTGTCATTTTACTAGCGTAACCAAATTTTGACATCTACAGACCTGCTGCTCTCAGTTAGGGCTGCGGCTAAGGCAAGGTAGGATGGCCTCTGTCATAATCTTCTGTTATGGGCAAGTGGCAGCCTATGCTGGTCTATTTTGGTGAGGTTAGGCCTGCGACTTACCTCAGATAGTTGTGGCTCCCTAACATCCCTTAAATTAGATTACGACAGCTTGTTTTGAGGGCTATTTCACCTTAAACGAGCCTTCAAACATACCTCATCTCATGCGACTTTCCTCAATTTGGTGCTCTCGGTGCAGGGAAGGAGAATAGAGTGGGGTCTGGTCTGATTCAAATCGCAGATAGATGCAGTTCTGGCTATGGGGGAAGGAGAATAGAGCGCGCAGGAAAGGAACGAAATTGTGAAATGTAGTGAAGTGTAATGATCAGTGGGAAGATCGACGGAAGACTGACGAGGAACCTTGTGTAGTCAAAAATTTAGTCAAATTACTATTTACCATATAGTTATGTAATTCCTCTACATTTAAATTTTAAAATTCAATTTATTAAAGAATAAACATATTTACCCCAAAAGTTAAATTTTCCTTAGTTTGGATTAAATTAGACATTAAACTCGTTAGAATTAATGTTGGAGGATGATTAAAATTCTTAACTTTAATAGATCAATTCAATTGTGAACATATAGATTATTATAAACTTTGTAGTGTTGCTTTCTTCCTTTTACTAAAGTGGGTGAAAGGAACATATCAATGTGGGTTAAAGGAACATATTACAATACTCTTGAAGGTACATGTATTAGGGACTACATTGATGTGACAGATTTGGTGGATGCATACTTGAAGCCCTAGTTAATGTTCATCATAGTGAAGTAGAGTTATATAATGTTGGCCCAGGAAAGGGTATGTAAGCTATAACTATAGTTTTTGCATATTTTTTTTATTATGTCGAGTCTAATTTATTTTAGACCTTTTTCTTACCTATGCCATTTTGATGTGGACAAGAGGTTAAGGAGTGTTTGAAAAGTAATAACGAAATTTAATATTAGATTATGATTGAAAAGTTACAGCGCGAGTTAATATTAGATTACTTAGTGATCCTTCCAAAATTAACCAAGAGTTAAATTTGACCGCAAAATATACAAATCTTAGGGAAAGCCTTACGATGGCTTAGAAATGGCACAAAGAACATTTCAATGGGTATTATAATGATTTGATATTTTTTATTTGGTAAATAGTGTGGTATTTATATATTAATATTATATAGTGTGGTTACGACGTTTGTTGAACACATTGCAACACCGACGGCTACCCTCCGACCGTTGCAATATAGACGGTTGTCCTCAAACCATCACAATATCAATGTTTTGTGAACGTGTCGCAACACCAAAAATTTAGTTTTGAAACTTTAGTTTCATTGACCAAAGAGATATATCCAGTATTTCAAGGATATTTAACCCCTATCCCTCTTCTCTTATTCCTTTAGAAGGGTTGGAGGGGCCCATTACATTGAATACAAGCCTTTATAAATCCTTGCCCCCTCCCTTGAGAAGATATTGAACCTGAAATCAACTATTGATCCCCAATCCTCTAAGGTTTTCAAGTATAGCCTCACATCTTGGAACTTTAAACTGTGTAAAAACATCCAAACAATCTTTACATCATGATAACAATATTTCAAGTATGAATCTTTGAAAAAAAAAAGGTTTATGTGTCAAATAATAATGTAAACTATAAAAATCAATTCAATCATTCATAATACTTCAAATAATTGGATCTCACCTACTTTAGCTTAAGAAAAGTACAAAAATATAAAACTTTGCAACCTTTAACACAAGTGAGCTATATATGGGTCAATAGGTTAGCTAGAGTTTTTACTCTGTTTCAAGCATATCATGAATATCCCCCATCATTGGCACAATATTACTCTTGGTCAAGGATGGAAAATAAATCAACAGTGTTCATTTCTAGAGAAAATATTTCCAATCTCCTTGATATTTATTGGAGTCACCATTTAAAAATTGTTCCCACTCTCTTGTCTTTTCTTCTAGTTGGAATTGATTGGTTTTATTAATAGAGGTATATATTCAATAAGGTGACCACCACCCTTATAAATTAAAAAAATATATAATAAAACTGACTTGTAAAAGGAATCTAACATATAGGTTGTCATGTATGGAGGCATCAATAACAATGCCTTATGAATATGTGGTTCAAATGCACTCTTGGTAAGAACATCAAGGGATGGTGGTGCTCTCTGTCATAATTTGTAGAAAATATTAGTTTTTGGTGTAGTAGAAAATATTATAGGGAATGGGTTAAAGATATGAATGGGTTAAAGATATGAACTGATTCATTACATGTATTTAAGTTTCCCACTGTGGAACAAATCATTCTATAAATTGTCAAAAGTGTAAGGGAGTTCCACCTAACTCGTTAAATAAATTTTAGAACCTTCTTAAGTTAAAAACCATTCATTCGGCCTTTTTGCAAAAAAACAACCATAGTGTTTTGAGACATCCATAGGCTATCAGATATACTTCATGACAATTATTTTCAATCCAAAAATGTAAATGAAAAAAAAATGTAGTTAGGCAATGAATATAAGACATGCAACTCAATATTCCATGGGATCCTAAGGTCTCTATGGCCTAGGATTTGGGAGAAACTTTAGTGGGATATGATACACCAAATACATTCCCTAACATTGTTGTTTTTTCTATTATCAACATGAATATCAACTTGATATCTTGAATATCAACATGACTAGTTTAGGGGGGATTTCATAATTACCTTGTGTATTGCCTTTGGTATACTCTTCCATGGGTCCTTAGGAGGAAATTTTTTTTAAACTCCTTGGTCAATCTCTCCTTGTGTAATTTATAGAATGATAGATACATGTGAATGGATGGTCATTTAATTAAACCCATGCATCCTTGTGATAAGCGTGAAAGGCCACAACCTCAAGCTCATATAATCTCCACTAAATTATAAACATAAAATGCAAATAAGTAGGAGGACAACTGGGAATAAAACCATGAAATCATGTGTTTACATTATGGATAAACTTTACTATGTAATTCTAACAATACAAGATATAGGGAAGATTGTTAAACCTCATATAAAAGAAATGCGTAGTCTAATGAATCCAGAATTTCATCCATAAAACAATAGAAATTCTAGCATGATTTTGCGAAAAGCAGGTGGAAGTTATTGAAAATCTAGGTTATAGTTGTCAATCTTCAAGATTTTGGGTGCCCCAAGGGTCCTTGATGGTGTTGAATCCATTTTCATTCTTAAAAGAACAATTTAAACACTACCATAGTGGGATTTTTTGAAGAATTTATTGTCATATTCTAGCAAGAAAATGGTCATCCAAACAAAATTATGGCCTCGTTGGAAAATTCCTAACAAAAATGCACTTTTAATGTTTTCTAAAAATTTCAGCAATTTTGGCGCTACAATAATCAGACAACAATGATGACATTTACGATAATGCAAATAAAGATGAATGAGCTTCTCTTGGTTTCAAGAATAATTTATTCTCTACTGAACAGGGCCAACCATGTGAAGGTGGAAGCTCATATGGCCCCTCCCATCCCCCTCACATCACTCTCATTTTCCCAATACCCAATCTATGAAATAGAATACGAACAAACCAAAAATTAATTAAGGTCGTAAACAAAATTTTCAATATGTGTTTGTATAAATACATAGTTTTAGTTTAGCCTGTATAATAGTAAGGCCATTATTTATTGGTTTGAAATAATAAACAACATGCAATAAACCCACATAATTAGTAAATTATTTAAAGACAATAATTCCTACATATTAAAATAGAAAGTTATAACATACCAGCTCATACTTGAACAGAACATTTGTATCAATATTCTTCTTCTGTATCTTCTTCATCTTCATCCAACTGATCGACATATATACCAACATCTGATTCATAAACGGTGTTGAAATGATCGACGATGTCATCATCATCATAAATTATGCCATTTTCAATAATATCCTCATCGACATCATCATCAATAATTGTTGCCTCGTCTCCTACGACTGGTTCATCTTCTATATTTTCTTCGTCTGTGAATGCATATTCTTGCTCATCTGTCACTGCATCATCTTCTTCTTGATCAATATCATGTTCTTCCTCTACAGTATACTCTACTGGCCTTCCTCCTGGATCATATCTAATAGCAAATGACCATTCGTTCTCACCTGGAACCTCTGAGTAAAAGACTTGTTCACATTGGATTGGAAAAACATAACGATATTTTCCTACTTCAAACTGTGATGTTTTAACCATTGGAAATCCATTTTCATGTTGAATAAGAGTTCTATCATCATCACGTACATTCATTCATAGCCTATACCATTTGATGTCGAACAAAACTAATTTGAAGGAATTAAAGTCACACTCAACTATATCATCTAAAAACCCATAATATCTATTTTCAGATTCTCGAGGATGTTTGTTACTCCTGGAGGAAACATTAGTGATCTGGAATACTGCAGTTATCCCATTATCAGAAGTTTTCATGTTATCGTCCAACTATTTCATGCGAAATTTACGACCATTGCACCACATAGTCTTGTGGTGTTTCAACTGCAATATGCCAAAGATGAAAAAGATGTTTTCTCAATTAATAATTAATCATATAATTTACACATCTTGAAAATTATCTGAAAAATAAAACTTGTTGTCACATTATAAATATAATATAAAGTAAGTAATGAATAAAATGGGTGAATTAATTGCTTACCTTTCTATCTTTCAAACCATATGCTAAATCAATTTCCTTGTCCGTAACGTTTCCATCTCCACTACGATACGCTTCTCTAACCAATTTAGACAGTATTTACCATGATAACCTATCGTATTTATGTGCTTTACATATTTCAATCCATTCACTCATCCACTCAAGATTGTTTGCAATGTATAAAAGTAGTGCTTCATAATCTTGAGCACCTAAATAAAAAAACAACAATTCACCAATATAAAATACAAATTATAACCATGGTAAATTATATTAATTAATAAATGATGAAAGAATAAGACTTAAATGAATATGATCATATACATGATGTAAAAAATGAAACATTATATGTATTATACATAATAAATCTTTTACCTCTCACTTTCTTCATTCTACCTTTTCCCAACAGGTGCTCCACTTCAGATTTTTTGATGGAGTTCACATCCCAAATGTAATCCACTACATTCATAGATGGCGCAACTAATATAAGAAGATAATGACTAATATACACCATGGATTCATATACCACATATCCCTCCACCATAGAACCCTCAGGTCGTGCTCTTTGTCTAACCAAAGCCTTCAAGGATTTCAGGTGCCTCTCCACCATCCACATTGACCTTGTGTGTACTGGTCCACACATTTAAATCTCCTCATCTTGGTGTATCAAAGTGTTCTTGTGCATTGAAAAATGTTGGAGGCAGATACTTTTGCATTTCACACATTAGCCGAGGAATTTCTCTCTTCCAATACTTTATTTCATCTTGATGGATTTCTTTCAATGACAACCATCTGCAAATCATTACGCAAGGTTATTTCAATGAAACATAATATATATTTCATTACAAGTAAATTAACACATCATGTCATTAAGTACAAAAAGAAATTGTAGCGAGATTTTGCGTATAGATCAAAACTACTTACCTCATGTATTTACTAAGACCATATATAACTTGTTTGACATTGTTGTCGAAGTCGTTTGGGAGAGATACAGGTAGAACATACTATAACAATAAAAAAATGAATCGTTATTGGTTTCCAAATTAAATAGAAAAAAGGAGAATTTAAAAGATGTATTCAAGCAATAACATACAAAAATGTATACCAAAAAAGTTACCTTAACAAAGGTATGCCAATAATGTGTTTTCACCCCACTGAAGTCACCTTTATTCGTTAAGATATTATTTATGTTTGAAGCAAAACCTGTTGGAAATTTAATTCTTCTAACGACCTCTTTTACATCATTGCTTTGTTGTTTTGTTAATAACCATGGAATATTATTACAATTTCGACCTCCATTGTTATTTGATCTGTCGATCACACTTTTCATTACATGATTTGATTTCTCAATGTCAGCACAAATTTTGTCAATTTTATCTCTATCATGTGCACCATCTATGATTCGCCATAACGTTTCTGTCACATTCTTCCTGATATGCATTGTATTAAACAAATGAGCTATTTTTAGGTCCTCATAGTAGGGCAACCTTGAATATTGAGAAGGATAACATTTCATTCCAGGTGGAAGTACAATATTAGTATCTTCACCGCAACGACAACCTTGATATCAAAGAATAAAATAAATCAAAATAATAATTATAAAATACAATAAAATAAATTCATTAGTTAAAACAAAAATTCCAAACATTACATAAAAAATTAATGTATATATATATATATATATATACATATATAGACAAATTACGTACCAGCTGTTTGACGATTATTAATTATGTTATATTCCAAGTTCCACATTTGAGGTGTCATTCTTCGTGGTTTTAATCCAATTTCTTCTTTATCATTGAAAAGATGTTTTTCAGTAGTATGATACCTATGGTTCATAGAGAGGAAGTGCCTAAACTCATAAAACACCATCTTTCCTAAGTCTAGCGAATGATAATACTTCATCTTAGGGCCACAAACTGGACATGCAAATCTACCCTTTGTTTGAAGACCTACAATAGATGGATCATTAACAATGATACTATGAGATCATTTTTAAAACATGCAATATGGTATATCTAATTTAGATAATTATATATTATATTAAAGTGAAACGAAATATTACATACCACAAAAATGTGTTAGTCCTGGGGTATCATGAATTGTCCATACAAGCATTCCACAACATTGAAATCTCTTCTTCTTGATTGGTTTAGTGATGTCATACATAGTGATGCCATGCCATAACTTTATTAGCTCATCGATAAGAGGCTCAATATATACATTCATATCTTTGACCTGGTACTTACCTAATTGTTCAAAATTACGGTACATAATAATTACTACCATGATATATGTATATATAAGTAAGTAAGTAAATAAAATATATTATGAAAACAATGAGAGAAATGAAAATGTTACATTCGAAAAAATAGTGTATCAAATACTTGGAATAATCATAGTCAACATTATGTGCTCCCTCTTTATTAGCATCCAAGGAGGAATGTTATTGTTGATAACAAAAATAGGCCACACTAAGTAAGTAGATCTAAGCTCTCCGAATGGATTAACACCATCAGCTGCTAATGAAAGCCTGACATTACGAGGTTCATTTCTAAAATATACATATTTTTCCTCAATTTCCCTAAATGCAGAACCATCTGCAGGCATTCGAAGAACACCATCTCCACTTCTATTCTTTGAATGGTAATCCATAAACTGTGCTATTCTCTTACACCTGAACATTCGCTACAAACATGGAATTACGGGAATATGATGAAGAACCTTTTGAGGCACCTTTTTTGTTAGTTGATCTGTTTGATATCTACTGGTGCCACATTTCGGACATTCTGTTTTCGACACATGTTCTCCGTAATATATAATATCATCTTTAGGACATGCATCTATAGTGTTATATTCCATTTCAAAGTCTTTCATAATAGCACGTAGATCTCGATATGTTTGAGGTAAAGAATTTGGCAATGGTAACAAAAATTCACCCAACAATCTACAACATAAAAAAAAACTAGTTAATGTAAAGATTATTAATCATATAATATAAGTATTGAATTATTATTTTACACATTTATTACAACTAAAAAAAGGGAAGATAATAAACTTTTACATATATGTGATCATATATACATACCTTAGGATCTGTGTCATACATCTGTTCGACAAATTATTCATAACCTTTAAGTTCACCAGCAACAAAAATGTAGCAGAGAGAAGAGTTGCATTTGAGTGTTCAAAAAGTCGTTCATTTGACATTTCAATCAGAGGTACATCATAAATACCGTCACTATCTCCACCATCATCATCTGACTCACCATAAAAGGCATGGAGCATTTGATTTTTCCCATCATTAATGTGAACTGTCTCATTATTGTCATAATGATCTACCTCCATGGGATCATTAAAATCATCTTCATCATTCGCTTCATGTTCTTCACCTTGTACAGCATCATTTACAACACTAATATTTGTTGCAATATTCTCTTGTACTGGTGCAACATCATCTAATCTACTACTATTTAGCTGTGGAAGCTAGTTGATCTGCAAAAAGTTGGGGGGCAACTGTGCCTTCATGAAAATTACAAACAATCATTAAACATTAGTGTGTATATAAAAAATATTAAAATAATATAAAATTTTACGATATAATCAAAATGAAGATAGATAATTAATTACCACGGGAGGATAGCCATTCGATCCACCATCAATGTGCCCATATTTCCTACAATGCATTGTTTCTGTTGCTATTAAAAATCTAACATTATTTCTCATACATCATTTTTTGCAAGGGCAATAAACTCTACCATCACCCCTTTCACCCTTTTGAATTTTTTTTCCACCTCTAATGTTTTCTTCCATTGATGCAAATTATCCTATAAAGAAAAATAATAATTATATTTAGCAATTATCTCTCTCAATGGTGTAGAGAACCCAAGACGTGTTGAACTCAATGGGAGCTCAATAAGCTAAAAGAAAATAAAAGTGATCAAATTTCGACCATGATAAAAGGATCAAAGGTAAATAATGAATGGAAAACCCAGATCTTATTTATAACAAAATATTGATTTATCCTTGATAATGGTGCATGATAAAATATTATTAACCAAGATCTAGGTCTAATAGCTTGGAATATTTTATGGCTAAACTAGCCGTTAGGATAACGGCTAGTTTGAATTTGAAAATTAAAATCGAATAATAACGGCTAGTTTTATTTAATTAAGTAACTAATTAATTATTTAATTAATTGTGATAATATATATATATATATATATATATATATATATATATATATATATATATATATATATATATATATATATATATATATATATATATATATATATATATTTTTAAATTTTTTTTTAGAAATGGCTAAACTAGTCATTAGGATAACGGCTAGTTTGATTTATTTATTTAATTAATTGTCATAATATATATATATATAAACAAAATTACTACACTAATATATGAAATAATATATTAAATCTGTAACAAGCCTCTTATCGTCACCATTCTGACATTTTGTAAATGGTCTTTTCATATCGTGGCTATTTCGATGATCTCAATAGCCTATGCTGCGCTTCTAACGTTTTCTATCCATGTCATTATTCTGACGTTTTGTGAACGGTCTTTGTGAATGTGCCAGGGCGCCCTAGGAAACGCATTCGGGCGGGTCGGGTTGTGTGAGGGCGCCGAGGGAAACGAGTTCGGGCGGGTCGGATAGGGTCGGGTCGTGTCGTGTGAGGGCACCCAAGGAAACCCTTGAGTCTGTCATATTCCGATTTTTTTTGTAATAAATTTCCATTTTTGATACGACCTCCCTCACATGATCCGACCTGAATGTGTTTCCTATCGTGCCCTCACACAACACAACCTGACCTGCCCGAACGAAGGCACGATGGATATCAAAACAGAAAATAGATCGCACAAACGTGTAGCACAAGGCACATAGGCGATCACAACTTAGCATTTTTGATATGACCACCCTCACATGACCTGACCCACCCAAATCCGTTTCCCTAGGCGCCCTCAAACGACCTGATGCAACCCGACCTGCCCGAATGCATTTCCTTGAGCACCCTCACACAACCCGACCTGACCCTCCTTGACCTGCGACAAACACGTTTCCTTGTGTGCCCTCACACGACCTGACCCAAACAGACCTGACCTGATCGAACGCATATCCTTTGGTGCCCTCACACGACCTAAACTGACCCAACCCGCCCGAACGCATTTTCTCAGGCGCCCTCACATGACATGACTCGAGAAAACTCGCTTGAATGCATTTTCCTGAGCACCCGCACATGACTCGACCTGACCCAACCCGACCCGCTCGAACGCGTTTCCTTGGGTGCCCTCACACGAAACGATTCGACTCGACCTGCCTGAAAGTATTTTCTTGTGCAGCCTCACATGACACGACCTGATCGATCCCTACTCCACCCGCCCGTACGTGTTTCCGAATTATGATATGTTGATCTAGCTTATAAAAGGGATGTTGATCTTAAATAACTTTGCATAGTCATGGCCGTAATCAAAGCACATGAAAGTATTGGAATGCATAATATTTTTGAGACTAAGGGAGATCGCATTACCATTATTCGGGCACACTATGCATGATTTAAGGGTGTTTCACTCTACTTGGAGTTGCGATGTATATTGTGCTACGAGCGGGTCGGGTCGTGTGAGGGCGTCGAGGGCAAAGAGTTCGGGCAGGGCAGGGCGAGTCGGGTCAGGTCAGGTCAGGTCGTGCCGTGTGAGTGCGCCTAAGGAAACCCTTGAGTCTGTCATATTTCTATTTTTGTTGTCATAAATTGCCATTTTTGATACGACCTCCCTCACATGATCCGACCCGAATGTGTTTCCTATCGTGCCCTCACATGGCACGACCCGACCTGCCCGAACGAAGGCACGACGGACATCTAAACGGAAAAGAGACCGCACAAATGTGTAGTACAAGGCACACGGGCGATCACAACTTAGAATTTTTGATATGACCACCCTCACATGACCTGACCCACTCGAACACGTTTCCCTAGGTGCCCTCAAACGACCCTACGTGACCCAACCCGCCCGAATGCATTTCCCTGGGTGCCCTCACACAACCTGACTCGATCCTCCCCGACCCGCAGCAAACGTGTTTTCTTGTGCGCCCTCACACGACCCAACCCGATCGAACGCGTTTCCTTAGGCACCCTCACACAACCTGACTCGACCCAACCCGCCTGAACGTGTTTCCTCTAGCGCCCTCACATGACATGACCCGAGAAAACCCGCCCAAATGTGTTTTCCTGAGTGCCCTCACATGACTTGACCCGACCCAACTCGACCCGCTTGAACGCATTTCCTTGGGCGCCCTCACATGACATGACCTGACCTGACCCGCCTGAACACATTTCCTTGTGCGGCGTGACATGACATGAGTCGATCGAACCCTACCCAACCTGCTCGAACGTGTTTCCAAATTATGATATGCTGATCTAGCTTATAAAAGGGATGTTGATCTTAAATAACTTTGCATGGTCATGGCCTTAATTAAAGCACATGAAAGTATTGGAATGCATAATATTGCTGAGACTAAGGGGGATCACATTACCATTATTCGAGCACACTATTCATGATTTAAGGGTGTTTCAGTCTACTTGGAGTTGCGATGTATATTGTGCTACATGACAATGCTCTTGTTGCACAAGGTTTCCATGGTGGTTGCTTCCTTGGTGAAGTTATTAGCTTTCATGACAATGAATGAGATCCATCATATTACCATTATGATACAAAGTCTTCACCATCAACGATGACATGGTTATGTGTGAGGTTATACTGGCCGCGTGGTACAAAAATTAAGTGATGTTGAAGGCAAAATGTCATGTTGAAGTGAATTTTCAAGGTGACGCGCAGGTCTATCAGTACTATGCGAGTGACATTCATGAATCGCAACTCTTGAAAGTGTGATCTGTCACCATGTCAAAGTAGGTGGGGAGGGCCCACACTGGGCTACCATTTGTGGGGTAATCACAATACAAATATTGTAATGAAAAAATGGTAAATATTCTTCAATACATAGGACATTATATTTTGAAAAAGTTATAATAAAATTTCTAATTTATTCATTCAATAAATTTAAAGATAAATTTTTTATATTCATTTTTAAGATTAAACATGTTATAAATTCAAGTGAAATTAAAAAAAATTAAATATAACAAATATATTATTATTTTTGTTAGCTTGACCTAGCTAACATAGTAATAGCTAACATAATAATTGTCAATTAAATCACCCTAGTAAACAAATAACAAATATATTATTATAATCCTATAAAAATTAATAAAATAAAAATAAAACAAAAAAACAACATTACAAAATATAAACCTGGCACGCCTGATTTGCATAATCTCAATCTCCCTACCCATTAATGATCCAAAGGAAAAAGACAACCAAAATGTTAAACACTCTCAATAAATCCGCATTTCATTACATGAAGCATTTGGAGTTGTCGTCCATGGAAACTAGAACATCTCTTTAATGTACCTACTTCAAAATATTTTAAAATATGAAAAAAAAAAATCATTAACACCATTCATAATATTGGGAAAATATCTAAATAAAAATATAATGGTTTACTATTAAACATTTTCATTTAAAAAACTATCAACATTTCACAGTTAAAAATAATAATAATAAATAAATAAAATTTTATTTCATCACATAATTTAAACTCTCTATTTAAAATCGGATGGAAAATAACAATGTTTACGACGTTAGGTGAACACATCGCAACACCGACGGTTACCCTCCAGCCATCGCAATACTGACGGTTGTCCTAAAACCATTGCAATACCAGAATTTGGTAAACACGTCACAACATTGACAGTTACCCTCCATGCTTCGCAATACCGACGGTTGTCCTCAAGCCATTGCAATACCGACGTTTGTTCCCAATTACGTCGTAATACCGACAAGTGTCCCCAAACGTCGCATTATCGACATTTTCCACAAACCGTTGCAATACTGACACATATTTTAGGAACGTCGCATTTCCGATGTTGTGTCCCAAAATGTCGGTATTCCGACTATGTTCATAAACGTCAAAATAGCGATGATGTCCCTAAACGTCGGGATAGCGATGGTTCTTGGCAGGATTTGAAAATTTGATAAAAATTAGGGAAATTTCTGACAACACGTCAAAAGTGTTGGAATTTTGACCAAATGTACTAGTGTTTTATTGGGTTCCTCTTTCAGAGAGGTGAAATATTTATCTAAAGATCATCTTGATCCGATGAGAAAAATATTTATTTTGAATTTATTTTTAATCTATTCAAAATATGTACAAGTCGGCTTTAAGGTTTTGTACCCCAGCAAATGTGTCACACACCCTCACTGATGGATATAAATAATGTCAACTTTGGAGGACATTTCACTCATCTCATCCTCACACATCTCTCTCTCCTTATCTGATTGGTTCGAATCACTAGGAGTCTCTTCTCTCTCCACACGTGGGAAATCTGGCAGCAACAATTTTCTAAATTCGGTCTAGGGTTTCTGCAGCAAGTTTGACTAGTGTTGACTTTGGTCAACGCAAGGTCAATTTGACTCAAAAATCTCCCAGAACTTCAATTCCCTTATACGTATTTTTTGGCACTATTTTCGAGGCAATACATTGAATTTGACTTTTCAGTGTTGACCTAGCTACTGTTGTTGTTTGCATTGACCGTTAACTAACAACATTGACTTTTCTAGGGTTGACTTTTGAGTTGACCGTTTGGCTATCCTGAGGGTTATGTGACATTGCTGGTTAGCTGACCATATTGAGACTTTGTTGATTGAAGCATCTTGTTGAGCATTGTAACACACCAACAAAATATATATTTAAGGCTTTTCTTCTGTCGATCTACTGTTATGTTCTATCAGCATTTTACTTTATTGTTCATGTGATTGCTATCTAAAATTAAAGAAAAAGTAAAGTTGGATCAAGCATAGAACATCTGCATAAATTTACATGGTATCCATTAGGGGAATTTTGAGGTCTAAAATGGGCCTCCTAAGGAAATAATAAAATAATAGCTAAATCAATAAAATAATATTTATGAATTTGCAATTCACTTTTTGCACCACAATCCATGTAACCATGGTTAAATTCAATTCAAAAGTTGTACAAAAATAAAATTAGTAAAAAAATTGTATCGATGTGACCATAAATAAGAATGAGTTTTTCAAGAAAAAACCATATTAATTGAAAAACTAATGCATTTGTCCTTTGTACTTAAATAACTTAAAATAAAATATAAATTTTAAGTCTTAAATTCTTAATTATATAATATGTTATTAATTAAAATTTATATTATTTAAATTGTATAATAACATGTAATTAATGTACTATATAAAAATAATATAATAAATGTAATATATTATTTTATGTATGAATTTTATTTAAAAAGTGTGAAATGAAATTTATTATGAGTACTTTACTTTGACTTTAAAAGTATTTAGAGCACCACCTGGTTAACCATGAGTTTTTATTCACCATTGAGAATGTGACAAGTAAGTACCTTTAACTCAAGCAATGCCACCTCAACCATTAGGGATGATGTCATCCCCTATAATGTGATTGGTTCTCATAAAGTGAACTTTGATTGCACATTTTCCTTAGGAGGCCCATTTTAGAACTCAAAATTCCCCTAATGAGAGCTAAGGTGAAGAAAAAGCCCTAATTTGTAGTAATCACCGAAGAAGAGGATGGATTCCTCAAACTACAATGGCTTCAAGGCTGATGACAAACTGACTGGGAAAGATGACTTCCATGCTTGGAATATGACATTGGATCTTATGTTGGAAGACCAAGATGTCATGGACTATGTGCACGGTAAAATCCAAGAGCCTCCATCCACTGCAACTGCTGCCGCCAAAACAAAGTATAAGAAGGGAGAGATAAAAGTAGAGCTGATGATCAGAGACTCAATTCAAAAGAGTTTGATTGCTTACATCTCTGAGATGGGCACATCCAAAGAGATGTATGATAAGTTTTTCCACATGTTCAAGGCCAATAATGCGAATCAAATCCTATTCTTCAAGAATCAATTGAAGAATCTAAAGAAAGGCAGGGATCATATTTTCTAAAGTTGACAGAGATCAGGAACAATCTGTTGGCTATTGGGGAGACAATAATTGATCAAGAGATGGTACTCACCACACTTGGAGGGCTCCCATACAAATGGCATGTGTTCAACACTACCATTCTCAATAATAATGTGATACCTGACTTTGACGAAGTACTATTGAGATGCGTACAAGAAGAGACAAGGATGAAGGAGCATGAAAATGAAGGAAATGTTGCCTACGCTGCTCATTATAGAAAGAAGAACTTTGGTGGTCCAAAGAACAAAGGAAGAGAAGGGGCCTAAGGAAAGAAGGGCAAGTGTTACACTTTTCATAGGCAAGGTCACTATGCTAGAGAATTCCCTTTCAAGAAGGATTCTCTCGATGGTGATGACAACAACAACAACCAGAGGAATGGCAATCAAAGGAACAATAGGTTCAAGGGAAAGAGGAAGGCTCCCTCTTGAAGAAATGGTCAACCTTTCAAAATGCCGAGAAACTCCAGGTATGAAGAATCAAATGTTTTTGATAAAAGAAATGAATTCATTCTTATATCTGCCCTCTCTATTGCATCTCCACTTGACACTATGGATGTCTAGTTGATAGATAGTGGTGCCTCAAGGCACATAACTGGGTTCAAGGAAACACTCTCTGATATAGTGAGAAGGATAATAATCTAGAAATTATCCTTGGAGATAATGCCACATATCTCATGAAAGGGACAGGGACTGTGACCCTCCACTTGTCTCAAGGTCAAGTCCTCTGCTTGCAGGATGTACTATATGTACAAAATTTGAAGAAGAACCTTGTGTCTATATCGTCCATGGAAGACAAAGATTTCAATGTGGCATTCACTGATGGAAAGGTGCACATGTGGAATAAGAGATTCAAGGAAGTTATCACGATTTGGTTTAGAGTTGATACACTCTATCAGGTTGGAGGAAGTCCACTGGGAGCGATGACATGTGATACTATCCGACAGATTGAACTATGGAACCGGAGGTTTGGAAAAATTCAATACAAAGCCCTTCCTGAAGTAAGGAAGGTGGTGATGGGGATGCCTGAGTTCTCAAATAATCATGAAGGTGTATGTCAGGGTTGTGCCGAAGGAAAGCATACAAGGGGACCTTTCCCCTCAAGCGTCACAAAGACATCTAATGTCTTGCAATTAGTACATTTTGATATGTCTGGTATGCCACCCGTGAAATACTTGGGAGGATGTTCTTATTATATGACGTTCATAGATGACTTCTCTCGCAAAACCTGGATATACTTCTTGAATAAGAAGGATGAGGCTTTCATCTGGTTCTGTTCATTCAAAGCCTTGGTGGAAAATCTGAGAGGGAAGAAGATCAAGATATTGAGGACCGATAATGGCACTGAATATGAGACGAACGAGTTCAAGAAATTTTGCAGAGAAGCTGGCATTAAGAGGGAGACCAAAACTGTCTATACTCCTAAGGAGAATGGCGTTTCTAAATGAAAGAACAAGACCATTGTGGAAGCTGCCCATGCAATGTTATGTGACCAGGGTCTACTGAAGTTTCTGTGGGGCGAAGCTGTGAACACTACTGTGTACATACAAAACTGATGCCCACATTTTGCCTTGGACTCCAAAACTACCGAAGAGGTTTTAACTGGTAATAAACCTGATGTCTCACATTTTAGAGTTTTTGGATGTCCTGTTTATTTTCATGTGTCGAAAGAGAAGAGGATCAAGTTGGATGCTTCTGGGAAGAAGGGAATGTTTGTGGGCTACAACGAAACTTCGAAGGCCTATAGAGTCTATGTGCTTGGTCAAAGGGAAGTGGATATATGCCATGATGTCACTTTTGATGAAGATGATTCCTTGAGGAAAGTAGTCAATCTTCCGAGATCTAAGGAAGATCATGAAGCGAGGCATGGAAATCAAGAAGAACCGAAGGATGAGATGATGCTCGATGCTGAAGGACCGATGGACCCGATTGATCCACCTCCATCATTAGGGAAGATACCATCATGGCTTAGGGACACTCTCGAGGATGCCGAGGGACATATGGCCCCAAGGGGGACATTCCATGAAAGAAAGAAACCGAGTAGATACCAAGGGTATCTAGCAGCCATGAGTACTATTGTAAAATCTGAGCCTGGATGTTTTGAGGAAGCCGTAAAGCATCAAGTCTGTAAGGATGCTATGCATGAAGAGTATGAGTCCATAATGAAGAATGATGTCTGGGATGTGGTTCCAAGACTGAAGGACAAAGTAGTTGTCACCTTGAAATGGCTCTACAAGATAAAGCACGGATCTGATGGAAGTGTTGAAAAATTCAAGGCAATATTCGTTTCCTGTGGCTTCTCTCAAAAGGAAGGCATAGACTATGATGAAATATTTGCACCTGTGGCCCGATATACCACCATTCAATCTATCAGAGCCCTTACTGCTATGCAAGGATGGAGTCTTCATCAGATGGATGTGAAGATCACATTTCTGCATGGTGCGATAAAGGAAGATGTGTATGTAGAGAAACCTCTAGGGTTCGAAGTCCAAGATCGGGACACCCATGTTTGCAGGTTGAATAAAGCCCTCTATGGGCTGAAGCAAGCACCCAGAGATTGGTACAAGAGGATAGATAGCTACCTGATGAAGCTGGGCTTCACTCGTAGTAATGTTGATCCGAACTTTTAATTCAAGGTTGATAAAGAGAAGCCTCTCATTCTGGTGCTGTATGTGGATGACCTCTTCTAAAAAGCCAGTGGTATTTGGATAGTGGCTGCTCAAAACACATGACTGGAGATAGAAGTAAGTTTATAACTCTTGATGAAAATAAATCTGGCAATGTTACTTTTGGCAATGATAAATCAGGAAAAATAAAAGGAAAAGGCTCAGTCAGGCTAGACAATGGCAGAGGTAAGGCCCAATATGTACTATTTGTAGATGGGCTGAAAGCAAATTTGTTGAGTGTTAGTAAAAATTGTGATAAAGGCTATGAAGTTCTCTTTAGAGCACAAGATTGTGAAGTCAGATCAAGCACCACAGGTAAGACTCTGCTCAAAGGAGTTCGAACAGAGAGTAATTTTTACATTGTGAAAGAGGAAGATGAAGCATGTCATCTTAGAAACCTTGAGGAGTCATGGTTATGGCATAAAAGGTTGGGAAATCTAAGCTTTGATCACATCATCAGACTAAGAAAGAAGAAAGCTGTCAGAGACATGCCAGAAATAAAAAGGCCTTCTAATACCATATGCAAATCATGTCAATTAGGCAAACAGACCCGCACATCCTTTAAGGCCAAATATGAGTTACCAACAAAAAGACCACTCCAGCTTGTGCACATGGGCCTGTGTGGACCTGCAAGAACTAAAACTCCAAGTGGAGAATCCTACTTCATGCTGATAATAGACGACTTGTCCAGAATGACATGGGTTGCATTTCTCAAGAATAAATCGGAAGCTCTGGAAAAATTTAAGACATTCAAAGCATTAGCAGAAAATCAAACAGGATGCAAGCTAAAATGCATCAGATCAGACAGAGGAGGTGAATTCACTGATTATGACTTTGCAGACCTATGGCATAAAGCAACAATTTACTATTGCAAGGACACCTCAGCAGAATGGAGTAGAAGAGAGACAAAACAGATCTGTACAACAAATTTCCAGAGCCATGATGCAAGAGAGTAATATTCCTCAAACCTTCTGGGCAGAAGTAGTACACACAATGGTGCATATCCTTAATAAAGCTCACTTAAGGCCAAGCAGTGACAAGACTTCCTATGAACTATGGCATGGAAAGCTAGCTTCAATCAAACATTTTAGAATTTTTGGAAGCAAGTGTTACATAAATAATAATGATGAAAATCTTGGGAAATTTGATGCAAGAGCAGATGAAGGGATATTTCTAGGATATGCATCCAAAATTAAAGGGTACAGGTGCTACAACAAGACTCTTCGAAAAATATTAGAAAGCATTGACGTGAGATTTGATGAAGAACTTCCAAACCATGCAAGAGATACATACTGCAGTAGTCCATCAGACAACCATGAAGAAGAAAATAAAGATGATGAGGAAACAAGCAAGACAACAGAAGATGCAGAGATGAGTTCTAAAGCTCCCTCAAGATATACTCAGAAGAACCATCCTGAAGATCAGATCATTGGAGACAAGAGATTAGGGTCCAAACTAGAACGCAGCTAATAGAACAGACAGAAGAGGTATACATAGCCATGTTATCACAAATAGAACCAAAGGAATTTGAAGAAGCCAGCAAGGACAAGTCTTGGGTGAATGCTATGAATGAAGAATTGGACCAAATTGAGAAGAGCAACACCTGGGAACTAGTTCCTAGACCCACTGAGAAAAATGTCATAGGCTCAAAATGGGTATTCAAAAATAAAATGAATGAGGAGGGACAGGTAATCAGGAATAAAGCCAGACTTGTCTGCAAAGGATATTCACAAATAGAAGGACTTGATTACGATGAAACATTTTCCCCTGTAGCCAGAATGGAAGCCATTAGAATGTTTCTGGCCTTTACATGCTACCAAGACTTCAAGGTATATCAAATGGGTGTAAAATCTGCTTTTCTGAATGGAGATCTAGAAGAAGAAGTCTACATGGAACAACCAGAAGGTTTCTCTTTAACATACAAAGAAGACTATGTGTGCAGACTGAAGAAGGCTCTATATGGACTGAAACAGGCTCCTCGTGCTTGGTACTCAAGACTGGATAAATATTTGCAAAAACAAGGCTTTAAGAGAGGTGGAGTAGACAACAATCTATACATAAAAGCCCATGAAAATGAACTCCTGATTGTTGTAGTATATGTTGATGATATTATGTTTGGAAGCAACAGAGATGAACTAGAAAAAGGGTTGCTGAGGAGATGAAATCAGAGTTTGAAATGTCCATGATTGAAGAACTCAGTTTCTACTTAGGACTTCAAATTCAGCAAAAGAACACAGGTACATTCATCTCATAGGAAAAATACTTAAAATAAATGTTGAAAAAGTTCAAAATGGAGGACTGCAAATCTGTGTCAACTCCCATGATCACGGGATGCAAGCTGTGTGCTGATGATGGATTTGCTGATATAGATAAAAAACTCTACAGATCCATGATAGGTAGTCTACTGTATCTGACAGCATCAAGACCAGACAACGTGCTAGCAGTAGGAATAGTGGCTAGATATCAAGCAGCACCTAAAAAAAATCATCTTCTGGCAGTCAAAAGAATATTTAGATATCTACAAGGAACAAAACAGTATGGACTTTGGTATCCTAAAGGAAAAAGCTTCACTTTGATAGCATACATAGATGTAGATTGGACCAGCTATGTGGATGACAGGAAAAGCACAAGTGGAGCTGCATTCTATCTAGGAGAAAGTCTGGTGGCATGGTTAAGCAAGAAACAAACATCCCCACCTCCTATCCTCACAGTGAAGTAGATCTTATGGTGGGCATATTTGCACACAAAGTCATGAATGGAAACCAAACCCTCCAAGACATGAAGGTAAGCATTGATGAACCTATCTCAATCAAATGTGATAATACAAGTGCTATAAGTATATCAAAAAATCCTGTGCTTCACTCAAAAACTAAACATATCCCAATCAAGTATCATTTTCTCCGAGAACAAGTGGCTCAGAAGGTAGTTAAGCTGGAATATGTACCAAAAAAACAACAGACAATTGATATATTTACCAAACCTCTTGCTAGAGAACCATTTCAATATTTGAGAGATAAACTAGGGGTAGTATCTGTAGATGCTACTCTCTGATATAAAGAGAAAGCACAGTTTCAGGGGGAGAACATAAATGAAAATATCATTCCAGGGGGAGATCAACCAACAAGGGAAGCATGAAACAGGTCCCCAGGATCGAATAACTATGGAAATAATACATCCAGCATAAAAGAGTCAATGAAAAGGCTAAAGGGTCAGTATTTTAGATTTAATCCAAAGTTTGGAGCAGCAGGGTACAAAGTCAGAAGATCTCAGAGAGAGGAAATGCAAAAAATGTTGAAAAAGGATAAAAGCAAAGGATCAAAGGATAGAGTCTACACTAAGAAATGTGCAACCCCTTGTCATTGCTGTCAAAGGGGAAGGAAGAGCTAGCAACAGAAGGAAGGATCCTAAAAGGAAAACAGAGGAAGTATATTGCCATCAATGCCAAAGGGGGATACTGTTGGAAATGTTGTCATTGATGGCAAAGGACAACAGAGAAGAACGGAGGGAAAGTACATTTACAAGTAGCAGAGACAGAAAAAAGAGAAGTAAGGAGCAGCATCAGTCAAGAAGCAGAGGTATTTGATTTGAGAAACTAGTTCTGAGTGTGGGAACATATTATAGAAGGAACATTCGAGGTTTTGTGGCAAAAAGGAAACATGTATTGACAGCTGAAATTGTCTTTGAAAGTATGAAAAGAGTGTTGAAAAGTTACCTCTTATGCACAGACCATACGAGTAGAGGTCATTAAAGGAGTTATGTAAAAATATTTGTAATTTGTAAGGAGTTTGAATAGCATCCAAACTGGAGGGTAGTGGCCTTCGTATTGAATATCTGGCCAACCATGAAATTGTAAGTGATTACTTTTGAGATGGATCACCTATATCTATATATATATATATATATATATATATATATATATATATATGTTTATGGAGAATTGTTTATAGGTTCCATGTGTGACTTCATGTCTTCTTGGTCGAATTACATGTGGAATAGTTGAACTTTGAGAGTTAGTATGGATTCTGCATTCTTGGTTGAATTAGTAATTCATTGCAAGGTCTATATTTCTGTGTTTAATAGCAAATGCTCGTAGTCTATGTAGAGGAGGACTGTAAAATATCCCTCTCGCCCTTGAGAAACTGTGTGTGAAGGGTCGTGGAAATGCCATGCATACAAGAAATAATTCGGTGGTGTTGAGCAATTGTAACAAGGATTAATGCCAATGGTTTGATTTACAAAAAATTATAATGCACTAAGGATATATGTTGTATTGTTCGAATTGAATGAAATAAGGGTTAGTATAGATATATGAAGATCCTTTGTTCCGAACTTAGATGTGTTGTATTGATTGAATAACTCTGAAATAAGGGTTCATTCGAGATTCTGCACATATATATTTGAAGGGTCGTATGGACTAAGGTCCTATCGATCGTCGGAAGGATCGATGTCATAAAAGGAGAGGCGGAACCATAGTTAAATGCGTAGTGTGAATGGAGCTATGTGTCATAACAGATGAAAGCACCGTGGTAAAATGTTGATGAACCAAGGGTCAACTTATAAAAGAACGAAATTGTGAGCAGAAGCGGAACCACGAGTGGAGTGAACAGTAAAGGCGGGTTTTCGTTTTTTATCGCACCGCCTTCGTAGGGTAAGCGGTATTCAAGAATTTTGAGCGATTCCATTGACTACCTAACACATGGCATACGGAGGGGTCCCAAAAACCGCTCTCATCGCGAGTTAACGGTCGTGCAAGTAACTCGAGCGATATTCGTCGGATCATATGGAGCAAGACGACGTGCTCTCCGCCGTCGGATGTGGAAGGTCGTTAGCGCTGGGCCCATGCATATACACATATGAAGGTCAAGTGCTGAGCACTATATATATATATCGAGCTGTTATGATTATGTGCATTTTAATCTATGTGACACTTGTTGATTACCATCAGATGGGGCGCGACGAGATTGCGACCGTCGAATGAAATGGTATGTATGCGTGGGTCCAATATTGCTTTATTGTTGGCAGTTGATTTGTAATCAAGTTGGGGCTGTATATATACACAGTGTGTGAATAATATGCGAAGGTTCATATGATATAGTTGGATGCCATGGTATTAATCCACTAATCCGAACATAGGAGATGTGATATATTACGGGGTTTGGTTTATGTGATATATTGCGAGGTTGGTTAAACCAAAACCAAGCTGTAAAGTTGAATGTACAAGGTTTGTTAATGAACACTGAGTCAATGTATGCAAGGGTATTCAAACATTGGTTGGGTTTTATTAAAATAACATCGTATATTCTTGAGGGTTTATAACCTTATTAAAGGAAGGTTCTGCGCAGTATTGAAATTTTCAATTGAGATTATTGTGAGTGCTAGAATTGTGGATTTGTATTGGAGGCAATTTTTTTGGGTATGCATTTTAAATGCACATAGAAAGTTTAATGTGAGTTGATAATGTTGTGACCAAATACATCTATGTATTCAGATAATCATGTGTGAGAGCTCAAGTTTGTGCAGGATTTGAATAGTGAATTCAAAATTTGAAAAGTGAAGTTAGCCTTCGATTAAGAAATGAAATTGATTATGGTTTGAACCATGAAATAAGAAAAGCTTCCACATGCAAAGATTGCCATACTGTGAAGTTATTTGGGCCATGGATTTGTAAATCAGTTATATATATAGAGGGTTTATAACCTTATTAAAGGAAGGTTCCGCGCAGTATTGAAATTGTCAGTTGATATTATTGTGAGTTGCCAGAATTGTGGATTTGTATTGGAGGCAATTTTTTTGGGGATGCATTTTAAATGCACAGAGAAAGTTTAATGTGAGTTGATAATGCTGTGACCAAATACATCTATGTATTCAGATAATCATGTGTGAGAGCTCAATTTTGTGCAGGATTTGAATAGTGAATTCAAAATTCGGAAAGTGAAGTTAGCCTTCGATTAAGAAATGAAATTGATTATGGTTTGAACCATGAAATAAGAAAAGCTTCCACATGCAAAGATTGTCATATTGTGAAGTTATTTGGGCCATGGATTTGTAAATCAATTATATATATATATATATCTGGTGTTTTACAATTACAGTGGCAGGTGAATATACTGCAGGGAATGAAAATGTATTGATTGATGGTGATATCTGTATGAGGGAATACTTTAGAGTTCAGTGGCAGAGAGGTATCAGAGACAGGTTACATAACAATGGCCCAGAAAGGAAAAAAACCAGCAAACTGAGGCTGATAAAGAAATATCACATGGCGAAAATGTAAATTTTTTTTGTTTAATGTTGTTTGTGATGCAAAGGCAAGTATCCAAAGGAAAAGAAAAATCCCACTGTAATATTGAAATTTGTACATATTGTTATATTTTTTTTAATGAGTTGGACAAAGAAATGAGAAGACAAAAGCCAAAGAGTCATGGTTGTTCACTCCAAATTCCTTGTGAAATAAAAACAGCCATGTGAGGAACTCTATATATAATATCAACTTGATATGCATAAGTGAGGTAAGAGAGAGTAAGGATACAGAATGCAGAGTATAGAAGATTGCGGCAGAGAAGATAAGGAAGAGAGGAGCAGAAAGAGATGCTACATAACAAAACCGATACCTGAAGTAAATCTGCAAACATTTATTTAGATAAATTGAGGGAGTTGGAGCTTCCCTATCAAGTTGAAGCTTGATAGCTATCAGTTGTAGCTGACTGAGGTTGGAGCCTCCTATAGGTTGGTGCCTACAGAAAATAGTGGTGAGAGGGAGTTGGAGCTTGCCTTTGCATCATAACAATAATAAGATGTGGTTTTCTCCCTTTATGGGTTTTCACTTACATCTGTTGTCTCTATATGTGTTGCTTATATGTTGATATGATCCAATCAATCTGTTTAATTTTTTCACTCACAATAAGGTTGATTTCAAATTAACTTAATACTTGCTGCTACATTGTAAGACTGTTCACATATTAAGCTGTAAATAAGTTTGAAAAAAAACTATTGTCAAAGCTTGTGTTAAACTGATTCACCCCCCCCCCCCCCTCAGTTTAACCAAAGATTCAACAATTGGTATCAGAGAAGGTTCCTTTGTACCAGTTTAACAACTGAAAGGAGATCCTAGGTTCTCAGGATGGCTAGTAAAGAAGGATGCTCAACCAATAAAGCCCCTTTTTTACAGGTGAAAATTATGCTTTCTGGAAAATCAGAATGAGGACATACATAATGTCTCTAGGAATAGAAGTTTGGGCTACTGTGGAATTAGGATATGCCCCAAAGGCAACTGACACAGAGAAAGAAACCAAACAAGATTTTGTAGCTAACGCAAAAGCCATGAATGCCATCTTAAATGGATTGTGTGAAGCAGAGTTTATCAAAGTAATGCACAAATACACTGCCAAAGAGATGTGGGATACTCTAGAGAACATTCATGAGGGAGACAAGAAGGTAAAGACTGCCAAACTTCAAGTCTATAGAGCCCAGTTCGAGAACTTAAAAATGAATGATGATGAAGACATTGCTAGCTTCTTTCTAAGGGTTGCATAAATAGTAAATAACATGAAGGCTCTAGGTGAAACCATAAAATAAGTTGTAATTGTACAAAATATTCTAAGATCTCTTCCACCTAGTTTTAACCCCAAGGTGTCTGCAATAGAAGAAACAACTGATTGGGAAACCTTGACCATGAACCAACTACTTGGAAATCTAACAACATATGAGATGAGACTCCCACAGAAGAAGTCAAGTACGAGGGAGGCAGCTTTTAAAATAGAAAAGAAGAAAGAAGAAAAGGAAATTAAAACATATGCTCTTGCTCATATGAAGAAGAGGATAAATTTGTCAAGAAGCTGGATAGAGGCTCAGGTAAATACAAAGGAAAACTTCCTTTCAAATGCTTTAACTGTGGAAGAGTTGGACACTATGCTGCTAAGTGTCCCCACAAGAAAGTAAAGAATCAGGCTCAAGAATCAGGGAAAAATACATCAAAGAACTGGCAGAAAGGAAAGAAATTTAGTAGAAAATCCTTCTATTCTCAACAAGACAGTAGTGTATCCGAAGACTCTGATGAACCCTCAAGTGAAGAAGGAACCTATAAATTTTTATTGATGGCCATAGAAGAACTTGAAGGACTCCTGCTAGAAGATGAAGAAGAAGAAGGTGAAGTTGACCTTGAGGGGGAGCTAAGAAGTGCCCTTGAGGAGATTGATAGACTCAAACTGAATTGCAGAAAACAAAAGGACATTCTCCTCAAGTATGTACGAGAAGAATAGAATTCAGAAATCCTCATGCAGCTAGAGATAGAGCTCGAAGAAGCCAAGAAAATAGAAGACATCTTACTTAAGCAAGTCAAGGAGAAAACTCAGGAACAAGAGAAGTTGGAAGAAGAAGTAGTATGTCTCAGGAAGAAATTAGAAAATGCTCAAAGGAAAGTGGCTACAAATTCTTCTCAAACAACAAGCTCTAGAAATTTGAAAGAGATTCTAGATGCTCAAAGATCTCCTATGATAAAAACTGGAATAGGATATGAAGGAGAGTCAAGTAAACGCAAAGAAAACGAAAACAGAGAAATTATTTTTGTAAAAGAAAAGAAGGCTGATGAAGCAACTCAAATAATTCCCACAAAAGAAGAAACATGTAAGGAGGGAGATAAAATCCAGAAGAAACCTCAAGTAACAAAGAATGAAAGAAACACTCAGACAACAGAAAAAGAATCATATACTTCAGATGATGAAAAATTTGGAAGCCTTCAAATAAGACTCTTTCCTCCTATAAAAAATGCCACCTGCTATGTTTGTCACAAGCTGGGACACATTGCTGCATACTGTCATGCAAGGAGGAGTAATTCAAACCAGCAAAAGATGCAAACAGTGAAGAGACTATCTCAAGCAACCAAATGGAGAAGACAATCTTACATCAGGTATGCAAATAGTTTCTATGGTTATTTTTTTTATTGTAAGGAATTTGGCCATAAAATAGTTGAGTGTAGAAAATATGGACAAAGATTGATGGTCAATATCCCAAGGAGGTTTATGAATCAAATAAGCTTTGCTCATATTCATAATTCTGCAAAAATAATGATCAAATGTTGTGTATGCAACAAAATTGGACATATGCCTTCCAAATGTCCTCTAAGAGGATGTGATTTATCATCTCACAAAAGATACCAAACAAAAGGATGCTTCTAGTGGATAAAGAAAGTGAATAAATGTGACTTGGCTCTAACTGCTCAAGATCTGAAAAGCCAGTGGTATTTGGACAGTGGTTGCTCAAAACACATGACTGGAGACAGAAGTAAGTTTATAACTCTTGATGAAAAGAAATCTGGCAATGTTACTTTTGGCAATGATAAATCATGAAAGATAAAAGGAAAAGGCTCAGTCATCCTAGACAATGGCAGAGGTAAGGCCCAAGATGTACTATTTGTAGATGGGCTGAAAGCAAATTTGCTGAGTGTCAGTCAAATTTGTGATAAAGGCTGTGAATTTCTCTTTAGAGCACGAGATTGTGAAGTCAGATCAAGCACCACAGGTAAGACTCTGCTCAAAGGAGTTCGAACAAAGATTAATGTTTACATTGTGAAAGAGGAAGATGAAGCATGTCACCTTAGCAAACTTGAGGAGTCATGGTTATGGCATAAAAGGTTGGGACATCTTAGCTTCGATCACATCATCAGACTAAGCATGAAAAAAGTTGTCAGAGACATGCCAAAAATAAAAAGGCCTTCTAATACCATATGCAAATCATGTCAATTAGGCAAACAGACCCGCACTTCCTTTAAGGCCAAAGATGAATTATCAACAAAAAGACCACTCCAGCTTGTGCACATGGACCTGTGTGGACCTGCAAGAACTAAAAATCCAAGTGGAGAATCCTACTTCATGATGATAATAGACGACTTCTCCAGAATGACATGGGTTGCATTTCTTAGGAATAAATCAGAAGCTATGGAAAAATTTAAGACATTCAAAGCATTAGCAGAAAATAAAACAGGATGCAAGCTAAAATGCATCAGATCAGATAGAGGAGGTGAATTCACTGATTATGACTTTGCAGACCTATGCTATGATCATGGCATAAAAAAAAAATTTACTATTGCAGGGACACCTCAGCAGAATGGAGTAGCAGAGAGACAAAACAGATCTGTACAACAAATTGCCAGAGCCATGATGCAAGAGAGTAATATTCCTCAAACCTTCTGGGTAGAAGCAGTACACACAGCGGTGCATATCCTTAATAAAGCTCACTTAAGGCCAAGCAGTGACAAGACTCCCTATGAACTTTGGCATGGGAAACCAGCTTCAATCAAACATTTTAGAATCTTTGGAAGCAAGTGTTACATAAAGAATAATGATGAAAATCTTGGAAAATTTGATGCAAGAGTAGATGAAGGGATATTTCTAGGATATGCATCCAAAATTAAAGGGTACAGGTGCTACAACAATACTCTTCGAAAAATAGTAGAAAGCATTGATGTGAAATTTGATGAACAACTTCTAGATAATACAAGAGATACAGATTGCTGCAGCCCATCAGACAACCATTAAGAAAAAAACCAGGATGATGAGGAAACAAGCAAGAAGAAAAAAGATACAGAGCTGAGTTCTAAAGCTCCCTCAAGATATACTCAGAATAACCATCCTGAAGACCAGATCATTGGAGACAAGAGAGTAGGGGTCAAAACTAGCAGGTAGCTAACAGAACAAACTGAAGAAGTATACATAGCCATGTTGTCACAAATAGAGCCAAAGAGATTTGAAGAAGCCAGTAAGGAAAAGTATTGGGTGAATTCTATGAATGAAGAATTGGACCAAATTGAGAAGAAAAATACCTGGGAACTAGTTCCTAGACCCACTGAGAAAAATTTCATAGGCTCAAAATGGGTATTCAAAAATAAAATGAATGAGGAAGGACAGGTAATCAGGAATAAAGCCAGACTTGTCTGCAAAGGATATTCACAAATCGAAGGACTTGATTACGATGAAACATTTGCCCCTGTAGCCAAAATGGAAGCCATCAGAATGTTTCCGGCCTTTACATGCTACCAAGACTTCAAGGTATATCAAATGGATGTAAAATCTGCTTTTCTAAATGGAGATCTAGAAGAAGAAGTCTACATGGAACAACCAGAAGGTTTCTCTTTAACATACAAAGAAGACTATGTGTGCAGACTGAAGAAGGCTCTATATGGACTGAAACAGGCTCCTCGTGCTTGGTACTCAAGACTGAATAAATATTTGCAAAAACAAAGCTTTAAGAGAGGTGGAGTAGACAACAATCTATACATAAAAGCCCATGAAAATGAACTCCTGATTGTTGTAGTATATGTTGATGACATTATGTTTGGAAGCAACAAAGATGAACTAGCAAAAGGGTTTGCTGAGGAGATGAAATCAAAGTTTGAAATGTCCATGATTGGAGAACTCAGTTTCTACTTAGGACTTCAAATTCATCAAAAGAACATAGGTACATTCATCTCACAGGAAAAATACTTAAAATAAATGTTGAAAAAGTTCAAAATGGAGGACTACAAACCTGTGTCAACGTCTCCCATGATCATGGGATGCAAGCTATGTGCTGATGATGGATCTGCTGATATAGATCAAAAAATCTACAGATCCATGATAGGTAGTCTACTGTATCTGACAGCATCAAGACCAGACATCATGCTAGCAGTAGGACTAGTGGCTAGATTTCAAGCAGAACCTAAACAAAATCATCTTCTGGTAGTCAAAAGAATATTTAGATATCTACAAGGAACAAAACAGTATGGACTTTGGTATCCTAAAGGCAAAAGCTTCACTTTGACAACATAAACAGATGCAGATTGGGCCAGCTGTGTGGATGACAGGAAAGGCACAAGTGGAGGTGCATTCTATCGAGGAGAAAGTCTCGTGGCATGGTTAAGAAAGAAACAAACATCTATCTCTCTATCTACAGTATAAGCAGAATATATAGCAGCAGCAGCATGTTGTACACAAGTCATGTGGATGAAGAAAACCCTCCAAGACATGAAGGTAAGCATTGATGAACCTATCTCAATCAAATGTGATAATACAAGTGCTATAAGTATATCAAAAAATCCTGTGCTTCATTCAAAAACTAAACATATCCCAATCAAGTATCATTTTCTCCAAGAACAAGTGGCTCAGAAGGTAGTAAAGCTGGAATATGTGCCAACAAAAGAACAGACAACTGATATATTTACCAAAACTCTTGCTAGAGAACCATTTGAATATTTGAGAGATAGACTAGGGGTAGTATCTTTAGATGCTACTCTCTGATATAAAGAGAAAGCACAGTTTCATGGGGAGAACAGAAATGAAAATATCATTTCAGGGGGAGATCAGCCAACAAGGGAAGCATGAAATAGGTCCTCAGGATCAAAGGACTATGGAAAGAATACATCCAGCATAAAAGAGTCAATTAAAAGTCTAAAGGGTCAGTATTTTAGATTTAATCCAAAGTTTGGAGCAGCAGGGTACAAAGTCAGAAGATCTCAGAGAGAGGAAATGCAAGAAATGTTGAAAAAGGATAAAAAAAAAGGATCAAAGGATAGAATCTACACTAAGAAATGTGCAACCCCTTGTCATTGATGTCAAAGGGGGAGGAAGAGCTAGCAACAGAAGGAAAGATCCTAAAAGGAAAACAGAGGAAGTATATTGCCATCAATGCCAAAGGGGGAGACTGTTGGAAATGTTGTCATTGATGGCAAAGGACAGCAGAGAAGAACAAAGGGAAAGTACATTTACAGGTAGAAGAGACAACAAAAAGAGAATTAAGGAGCAACATCAATCAAGAAGCAGAGGTATTTGATTTGAGAAACTGGTTCTGAGTGTGGGAACATATTATAGAAGGAACATTCGAGGTTCTATGGCAAAAATAAAACATGTATTGACAGCTGAAATTGTCTATGAAAGTATGAAAAGAGTGTTGAAAAGTTACCTCTTATGCACATAGCATACCAGTAGAGGTCATTAAAGGAGTTATGTAAAAAGATTTTTAATTTGTAAGGAGTTTGAATAACATCCAAACTGGAGGGTAGTGGCCTTCGTCTTGAATATCTAGCCAAACATGAAATTGCAAGTGATTACTTTTAAGATGGATCACCTGTATATATATATATATATATATCTATTTATGGAGAATTTTTTATAGGTTCCATGTGTGACTTCATGTCTTCTTGGTTGAATTACATGTGGAATAGTTGAACTCTGAGAGTTAGTATGGATTCTGTGTTCTTGGTTGAACTAGTAATTCAGTGCAAGGTCTATATTTCTGTGTTTAATAGCAAGTGCTCGTAGTCTGTGTAGAGGAGGACTGTAAAATATCCTTCTCCCCTTTGAGAAACTGTGTGTGAAGGGTCGTGGAAATTCCATGCATACAAGAAAGAATTTGGTGTTGTTGAGCAATTGTAACAAGGATTAATGCCAATGGTTTGATTTGTAAACAATTATGACGTGCTGAGGATATATGTTGTATCGTTTGAATTGAATTAAATAAGGGTTACTATAGATATATGAAGATCCTATGTTCTGAACTTAGATGTTTTGTATTGATCGAATAAATCTAAAATAAGGGTTTATTCGAGATTCTGCACATATATCTGAAGGGTCATATGGACTAAGGTCCTATCAATCACCGGAAGGATCAATGTCACAAAAGGGGAGGCAGAACCATATTTAAATGCGTAGTGTGAATGGAGCTATGCGTCGTAACAGATGAAAGCACCATGGTAAAATGCCGATGAACCAAGGGTCAACTTATAAAAGAACGGAATTGTGAGCAGAAGCGAAACCACAAGCGGAGTGAACAGTAAAGGAGGGTTTCCGGTTTTGATCACACCGCCCTTGTAGGGTAAGCAGTATTCAAGAATTTGGAGCGATTCCATTTACTTCCTGACATGTGGCATACGGCGGGGTCCCAAAAACTACTCTCGTCATGATTTAATGGTCGTGCAAGTAACTCGAGCGATATCCGTCGGATCGTATGGAGCAAGGCGATATGCTCTCCACCGTCGGATGTGGAAGGTCATTAGCACTGGGCCCTTGCGTATACACATATGAAGGTCAAGTGATGAGCACTATATATATATCGAGATGTTATGATTATGTTCATTTTAATCTATGCGACACTTGTTGATTACCATCGGATCAGTTGGATGGGGCGCGATGAGATTGCGACCGTCGAATGAAATGGTATGTATGCGTGGGTCCAATATTTTTTTATTGTTGGCAGTTGATTTGTAATCAAGTTGGGGCTGTATGTATATAAAATATGTGAATAATATGCGAAGGTTCATATGATATAGTCGGATGCCATGGTATTAATCCACTAATTCGAACTTAGGAGATGTGATATATCACGGGGTTTGGTTTATGTGAAATATTGCGAGGTTGGTTGAACCAAAACCAAGTTGTAAAGTTGAATGTACAAGGTTTGTTAATGAACATTGAGTCAATGTATGCAAGGGTATTCAAAAATTGGCTGGGTTTTTATTAAAATAACATCGTATATGCTTGAGGTTTTATAACCTTATTAAAGGAAGGTTCCACGCAATATTGAAATTGTCAATTGAGATTATTGTGAGTTGCTAGAATTGTGGATTTGTATTAGAGGCAATTTTTTTGGGATGCATTTTAAATGCACAGAGAAAGTTTAATGTGAGTTGATAATGCTGTGATCGAATACATCTATGTATTCAGATAATCATGTGTGAGAGTTCAAGTTCGTGCAAGATTCGAATAGTGAATTCAAAATTCAGAAAGTGAAGTTAGCCTTCGATTAAGAAATGAAATTGAGTATGGTTTGAACCATGAAATAAGAAAAGCTTCCACATGCAAAGATTGCCATATTGTAAAGTTATTTGGGCCATGGATTTGTAAATCAGTTATACATATATATATATACAGCCGATACACAATTGTAGTGAATAGGTGAATATGCACAGGAATGAAAATGTGGGTTTGACAGGTTTACACGCACAGGTGCATAGAGTTACAGTAAACAGAGGTATACAGGCTAGTTGCATGACAACGACGGAAAGGAAAAAACTAGCAAGCCAAGGGCTGAGTGAATTTTATATACTGTAACTGAAAATTTAATTTTTTTTTGTTTTATATTGTTTGTGATGCAAAGGCAAGTATCCAAAGGAAAGGAAAAATCCCATTGTAATATTGAAATTTGTACATATTGTTATATTTTTTTTAATGAGTTGGACAAAGAAATGAGAGGACAGAAGCCAAAGAGTCATGGTTGTTCACTCAAAATTCCTTGTGAAATACAAACAGTCATGTGAGGATCTCTATATATAATATCAACTTGATATGCATAAAAAAAGAGAGAGAGAGTAAGGATAGAGAATGCAAAGTATAGAAGATTGAGGTAGAGAAGATAAGGAAGAGAGAAGCAGAAAGAGATGCTACAGAACAGAGACGATACCTGAAGTAAATCAACAAACATTTATTTAGATAAATTGAGGGATTTGGAGCTTCCCTATCAAGTTGAAGCTTGATAGCTATCATTTGTAGTTGACTGAGGTTGGAGCCTCCTGTAGGTTGGTGCCTACAGAAAACAGTGGTGAGAGGGAGTTGGAGCTTGCCTTTGCATCACAACAATAATAAGATGTGGTTTTCTCCCTTTATGGGTTTCCACTTACATCTGCTGTCTCTATATGTGTTGCTTATATGTTGATATGATCCAATCCATCTGTTTAATTTTTGCACTCACAATAAGGTTGATTTCAAATTAACTTAATACTTGCTGCTACATTGTAAGACTGTTCACATATTAAGCTGTAAATAAGTTTGAAAAAAAACTATTGTCAAAGCTTGTGTTAAACTGATTCACCCCCCCCTCTCAGTTTAACCAAATATTCAATAGGGATATGGTACAACAAGGTGCCGCAAGGCTCGATCATATAGGAACTTATGAGTAGGTCGTGGATATTCTCACTAAGCCCCTGGGGAAAGTCAAGTTCCTAACCTTCCATGAGAGTATTGGTATCGTGGAACGACCTTATGATGAGGGTCTTGTTGGACGATGAGCTCTGGGAGCTCTGGGGGGCTTTGGGGATAGCTTCTCGGAGCTATAAGAAACCACAGGGCTAGGCTTGTCGAACCTTGTGTTGAAGCCCCGAAAATCGGGTCTACAACAAGGGGGATACCCACCCGGTCCAGACCTTGGTTAGTAGCTCCTTTTCCGTTTGGTGTAGTGGGTCCGACTGGGGATAATGGGACCAGTTTCCCAATATGTGTGTGTGTGTTTGAGAATTGATATTTCTTATCTAAAATTCCTAAGTAAAATGCTTTTATTCTATTTCTAATCTATTCATATGCAAACTGTATTCTAAGAAATATTTAACTCTAAAACTAACCCGGGATGTAAATCTTTCTATTTATGCGATCTAAAATGATTTCAGATAACAATTGATAATAAAAATCATTCAATTATCATAAGAAAAGAATTCAATAAAGATAAACCATTTCATATAAAAAGTTAGATGAAACAGTTGTGAAAAACATATCGCATAATAAGCTATTTATACATTAAGCATAAACAAATAGTCATCACCGTACAAAAGTGCCAAATGATAACTGAAGCATTCAAGCATCAATATATAAATAACTGAACATAAATATCACTTTTAACACAAAAGCAGAAAAAGTTAAGAGATAAAAGTACCATTTATAACTAGTTCTACTCATGAGCTAGAAGCAATAATGATTTATCTCCTCCTAATCCAACATCTACTAAGAGTACAGAAATGCAACATCAATAGCAGATATTAGACACAAATATCAATAAATCTCGTTCCATTCATTCATCAAAACCTCCTCTGAGGGTGCAGAAGTGCATGTTCTGAGGATAAGTTTTTGACAAATTTCTGGACCCTTCTCTAAATGCATGAGAAGGGTTTAAATACTACTAACTAAATCTAAAAATAGTTTATTACAAAAATTTAGGATTCGGTTTAAATGACCGTCCTTTTTCTAGGCAAAAATAAAGTAAAACTAAAAATAAATCTAAAAATGAAAACTATTAACTAACTACTTATGAATTTGATCTCTGAATTTTCAAGCATCCAGCATTGTTTTGAGAAGAGGTGGTTGGCCGACTTCAGATTTCAACTGCCCTGAAAAGACAGAATCGGCAAGTGTAGGTGCGATCTTCTCAGTAGAATTAATGATGCAATTAAGAGTGCTGCATTGACTATGTGGTTTTACTAGATATGTCCAGTAAGAATCCCAATTTAATCTTGTCAATCCTTGAATTGATTTTTTTTTCTTCCGCCTTTTGTTTCCACTCTGTTTGCAATTGTTGTGCTTGTGGAAGATATCCCGGAATAGTTTCTGAAATCAAATTAGCCTTGTGCAAATTCTCATTTACACAATCAGTAATATTGCCTGCCGCTATAGCTGACTCCTCTACTGCTTTTTCTGCCTCTCTGATCTGTGCATCCCAATTATTGAAAAGTATTTCTTTATGACTGTCGTTGATAATTGGTGATCCAGCTCTTTTTCCTTCCTCTGTCTTTTGCCATGCCAAATAATTAGTAACTCTTTCATTAGTTAAATCATAATCATGTCGTAATTCTACGACATGATTAGTGATTTTATCACTTTTCTGACAAAAAGAGTTCCATTGTGAAATCTTCTGGCATAATGTATCTTGTTGTTGCAGTAGTTGATTGTTCAAAGAAATAGATTCTGAGATAAATTCTGGAAGCTTGGGGTCACCTTTGTGCTCCTCTTAGATAATCTGTATTTGTTTCTCTTTATTAGCCAAGCTTTTCTGATACCCAATCTTCATTTGATGAAACTCTTGCTGTAACTTTTCAAATTTCATTTGTGCTTCACTGTTGGCATGTGCTTGCTGCAATTGTTGTTGCAAAACCTGTATCTGATCTTCTTTTTCATTTAATAACAGCTTTACCTCAGATGCTTTGTCAATAGTCGTGGAGGCATAAGCTCCTGTAATCTGAGATAGCTTAGTAAGATTATCAGTTGGGTCTGTAGTAAGGTCTTTCCATAAGACATCTAATTGTTTTGCATCAGTAGAGATTGCGCTCTTTAATTTTCTCTTTTTCCTTTGCTTTCTTACTACTGCTTTATATTGTGGGCTGTAAAATACATCCAAAGGAGGAATGTCTTCTATATTAAGTTCAATTTCAGAAGAGGGAGTGATGGGTATATGTTCATTTTTTGTGACATTGCCACTTATTCCTGTGCTTAAACCCTTTGTCTGTATAGGGGTTTGTGTATTCTGTCCTTCAACATTAAGCAATTCATTAAACGTTTCCCATTCTTTATCTAATTGAGTGCTGGTGGATGGTTGCTGTACAGTGAGAGGTGGAAGATTCAATTGTGGAGTGGTTGAAGTCTGTAGTTGTGAAAGCTCTTTTGATTGAGCTGTATCTTTTACTGAGCCTTCATCATTATCAGTCTTTTTAGAACGTTTAGAAGTTTCTTTGTCAGACTTCAACATAGACTTTTCTGTATCTGAGCTGCCACTAAGACTGACACTAGGAGTTGGTTCCCTTGCGGGTTCCGAGCGTAAATTTTCCAAAGGGATAGTGGTCAATCTTCTTTCTCTGTAGATTTTAAATTCTTGAAATACTTCTGGGGAAATCTGTGTTTGAGCTAAATGCAAAATTTCTTTAAATGCACATTTTTCTTGAAACATATCATCAAAAGGATCTTCTTCTCCAGAAAATACTCTCACCTTAACTGCAGTGGTGAAATCTTTGACAACATTATATGGATCAAATAGCCTTCTCGAAAACTTGAACAGTTGTAAGAATGTAATATTGCTTACCTCTTTGAATGCATGACCAAAATAAAACAATGAAAATGCTCCACAGGCTACGGGAAATTGTGGCCAGATGGCCTTCTTCTTATCCTTTAATTCCTTTGTCAAACCTCCTTCACCACAGGTTTGGTATGCAATTTCCCGAGCTATAAGTTTATCCAGAACATACAAGGGTAAAACGTGAGGAGAAGAAGAACTTCCAAAAACCCTTACATAGGAAAACAACTCTTCTCCAAACCAGCATGCGACAGGGAGAATGTCGACTTCTGCTTCCGGGGAAAACCTTGGAGCATCCTTATTATACAATATTCTATATAAAGGCAACATTATGCCATGGAAAATCTGGTAAAAATGAGGAACAAACTTTGATTCCCACAATTCTTTGTGATAGACATGAATAGGCAAGGGATCATGAATTGTCCATTGCCAACCCATTAAAGGGAATTTAGAAACAAAGCATATTGAATCCATAACATAAGCAGATAGATAAAAAGGAGGATAAATCCTCTGAGAAACAGTCTGTTTAGACTGGTAATTGAAAATAACAGTGGCTAAATTATCAGACAATATTTTGGCCCAGTCTACAATGGTAGCGTTAACAACAGCATTTAACAACGAAAGCCATTCGGGCAAGACCTTATTAATGTCAAGCTTTCCAAAAAGCCTACATAACATAGCAGCAGCAAAACAATATGGAGAGGTGAGTGAACCAGTACTGTACATACCATGTTTGTCTTTTTTCAATGGTTCATCTCTTTTGGTCCATTCTTTGGTGCATTCCGCTAAATTTGCATTTTCCCTAGCAAATTTCTCCATAAATTGTTTGTTGTAAGTTGCCTGAGGCTCTGACAAGTGATACATAAGCCTCAAATCTTCTGTAGTGAACAACCCGATGAGCTCTTGATCTGGATTTCTAAATTTCCTGTCTGAAATATCGGTGCTATCCAGCACCCATTTTACCATGTTTGTATATGGGAGAATTCTCAGTCTTGCTGCTATCCGGTGCAAAAATGAATAAGCCAGTTCTGTAAGAGATGCTTCAGAGGAATTACTTGAACCTGTAGTAGCCGCGACTTCCATTACCCTGGGATTTTCTTCTTCAAGCAAATTGAACATACCCTCCCAGGTGGTGATACCAGCATCCTTGTTGCAAGAAGTGTTTGCATATAAGGAAGCCATCTCTTTATTTTCACAATTCGAAGCTTTCTATTTCTTTCCCATAATGCTCTGAGTCTCGCTTTGCATAGTCTCCTGTTCTTCGCACCTGTGGTTTTACGAATTAAGTGAGAGTAATGATATGAGAAAGGTGACGGGATAGTTTTAAATGTTGAAGGCATACGAAATATATTATTAATCGTGAAATAACCCTTCGATAAAAAAAAAATCCTTTTCCATTAATAATTGACAATCCATTCATAACTTCAATCATTAAAGCGTATAACGGATATTGATTTATGCAAAGATTTTCTTTGAACAACGAGCTTTTAAGAATCTGCGACATTGCGATCTGCGATTTGCTGTGCAATATCGCAATATCACAATATCGCAGATCGCAATTTTCTCAAATCGAAATCATCGCAAGATCGCAATTATCGCAAATTGCAATATTCACGAATCGCAGTCTCATAGCATCGCGAAATCGCGATATCACAAAATCACAATGTCGCAAAATATAATATATGAAAAGTATTCCTTAAACATCTTTTCTGTGATATGCGGTTTGTGATCAATATTTTAATGCATAGTTTTTTTTTTTTTTGGATCGCGCTATCGCAATTTTGAAGATTTTACTTTGCAAAGGATATATACTTATTGCGATGGATATGATATTTTCTTCAAAGAAAAGATTTTATTCTAATCTATCATAAACTTAAGTGTATTTAAATATTTCCAAAGGAATTTCCCTAAGTTATGATAGTAAGTTTTATTTGAGAAAGGAAACAAGCACTAATTAATTTTTTTGGATTTTTTGACTAAGGGTCCCCACTTATTTAGTATTATTACTAATACTAAATAAGAAGGGGAGTTATTGCTGGCCACAACACCTTGTTGGTGTGCTTCTGCCCCACCGTTGTTATGATTGAGTTGGTTCACCTCTCATTATCAGGCTCCATATTATTCCTGCACCACTAGCCTGTGGCCTATGGGAAGTAACCTCATTCTGGCTAATGAGGAGGTGTTAGACGGTAGCAATATCATGGATGCACTGGATTGTCGATTTCTCTGTCATAGATGGTATTAAGTTCTGGGCCACTGATCCGGGGATCAAGTCAGGGTGAGGTTTTGCACTTCCCATCGACTTTTCAGACAAACCAACTTCGTGTTGGACTGTTGGTGGTGAGACTCCTTACTTTTCTTTGTGAGTCCTAGAGGTTTCACTTGTATTAACTGTCACCAGAATGATGTCTCAGACCCACCACTTCTTGCTCTAAAATAAAGAAGCCAACAAAGCAATTTACGGCGGGATGATGCACGATGTTTGGATGGCACAGGTGGATGGAGTTCTCCCTAGTTGAGAGGGAGTGTTAGTTTTGAACAACTAGGTCCAAACTCCATGTTGTGATGCTCAGATGAAGATGCCAATATTTTTATTGGATTCCTCTTTTGGAGAGGTGCAAGATCGATCTAAAGATCATCTTGATCCGATGAGCTGAACATTTATTTTGAATTAATTTTGAATTCATTTAAATATAAAGAAATTGTTTTTATATCTTGAAAATTCCAAAGATGTATAAACCCACTGATGAATATAAATAAGGTCAACGTTGGAGGAAATTTCACTCATCTCATCCTCACACATCTTTCTCTCCTCATCTGATTGGTTCGAATCACTTGGAGTCTCCTCTCTCTCCACACATGGGAAATATGGCAGCAACAGTTTTTTAAATTCGGTCTAGGGTTTCTGCAACAAGTTTGACTAGCGTTGACTTTGGTCAACGCAAGGTTAATTTGACCCGAAATTCTCCTAGAACTTCGATTTCCCTAATCCAAATTTTTTGGCACTATTTTTGAGGCAAGATGTTGACTTTGACTTTTCAGCGTTGACCTAGCTACTGCTACTGTTTACGTTGACCATTGACTCACAACGTTGACTTTTTTGGGGTTGATTTTTGAGTTGACCGTTTGGCTATCCTGAGGGTTGTGTGACACTGCTAGTTAGATGACCATATTGAGACTTTGCTGGTTGAAGCATCTTGTTGACCACCATAACGCACCAACACAAATATATATTTTTGCCTTGTCTTCTGTCGATCTACTGATATGTTCTATCAGCATTTTACTTTATTGTTTATGTGATTGATGTCTAAAATTGAAAAGAAAGTAAAGTTGCATCAAGCATAGAACATCTGTATAAATTACAAAATTCCAGTCGTGTAAAGAAATTCTAATATTATCTTTAGTTTTTCGAGTTAGAATCTGCCTCCAGAATTTCTTAGGAGCTACCTTAAAAAGGTGTAAGAGATTTTTTTGTCTTTTATGAATATACTGCATTTTTTCCTTTTAATTAGGGCTTTGTATATTTTTATCTTGCCAATTTTAAGAGACATCAACAACTTCCTTAATTTATCTCCTCGCACTTTTACAATCTTTATCATACCAAGGATTGGTTTTGCTATTTCTTTTATTACTTGAAACTTCAATTGAGAACTTCTTAATAGCACATGAGAGGGTTGTAGTAAAATTGTGATAGAGGTCTTCTATATTTTCTATACTAAATAAAGGAAGCAAATTCATTTTTAATTCATTTTTTTTTTCTTTCTAATTTAGACTATTTCTATTATATTATACAAAGCAAAATGTTACAATTTTCTTCCTTCGGACTTGACAAGCCAGTTTCAGAGGGAAGTATCAAGTGTTTGAAATTATAAATTGGACTGCCCCAGCTGGGGAAACCAGTCCACCAGTAGCACAAAGAAAATGCTGCCCAAAAAGGGAAACCAGCATACAAAGTAACAAAAACTAAATTGAAGCCAGAGAGCAGAATCTTCCAAAACATGGTCAAACTAGAGAACGCTACTAAAAAACTAGAAAGATAGAAGAGCACTCTGCAAATGAAACTAGTGAGGACCTTCATTCTTCTGGCTGGAGTTGGGGTCTTCCTCCTCGATCCTACAAAATAGAACTCGTCATCGTCCTCCTTGTTCGGCGCGTGGCTTGTGGCCTGAGGCCGTTGCGACGCTGGAGTGTTTGGCCTCTTGGAGGAGGCAGCTGGCTGACTAGTGTCCTCATTCTTGTCTTCTGCAGCACTATTTGAGCTTTGGCCATCGCTGGAACCTGTGTTGCTACTGGTGTAATGGCTACAACTTGAGGCACTTTGCACAGGGAGAGCCTTCATTTTGCGAGGGATAAAGGCCGGCTCTGGCGAAATGGTTGATTTGTGCAGTCACTTCTTGATGCAGATGCTTGAGGACACCAGAGGGGGAACATGGAGCTACAAGGATAATTGGGCTGAAATATTTATAGGGTCGAGCCTGCTCGGCTCCTCCTAGCCCACAGAAAGATTCAATTCTCTTCCATGGCATGCGTCAGAGGAGGTCTGGAGGGGAGGTCACGACCTCCAGCTCTTCTGCATCTCATATAGTGATGCCTTGGCATCACTGTCGAAGGAGCAGAAGTGTAGGATTGGGAGGGTGCGCTCGACAGCACGGGAGATGAGCCTCCACTAGAGAACGCCAAGGGGAGGCTGAGACCGGGTAGGGCAGGGCTAAGAACTAGAGGCTGATGGGAATACGGGAGGCATGCACAGATAACAAGAGGGAGAGCCAAATGGAGGCCAAATGAGTGGAGGAAGCCAACTTAATAGCCCTGGTGACAGAATTGAGGGCTCTTAATGCTCTGTAACCAGAGGACGTCAAAATGAAGGTGGCAGAGTGCGAATTTAAGAAAATTTCGCTCGGGCATTTAACTCTGGACTAGCAAACATGTGTAGGCACGTGGAATGGCCAAGTGTCCTGCCACATGGTGCCCATATGACCCCTCGACTTACTGAAAGGCACCGCATCCAGGTAATTTTTAATTCATTTAGAAAAAGATCATTTTTATATATAACCTAAATTTTCATTGTATATTAATTTACTTAGTATTAAAATATAATTTAATTTATTGTTATATAAACATATATTTTTGGTAGCTTTCTTATGAAAACTTAAAAAATAAAATCAAAATATTATTTCATATTATAAATAAAGTGTGAAAAAGACAAAGTTAGATTAAAGATCACCACTAGCCCAATATCACCCCAATGTCTAGTACAATGGAGTCTCCCAAACTTCATTATATCAAAGTCTATTGTCACAAAACCAAACTATAAACTAACCCAACTATTTAATCCCAAACTTGAAAACTATGAATGTTAATCTAATAGAATAAATCATTCCCCAACTCAAAATTAACCCAACCAAAATTATTTATATAATCATCAATTAAATGGATAATGCCCCTTTAAAGCAACTTGGGAGGATTTTCTCTACCTCCCTTTTTTTTTTTCAATTAAAAACATTAGTTTTTAATACACGTAGTACTTTACCGTGATAAGCTTTATATGAGAATCTTGATAATAATAATAATATTTTGGAGATATAATCATAATAATGGAGAGAGTTGGGTTTTAGGTTTTAATGTGAGACTTTTTTTTTTAATATAAAATGTTGGATATTTCATATGGCAAATAATAATGTGGGTTGTATTTTTTGACTTATTAATAAGCGAGTTAAGCTAGTGTATATGTTTATTTTTATATAATGTATTTGTTTAAATTTAATAATGGACACAATCTTATGTATTAATAAATTAATAGTTTAATAAATATTGATTATTATTTAACATGGTATTGAACTCGCTTTTATAATTAGCGTTTCTTTATTATACTTGTTGGAGGCAGTGTATATTGCATTAGGTTCTTTATTGATTTGACATTAATTTCTGTTTGATTAAAAAAAAATTAAAATTTATTTAATATTAAACATTATAAATCAAAATTCATGATTTTTTAAAAATATTTTAATATATTTATTTGAAATTCTATTGGTTCATATCTTTAACATGTTATTGCAAAATATATGGTTCTTCGTGCCGGATTATTTTCGTGCACTGTCAATTCTCCAATCTACAATCATAAACGAAATTAATTTGACTAACATATCACTCCACCCAAAGCTGAAATTGTCACTTCGTATTAACTCATTAATGCATTGCCTTACTTGTTCTTTATCCAATAAAGAAATGGTCTTTTCGTATTAACTCGTTAATGAATTGCCTTACTTTGTCTTTATCCAACATTTAATATTTGTACCTTATACCATGTATAAATCTATTCACAAATAATCAAGCAAGGAGGAAGAAAGAAATTTTATATAATTTAAACCTCAGAGACATAACGAGATTCACAGAGGAAATTTGTTATTCCAATTCAATACCAACATCAGATTTCTCTGTTTCAAGACCCTCTGAAACAACCTTCAATCAAATTAGTACTTTGATGAAAGGCATGCCATTACTAAATTAATGTTATATCAAAATTCTTTATGACACGGCAGTAAAAGAAATCTGCAAAATCAACGCATCTTTAATTACAATATTTCGCTACTTGATAGTTGATAATTAATTATACGGTCAACATATGTGTGACATTGCTGGTTAGCTGACCATATTGAGACTTTGTTGGCTGAAGCATCTTGTTGACCGCCGTAACGCACCAACAAAATATATATTTATGGCTTTTCTTCTGTCGATCTACTGATATGTTCTATCAGCACTTTACTTTATTGTTTATGTGATTGTTGTCTAAAATTAAAGAGAGTAAAGTTGCATCAAGCATAGAACATCTGCATAAATTTACATGGTATCAGAGCTAAGGTGAAGAAAAAGCCCTAATTTGTAGTAATCACCGAAGAAGAGGATGGGTTCCTCAAACTACAATGGCTTCAAGGCTAATGACAAACTGACTGGGAAAGATGACTTCCATGCTTGGAAGATGACATTGGATCTTATGTTGGAAGACCAAGATTTCATGGACTATGTGCAGGGTAAAATCCAAGAGCCTCCATCCACTGCAACTATTGCCGCCAAAACAAAGTATAATAAGGGAGAGATCAAAGCAGAGCTGATGATCAGGGACTCAATTCACAAGAGTCTAATTGCCTACATCTTTGAGATGGGCACATCCAAAGAAACGGATGATAAGTTGGTCCACATGTTCAAGGCCAATAATGCGAATCAAGTCCTATTCTTCAAGAATCAATTGAAGAATCTGAAGAAAGGCAGGGATCATATTTTCTGAAGCTGACCGAGATCAGGAATAATCTGTTGGCTATTAGGGAGACAATAACTGATCGAGAGATGGTACTCACTGCACTTGGAGGGCTCCCATACTAATGGCATGTGTTCAACACTACCATTCTCAATAATAATGTGATACCTGACTTTGACGAAGTACTATTGAGATGCGTACAAGAAGAGACAAGGATGAAGGAGTATGAAAATGAAGGAAATGTTGCCTACGTTGCTGTTAGGTCCCTATATTACTCGTATAGTCCCTTATTGTTGTTAGTGTAACCCCCTTATTGTTATTATTTTACCCTTGTAACCCCCATTTTGTTATTATTGTGCCCTTAAATTATTATTGTTAGGTCGGCTAGGATTACATTGTGGCCCACTAGGATTACATTATGGCCCCATGGACTCCTATATATTGAAAGGAGGTTTTGTAAATTGTATCATCCAAGAATTGTTCATTTATGTAATGTATTGGAGGTTTCCCCCTCGAAGTGGCTCATTTCTAAGGCGTTGATATCTCTTTTCTTCTATTTTTGGAGCTGGTTACACAACATTTGGTATCGGAGCTTTGGATTCTAGGGTTTCGCTGCTCCAAACAGGTCATCATGCTGGAATTTCTATAACGTTTTCTATGAAGGTTGGAATACGAAATTTTTGAGGTGAGAACCCAAAATCACGTAAAGATTTTCTAACAATTTCAGAGCTTGGTTCGCAATATTTTTCGGAGATATCATCTGTGGAAGTTAGGCCTTTTTTCAAGCTCCTAAACAGGTCATCGTGGAATTTTCGCTATAAAAAATATTCTACGAAGGTTCAGAATCTGAAATTTGTATGGTGCAAAGCTGAAATCCTGAGGAAATTCGTCAAAAAAATTTCAGAGCTTGGTTCGCAATATTTTTGGAGATATGATCTGTGGAAGGTAGTGCTTTTTCAGGCTCCTGAATTTCATCTCAAAGAGGTGATCGTGGGAAAAGTTCAATAACTCTCTCTCTGGGCATCGGATTGGAGTGCCGTAAAAAGTGGTCGCAAGTACACAGACTGTAGTTTCTTGGCTATCAATTTCAAAGACAAAGGATGAAACAGTGACACGTGGCAAGTCGTACAAGTTTTCTCTACTGAACCAGTCCAGAATTAGGTCATTGTGGGAGATTGGACACAACTTTGTCTTGGAGAATCAAAATTAGGTCAAACCTGTGGCATTCGAAAGATAATTCAGAGGGCTACGTTGATACCGAAATTCAAATATTGAAGTGCTGGAATCATAGAGATAATGTAATTTCAATATCGAGTTCCTCAAAAGCAAGAAAAAGGTGTGTATATTTTTTTCTTTCCAAATTGCATGAGTCTTCTTTGAAGAATCAATTTGAATTGATTCCAAGGGCATATTGTAGAATATATAGCAGTATTGGGTTCTAAAATATGCCCCGTAAAAATAATTCAACACCCATTAAGCCTTCGGAAGGCTCTACTATGACTCATGAAGATGAAGAATTGCAACATGATCTATCAAAATTACAAGAGCAAGTGCAACAAATTTCACTCTCGCAAAGAGAAACAAAAAATGAAATGGAAGTGAAGATGAACGATTTGAAGAAAGGAGTGGAAGCTAAGATAGATGGCGTGGAAGCTAAGATGGATGGCATGGAAGCTAAGATGGATGGCATGGAAGCGGACATGAAAGACAACATGGAAAACATGAAGAATGATCTCAAACAAACATCGAAGGTTTGACAAAGTTGATACAAGAAATGTTTCCTAATGGTGAAAAGATAGTAGAAGAACCTCATGATGAGAACAAAATAAATGTTAATCGTGATTTCATAAACTCTAATGTTGGCAGGAAGAAACACCATATTCCAAAAATGGATATGAGGAAGTTTGATGGAAAGGATCCTGTAACATGGATACTACAGATGGAGCAATATTTTGATCTCCATAACGTGCAAAACACACAAAAGGTACGCATTGAAACTTTACATTTAGAACAAAAATACATTTGTATGGTATCGATGGCTTTGTTCCCGTAAAAAAATTGTCACTTGGTCAATTTTTACGGAGGAAATGATAGCACATTATGAGGATACAAAGAGCAACACCTTCTTTACCCAATTGATAAATCTCAAACAAAAAGGTTTAGTGGGGCAGCACATTGAGGACTTCCAAAAATTGAATATAAGGGTAACTGATCTTACAGAGGAACACAGGATTGATCTCTTCCTAGGCACTTTAAAGGATAACATCCAACATGAAGTTCGCGTTTTGGAACCTGATTCATTGGAGAAGGCATTAAGGTTGGCAAGAAAAGTTGAATGTAAAATTATGGCGACAAGGAAGCCTACCACTCAATTCTATAAAGAAGGAAGTGTTTCTACGCCTAGATTTCCACAACCTACAAGGTTGACACCACAAAAATTGGAAGAAAAAAAGAGCAAAAGGGCTTTGCTACAGTTGTGATAGAAAATACACTAAAGGTCATAAGTGTGCTGAAAAGAAATTATTTTACATAGATTGTGAAGAAGAAGAAGAAAATGAACAAGAAGAGGATATACACTAGGAACCGGCCCTAGAAGAGGAAGAAATGAATCCGACCATATCATGTAATGCACTGGCAGGAATTACCACTCCTCAAACTCTCAAGATATCAGGACAAATCAAGAAGAAAAAGGTAATAGTATTGATTGATTTAGGTAGCACCCATAATTTTATTCATTGTAAGGTAGACAAGGAATTAAATTGTTTCCTATACCCAGCACCAGAATGTCAAGTGATGGTTGCAAATGGAGGAACTATAAATTGCTCTGGAAAATGCCATAATATCAAGCTAACTATGGGGGAATATGTATTGACTAGTCCAATGCTTTCCATTCCTATGGGAGGTGCTGATGTTGTACTAGGAGTACAATGGTTACAATCTTTGGGGACGGTAGCTTTTAATTTTTAAGAACTTTTCTTGAAATTTTTTTCAGAAGGAAAGGAAGTCGAATTACGGGGTATTGAAGGGAATCCAGGAAGGATAATAAGCTCTAATGTCATGACAAAGCTTCTAAAGAAAGAACAACGAGGCGTAATTGCACAATTATGCTCACTGGAAGTTCCGACATCAAAATCATCTATTTCTGCAGATCTCCAACAAGTCTTGGACAATCATTCCAAGGTGTTTGAAACTCCCAAAGGACTCCCACCTATTCGTGATCATGATCATGCTATTCATTTGATTCCGGGAAGTGTTCCTCCAAACATCCGGCCTTATAGATATCCTTACTTCCAAAAGAGCGAAATTGAACGTATGATTGCAGAAATGTTAGAGGCGGGTATAATTCAACCTAGTCAAAGTTCTTTCTCTGCTCCTGTAGTATTGGTACACAAGAAGGATGGATCATGGCGAATGTGTCCGGATTATAGGGAGCTCGATAAGCTCACCATTAAAGACAAATTTCCCATTCCTGTGATTGATGAATTATTGGATGAATTACATGGAGCAATTTATTTTACCAAGTTGGATCTTCGTTCAGGATATCATCAAATTAGAATGAAGACTGAAGATATTCCAAAAATAGCGTTTCGAACTCATGAGGGTCATTATGAATTTTTGGTCATGCCTTTTGGCCTTACCAATGTACCTTCTGCATTTCAAGGGTTGATGAATTCCATTTTCAAACCCTTCCTTAGAAAATTTGTGCTAGTATTTTTTGATGATATACTAATCTACAGCAGGTCTTGGAAGGATCATGTTGAACATGTTGACGGGGTGCTCAAACTATTGCAGGAGAAACAATTATATGCAAAAACATCCAAATGTTTCTTTGGAGTACAAGAGGTGGAATATCTGGGTCATATTAAATCTCACGAGGGTGTTAAAGTAGACCCTAACAAAATTAAAGCCATTAAGGAATGGAAAGTCCCCAAGACAATAAAGCAATTGCGAGGATTTCTCGGGTTAACAGGCTATTATCGCAAGTTTGTTAAGAATTATGGGAGAATAGCAGCACCTCTAACAACATTATTGAAGAAAGATGCATTTTCATGGACTCCAGAAGCAACTAAGGCCTTTGAACATCTTAAAGAGGCAATGTGCCTAGCACCGGTCTTAGCTACGCCAGACTTCACAAAAACCTTTATTGTGGAATGTGATGCCTCAGGAAATGGAATTGGTGCAGTTTTAATGCAGGAAGGAAGACCCATTGCTTTGAAAGTCATCCAATCAAAGGAAAATATTTACATAAAACTATTTAGGAGAAGGAAATGTTAGCAATACTACATGCACTAAAGAAATGGCGAACTTACCTAATGGGAAGACACTTCAAGGTAAAAACTGATCATGATAGTCTGAAACACTTTTTGGAACAAAGACTATTGTCAGAAGAGCAGCAAAAATGGGTCACAAAGATGTTGGGTTATGACTTTAAAATAATCTACAAAAAAGGAAAGCTTAATGTTGTTGCAGATGCTCTCTCAAGAAAGAATGAAGAGGTGGAAGCATTGCTTTGTGCCATTTCTATTATCCAACGAGATTGGATAACTGAAGCAAGAGATGAATGGAAGAAGGACAAAGATGTATGGATACTCATTCAAAAGTTGCAGCAAGATCCTAGTACATCTGATACATTTGGTTGGAAAAAATGATTCCTTATGGTACAAAGATCGCTTATATCTTTGTAAGAATTCCCAACTAAAACAAAAGATTCTTCTGGAATTGCACACTTCTCCTTTAGGAGGACACTCAGGATTTTTAAAAACTTACCACAGGGTGAAGAAAGAATTTTTTTGGGATGGCCTTAAATCGGATATTCAAAAGTTTGTGGCGGAATGTTTGGTTTGCCAGCAGAATAAAGTGGAGACAATTAAGACCCCGGGACTTCTACAACCTTTATCCATTCCAAGTCAGCGTTGGGAGGAGATTTCAATGGATTTTATCACGGGTTTACCTAAGTCTGAAGGAAAGAATGTCATCATGGTGGTAGTTGATAGACTTACCAAGTATGCACACTTTTGTGCATTATCTCATCCATTTAAAGCAAGTACAGTTGCTACTACATTTGTGGACATAATTCAAAAGCTACATGGAAGCCCAAGGGTTATTGTGAGCGACAGAGATCCCATTTTTACTGGAAATTTTTGGACGGAGTTATTTTCTTGTTTGGGTACTCAATTAGCTCATAGCTCATTTTATCATCCTCAATCTGATGGTCAAAATGAGATAGTAAATAAATGTTTGGAAGGATATCTTCGTTGTTTTGTATCTGATAAACAAACACAATGGGTCAAGTGGTTACCTCTCGCTAAATGGTGGTATAACACTACCTTCCATACTGCAGCAAAAATGACCCCATTTATGGCACTTTATGGATATCATCCACCATCCATCACATCATCTTTAAGGGAAAATTCGAAGGTTCCAGCAGTGGAAGATCACATCGAGCATCAGCAAGAAGTTCTCCAACTCTTAAAGGATAACCTGAATTTGGCACAAAATCGAATGAAACAACAGGCAGATCAACATCGTAGCGAGAGAAGTTTTGATGCGGGAGATTGGGTATTTTTACGGCTACAACCATACAAACAAATGTCCCTCAAGCAAGCTCAGAAGGATAATAAATTATCACCAAAGTACTATGGTCCTTACAAGGTGTTGCAAAAGATTGGTACTATGGCATACAAATTGGAGCTTCCTGCTTCTTCGCGAGTACATCCAATTTTCCATGTTTCATGCTTAAAGAAGGTTATAGGTGAAAATCTTCCGGTTCAAACAATATTGCCAGAACTAGATGAGGAAGGAAAAATTATATTGGAACCTGAAGCAGTCATGGAAACAAGAACTCGACAGCTACGGAATCGATCAATTTCAGAGTATCTCATCAAGTGGAAGAACTTACCCACTGAAGATTCTACATGGGAGGATGAGGATTTTATACAGAAGCACCCGGAGCTACTCAAGTGTTGAGGACAACACTTTTTTTGAAGGAGAGGGGCATGTTAGGTCCCTATATCACTAGTATAGCCCCTTATTATTGTTAGTGTAAACCCCTTATTGTTATTATTGTACCCTTCTAACCCCCATTTTGTTATTATTGTGCCCTTAAATTATTATTGTTAGGTCGGCTAGGATTACATTGTGGCCCACTAGGATTACATTGTGGCCACATGGACTCCTATATATAGAAAGGAGGTTTTGTAAATTGTATCATCCAAGAATTGTTCATTTATGTAATGTATTGGAGGTTTCCCCCTCGAAGTGGCTCATTTCTAAGGCGTTGATATCTCTTTTCTTCTATTTTTGGAGCTGGTTACACAACAGTTGCTCATTCTAGAAAGAAGAACTTTGGTGGTCAAAAGAACAAAGGAAGAGAAGAGGCCCAAGGAAAGAAGGGCAAGTGTTACACTTTTCATAGGCAAGGTCACTATGCTAGAGAATTCCCTTTCAAGTAGGATTCTCTCGATGGTGATGACAATAACAACAACCAAAGGAATGGAAATAAAAGGAACAATAGGTTCAAGGGAAAGAGGAAGGCTCCCTCTGGCAGAAATGGTCAACCTTTCAAAAGGTCGAGAAACTCCAGGTATGAAGAATCAAATGTTTTTGATAAAAGAAATGAATTCATTCTTGTATCTGCCCTCTCTGTTGCATCTCCACCTGACACTATGGATGTCTAGTTGATAGATAGTGGTGCCTCAAGGCACATCACTGTGTTCAAGGAAGCACTCTCTAATATAGTGAGAAGGATAATAATCTGTAAATTATCCTTGGAGATAATGCCACATATCCCGTGAAAGGGACAGGGACTATGACCCTCCACTTGTCTCAAGGTCAAGTCCTCTGCTTGCAGGATGTACTATATGTACCTAATTTGAAGAAGAACCGTGTGTCTATATTATCCATGGAAGACAAAGGTTTCAATGTGGCATTCATTGATGGAAAGGTGCGCATGTGGAAGAAGAGATTCAAGGAAGTTATCACAATTGGGTTTAGATTTGATACACTCTACCGGGTTGGAGGAAGTCCACTGGGAGCGATGACATGTGATACTATCTGACAAACTAAACTATGGAACCAAAGGTTTGGACACCTTCACTACAAATCCCTTCCTGAAGCAAGGAAGGTGGTGATGGGGATGCCTGAGTTCTCAAATAATAATGAAGGTGTTTGTCAGGGTTGTGCCGAAGGAAAGCATACAAGGGGACCTTTCCCCTCAAGCGTCACAAAGACATTTGATGTCTTGAAATTAATACATTTTGATATGTCTGGTATTCTGCCCGTGACATCCTTGGGAGGATTTTCTTATTATATGACGTTCATAAATGACTTCTCTCGCAAAACCTGGATATACTTCTTGAATAAGAAGGATAAGGCTTTCATGTGGTTTCGTACATTCAAAGCCTTAGTGGAAAATATGAGAGGGAAGAAGATCAAGATATTGAGGACCGATAATGGCACTAAATATGAGACGAACGAGTTCAAGAACTTTTGCAGAGAAGCTGGAATTAAGAGGGAGACCACAATTATCTATACTCCTGAGGAGAATGGCATTGCTAAATGAAAGAACAAGACCATTGTGGAAGCTTCCCATGTAATGCTATGTGACCAGGGTCTACCGAAGTTTCTGTGGGGAGAAGCTGTGAACACTGTTGTGTACATACAAAATCGATGCCCACATTCTGCCTTGGACTCCAAAACTACCGAAGAGGTTTTAACTGGTAATAAACCTGATGTCTCACATTTTAGAGTTTTTGGATGTCTTGCTTATTTTCATGTGCCAAAAGAGAAGAGGAGCAAGCTGGATGCTTCTAGGAAGAAGGGAATTTTTGTGGGCTACAACGAAACTTCGAAGGCCTATAAATTCTATGTGCCTAGTCAAAGGGAAGTGGATATATGCCATGATGTCATTTTTGACGAAGATGCTTCCTTGAGGAAAGTAGTCAATCTTCCGAGATCTAAGGAAGATCATGAAGCGAGGCATGGAAATCAAGAAGAACCGAAGGATGACATGATGCCTGATGCTGAAGGACCGGTGGACCCGATTGACCCACCTCCTTCATTGGGGAAGAGACCATCATGGCTTAGGGACACTCTCGAGGATGCCGAGGGACATATGGCCCCAAAGGGGACATTCCATGAAAGCAAGAAGTCGAGTAGATACCAAGGATATCTAGTAGCCATGAGTACTATTGTACAATATGAGCCTGGATCTTTTGAGGAAGCCGTAAAGCATCAAGTCTGGAAGGATGCTATGCACGAAGAGTATGAGTCCATAATGAAGAATGATGTCTGGGATGTGGTTCCAAGACTAAAGGACAAAGCAGTTGTCACCTCGAAATGGCTTTACAAGATAAAGCATGGATCTGATGGAAGTGTTGAAAAATTCAAGGCAAGATTCGTTTCCTGTGGCTTCTCTCAAAAGGAAGGCATAGACTATGATGACATATTTGCACCGGTGGCCCGATATACCACCATTCGATCTATCATAGCCCTTGCTGCTATGCAAGGATGGAGTCTTCATCAGATGGATGTGAATATCGCATTTTTGCATGGTGCGATAAAGGAAGAGGTGTATGTAGAGCAACCTCTGGGGTTCGAAGTCCAGGATCGGGACACCCATGTTTGCAGGTTGAAGAAAGCCCTCTATGGGTTGAAGCAAGCACCCAGAGATCGGTACGAGAGGATAGATAGCTATCTGATGAAGCTGGGCTTCACTCGTAGTAATGTTGTTCCGAACCTTTAATTCAAGGTTGATAGAGAGAAGCCTCTCATTCTGGTGCTGTATGTGGATGAACTCTTCTTGACAGGTGCTGACCCTCTCATTTATCAGTGCAAGAGGGAGATCACTTCTGATTTCGAGATGAAGGACCTAGGACTGATGCACTATTTCCTAGGCCTGGAGGTTTGGTAGAGACCTGGCAAGATTTTCCTTTCTCAAGGGAAATACATTGTGAAGCTTCTAGAAAGATTCAGCATGGTGGACTGCAAGTCCGTGTCAACACTGATGGAGCTCAACTTTAAGAAGTTGAGTGGCAGCGCTACTGGGCTCGTGTTAGCAAATCCTACTAAGTCTTGTCAACTCGTAGGGGCCCTGATGTTCTTAGTGAAAACCTGTCCAGATATATATTTTGCAGTGGAAACTTTGAGTCAACAGATGGTTGAGCCTCATCACACTCAGTGGATTGGTGCCAAGAATCTTCGGAGATATCTTCGGGGCAGGATAAACCATGGGCTGAGATACACTGCCGGGAGCATGACACTCCTTGGATATACTGATTTTGATTTGGCTAGCAGTGTGGTGGATTGTAAGAGCACATCGGGATGCTGCTTCACACTTGGTTTTGCTTCGATATCATGGATGAGTAGGAAGAAGAAGTCGGTGGCTTTGAGCAACACGGAGGCCAAATACATTGCAGCGAGTATGGCCTATTGTGAAGCAGTATGGTTGCGAAATATCTTCAATGAGTTGTTTGGGCATGTGCCAGATACCACCGTGATACTCTGTGATAACCATAGTGGGATTCACTTGTCCGAGAATCCAGTGTTCCACGATCGATCCAGGCACATTGATATCAGGTACCACTTTATCCGGGATATGGTACAACGAGGCATCGTAAGGCTCGATCATATAGGAACTGATGAGTAGGTCGCGGATATTTTCACTAAGCCCCTGGGGAAAGTCAAGTTCCTAACCTTCTGTGAGAGTCTTGGTATCGTGGAACAACCCTATGATGAGGGTCCTATTGGACGATGAGCTCTGGGAGCTCTGGGGGGCTTTGGGGATAGCTTTTCGGAGCTATAAGAAATCATAGGGCTAGGCTTGCCGAACCTTGTTGTGTGCTTCTACCCCACCGTTGTTATGATTGAGTGGGTTCACCTCTCATTATTTGTGCCCCATATGCATCCTACCCATTGATTTCAGGGCTCATGGGAAGTACCTCTCATTTGGCCAATGAGGTGGGAAAAGCTAGAAACTAGTAGCAAATACTGATGAATGCATCAGAGATTGTCGTACTCTCTATCTAGGATGGCATGGTCTAACCACTTGATTTGGGATCAAGTCTAGTGAGGTTTCAGACCTCCTACTGACTTCGGGTCAGATAAACCAACTTTGGGTTGGTAGGAGACTCTTTGTGAGTCCTATAGAGGTTTCGGACCTCTGGGCTGAATCTGTCAGCTGGGAATGATGTCTTTGTGACTGACCCACTTCCATTCTGAAATAAAGAAGCCAGCAAATAAATTTACGACGGGATGACGCACGATGTTTGGATTGCACAAGTGGATGGAGTTCTCCCTAGTTGAGAGGGAGTGTCAATTTTGGACAAATAGGTCCAAACTCCATGTTGTGATGCTCAAATGAAGATACCAATATTTTTATTGGGTTTCTCTTTCGGAGAGGTGCAAGATCGATCTAAAGATAATCTTGACCCGATGAGCAAAATATTTATTTTGAATTTATTTTTAATCTATTCAAAATATGTGCAGGTTGGCTTTAAGGTTTTGTACCCTAGTAGATATGTTACACACCCTCATTGATGGATATAAATAAGGTCAACGTTGGAGGAATTTTCACTCATCTCATCCTCACACATCTCTCTCTCCTCATCTGATTGGTTTGAATCACTTGGAGTCTCCTCTCTCTCCACACGTGGGAAATCTGGTAGCAACAATTTTCTAAATTCGGTCTAGGGTTTCTGCAACAAGTTTGACTAGCGTTGACTTTGGTCAACGCAAGGTTAATTTGACCCGAAACTCTCCTAGAACTTTGATTTCCCTAATCCGAATTTTTTGGCACTATTTTCAAGACAAGATGTTGACTTTGACTTTTCAGTGTTGACCTAGCTACTGCTGCTGTTTGCGTTGACCATTGACTCATAGCGTTGACTTTTTTGGGGTTGATTTTTGAGTTGACCATTTCGCTGTCTTGAGGGTTGTGTGACATTGCTGGTTAGCTGACCATATTGAGACTTTGCTGGTTGAAGCATCTTGTTGACCACCATAACGCACCAACACAAATATATATTTCTACCTTGTCTTCTGTCGATCTACTGATATGTTCTATCAACATTTTACTTTATTGTTTATGTGATTGATGTCTATAATTGAAGAGAAAGTAAAGTTGCATCAAGCATAGAACGTATGCATAAATTATAGAATTCCAGTCATGTAAAGCAATTATAATATTATCTTTAGTTTTTCTAGTTAGAATTTTCCTCTAGAATTTCTTAGGAGCTACCTTAAAAAGGTGTAAGCGATTTTCTTGTCTTTTATGAATATACTGCATTTTTCCCTTTTAGTTAGGGCTTCGTATATTTTTATCTTGCCAATTTTAAGAGACTCATCAACAACTTCCTTAGGATTGGTTTTGCTATTTCTTTTATTACTTGAAACTTCAATTGAGAACTTGTTAATAGCACATGAGAGGGTTGTAGTAAAATTATGATAGAGGTCTTCTATATTTTCTATACTAAATAAAGGAAGAAAATTCATTTTTAATTCTTTTTTTTTTTCTAATTTAGACTATTTCTATTATATTATACAAAGAAAAATGTTACAATTCTCTTCCTTCAGACCTGACAAGCCAGTTTTAGAGGGAAGTATCAAGTGTTTGAAATTAGAAATTGGACTGCCCCAGCTGGGGAAACCAGTCCACCAGTAGCACAAAGAAAATTTTGCCCAAAAATGGAAACCAGCATACACAGTAGCAAAAATTAAATTGAAGCCAGAGAGCATAATCTTCCAAAACATGGTCAAACTAGAGAATGCTACTGAAAAACTAGAAAGATAGAAGAGCACCCTGCAAATGAAACTAGTGAGGACCTTCATTCTTATTGCTGGAGTTGGGGTCTTCCTCCTCGATCCTACAAAATAGAACTCGTCATCGTCCTCCTTGTTTGGCGCGTGGCTTGTGGCCTGAGGCCGTTGCGACGCTGGAGTGTCTGGCCTCTTGGAGGAGGCAGCTGGCTGACTGGTGTCCTCAGTCTTGTCTTCTGCGGCACTATTTGAGCTTTGGCCATCACTGGAACCTGTGTTGCTGCTAGTGCAATGGCTACAACTTGAGGCACTTTGCACAGGTAGAGCCTTCATTTTGCGAGGGATAAAGGCCGGCTTTGGCAAAATGGTCGATTTTCACGGTCGCTTCTTGATGCAGATGCTTAAGGACACTAGAGGGGGAATAGGGGGCTGCAAGGATAATTGGGTTGAAATATTTACAGGGTCGAGCCTGCTCGACTCCTCCCAACGCATAGAAAGATTCAATTCTCTGCCCATGGCATGCGTCAAAGGAGGTTTGGAGGGGAGGCCGCGGCCTCCAGCGCTTCTGCATCTCATACGGTGATGCCTTGGCATGACTGTCGAAGGAGCAGAAGTGTAGGATTGGGAGGGCGCGCTCGACAACACAAGAGAGGAGCCTCCACTAGAGAACACCAAGGGGAGGCTCAGATTGGGCAGGGCAGGGCTAAGAACTAGAGGCTGATGGGAAGAACGGGAGGCATGCACAAATAACAAGAGGGAGAGCCAAATGGAGGTCAAATGAGCAGAGGAAGCCAACTTAATAGCCCTGGTGACAGAATCGAGGGCTCTTAATGCTCTGCAACCAAAGGACGTCAAAATGAAGGTGGCAGAGTGCGAATTTAAGACATTTTCACTTGGGCATTTAACTCTGGACTAGCAAACATGTGCAGGCACGTGGGATGGCCAAGTGTCCCGCCACATGGCATGCATGTGGCCCCTCGGCTTACTGAAAGGCACCCACATCGAGGTAATTTTTAATTCATTTAAAAAAAGATCATTTTTATATATAACCTAAATTTTCATTGTATATTAATTTATTTAGTATTAAAATATAATTTAATTTATTGTTATATAAATATATATTTTTGGTAGCTTTCTTATGAAAACTTAAAAAATAAAATCAAAATATTATTTCGTATTATAAATGAAGTGTGAAAAAGACAAAGTTAGATTAAAGATCCCACTAGCCTAATATCACCCCCAATGTCTAGTACAATGGAGTCTCCCAAACTTCATTATATCAAAATCTATGGTCACAAAACCAAACTATAAACTAACCCAACTATTTAATCCCAAACCTGAAAACTATGAATGTTAATCTAATAGAATAACTCATTCCCCAACTCAAAATTAAGCCAACCAAAATTATTTATATAATCATCAATTAAATGGATAATGCTCCTTTAAAGCAACTTGGGAGGATTTTCTCTACCTCCCTTTTTTTTCAGTTAAAAACATTTGTTTTTAATACACGTAGTACTTTACCCTTATAAGCTTTATATGAGAATCTTGATAATAATAATAATATTTTGGAGATATAATCATAATAATGGAGAGAGTTGGGTTTTAGGTCTCACATTAACATGTGAGACTTTTTTTTTTTATATAAAATGTTGGATATTTCATATGGCAAATAATAATGTGGGTTGTATTTATTGACTTATTAATAAGCGAGTTAAGCTAGTGTATATGTTTATCAATCAAACCTTAAGGGTTGAGACTACTCAGCGGCCATTGGGAGAGAGGAACCGAGGTCTTCTGAAATGACAATTCTTCAAAAGAACTGTGAGTTGTTCTTTGTTTTTTGAAGTGTGTGAGAAGACAGGGCCGCTGGTTCAAGCAACTAATTTCATGGTTGTGTTGTCTGCTCCGTGCTGATCTCACTCCGACAATCTTGTTGAATCCCGAAGCTCTTTTCATTTAATTTAACTATGAAGAAGGTGAGAGGCAATGTATGTAGTTGTTTTTAATTATATATAATTATATTTAAATAAATGAAAATTATATAAATTCCACATAAAATTTTATATTTATTTTTAGTATAAAAAAAATGTATAAATCTATTCACAGAGAATCAAGCAAGGAGGAAGAAAGAAATTTTATATAATTTAAACCTCAGAGACATAACGAGATTCATAGAGGAAATTTGTTATTCCAATTCAATACCAACATCAGATTTCTCTGTTTCAAGACCCTCTTAGAACAACCTTCAATCAAACCAGTACTTTGATGAAAGGCATGCCATTACTAAATTAATGTTATATCAAAATTCTTATGACAGGGCGGTAAAAGAAATCTGCAAAATTAGCGCATCTTTAATTACAATATTTCGCTACTTGATAGTTGATAATTAATTATACGGTCAACATCCCATATGAAGTGATAAATAACGTCGTTTTTTATTTTTTCTAATAAATATTCAGCTACTTGATCGTTGATAATGTAGACAATGAATTCACTGTATGAAGCCATGAATAACGTTTCCTGTTCGTGACAAGAGAAATGAAAGATGCTAAAAATTATATCATAATTAAAGAATGGAGGTTTTATAATATTTAATGTATTTGTTTTTGTTTTGCTAATTTTTTATTTAATATATATGTGTTTTCTTTGTTATCTTTTTTATAGTATTTATAATAGCATTTTACAATTGTAAAAACTATCTAATTCAAATATTCTAGAAATTTTTAACACTAAATTTATTTTTATATTAAAAAAACATTTTAAATAATAAAAAAATCACTTCACCAAAATTTTCATTACTATTTCAAAAAATAAATAAATATACTATTTCTTATAAAATGAAAAATATACATAATTATCTGTGGTTAACATTATTATCTCTGCTTGATTTTAAAAAATAAATAAATATACTATTTCTTATAAAATGGAAAATATACATCATCGTCTTTGGTTACATTATTCTCTCCGCTTGATTTTATTGGTGCGCGTGTGTTGTTTAGTTCTTTTATACATTTCTTATTTTTTCTCTCAGTTTTTCTCTCAGGATTTTCCTTGTCGTTCCGAGAAATCTCACGGTAAAGGCATTTAAGAGCTATTTTAAAGTTATCCCATTTGCGGCCACATCCTGACATTTAAGCATTATCTTAAGAGTAATCCTAAGGTACAATTATTTCAAGATAGGTTGAAATAATTGCAAGAAAGGTTGAAAATATTTTTAAATAAAACTTGCAATTAATTCAAGATAGGTTAACTTATATGAAGATTTTGACATGAGATCGTCTTTAATTCAATGGTCTCACTCATATTTTTAATCCAAATCCTTCAAAATCTTAATGGTCTGCTGCAATCAGTGCCTAGAGTTCCAATCACTTGCGATCAGCATTTCAGTTGCGATCAGCGTATGGCCTAAGGCTGGAAACTACAAATTAGTTCAAAGGCTGAGGCCGGAAGCTGTGGAAGCTGCAGAGAATGTTAGTTGCAACTAGGCTCAACCTCGAAGCTGTAGAGACTGTCAGTTGCAACGAGGCTCAGGTATTTTTTCAGCTTTGTCTGGTATTTGAAGGAGGGGCTTTCTTTTTTCATGCAATTGACTTCATTTTTTTCTTTTTAAATTTTGTGATTTACATATAAGTGGGAAGGCTGAAGGCTGCAATCAGCGTCTACCGTGGGAATCAACATTTGGTCTGAGGTTGGGAGCTATAGAGACTGTTCAAAGGCTGGAAGCTGTAGAGATTGTTCAAGCGTGTATTGAAACTGTTGTTCGAGTAATTTTATCAGCTAATTCTTTCTTAAAATTGTTTCTTAAAATTTTGTTTATTTATATTTTTTTCTTTTTGTCCAACACCTTCCAATTAAATTGTTTGTTTCTTAGAATTATGTTATTTATAGAAAAAACAAACCAAAAATTAAAAAGGGTACAGAAAAAGGCATGCCTCAAGAACACACCATCCCAGTCATCCTACCCTCCAAATAGTTCAAATTATGTCCATGTGTGCACCAATATGCAATTACATTATTGTTTTTTTTAAGTTGCTTCGAGAAACATGCCCTAATATTTTGATTTGTAAGGACCTCTTTACAAAATTCCTTAAATGGTACTTCAAGGTAGTTAAAAATGAATGCATATTTACAAAAATATTAATCGGCCTTAGTTTTCTTACTCATGGAATTAGAGGATAAATTTCAGAATGAGTGCAGGTAGTGATTCAAAGTAACAGATAATTTTTTAAAGTAAAAATTCAAGAACAAGATGAAGATTTTAGCAACATTTTAGACAACGAATGATTTTTTTGGCAAATTGTAGGAGCTACATGATTTTTTGTTATAATTTTAAGCATCAGATCATTTTTTGATGGTTGTAAACATTCGGCTGAATTCACTGTAAACTTTTAAGAAGCGACCAAAAAATTGCGGCAAAATTTTAAGCACCATGTGATTTTTCATGAAAAGCTTGCATCAATTGATTTTTGTTAAGCATAGATGGACTTTTATTTTAGCTAAACCTTCACATGCAATGGAGATGTTTTAAATGCTGCGAAGATTTGAAAAAAGAGGTTAAAACCCTACCAATTTCTGATCCTTGGGATCGGTAATGTCGTCGCAGCACTCTGCGAAATCGATATTTCCATCATTCCAGACCTTCCAATTCTTGTGTGTGAGGCACTCCTCCCATGGCATTTTGTTGGCCTCCTTGAGCAATTTCTCGTCCTCAGAGAATAACATTTCTACCACCATTGGACGGGAAAGAAGAGTACAAATTTGTAGAAGCAGAAACTGAAACTGATCTCTCCTCGTTCCCGCAATGCTGGTGGTCAGAGGAGAGTAGGCGTACCCTGCCCTTATCAATTTAACTCTCATCATGCAGACCTCCGAGGCTCAAATTTAAGACACAATGCACACTAAAACCTCTACCTAGGATTTCAGTCAGTGTCAAACTTAGAAAAATACACCGTAATCTATAAAATCATGGAAATATGTCACACAGTTTAACCTGTTGCTAGTCGCAATGCAAGGTGACGAAGCAGGGAAGCAGTGTATTTAATGAGATGTAGTGGGCTGACATACGAATAGAACAACATGGGTGTTGGACATGCACAAAGAAACGTGGAAGGCATTATGAAATTAATATAATCAAGAAAAAAGCAATATACCTCCGCTGGCAATCAAAAGGATTTTGGCCGTGGGTCAGGGTATTACTCGACTGATAAATTCACTGGGAGGAGCCAATTATTGTCTGAATACATGACAGTGTGGTTTTCCAGTACGATACAATCCAATGATTCTAATAACTTCATGACCCCTCCTGTGACCACTAATTTCCAAAACTCTTTATAACCCTTCACAAATTCAAAATCCACGTCAGCCATGAATTCTTTCATGGTCAGCAGATTCAACCACATTACATCAGTAATATAGTAATACATTTTATCATTGACAAATAGCTTGTTTATGTCCCTTCCCTCTAGGAGGAAATCATCGTCCAGGTAGGAAAATTCGATCACGTCAGATATTTCTCCAGGTAGGCTTGGGAAAGGGGTCAACTCAGCATGTAATGCTGGAGCCTTGGTGAGTACAACACAAGTCACTTCCTTGAAGATCCGACCTGAGAAACATTGTAGTAATTTGTAAGTCCGAGACAGATGGAAAGGCGGCAGTGACAACAACCATTGCAAAGTGGCTTGTATGATCCCTCGCACACGGGTGGGCTTCAAAAATTGTAATAAGCAAAGACACTTGAAAAGAAATCAAGAAATTACTCAATATTTTCTGGATTTATTCCATTATCGGCGCTCCTGCACAAACTATGAGGTACGACAACCTAATTAGTCAGTTTTCTCATCTATCTCCTCATGCTCTGCTTCTTATCTTTCATCTTGTTTCTTTACAAGCATTTTCTTTTCTTTCGCCCTCTTCTACTTCTATTACTCCCTCTCCTTTTCCTTCCATGTGCCTACACTCAGAAAAATGTAAAGGAATTTTCTCATTAATTCAGTGTAACAATTTAAATATTTTTGATTGAATACAAACATAAAATTTCCACACTTTTTTAAGATCAAGATAGTATTTTAAATGGTCCGCCCATTACCCAAAAAACGTTCCACACTTTTATAAGCTCGCTCCTCCAAACCACGACCACAAGGTTAAGAGCCTCGTGCTCTACCATCTGTGCCAGAAGGGCTGTTGTCGTTAGCCAAAATAGATATCTTTTATTCTATTGTTAAATTTCCTATCATATATCTCTTCTATGTACCTACATCTCCACTTTCGATTATTCATTCTTTCTTCTCTCTGCATTCGTTCGCTGTCCCAACAATTGCCATGCATTTTCCTTTTTTTTAATATGTGCCATCTATTATTCACATTATCTTTTACTAGTTTCCAACATTAGTTTATTCACATCATAGCCATTTCTTTTTTTTTTAAATTCAATGTTACAATTTAGATAATCATAATTTAGAGTTTTCTGGTGTGGTTTAATAATAAAATGGGGAAACTATGTATGTCTGACCAATCTTCAATGGTACAACTCATATAATCATAATTTTGAGTTTTGTTGCAATGGTCTAACAATGAAATAGGGAAGTTTAGTTTCACAAGTCATATAGTCTATTTCTAAAAAAGATTATATGTCCCTAAGATAGCTATTCTAGGTGCAATTTCTTCACTTGAGAAAAAAATAGTTTGTTAAATTCAGTTAGGTTAAGAAATATTCTCCACTAACTACATTCCTATATTGGTGTGGAATTAATATATTTGCTCAACTAATTTGATCTTGTCATCAAGATAGTTTCTTTATATTGAGATATAGGACTGTATGTATATGTGTATCATTATTTCATTGATCAATTAATTAACTGTGCTCATGAAATATTAATTTGGTGTTAGATCTTTCCTAGGCTTGATTCCCTCATGGAAGGGCCCAACCACATATGTAAGAGTAGATAGTGTGTTGTGAGTGTTTGTTTCTCCATTTCATCCTAAGGGACATGAATGTTTTGTTACAAAAAGAAATGCCAATGATTATGGGAGGACAAGAGGATTCAAAGAGGTGAAGTTGCGCTTACAGAGAAGATGAGTGCACTATTGAACAACCTCCCATTTCCCACGAGTCCAAGTTCATTTGTTGTTGCAAGACCCCTTTGTTGGATTGATTCACAACACCAACACACGCATATTATTATAAAGGACCAAGTTAGGTATTGACAACTCTTTAACTCAAACCCTCCTTAGAAATTTGTATCCAATCTCATCGATCATTCGAGGCTTCGAAATATTTGTTTCTATTTTTCATATGACAATGACTACTTCCAACTCCATCGCTGCTTATTCAAACAACAATAGCTGCTACGACGTGTTCATCAGTCATACAGGACGAGACGTGAAGAATACCTTCACCTGTCATCTGTATCGCCGCCTCATTTCCTTTGGAATTCGAGTTTTTCTCGACTACATCATGGTAGCTATTACCAACAACAAAATATATCAGATTATCACCACATACACTTTCCATTTTGAACAATAAATGTAATTAAAAGTAACAATTGTTTGAAGTGATGGATTCCAATCCTAAATAGCTATAAATATGTCCTTACCAACTAAATTAACAAGGCACTCAAATCAAATACTCATAACCACTCAAGCTCAAATTACAACGTTTCTATATTTACATTAAGCGGGGATCATTGGCTTAGATTTATCACATCAATTTCACATCAAAGTTAGAAGAGAATCCCCAAGGTAAAAATGTTAATATGAAAATATGTGCTCGGTATTATTCTCTTTCAACAAAAAACAATTATTCTCTTTCAACAAAAAACAATTAATTGAATTTGATATTATTTAAATATCTATTGAGAAAAGATAATTTTAAGAAATTACGCCAAAAAATAATTAAACTTAATTTGAAATCATACTTAAATATTTCTTGTGTATACATATTTTTAATATGTATTATAATTGTTTTTTTATTAAAAAAATTGTATATACAATTGGTCATATAAATTCTTTAAATCTTATTTTTTAAAATCTTATTTTAGATTTATCTTAATTTGCATAAATGAGTCCAAGATTTTCATCTTATCTATAGAAATTATGTGTTGTTAATAAAACTATAGCTAATGGCTTATGTGTTGCTAATAAAATTATAGCTATTGGCTAAAGAAACAATAATTGCAAAATATGGAAAAGTGAACTTCTCTAGATACAATTAATTAATAACAAGAAATGCACTGGCAGTCTCAATTTATGTGATGTTTTTATTAATAAATTAATTTAGAAAAAAATTTAAAAATGAAAGTAAAAAATAATTATATTTACAAATGATATGTTTGATTTGAATGATTAAATATATTTCCACTTATATATAATATTTTATTACTAAATTAAATTGAAAAAAAATGTATAATAAAAACTAAATTTTAAATATAATAAAATATTTAATAATTTAGAATATATATTTTTTAATAGAAATATATTCTTAAAATTACATGTTTTTAGAAACTTTGGACACTTAAATTTATATTATTTAATTTTTGAAAACAAAAATAAACTTTCAAGTCACTCAACCCCTACTCAAGTAATTTTAAATTGCAATTAAAAAGAACACAAACAATAGAGGGGAAAATTAATGAATTAACCAATAACACATAATACAATAGGAAATACAATGTCTTGTTTGTCAAAATTTTAGTTGTCTTACCTGGTGCGATTGGTTTCTACAATTCAACTTCTAGTATTGCTTTTACTCTTTAGCCAGTTGATTTCTTTAGATAGTTAAATTGTTGTTTTTCTTGATGTTTTAACAAAGTTAGGTGCCACTTGCTGCATTGAGTGGAATCTATCAATTTGGAATGATGGAATGTGGTATCATGCAACTTTCAAAGTCACTACAACAACTCATAGAAGAAGAAGAGGCTGCTAATAACAAACTAGATTGTAGAAACAAAGCAATGGAGAAAACAAGTGGTGGATACTTTGCATGTAGACCTCGTAACAAGTGGTTTAGATGCAGCTTCAAATGGTGCAAATATTGTTGTTGTATGAAGCACATTTTTTAATATGCAGAGAACAATAAGTGGTTGTCAAATATCAACATTATTTGTGTCGTTCAAATGAAAAAAATTATCTCGTCACGAAGGGTGGTGTAAGGGAAGCAAAGGAGAAAACAAGCGGTGAATACTTTAAATGTAGATGTCATAACAAGTGGTATAGATACGACTTCAGATGGTGCAAATGTTGTTGTTGTATACAACATCTTTGTTAATGTACATAGAACAATGAGTGGTTGCCAAGGATCACCATACAACACATTTATTTGTTGTTCAAATGAATATTTTGTCTTATCACGAAAGGTACTGTAAGTAGCAAACTTTCAAAATATAATGCTAAAATTAGTACATATTATATTGACCTATCTTACCCATTTCTTAACACAATGATTTGCAGTTACATGCTTTGGTACAGTAAAGTTGGGGTTTGCATAAGGGATGAACACTTTTTTATAATGAAGTTGATCCTCACATTTATGTTGAATACTACATTCGATCAGTGACTTAAAGTTATTGTCATCTTACACATGAAAAAATGGATATTTCATGTTATAAAAAAAAAAAAAATTCCCTAAATCAAATTTTTTTGTGTGAAGCATGTTGTTGCCTCGCAAATGCTATTATGCCATGGTTGATATGTGAGTGTAGATACATATTCGAGGAACTCCTATTCTAAGGTGTTTAGAGATGCATTGTGAATAAGTTAAGCTGGAGTAATTACAAGTGTGTTATTCAGAACTAACAAGATTAATTTTATTATATAGTAGATTATAAAGGCACAATTTACATAGACAGATTGTAAAATCATATATGTATAAAAAAATTCCATATTTTATGCTAGTTAATAACATTTAGTACATTTTACTAATCAAAACACATACAATGTGTATTTCATGCTTTCTATTGTATACAAAGTTTAATCATTTCTAGAAAGTACATACCTTCTATGTGAAATCCATGTCTTCACAGATGATGATCAATGTGACATGTTGTTTGTTTTGCAGTGATACTTTTAAAATACAGAGAGGTACAAAATAAGAGCTAGTTACTTGCAAGTTTTCTTCCCTTATTTTACTGTTTCAAATGAAACATACAATATCAAAGTGCAATTAGTATTCTATGCTAGTAAACATTGTCATAGACATATCTTCAATAAAGCAAAAAAAATAGTTGAACACTCTCTCATCTTTGAGAAAAAAGAATCTAACATACATAGCACTTAGTAAACAAATCACAATATGAATATGAAGGATAAATACATACAAAAAATGGTTGAAATCTTAGACGTTGAAAAGTACCATTCAACAAAAAAACATCGCATAGATGCTAACATTGATATCGTCTTAATGAAGCATAGTCTCTTCAGACTACAACAATTTGCATATACTGCTGGAGATTGTTCGTTCAATGCATTTGAACCTCTTCTGCACTTTCGTTACTTGTCCATTGAACTGCGAAATGGAATAATAGACCATTTCCTCAATTTTCTACAACGCAATGACACAGAGGCAAAAGAATCATACCAATATGAACTAGATCCTGTCATGTTATATCAGCTTAATGGAATTCATGATGTTGACACATACCTTCATAAAATGCGATTTTCTGCTTCTAATAGCGATTTTCAATTTGAAAGAGGCCTACGGGGAGACACATTTTGCATACGATGGCTATCGAAGTGGTTGAACATACCAATTGGAGTCTGGTCACTAACAATGAAAACAAGGTATTTGTTCTTCAATCATGATCTAGATACAATTCCACTGAACATTTTGTTTCATGATACAGATCCTATTAGTGGACATTTTGAACCTCTATTACACAAAAGATTACCTAGATGCAACTTTGTCCCAAATTATTCCTTGTCACCTCCTTGCAAATATCTTGAAAAACATTATGAATCCATTGTTCATGAAATGAAAATTCATGGATTGCATATAGCAAAAACAAATATTTCGAAATGTCCCAATAGCATGTTCAGTGCAATTTGTCATTTGATAGCACCTGAATTTTATGAACAGTCTTTGAGACTCTATGTTGTCCAATCTTTATGCAATGCACTGATGGGTAGGAATGAAGACGCATTACATTGTCTAGAAAAACACTTAACAAATGAAACTATACAATGTCAAACAATGGTTGCAGGCTAGCAACAATACCTAATTAATATGGTAATGCCATTTGAAAAAGGAGGAGTTGAGGGAACATCATTTTGCTTCCAATGGACATCAATCATATTCAATGTAAACATACAAATATGGTCATTTACCAATAAAACCATTGTCAATTACTACCCATCAAAAACAAATTGCAATTGAACATATAACATATTATCATTCGAAACAAGTACATCACACGTTCATTATGAACCACTACTATCAAATCAAAATACAAATAAATGCAATCTACAACATAAAATTGTACAAATGCATGAAAACACCAAGAATAGAATAAAATTCCACAAAATGAAACAAATTATACGTACAAATAACACAAAAAAAATTCGAGAAAATAGAAATAATATAAGGAATAAAAATTGTTTGTCACGGAAGGGTACTCCCATAGAGATTTACAAAAAACAAATTGAAGACACACCCAAAACCAAATGTCCAATATGTAAGATGTTGCAATTTCGAAAGAACATCTCAAGAATTGGACCTGAATCAGAAAAAATGTACATAAAAATATCTGGAAAAGAGAAGACATTGCCTCTAAATATCATCTGTAGATCTTTCAAAACAACACTTGACAATGCAAAGTTACCTTGCTTTGCAACACCTGAACAAATAAGACGTAATAAGCCATTGTGAACTGTAACAACACTTTTAGAGCTTGAAGAAAGGCTTGTAGCATCAAGAATTTCTTTTGCACAAATAAGATAATGTGGCTACAAGAAATCACAAATGGGCTTAACTGGTTCAATAATCAATGTACCTGTCCACATGGACATTGTCCAAAAAGCATTGCCACAATTCATGAAAAATGCAATGAAAATTGCTATTGCATTAAAATTATGATTAGAATACAAGAATGCATATCAAACGGGAAAAGTGGGTGTGCATACTATCATGAGAGCACTTAAAGAACTATGTTCTCGGAATTTTTATAAAACTGAAAACATTTCCATTAATAGCAATTGGAATCATATGCTCGAATTGAACAATAAAGATAATACATCTGAGGATGAGAACATTGATAGTAAAAGTGAAACGAATAGCAGTTCGACAAGTGAAAGACCAACTGAAACCTTAGTACATGGATTGACAGGTTCACAATGCATTCATGATTTGCAAGACAAGATCACTGAAATAGCACCAGTTGAGGGGAAACGACCACTTGGAATATTCAAAGACAAACATGCCTAAGAAATGAGTTTCCCAGCACTATTATTTAGAGATCCACGTGACAATGATATAGTACAAAGATTTCGTTACCAAGAAATAGTAAAGTGGTAACTAATGCATTACAGTGGTGACTTTTCCTATCACATCACAAATTTGTTCTTCAAGACAATGCGAATAATCATTGAAAAAGTCAAGTCATGCATTTCACTACGAATAAGGAAAGGAAAACTACAAGGAAGAAAGTTGTTAGCAAAAGATGTTAAGTACAAGCCCAACTTAGAAAAGTTACTAAAAAGTCACATTGGATACATAGATTTCAAGCACATAAGAATTTCTCCTCACTACCTTCAACAAATGCCAAAACATATATTTGCAATGATGCGACAATTAGGTCCTCCAACTTTCTTTGTTACATTTACAAGTGCAGAGCATCATTGGACTCCACTAGTAGAAACTCTTACTAAATTACATAGCAGTAGAAACAAAAAAAACACATTGAAACAATTGAGGAATATAACATTGATTATCTTGCCAGAAAGGACCCGGTAACATGTACACGTTACTATAGACATAAGATAGATGCAATGAAACAATTGATCTGTCAAGATAATAAAATTTTTGGAAAAATATTAGATTACTACTTTGTAACTAAGTTCCAAAATAGAGGTAGCACACATGAACATGCTCTTATATGGATAGAAAATTCTCCAATATATGGAATTAATAGTAACCTAGAAATTGAAAACTTCTTGGACAACTATATAACTTGTAACACAGATCACCTTGATCTAGAACTTGCAAAGATACATGAACATCATCATACCAAAAGCTGTAAAAAAAGAAAAGCATCGCATTGTAGATACAAATTCCCAATGCCACCAATGAAAAGAACAAGGATTCTTGAACCAATTACTTCGCTAGATGAGTCAATAAAGGAAAAAGTTTTGTTCTTGCAAAGCACCTTAGAACAAAAACACTATGAGAAATCGACTAGTCATGAAAATTTATTAGATGAATTGCACTTAACCGAAACTGATTACATCAAATTAATACAAAGTACATTGACACAACCAATGGTATTCTTGCAACGAAAACCATAAAAAATATGGAATAATAGCTTTGAATTCAATATGCCACACCTATGGAATGCAAATACAGATGCTCAATATGTTCTAAATGCATATGTTGTAGCTTCATATTGCAGTTCATATATGACCAAAGTTGACAGATCTATGACAAATGCATTCAAAAGGATACAACAAGAACATGAAAAGAGAAAAATCAATGTTATTCAAATGATACGATCTCTAGGGAATGACTTGCTTAATCTTCAACAAATTTTAGCTCAACAAGCATTCCACATAGCTCTCTCCATGCCATTGAATCATATTTCAAGAGAATGCAGCTTTGCAAACACACCGCCAACAGATGAGCACACATTTATACTTATGAATGACGTTATGTGCGGTTCTATAATTGATTACTATATCAATAGGCCTAATGCTATTAAGCATGTATGTTTAGCTGAATTTGTATCACAGTATAAGAAAGATGGGACATCAATATCAAAAAGGAAAAAAGAAAAATTAATTCAATTCATCAAATACAAAAAACACATTGACTATGAAAACTATTACAGAGAAAAACTTTTGCTATATGCTTCATTCGAAAACAATGAAGATGCACTAAAGCAAGACTTGCCGACATGGAAGAGTGCATACATGTTGCATAAGCACACAATAAAGAGAAATGAAACTAAGTTCACATACAACGTGAACAAGAAATGGGGTGATTTGGAAGAAGCAATTCAAGAAATTGATAGCAACACTTCAACTTCTAATGACACATTAAAAAAACCTCAAATATCCAATGATGATACTGAGAAGTATGACTTGGCTAAAGATTTGCAATTTCTCCAATGCCGTGACAAAAAATACATCTTAACATTGGTTTTCAATTCACAGAACATCCATTTATGCTTAGCAATGAAGAATACTACAAGATTAGGAGAATGCTTAATAGAGAACAACAAGCAATTCTTAAATACATTGCAATGAAAAAATGAAAGAACATATACAAACCACTCTACTTATTTTTGACTGGAGGAGCCGGCACTGGAAAAACATTCACAACAAAAGCAATATTTCAAATTCTCATGCACATTTACAATGAACATTACAATACAGACCCTTTGAAACCAAAGGGTTTGATATTAGCATATATAGGTAAAGCTGCATGTAATGTAGGTGGAGTGACAATTCATTCTGCATTGCTAATGCCTTTCAACAAATCTAGTTTTATTCGACTTAGCAATGATGTATTAGGCAACTTAACAAAACTATATGAAGAATTAAGAGGTTCTCATTGATGAAGTATCTTTGATTGGAAGTTGTTTTCTATATTAGATTGATGATCGACTAAGAAACATCAAGAATAATCAAACAAAATACTTTGGAAACATTGATATCATATTTTGTGGTGACCTATACCAAGCACAACCTATACAAGATTCACTAATATTTGAACAAACTACAATAAGAAGGCAACCAATAACATATGAATTTTGGCAAGAACATGTAAAGTACTATGAATTGCACATTGCAATGCGTCAAACAAATGAAAAATTCATTTCCATTTTGAATAGGATGTGTACAAATAATCAAACAGAAGATGATTTGAATTATCTCAATAGAAATTGTATTCGAAATGCTCCTAATGATCCTACTTTCCCTTATCTATTTTTTGGGAATAGAGATGTAACATTACACAACAAGAAAATGTTGTCTGTTGTTCTTGGTGCTGAAATTGTAATTGATGCAATTGATTTGCTTAAGAAGAAAAACGATGGAAACATACTATATCATGCACACATAGCAATATTTCCTTCATAAATTGTCTTAAAATTTAACAAGCTAGTTGAAACATAGGCAAAAAGAAACTATGACTCACAAGACGGTCTTGTCAATTCAGCAACATGGTATCAGTTTACACATATGTAAAATTAGACAACTTTGATGTATTACGGATCAAATTCTATGATGAACGTGTTGGGCATCGACAAGCACATAAATTTTCTTTTTCTATATAGCTAACAAATTTGTAAATATTGACTCCATATTACAAGATAACAAAGCCGCTCGTATTAGCAAAAATTGTGCAAATTTAAAATCGTAAAACAATTCTTACCCAACTAGCATGTGTGACGACAATACAAGCGTATCACAAGGCTTAACACTAGACAATCTTTTATTTGATCATTTAGGAATACAACACCATGGATTAGTATATACAGCTCTCTCTTGTGTAAGAAACATAGAATCGTTGTATTTGCTTAGTCCACTTAAGAAAGAAAACTTCCGGAAAGTTAAACAAAAAAATTTCTCTTGAAATGAAATGTTTACAAAAAAATGCAAAGTGGCAACTAGACTACAATTATTCGTTATTAGAAACAAAAGCATACATTTCAATTCTTTCTCTAAACACCACAATTTACAAATACATATTGATGATTTGTTAAATGACTATGATCTAATGCAATCTAACATCCTATGTTTACAAGAAACACATTTGACAATCCAAATGCTACTAAAAAGACTTGAAGCATTCAATTGCATATCAAATTATATAAACATGGTTTGCTAATTTGCATAAAAAAACGTATAAATATTTTGAAACATATTCACTTTGAAGAGAAAAACATTGAAGCTACACTAAAATACATTATTCATGACATGGATATTATAGTTCTCAATGTCTACGTTGCACCATGAAACATTGAGCTTTGCTGCTACTGCGTCTTCTTTCAAAGCATTATGAAATATACATTCAAATCAAACAACAGCTACTGTCAGATTTCAACATCAATATGCTTGAAAGCAACAATAAAACAAACAAACTAAGATTGTGTATATGTACAATTACAACTCTATTTCCTTTTAGACACAACAATAAAAAAATATTAATCATTGATCACATATGGTCAAACATAACTCGTAGCTATAAAATTTTAAGGTTATATACATATTGGACCAAACATGATAATATTTGTCTCATCATCGAAGACAAATGCAACAAACATAGTGCAAATTGGAGGTCACGTGTAGAGAATATTAGATACCAACTCCCCTACCCGTCAAAATGTGTGCATTGTTTTATACCAAAATGGCTATAATGTCCCATTCTAAATTTCTTTGGTAACTTTAAAGTCAAACCTCTCCATTGATTTTTACCGGACATCACTTGGTGTGTCACCAAGGGAGAAAATATGGTTATAAACAAAAGTCAATGGAACTAATGGAAGTCGTAATGAAGAGGTATATCAAATAACATGTGCTACACCATCTCCCGTATTGTATCATAGATAGAGGATTAGCGCAAAAGTACTTGAAGGTGGTACTCTCCATTCGGAAAATCTAAGTGGTAAGTACATAAGTTAATGATGACAAGCAGTTGCCATATCTCAAGTGGTAAATATAAAATGATATCTTTTAAGATCTCTCAGACACCGTCTGCCTTCCGGATCTCTTGTGGTGTCTAGATATTCTAATGTTGGCCAATGTGTAAGTCATGAACATGTTCGACAATGCATTTAAAGGGCATTGTCCATAAGGTGAAGGAAGAAAATTTTGTAACCTCGAATTGGTTTATGCATAATTGGTTCCATTGTGTCATATGTAGTTAATGATTTAGATGATGTCGTACAGAACCCTGCAGGTGTGCGCATGTGATCCGAATGTAGTTACCAGTAAGTCTTGTTTCCCTCCTTTGTAGTTGGATGGGGACCACACAAGGCACGTGTGGGAGGAGCCATAAATATTTTGATGATTTGCCCCACCTCGGGACTTGATCCGTATTTCCACCGCTACCAAAATCATTTATATGGTAACATTGGAGAAGAGTTGTATCTTGCGTAATTATATCGCCCTCCGAGGTAATATCTTGTAAGGAGTTTGATAATACAAATTTGACAAAAATTCTATCTTCATGCATATGACCTTAAGGCTTATCTAGGTAGAATGTTTGTCTCCGGACTTTCACACATGGCCGCCAAATAACAGAGCTCTAATATACATGAATAAAACAACTTGGTTTATTGTGCACTCGCTTGTCCGTTCGACAACATGAGTTTTTGGTCGATGATAATATTCATGGCTCTTAAAAGCATACTCACAAGGTTAATCGATTTTTATTGAAAAAGGATCAAATATTGGTGAATTTTAAGGTCTTGTGATTGTTATTTTCCGTTGGAGGATTGGACCCCGTTTTGCAAACTTGCCAGGACTCGACCTATAAGGAAGGTAATCAGAAATTTTTTTATATGCCGCATTTCATTCACATGTTACAATCCAAGGTCCGCATTATGTCAAGACTACAAATTACATAACCTTCGGGACAGTAGACATAAGTAGACATTTCACAAGATTCAATCAAGGTGAACCTTAATGACAAATTTTATCATATTTTTCCGCATTGGTGATGTTTTTTTAGGTTTCCATCATTTTTTAATACATGAACACAAATGAGGTAACTTAGTTTAAAAGAGCGGTCGTGTGCTCAGTCCCCGCCCATGCAACAAATATGAATTTGGGAATAGCTTAAATTTAATGAGCTTGGTATGAATGCCATGGATTTTCATCCGCAAATAGTCTCTCTAGTAGATAATAAGATAAGATATGATAATTTTATTAATATCCAATGAATGAACACAAAATAAGGTCATTGGTACTCAAAAGTATATCCAGGAGTAAAATAAGAGAGTGGGAATGCGAACAATCTTTTCACAGGTTTCCTTCTCTACCAAAAGCATAAAACATGAAACATAATAAGGATTAAGTAACTATCCAAATCCGTTGCACAAATTAAATGCAATACAAAACGAGGACAAGTATGAAGGAGGATGTCAAGGTGTGCCGAAACAGAAACAGGTCCAACGAAGTAGGAAAAAGAAAAGCAAGTTTAACCCTTGGTTCTGTAGTACGTATTGAAGGCACATGTCAAGTTTGTTTCTAGAGAATGATGCACCCAAATTTTTTTAGTCTATAGTATATAGTACTATCCATTGCCTTTACCTTCTAGTGACACATGCGTATCCGCGTAAAGGCAGCTCCCGGGGGACTATAAAAAATTTTCTCTCATTATTCAATGTTGGTTTTTACCGATATATTGCTCGTGCTCATAAGAGTGATGAAGCGACAAGCCATTAAGCCATAAAGCATGAGGTGGATTTTGGACACATCATTGGGTGAAGCTGAATAGAAGGCAAGGTCTCAAGTATAGTTTTTGGACTCATATCGTTAAAACTCGACTCAATGCCCAAAAGGCCAAATGAGCCAATTTAATTTCCAATGAACAAATCTACCAACTTGGGCTTAACCCATCAAGTGAATGAATTTTTTCAAATTTTCCCCTAGTTTGACAAGATTTAATAAATATTTTTTTACGTTCAGCCAAGATTTTTTTGAGCCAAGCTGGGAATTTTCTCGTATATTTTCCGTAATCGAGTTTTTCAAAGAGTACCGAGTCGGGTAACTATGGTCCGGTGGATGCATTTCATGTTTTAAACTCCATTCTTGTAAGAGTTTACAATATGATCTCTACTTGTTAGCCTTTAAAAATGAATAAATATTAGTAAAAACCTTTATACTTTTTTAACACATGGAATTGCTTCTTTTTACATAACAATTCTATCATTTTGACTTCGAATCGTATGTCTCGTAGTTTTATTGATTTACAATGAGTCAAAGATGCAAATACATTTCACAAAAAATAAACAAACACATCCAGGTTTGTTTATTATCACCTAACTCACTTACCAGATGCATATGTATAGACATATCTCTATGTTTAACCGTTTATTTCTTTCTATGAATCTATCGTAAGAGCTATTCTTATATTTCTAATCGATCGTACTTGGAATTTTATTCATATAGAGTTATAGCATCCATCCATAATTTAACTCTCAAGCATCATAAAATTTATTTTAATCCTGAATTTATCTTTCAACCGACAATATTCTCATGCACACATGACACATCCTCCATCACAAATTGCGTACTTCATATACAATCATTTTGGAGTTATCGAACAATGGATGCTACGCGTAGTCCCGAGGCTTATCTTGTAGGATATTTTAGGGCTACCATATAGTTTGTTTCCCTTTTTCATCATCTCAATAATGTTTCCACGTCGGAAGTTGACAATCATCATCAACCGCTTATATGCATGGGAGAACTCGCTACATGTACAAATTTCGTCAACCTCAAAACACCTCCGATCGTAGATATAATTAGTTTTCCGCTCTCGCATTGGTTTCCTCAGAACCATCATATGGCCCATTTCCGAGAACCCATCTCCGAGCTGAAGAAATTCCTCATGGCTCTAAGCCTTCACAAGTTGGCCTTGTTTTAGACAACCCTCAAAGCCACTCGATTCCGTTAAAAGAATATTCAAACCTGTGGATGTTTGATAACAAAAGAATCAATCCTTCGTAATTAAAGCAAGACAAAATTATATAAAACCACCGTCACTGTGAGTATCGATGATTTAGCATGGGAAAAACAAAAAATAAAATATAGTTAATCTTTACTCACAAAACAAAAGAATAAAATAAATTAGCCATAATGACATATTCATGCCATATGCAAATATTGTGTAATTTATTAATATAAAGATAGAAATATCATACATGAAAAGTAGATGATTATGTGTATAAACTATGTGGCAAATTACCACAACATTTAATCTATAATCCATCTATCGTAATTGAAAGATATCATACAAATCAAGTCATTAATCATTTCAATAGAAAACTATTTACGAACTTCCACTTGGTATTATCAAGGTTTATCCCATCTGATCGCCGGAAAAATCCTCCATGTCTCCATACTCGCAAAGATAGCTCGATTCTCGTTATCAAGATGTTAGATAGCTACCTCCTCCGGTATTTGCAAAGGAGTCCACAAACTCGTGCAAGTTTGATTGAATAAAAGCATCTTCTTGCCTCGGTATCCCCGAGTAGAAGGAAGTCCATGATATGCAAAGAAACCATCAAATTTACGAATTAAACCTCAAAAGTATATAATCGATTAGTCTCTATTTGTACCAAAATATTCACTTCATACTAAATTTCTTAAAATAATGATATATCAAGTAATGCCCAGATATCACCGCATTTTGAGACAATCCTAACCAAATTCCACCGTACACCAGAAATTATATGTTCATTACTATTCCTAGTTTGAGGTTTTATAGTTTTATGGCGTTTCTGAAATCTCTCTGGGATTTCTTGGTTGTCGCAACTTTCATGCATCCGTACTATGGATTTACACGTTTCTATAGTGCTAGAATTTCTTAGTAATTCAAATTCCTTCAAGCTCACCATTAAATGATGTTGGGTATCTTTTCATCATCTTCGTTGTACCTCTAAAGAACAAGCTACAATAGAGAAACAATAACAAACATCGCCCGCAACTAAATCAAACAAGCAAGTAAATTTGAAACAAATTTTTATAGGCCACACTGACATGGCATTTATATTGATCAAGATCGTATTTTACTTCTAACTATGTATTTTTCCACATCAACATCATAAATACACGATCAAAAGTATCATCTTTAGTCCCGCTACAATTTAAGAACTAACATTTGCAAATCGGGAAAATTTTCAATGGAGATGTTATGGTCATTTATAGCACATATCTTGATAAAGTCCACAAAGCACGACAAATACTACGTGCGTATTTGACGATGTCAAGGAATTGACAATCACATTGTCCATACCAACCGAGCTCACCGAAGAACATGAACAAAAAATATCAACAGAAAGCAATATCAATTACAAATTTTAAAATTCTTCCTAAAAAAAATTATGACCACGACAATTGTGATTGATTCGCCGCTAACCGAACCGAAGTACCCATATTAACATACCACCAAATTTCAAAGATTAAAAATTCTTTCCGTACAAAACAAGAAAACACCCTTACGTAAAATACAAACATATCCAATTGGAACAATTGTCGCAAAGGTCGTTAAATCGCACGAAAATTGGTTTGAAATATACATTGCAAAATTAAAGATGGAAATTTCCAATGACAATAGAGCAACGGTAACATAAATTACTTTGCATTGTTTTTATATTGCTAGTTCCATCTTGCATTTTAATTCTCTTGAAAAAAAAATTAGCTTTTTGTCTTCTATTTCAACAAAGTATTTGAAACATTTGCACGACTCTACAATGAACTTGAACAAGAATTGGTGGCATTTTCCAATTATGTTATTCAAAAAACATAACAAACAAGAAAAAAGTCAAAGAGAGAACACTTTAACAACACAGTCTAAATTCATCAAAAAATTGAATCTGCATAAATGTTAAGAACTTAGAAAATTGAGCCCTCCAACATTCTCTTCCGTAAGTACACATGAAACAATACCTCTACTTCTCCATATGCAATTGTTTTTTTTTCATTTCTTTCCATTTTGACATATACTAGTCATTCCCCTCCTCTATGAACAAGATAAAATGAACATTGACAATCGCAAGCATTTACTCTACGCCCATTTGAACTTGTTTGTCTTGGATGCACTGGCCATCACCAAATTTCTCACAATGACAGAGGAAACAATGCTTAACTCGCCTTAAGTGCAATAAAAATTTGTCCTTTTTCTATTCACAATGTCTTAATTGCATAACCAATTCTAACAACACCAAATTTTCGCAAATATTGCATCGAAACAAAGTGCTCTTGAAACACCACATTTCTGTACTCTAGCACAAATGTCTTTTCAAGATTATGTTCAAAAGAAACAAGCAACCATGTATATGCTATGGTATTTCAAAATAAATGGTACATTTACAATCAACGAAGACAACGCATCCAATTTGTTGACAACAATGAAGTTCTACCAAAGCTAGGTATTCTTCTAATTATCCTTCATCTTTCAAGTAAAAATCGATATATGCATTTTAATTTATGTTATCCAAACAACAAGATTTGTACCAATTTTTCCTCTTCTTTCCTAACCCCAACACTTCTACACACATTAGCTACAACAAGAACACATCGAACTTAAATCACTCCAACAAGCTCTTCTAATTTTTGTACCGTATTTTACCGATTAGACCTCCTCTCTCAACATGCAACAGAACCGTAAAATTCATAGAACAAGAAAGGCAATGCAACAGATGATAGCAAAGTTTTTCCGCAGCAATTAGGAACAAAAATCACTGGTTATATTTATAGTCTTTCCTCTAGCTATTTACAAATACTGATTTACTATATGGATTTTATGAATATAGCTTTTCCTTTAGGCTTCATAAAATATTTTGAGACTTAATACATATATGTTTTAAGAATAGAGCCCTCTTTTTACATCCGACATTAAATATATAAATATTATAAACCTATTTAAAGATATCCTCAATGTATTTATAATGCCAATAGCAAGGATTTATATTTTTCCCAAGATTTGATTTAATTGATAGGGAAAAAAATGTTGTGCCATAATAATATTTTTATTTTTATTTTCCAAAATTTGCTTTAATCGATAGGGATAAAATGAATTGCATTTAACTTGGAAACCAAATGCTACCATGTGTTCATGGAAACGGTCTAATTTATTTACAACTTTATAATTATTTTGACATAATTATTAACTTCAAACGAATACTTCTAATTTATTTATAATAATTATAATAATTTTGACATAATTGTTTGGTTGTCACTTTTCCAATACCTCCGTTGTGCATGAATACATCGTTAATTGGTTTGGTATCACAGTTACACCTTATATATGTGTTCACCAAATACCCTCGCAATTAACTTCATCGCCAATAGTTGATCTTGTAAAAGTCAAACTCCTTTGCATTCTTTGATTTCACCTTGTAAAGAAATCTCGTGCAATATTGGAAACTATAATAGACGTTGTGCACCTCCATTAGCAACCTTGTAGTACGATGATCCGAAGTAATTATTCAACCGCCATACTCGATCCTTCTTTTGTGCATATATTTAAAATATATATATAATTTCAAAATTATTATATTTAATTATTTGTTTTCCAATTTTTTTAAAATTTTGTATATTTAATAGTTAAGTATTTGTCTTTAATAAATTTTTTGTTTTATTTAATTGGTTTAGTAATGTTATTGTAATTAAGATTAATATTTAAATTTCGAAGATTAATTTAACACACCATTCGAACCAAACGAAAATTAAGTTGCGAGGGTCCGAAAATTGCTAAGGTGCGAGGGTCCGAATTTTTTCCGTCAAGGTGCGAATATTTTCTATGTGCAAAATTTTTTCGGGGCAAAAAAAAAAAAATTAATCATGCGAAATTTTGGCGCAAATTTTTTGGAAAGTATAATCAGTGCAAAATTTTTTGTTGAAGTTTTTTTTTGGTGCATGGATGCATGAAGTATTTTTGCAAATGCTCTATGAAGACATGGAGTATTTTTGCAAAATGTCTCTATGAAGGCATGAAGTATTTTTACAAAATGTTTTTATGATTTTAATTATTTATTTTTAATTTTCGCTTCTTATTGAAAGCATGAAGTACTTATTCGAAGTCTTTATGTTTTTTTGGGTATTTGGTCCAAATAGAATTGGATTTAGGTTTCCCAATTTTTTGAACATGGAAAACCAAAGGAATCGCCTATCAAGGCATGATCGAAAAAGAACCGATTCAAAGGAATAAAAAATGACGATTACAAAAAATAAGGCGAGAGGAAAGGGAAGGATTAAGCCATGAAATAAATGTGGAGGTAGTGACATCGTGAAATAGATGTAAAGGTGCATGACAATGACGAAGAAATGAGAAATGTTGAGGAACTTGTCAATGAGGATATTGAAAACACAAATGTCCAAGAGAATATTGATATCAATCTCACCGGTAAGTCAATAGTTTCTTCAATTTGAATTTTGTATTTTTTTTAAAAAAATATCATTGCCCAAGATAGTTTTTCCTTCAAAATTAAAAATATGTATATGTCAATTTTTAAAATTAGAAGTTGATATTATTTTTATGCAAAGGACAACATCGTAATCCACAAGAAGATACTACCACACCTCGAATTTCATCGCAATTAATTGAAGTTCCAAGAACGTTGTATACAATCACAAGTTTTGCAAAATATGGATCCAACTAAGATCAAGAATCAGACCACCACCATCAGCATGTCAGCTTTGAGATAAAGTAAATTTTGGATTGAAACATATTTTTGAAGGTAAGTTCATCATAGCACAAGCTCGTAGACAATACGTGGATTTTTAAAGCAGACAAATTTCAAAAATGTTGTGGAATTATTGGGCATTAAAAGTGATAAAGAGGTTTAGCAAAATGAAATGGTATAAAAAATGTGACGTCGGCGCTTGCCACTAGCCAAAAGCATCTTAATTTGAAAAGAATGCTCGTAGAGCACTTTTAACAGGTGTAGTCGTGAAACAAACTTCATCAATTTCGTCAATGTGTCGCAACTTCAAAATTGTTTAAAACATCGTAAAATTTTTATGGAGTACACAAAATTTAGAATTCAATTAGATGAAAGTTTGATGAACTTGCATGTTAAGCACATCTACAGCGTCCATATCATGATAGACTTCCCGATGGTGTGAGGGATAGGGTAAAAGTGTTTGGGATTTGAATTCTCATGTGTCACCAAATGAAAAGGATTATGCAACGCCGTATATCTAAGGGAGTTTATGAATCTCATTCCAAACATATAACACAGTCATTTGGAGCAATTATTCAAAAACTTTATGGAGAGTAATATTGATGTGAATATTTCCCTTAGCAAATTTGTGAATATTAAACCACATGAAAGCCAGCCTATCAACGTTTTCGAGACACATGTTGTTGTCGATACTATGTAGAATTCCAATTATTTTATGAGACATTTGTAAATTTTGGCATAAAATATTGGTCAAATGACCCCCTCCTTCATGTTCGTGAATTTTTATCAAAGATATTATGTGCACGAGAGAATAATGAATTATTTTATAAAAAAGAATGTTATAAGAAAAATGCGAATGTTCTCATTTGGCACTCTACGATGAAAAGTATCCCATTGATTCCAATGATTCCATACCTGGCTAAATCAAATTAATTTAAGCGATATGAAAATGTTACTTACACCTCGCGTATTCGCGTCAACATCGTAAAACATGATTTTACTCGATGACTAGACTTAGTGACATCTTTTATGGTGTTCATGGAAAATATACAAATATATTAAGCATTTTCATATAAAGATTTGTTGCAGGATTTGCCATCATGAATCACGTGATGTGTCCCCAAAGGAACAATATTACTAGTGGTTGATTTCGCCGAGAATTACACGTTTAGTCCACAAAAGGAGATACAAAGTGAGTATTATCATTCGGTAACAAGTATCTATATTTGTGCATATTTTGTATAGATATGCAGTATTGCTATCGATGGTTTTGACAGCGATGAAAATAATCGTGAGGTGATTGCGATAATCATTTCTACATCATGATGATCGAACACATGATACATGTTTTTTTCAACATTGTTTTAATGTGATTTTATAATGAATTGTTGAAACGAAGGGTCACTTTTTAAAGAACATTGGGTATGGTCGCATGGTTGTGTCGGTCAATTTAAATTAGCAAGATCGTTTCTTTGGTTGTCTCGTCTTCATAAGAGAACCAACATTCCACATACATGGAATTTTTGAGACAGGTGAAAGGAGAGCACGATGGTGTTGGGGCATGCATAAAACGTGCACTAGGAGGCATCAATTGAATAACTCGGGGCCTTCCTACTTGCAAATTCTTTAGATGTTGTTAATTGGTGCAAAGACAATTTAAGTCATGTATCGAACCCAAGGATTCGTTGATAAGATGTGTAGGTGTACACATTTAACTAAGAATATATAATACATGTTCGTATATATGTGCGTGTGTGTGTGTACATATATGTGTGTATTTTGTTAGCAAAAAAATATTAAATATTGTTCAAAATTTGACTCATACATGTGCACGTGTGTTTTTCTCAAGCAAGTACTTTTGGAATATCGCAATGGGTGACGTTGACAGATTGTTGCCATTAATTGCCTTGGAATCCTCAAACAAGAAGTTTACACTCAATCGGAGTAAGAACATGAAAAATATACATTGCATTGAGAAACGAAAGTGCTTTTGCTTTTGTTCGTATGCATTGACTTAAATAGTCCATCGATGACTATGAAAACCAAATTAAGAAATTTTTTAAACTATGGAAACACGAAGAATTGACACCATTTCCCCCATTTGGAATGGATCGACAAGGAAATGGACAATGAAGTGGTTGTGATTACCAATGATTACATCGTGTTTCATATGGTTAGAATGTGATGTCTTCACCGCTATCGTTAATTTAAAATAATCAAGAAAAAGTGCATTATTATTTATTACGACGCACTATGTCTAAATCCACGTTGCCGCAAGAGTATAATGATCCATCAATTATACATACCTAATCGCTCAATAAAGTAATGGGACATTTTATTTGAAGAAGTAAAGAAACAAAGATCATATTATTTTTCAAGATTACCAACTAAAGGTTATTTATGCCCAAGATAATACTGGGTCATAGCAACTCGTCATAAATGGAAGCCAGGAAGAGTAGAAAAAAACAAACGACAATGGAGGTTATCGATAGATGATCATGATGCCATTCTCGAAAATTTTACACTAGCACATTCTCTATATGAGTGGAACACATTGTTGAAGATGAACAATGAACTTTGATTCTAGGGTTAGAACATATAATTTGCCATAATGCATTGGGACTTTCTATAGTTTAAGACCATATTGTGATCGTTCAAATAAATGGACATGTGATGGTTAGATGTGTGTTGGTACGAACAATATATTATGATCTAATGGATTAGGGTGCTTTTCTAGATAATTTTAAGTTATGGTGATTTAATGTGTCCATGGTGATTTAATTTGTCCACCATGTTTACTCCTAGATGATCTTAACTCACCCCTTTGCCGCATGTGGATATGATGGTGATGAATGAACATTTAGTTAAATGTATAAATATAATAATGGATTTAATGGTGATTTAATGTGTCCATCATGTTTACTCCGTATGATCTTAATCCTCGCCCTTTTTTTGCATGGATATAATGGTGAGATGAATGAATTTTTTAGTTAAATGTATATGTATAATAATGCCCAAGGGCACCCGTGCGGTCACAACTTAGCAAACCCGATACCGGTGCCTCAACAAAACGACTCGACCCGAACTCGTTTCATCAAAGTGCCCCTCCCAAGGCATGATGCCCTCCGCCCGACCGAACAACACACAAGGGAGAAAAGTCAGGCGGAACGACCTCGCACGAACGTGTACAAGGCACCCATGCGGTCACAACTTAGCAACCTCGACACGGCGCCCTCTCAAACGCAACGACCCGACCCGAACTCGCTCTACCCGGTGCCCTCCTGCTAGCGCAACGCCGTCCGCCCGACCGAACGAACGCACAAGGGATAAATCAAATAAACTGCCCGTGACGACCTGCACAAGGCACCCGTGCGGTCACAACTTAGCAAACCCCGACACAAAAGCCCCCGCAACGAACGCACCCCGACCCGAACCTGCTCTACCTGGCGCCCTCCTAAGGCGCGACGCCTCCGCCCTCGACAACGACGACAAGGGAGAAAAACGTAAACGACCCACACGAACGTGCACAAGGCACCCATGCAAACACAACTTCGCAACCCCCGATATGGGCGCCCCTCAAACGAAATGACCCGACCCGAACTCGTTTACTCCAAGCCTCAAGGCGCGATGCCTCCGCCCCCGAATGAATGAACACACAAGGGAGAAAATGGAAAACGGCCCGACGAATGTGCACACAGCACCCGTGCGGTCACAACTTAGCAACCGATATGGGTGCCCTCAAAGGAAATGCCCCGACCCGAACTCGTCGTTTACCCACGCCCTCCCGCGCGCAATGCCTCGCCCGACCGAACGAATGCAAGGAGAAAAACGACAAATGGCCTATACGAAGGCACACAAGCACCCGTGCGCTCACAACTTAGAAAACTCGACATTGCATCCTCAATGAAATGACCCGTGTTCGAACTCATTTCACCTGGGCGCCCTCCCCAAGGCGCGACGCCCTCTCGCCCGACCAAACGAACGCACAAGGGAGAAATGGCAAATGGCTCGCACGAACGTGCATACAGCACCCGTGTGGTCACAACTTAGCAAACCTCGATATGGGCACCTCAAACAAAATGACCTGCATCTTTTTTAACCAAGTTTAACAGGCGCCTTCCAAGGCGCGACACCCTCCACCGACCCTAAATTAATGCACAAGGGAGAAACGGCAAACGACCCACAAAAACGTGTACAAGGCACCGTGTGTCACAATTTAGCAAAACCCGATAAGCGGGCGCTCAAACGAAACGAAACGTACCCGACCCAAACTCACTTACCCGGCGCCTCTCAAGGCGACACCCTCTCGCCCGATCGAACAAATGCACAAGGGATAAAAATGACAAACAGCCCCCGCATGAACATGCACAAGGCACCCGCGTCACAACTTAGCAACCTCGATACGGGCACCTCAAACGAAATGGCTCGACCTAAACTCATTTCTTATTGGGCGCCCTCCCCAAGGCGCGGCGGCTCCTCCGCCCGACCGAACATACGCACAAGGGAGAACGGAAATGGCCCGTACGAATGTGCACAAGGCACCCATGCGGTCACAACTTAGCAAACCCACAGTGGTGCCCTCTAACCAAACGACCCGACCTCGAACTCGTTTACTCCAAGCGCCTCCCCAAGGTGCGACGCACTCGCCCGACCGAACGAACACAACAAGGGAGAAAACGAAATGGCCCGCATGACCAGGCACAAGGCACCCATGTGATCACAACTTAGCAAACCCGATATGGGTGTCTTCAAATAAACGACCCGACCCAAACTCGTTTTCGGCGCCCTCCCAAGGTGCGATGCCTTCCCACCCCGACCGAACAAACGCACAAGGGAGAAAATGGAAAACGGCTCGCACGAACATGCACAAGCGGGCACCCGTGGTCGCGGTCTCTACAAACCTTATACGAGCGCTCAAACGAAACGACCTCGACCCAAACTCGTTCGATCGGGGTGCTCCCTCCTAAGGCGCGACGCCCTCTCGCCGCAATTTAACGAACGCACAAGGGAAAAATGCAAAACGACCCGCACGAACATGCACAAGGCACCCATGCGGTCACAATTTAGCAACCTAATACGGTGCCCTCCTAAGGCGCGACACCTCCGCCCCCGACCGAACGAATGCACAAGCATTAGAATTCCGAGGTTCAAAATGGGCGCCCCATGAAATTATAAAAAAAAACAATAGCTAAACCAATAAAATATGATTATGAATTCCTAATTCAATTTAAAAATCACAATACAGGTAACTATAGTTAAATTCAATTCAAAAGTTTGTACCAAAATAAAATTAATAAAAATTGTATCGACAGGATTATAAATAAGAATGAGTTTTTCAAGAAAAAATCATTATCATTGAAAAATCAATGCATTTGTCCTTGTACTTAAATAAATTTGAATAAAAATATAAATATATAAATTTATAAATTTTTTAATGAATATATAAACATGAATTTAAATTTATATTATTTAAATTGTATAATAATGTAATTAATGATACTATATAAAATAATATAATATAATAAATGCATAGGGATATTCATTGTTTCTTTCAAGAAATATGAAATGACAATAATATATTTTTATTTAAAAAGTGTGAAATGACATTTATTATGATTACTTTATTTTGACTTAAAATTATTTAGTGTACTATTAAGAACCATGAGATTCTATCCTACTATTGAGAATGTATAAGTGTAAGTATCCTTAACTCAAGCAATGCCATTCCCCAACTATTATGACTATGCTATCCCTCAATTGTGATTATTCTCATAAGTGAATTTGATTAAATATTTACCTTAGAGGCCCATTTTTAGACCCTCAAAATTTCCTTTAATGGGAGAAAAACGTAAAACGCCCACGAACAAAGCATAGCACCTTGTATGTGTCACAACTTAAAGAACCATATTTGCGCCTGGTCAAAAACGACCGACACGAACTTGTTTCATCGAGTGCTCCCACCACAAGTGGACGCCTTCACACGACCGAACGAATGCACAAGGGAGAAAACGATAAACGGCCCGCACGAACGTGCACAGCACCCGTGCGGGGTCACAACTAGCAAACTCGATACGGCACCTCTAAAAACGACCCGACCCAAACTCATTTCATTGGGCACCCTCCCGCGCGCAACACCGCCAAACTCGAACGAACGTACAAGGGAGAAACGGGCAAACGGCCCACATGAACATGCACAAGGCACCTGCGGTCACACTGACAGCAACCCTGACACGGCGCCTCAAATGAAACTACCCACCCGAACTCGTTTCTCATCATGCTCAAGGCGTGACGTTCATCAATTAACGACGCACACAAGGAAGAAAATGACAATGGCCCACACGAATGTGCATATACACCGCGGTCACACCCTAGCAAACCTTGGGACACACGCCTGAATGAAACACCCCATCCGAACTGCTTACCCGCACCCTCCCATGGCGTGACACCCTCCACTCGACCCCAACGAACGCACAAGGGAGAAAACGGCAAACGGCCCGCACGAATGTGTACAAGGCACCCGTGCGGTCACAACTTAGCCTCGACAGGCGCCTAATCAAACGACCCGACCCGAACTCGTTCATTGGGCGCCTCTCAGGGCGCGACGCCTTTCGCTCGAGCCAGTCCTGGTCGCAGCAGGAGAAAACGACAAATCTGGCTCCACGAACGTGCACACAGCACCGTGCATTGCCAACCCTTAGCAAATATGATACGAGCGCCCTCAAATGGAAGCTGACCCCGACCCGAATCCTGCTGCATCGGCCCAAGGTGCGACGCCCTCCACTAGACCGAATGAACGCACAAGGGAGAAAATGACAAACGGCCGCACGAACGTGCACAAGGCACCCGTGCGGTCACAACTAGCAAATCTGACGGCGCCTTTCTAACCAAATGACCCGACCCGAAATCGTTTCATTGGCGCTCTCAAGGCGCGATGCCCCTCCGCCTAACCAAACGAACGCATAAGGGAGAAAATTCAAGAAATGGCCCGCACGAACGTGCACAAGGCACTCGGCGGTCACAACTTAGCAAACCTTACATGGGCACCCTCTAACAAACGACTCCGACCTCGAACTCGTTTCACTCCGGTGCCCCCTCCCAAGGCGCACACCGCCCACCGTCAAACGAACACTCAAGGGAGAAAAACGACAAACACCACATGAACGTGCACAAGGCACCCATGCGGTCACAAATTAGCAAACTCGATACGGGCGCCCCCCCAACAAAACAACCCAACCCGAATCCTCATTTTACCCGCACCTCCCGAAGGCGTGACGCCACCCCCCGACCGAATGAACGCATAAGGGAGAAAACGGCAAACGGCCCATACCAACGTGCACAAGGCACCCGCGTGGTCACAACTTAGCAAACTCGACACAAAAGTGCCCTCTAACAAAAGACCCTACGCGAAATTGTTTCACCTGCGCTCTCCCAAGGCGCGACGCCTCCGCCCACCCCTTGTAGCAATAAATCCAAAATTTTTAGATGAAATTATTATTTCCAAAGGAAAACAACTCAACTCTCATCAATGTTTCAATATATATGAAGAGAAATGATTTGGTAAATTTCAAATTTAAGGAGAAAATTTATTCAAACTAAATTTTATAGCTCGCATATTGATAGCTTCAAAAAAGTATCCTACAAATGTCAAATGTCATATGTTTCTATGTTCATTTGACATGTTTCTATTTTACATGTGCTTGGAAAATATTGTTCACAACATGGAATATCCATAAAGGAATATTCAACATATTGTAATCGAGATTTAGTTAAATTTCTCCAAAATTTTGTCTTTAATCGTTTACATATTGTACACAACCCCTTGTAATCTATATTTGTTTTCTTCTGCTATTTTGAAAGTTTCAACATGTTGTATGGAAAACATTCTTATACCTCATTTTGTACAAGCCAAATCCCTTTACTTGGAAGTTGCTATTTTAATTTCTTTGGAAACATTTTTATGACTATTTTCACATCGTTGTGAATTTTCTTATTCATAATTGTATTTCTAAATAGTGGCTAATATATAAATCTAACACATGAATAATGTATGTTGTTACTTGTAATAATGGTTTCCTCATCAATCATCATGGAAGTATCAAATATAGTTTAAGTATTTTTCTCTATTATTATTATTATAATCCAACCTCACAAGGGCATTAAACTAGAAAGTGTTCTCTTCCATGTGTTGTACAACTTGTAATTTTCATCTTTAAAACTCTTTTTTATTGAGATATAAGCACACCATATAACCAAATTTGCATTAGTGGGTTGTTTTATGTTGATCATGGTCCTCCATATAACAATTTTAAGTTATGTGTAGGTTCTTGCACTCAATGATTTCTGCAAATCTTGATTGCGACCTTAACAATTTTTTGCTTTCATAATTACCATTTGTAAAATTAAGCCAGTAAATATAAACAACAACCAATTAAAAAGAATTTTGTTTATGATCCTTTTCAAGTGTCACAATTTTTATGCAATATTGTATTTTAAAATAGCGTAACCTATGGATCTAACACCAAGCATGCTACTATCATAATAATGGATTTTCAAGATAATCATCAATCATCATGTAAATCTCAAAAAAGTTTTACCCTTCTTTCTTTCCGTTAATAATGCCAAACTATTCATAAAGGTGTGTTTAGCTATGAATTATTTCGTATGTCGTAAATTTTGCTAGTAATGGATTTTACACTTTTATATTAAGAGATAGATATCCCACCCCTTGTAGCAATAAATCAAATTTTTTTAGATGCAATTATTATTTCCAAAGGAAAACAACCCAACTCACATCAATGTTTCAATATAGATGAAGAGAAATGGCTTGGTGTATTTCAATTTAAGGAGAAAAATGTATTCAAACTAGTTTATAGAGCATACCGATAGCTTCAAAAAAAATACTCCTAGTTTTTAAAACTGAAGAAGGATTAGTTTTATTATTTTATATTTGATTGATGGAGCATAAAATTCGAATGCTAGAGCATAAAATTGGAATCATAACAAATAGAGGCATATGCATCTTGAAAAGGGTTTAAAATCACTAAAGGAATAAGAACAAATTCAATCATTATGTTTAATGACTTCCGGGTATCATTATCATTCATATGATTAAACAACCATTATGAAAATTGATGTTCGGGGTTCATTTGTAGGCATCAATCATAAGATAAACCTTTAAGGATTTTTCAAGGGTCTCTTCAATAACCCTTTCCCTGCAATATATATCTCCACAGACTTCTTAATAGGTGCTTCCAAAAATTTCGTTGATTGTTCATTGTCCAATGCCTCACTTGTCCAAAATAAGTCTCCAACAATGGTCTTGATGTTGGACAACTCCAACACTTCAACAATATTTGTTTTGTTCCAAGAGTGATGATACATAACCAAGGTAATTACAACAACCAAGGTCTTCACCGTTCCGAGAGGTATTATTATTGTGTTGTGACCGGGTTAGCAAGGAAAATATACCCAATAATGATGATGCACAAATAAGGAAATTACAACAACCAAGGTCTTCAACATTCCGAGAGGTAGCAATATTATTGTGTTCTAACCGTCCAACAAGGAAGCTCCACAAAGAATGATGACACACATTTAGGTCAATTACGTTAAATCAAGGCTCCACCAACTGAGAGGTAGTATCACCGTGTTGGTGACCGTCCTGGGCCAAGGAATGAGTAGTAACGATAAACAATTAACATTGCCAGGTAGTTACTACACAGAATCATTGTAATCTTCCACCATTTGAGCTTAGGAGTCTACCACAAATTTTCAAATAAGGAGTTCACCACAACCTTAAGGATTCCACCACAATTAAGTGTAAGCTTTTACGGAGGATCAGTTCTAAATTAAGAACCGAATTTATGTTGTCATTGTCCTAAGCTATAGCAAGGGACACATAAATACATGATAGCAAAGAAGGGCCATTACTTACAACATGTCAGAATTGTTACTAAATACTTGGGAAAATTCAATAACCTGCTTCTGAAACATAAATTAATGCTCAAGAAGAATTACAAGTTAAAAAAAAAATTAAATTTAAAGCAAATTATCAACAACCAAGGATATTGATAAGCAACAAAACATTTAAACCAACATTTTCCAAAACAGATCACTTGCCTCTTATGAAATATTAGATCATTGATTGGAATCTATATAGTTTGGTGGAGAAATATTACAAAATTAAATTTCATTAGTGATAGAATATCACTTGAAATTATTCTCTTGATGACAAACATAACACTCATATTTTGAAATTTCTTTCAATCCTCGTGGAAACTAGACTCCATCCGAGCTTCGACAAAAATAGTAAATACACAATTTTAAGTTTGCTTGCAAGTGTCAACAAAGTACCTATTCGAACTTAAAAGATTGATTGTTTGGTCATCTTCACTATCTTCTAGCCAATAAGTTTCAATAATCTTTACCCGCCTTTCATAAATTTCATTATTTTCATGCCTTTATGTTCTCAATCTTCTCAAGTCCTCAAGATCATCAATATATTGTGCACAGAGATTTACACCTCCAATGTCAGCTTCAAAACCTTCTCTACTTCCCCAACTTTCAAAAATATTCTCTAGCCTTTCAAGACAATAACACAGCTTCTGTCCTGAAAGACTAGAAGATCACATACGTTAATGTATCCTTGATTCACAATATATCTCGGTAACCAAAAGCACAAATTAGTAGTTTGTCTAGGATGAGATTACCCAATGTTATCCCTATAACTCATATGATAAATGACTTTTTATACCGACCATTTATTGACACAATAATCCGTTGAATAGACGATGACTTATAACAGACCGACAAACCTCTCGCATCTATTCAATTTTTTTCTTTTGCAACCTCCAACATCATAAGTATCCGTTTTCTTCAGTGATCAATTCGAGGAGGAAAAGGGAGACAAATCATACTTATTGCGATCAACCCTACATAAAGAAAGAAGACCATCAATTACATTCCGTACAAAACCCACAAGGTGTGACCTCAAGCAATCTCTAAATTTTTTTATGACATTAATGCAAACAACATAAAACATTAGAGTTGAAAACATAGTAATGCTTCACTAAGAAGTAATTTTATATCTCACTTGCTTTCCAGCGACACTTAGAATTGATGGATAATATCACACTCAACTCTAAAAGGAAACAAACTCCCTAGAAGACAAAGTGAACATAAAAGGATGTTACTTTGGTAAGGATTTTTATTAAATCGACTTGGCACGATGCCTTCTTCAATATCAAGAGGGGGAGACTTTATCACCTACCCAACCACAAACTACATTCCGTGAGACAACTTTGTAAATATTACATGCAAGTCATGGCCAGAAAACATTGGGTTTTGAATTCATAAATTCTGGAAATACATAGAAAAAGACTAATCACTAAGGGCCTATAGTTTTAGTGTAAGAGTAAAGTAGAAGTTTTGATTTCGCTGCACCTATAAGAGAATAATGACTTTCTTCTTCCGTATGATCACAAATACAACGTAGAGAAATAGGCATACCTTGGAAATTTGTTTAACATTTATGACATACTTGGAACGCCTGCGCTTGGATTAATGATCCGCATGCACCTCACTACTTGGATGAAGAAACAAAAACATATTCTGCATCAATTAGATGTGACAGATAATCGACAAGAGCATGCTTCGACGATTTCTACCTTCTTTACAAGAGGAGGACCTTCTTTATTTTCTTGAAGATGACAAGGATATTTTTGAACAGAGGAATACTGAGCAAATTTCCGGGCAGCGCAAGAAGAGAAAAACCTCGTGGTAGCGAAAAAGGAGCTTCTTTACATAGATTCTATGGCTTCTGGTAAATAAGGGTGAGATGATATTCTAGCTCAAGAAAAAGAAGTAGAACATGTAGAAAATTTTATGAAGAAATTCTCAGAATGTGATCTGAGGTATCAGAACTATCCCATGTGGATTTGATGCAATGTATATGTGGCTATCTATGTAATTTGAAGTAAAATACACATTTTTTCGCTCTATGGCAAGGTCAACCTAATTGGGAAGTTTATGAAATATACATTGAATCCTTGATTAAATGTGGCATGTTGGACAAAATGGCCGAGGGGGTTTTTATATGGCAAAAGGATGGTGACATTGGTATTAAATCCAAGAGGCAACGAATATTGAAGCATATCTCAATGTCAAGAATAAAGGATCAAACAATTATATGATGAAATGTACCATAAATGTGAAGGCTGATAAAACTGCCTCAAGGGAAAGATATAGGTCAATGAGCAACTTAATGTTAGATGTTACCGGCATATAAAATCCTTGACTTTCAAAACACAAACATTTGCAAATTGTGAATTATAACACACAGAACTTTGGGCTTTCGATTTTTTCCTATTTCGACAGAGAATTTCATCACAAATTGAATTAACTTGGAGATTCATGACACTGCACTGATGCAATCGCTTTTGGCACTATAATGTCTCCCCGATCCATATTTCATGATGAACACCGTTGACAAGTGACTATCATATCAACAAAAGTGCCACTAAACAAATCTTCACACGCGTAGGAAGATGTCGATGAGCTATTTTCAAGTAATAGAAAGTCAAAAGTTGAAATGATTATAATCTCAAAGAAAAGAGAGACAAAATCGTAATTGACATTCTTATGCAAGTAGAAGAACGGTATCACAAAATGTATTCTATTATTTTGAAATATAGTCCATATGATGAAAGAAGTAAATGATTTTTTGAAGAAAGGCCAATGGTTTTAGAAAATTTCCCAATGATAGAGCTGATAATGTTGTTACCCTTATATGCTAGCATCAAGGTCTACTTTATAAGCTCGATTCGCAGATTTTAGAGGCATCAACATAACATGTTGCGTAGCATCTCAATACATTGCTTTTCTCTTCATTATCATCAAAAGGATTTAGTCATCCAATAAAACCTTGAAAAATACTTGGAGATAGGCGATAGGACACTTCATCAAATTATAGTTTCGTCACAAGCAGTAGCGGCATCGTCATGACAGAGGATGATGAGTATGGTAGGAAACAGTATTTCGGTTTAGAAATGATTCTGCCTCCTCATGGATACACACATCAATTTTTCAACCTCTTAATTTCCTTGGCTAGATACATAGGTTGATGGAATTGGCTTGCTATGCAAAGGAAAACCAAAAGAGATGGCTCCCTCTCGTACATCGATCACGGCAAAGGAACACCAAGAGAGGCTCTACAAGATATGCATCAAATGACAAGCTTACTATTTATTTTCTAATGAACTCACATTCATCAAAAAGATGTAAGGGGAATGAGAATGAAGAATTACAAGAGGCCTCCTTTTGGAATTGAACAAATAGCAACATGAGAAACATGTTAAGAAAAGTGATCATTTAGAGCAAGCAGTAGTGATGGCTTTTCCCATGCTCTTTACCCCGAGCTAGACATGATCTTTCCAAACTTAAGAAATCGCTTTTCACATACAAAAAAGTGATGCTAGAGGTTGTCTGGCCCTATTTAAAAGCACTTCCACCTAGTTGTTCTATCTCCAGATATATTGTTGGTTTTCATAGTTGTCAAACCCATTCATGGATCTATATAGGGATCAAAATGTAATGAATGATGTGTAGTTGTTGCATGATGAAAGGTGTTGGTAGCTTCTAATGAAGTGCATCAAATTTTAAATACTAGGACTAATCATTGTGGAACAATGAAGTTGTTAATAGGTGATACTATTATTCCAAATATATGTTTGAATAAATTGATATTGACCCCATTTTTAATACATTACACTTATATCAATATATACTAGGACCAAAGAGTTAATGGTTAACTCCGTGGAATTCGAGACATTGCTCTTTTATCTTGGGTCGCTTTTTATAATTGTGTGTGATGACTCAAGTGATGTTGTACCAAGTTATTATGGTATTTCTCTTTATTTTGGTCGTTCATATTGTTGTCATAGACAGAAATAATTTCTTCCTTAAAAAATTTAGTGCCATACCAAGTGCCCCGTATGCATCATTGATTGGGTATATTATCACAAAACAAATTTATATCTATGACTAGAGAGCCATCTATAATGTAATCCAACATGGTGGGGACATCACCGACCCTAAAAGTAGACATGGTTGAAATCGTTGTATGAAAACTAATGTTTATTAATGAGCCGAATGTTGTTGAGATGTTATCTCAGCTCGAGCTCCGAAGAATCCAATTTACCTTATAAAAGAACATGAGGGGAAATGCCATGTGAGTTTCCCCCAAAAGACGCATTACGTGAATAAAAGGCTTCATATTTAGATCTATATACTCCACAAATCTAAAACAATCAAGACAACAGAGGAGATGCCACCTATTATTGTACTTATATACCAGAAAAATGTACACATGCTTCCTAAAGCCCAAGGGGTTAGCTCAAAATTTGAAGCATTAGATGTTTACCGGGCATTTGTCTAGTCTGCCACAGCAGTCCGTTTGAACTTAGGTGAGGTACACTAGTCTACAATGAAAGGTCATTAGGGATGTCATCCGCGATTGTGAAGAAGCTTCCTTGGGTTTCCTACAAGGTTTTCCTTGGAAAAAATAAGCACAATGCCTAAAATGCTCCTAAATCTATCTATTTCTATGGGACCGCGGTGTCAAGCAGATTCTAAAGACAATTTATTCAACAAAAGGTGGAGAAATGGGTGTATGTTTATTATTTGAGAATCATTAGCATAATCATAAATAACCGAGAGCTAAAAAACCAGAAGCACAGAGAATCCTTTCTATAAAACAACATAAAAAATGAAGTTATATATATTTCGATAAAAAATTAAATAAAATGGTTAGAGACCATATTACACTTGGAATTCACCATTGATTTTCATAAATAAAATATAATTCAAAGAGATTGACAGAGTAGAAAAATACACCTTAAACTCGTTCTCTGGCAAAATACTCTCTATTAACATCACCCTGGAATAGCCTCATTGGAGTTAATGGCCAAGGCCGTATCTCAAACTTGGACCTGGCAATCCATATTAAAGATCACAAAGCACTCGAAAAATGTTTTTGAGTTTACATCATGTTTGGAAAACTCTGCTTTTCTTGTACCTTGCATCACTTAATGGTCTCCACCTCGAAAAAATGTAAATGGTCCGGGCAAATGTTACACTCTTTGTCAAAATTTGCTTTTGTCTCCACACTCAAAAAAAAATTCATTTAAACTCTATTCGACCACACATAGCAGTCAGAAGCCGTTTTTATAAGCTATATATAAATATACATTACATATATTACACAAGCGCTAAATTTTCACAAATAAGAAAATTCACACAAGAAATAAGTAATGATATAATAAAATAACTAAGAAATTTAAAATTTGATCTCTTTTTATGTTTTAAGTAATGATACAATAATAAAATAACTAGAGAAATAAGACAGATACTACCTCTTAGAAAGTTCATCTTCTACTATTTCAAACTTTCCTACTATGTTGTTCCTATAGACAAGACATCATAGAGTTGTAAACATCAGCACCTTCCAATATTTTAAAAAATTTAGATCATCTTCTTGACCACGGCTTCCCATGTTTTGATTTAACATTAAAGGAGCTAGTAGCCCAGAATAGTAACTAGCATGGTCAATGATCTCAACTAAACGAAGCTATTGTGCACCACATGCTAGAATACAATCATACCGACATTAATGCATACCACATAAAACATTAGTTATGAAAATATAGTAATGCCTTCACTAAGAAGTAAAGTGATATCTCACGTGTCACCGACACTTAGAATTGATGGATAATATCACACTCAACCTAAAGGAACCAAACTCCCTAGAAGACAAAGTGAACATAAAAGGATGGTTTTGCAAGGGGGTTTTTTAACAACCGACCCGACACGCATGCCTTCTTCAATATCAGTAGGGGAGACTTTATCACCCAGCCCAACCACAACCGCATTCCCAAGAGAAAGATCTTTAATAACACCAATTATAATTAGTTGACAAATACCTCTTGGTATAATAACCAAGTATAATTGACATAGGCATGGTCAACATAAAAGGTCAATAACAACTATATATCACCAAATGATGTTTAAACATTCTTCAACAATGTTTCACATCACGCAAAATGAGTTGGAAACATTGACTAATGAGCACCTCGTGATATCAATCAATAATGATAAAGACATTGATGTACACTAAATAGTGACTATAAGAGTATCCATATGGAGGACTAGAATGACTTATATGTATCGACAACTCCACGCCAAAATCAAAACCCAATTGTAAGGTATTCACAAATAAAGCAAAACATTAAGGGTGATGTGACTGATATTGGGTACTATCGACAGTGATCAAAGAAATTACTATCCCTCCCATTTTTAGTTTTGGGTATTCTTCTCATGGTTTATAAAATACAAAATATATAAGAAAGTAAGATTTGGGTTTATTTTGTTTACATTAATGAACCCTCACAAAAAAAAAAGGATAATTACTCTGAGTGTCTTCTTTTCGTTTTTAATGATGTGAACAGAAAGAGATAATGGTATGCTTGGTACGAGGTTTTTTCTTCACATTTTAATGAGCCTAAAAATATAAAAGTATGCTTAGAACCCTTTCACATATTAATGAGCATGAGAATAATAGAAAGTGAGATTCCTCGAAGAACAACTAATATAAAGGGTAACAAATTATTTCAAACTAACGAAACCGTTGTAAGTAAATACAAGTAGATATGTTATTAGGATTTTTATAGTCATATAAAAGCCAAGTTTTTCATACAATCGATACTTGGGTCCACTCAGACTTAAAGCCTCTATGAGCCAAAGTATTATTCCTAGACTCTCTTGCAGTTGCCAACCCCTACACCTTCTCCTCTCCAACATTAAATCTATTTACGTCAGCCTTACCTTCCGGGGTGTTTACACCATTGAAGCTCCTTCCTCGTTGGATATGGCTATATCCATTCGAAGTCTTCACCTTTGTGCATACCTCCATACTTGATTACTCCTCAAATTTTTGATGCCTCCAATGCCACGACAAAGCCAAATCCCGCGAGGGTCCTCTTTCTCATAGTGAGCAAGCCCATACACACTTCAACTCATAAGGAAGCACGGAGATATCATCTCCCAAACCCCGTCTATACAATGAAATCAACTATGTTGATATTGAATTTCGTGTTCAATATGATGAGCAAGTTGTCGAGGAGGTCTTTGCTTTCTATGGTTGAGTGGGTGATTGATTCAGACATACTTTAGGGCACCAAAACTAATATCTATGTATAATCGAGCTATACTGTATCGTGAACGTTCCCCAACAAGTATTTTCTTAGAGCATAAATGAAGCCTGCAGGGAGATATTATTACATATTGATGAACCACAAATGAGCACATGATCCTGCATGAAAATACCTAATATCTCTCTACCAAGTTGGCCCTTCAAATTTAATATATGGGATGGAGAACAAAGCCAAGAACTAAATACTAAACTTTCCCGGGTTGTACAGTAATAGAATGGGTTGCCACCGTTCATGCCATGGACAATGAAACTAAGAACTTGTTGTGAAAACTTGCCCGCATTGAGCATACAATGTTTAAGTATTGAAGGAAGGATTAAGTCCTTAATGAGTTCACAATCTCACATGAATAAACCTTCAAACCACAAGACAAGACATTAAAGCTTATGAATCTAATAATTGAAGAATGTTACTCAAAAGAGCTATTCCCATCGTAAATCATTACTCAATAGAGCTTATTCATTTCTATCTTGCCGTAGCATGTGCAAAACAAGGCTTCAGCCTGAAATTAGTGAATTAATGCACCACCCCCATGGATACAATGGTCCTTTCCTCTCACTTCTTAGTCATCATGCAAAACTACGAAACCTTGAAACTAAAATGTTTGCAGTATGAATATTGTCATTGTTGGGCTACAATAGAACCTAGTACTTGCAATGAAAAATGTCATCAATTTTGATGCACATAAGCATCTACCACGCAGATATGTGTAGTTAACTCACAAGAAGAGGATTGTTGTGAACTCTATCAAAACTGCACATCGCTTCTTTCTGAAACTCCCATTTTCCATCACAAGAGAGCACACAATATTGTCCAAATGATTGTTGTTAAAGCGTCTGTATTGACAGATGAAAACTTGCTCACATGGGAAGCATGATCTCGTAATTTCGTCTTTTAAGGAATATTGATTCCATAGTCTGCTACAATTCATTATTAGGCCACCACAAGTGCTGGGCAATGCAACCCCAACCCAGCTTCCGCACCTAAGGCTCTAAGTGACAGGGCCTATGTCAGTTGGGGAACATAGTCCACTCATAGCTAGAGAGTCTTCCCCGAGAGATCACATCCACACTATTGCTGCAAACAGCTGAAGCGTAATATGTAGTAGAGCACCGCTACTTATTATGATAGCAAGGCCACTGTACCAAATTATTCTAACCCTAGGTCACCACCTACTAGTTCTTATGTTCGTTAAAAGAGGGGTAGTGTCTTCTTGGTGTTCTAGGATTTCTTCGGCTGCTACTTGCTTTTTGTTGCTGGTGGGTTTGGGTGGTGGTAGTGTTCATATCATGTCTCTTCTTTTTCCCCGGAACACAGGGGGGTCGTATTTGATGCCCTCTCATTCTCTCGGTGGTTGGTTTGCTACTAATTATCTCAACGTTAATATCACTATACTTCTATGGTGAAGACCTTGTCTTCTTCATTATGAATTAGTAGTGCCTTGTAGCTATGATTCATGACAATATATTCTTCCTCCTTCGCAACCTAATGGTGTGAGTCACACAACATTGGGCTTCATTTAGTGAAGTTGCACCATTGGAGTTGCAACACTTCTTCCAATATTTTCTTTGCCTTGTTTAGAGCTTGTACCACTATAACCTGATATGCCAGGAGAGATGAAATATATTGGCATGTTTGATTTTTGTGCATGGGCTTCCCTATTTTGTAGGGACTTGTAGGAATTACAACATATTGACATTGGTGACAAGAACCGAGATGGTCAAGGAAACAAATGTTCATATTCCCTAAGCCAAATGAAGCACCTATATCGTGAGTAACCTATAGAATCGACTATGGCTCCAAAGTTTTTATTGAAAATTAAATATTAGTTTTAGTATTCACTAGATGGTATGGAAGAACCTCTCAATTGTCTATAAATTCACTAGATAGCCCAGGCCGATAATGTGGCAATGATACTAATGAAGAAATGGTAAGAGGTTACCATGGTTTAATGTAGACTCTTCGACCTTAGGCTCACACGATCTCCTCAGGCTTGAACGCATCATGTCAATATGGTGGTAGCCCTAAAAGTAGAAACCAAAGTTAATAGAAAAGTTTGTGAAAATAAATATAATAAACATTATGAATATGATTAACCCAAAAGTATTGATACCGTGCTTAATCGGAACTTAGTTAAACAACTTTCAGCAAACTCCCTTGATGTGTAGCTCTAACTGGGAAAATCTCATAATTTTAATACTCATACCACATAAAATTATGTGACATAAAATTCAATTTCAATTTGACGTACAAAAACATGTATAGATAGAAATGAATGTGGCATCTGGTACATGATCATGTCCATGATCTACAGAATGAGGACCAGGGCAAGGCAATGTTCTTCTAAGAATGTTGTAAATCGTATAAGTTAAATAAATAAATTGGTAAGTTTTTGGATCTACTAAATGCATAATAGCAACAAAAGTAGCTATCTTTATAAATGTATATTTTAAAATAGATCAAAACATGCTTTTGTATACCGCCCATGGTGCATTTGTCAGTGGTTAAGATTGCCTGACAGAGGTCTCTACATGAGGATGCATACTCGACAAGCTCATCTCACTCATCTCCCTCAACACATGATCTAGAATACTCACAAACGTAATGAACTACCGCACCAGTATGAAGGTTGGCTTGTCCCAGTCACCACCCCTCCAAAGCAAATGTATTATGTTCTTGTATCTTCTCCTCATTTGTGACGCAAAGACTAGAGATAAGGGCTAACTCCTCTGGAAGTGTAACTACCTTAGTACTGAGGTGCTAAATGAGATGCCGGAGGCCTAAACCTAAAGATCTCGCATAGCATCAAAGTCATTCATATGTACGACCTTTTCCAACTCCATACAGAATTTGGACCCAGATCAGACAGTTAGGGTCCATGTGCTCTCGAAATTGAGAAAACAACATCCTAACAAAATAATGTACCTCATCATTATTTGGGAACTTCCCATATGCATACAGAACTTTCATAAATATAAGGTGAATATTGGGATCATTGAATCTTGTAATCTTCAAATGTTTTTTGTCTTCTGTGCCCAAGCCAAATAGTGACAAGGCCATTTCTTTAGTGACCTTGGCTTTAATTTCATTATAGGAGTGGATACCAATCACCGACGCTCTCCTACACATCATGTCAAAAACACTGGTTGATGGTCCAACCCCACGATAAGTTCTAGTAAAACTTCAAATTGTGCACAATAATTTGGAGACAATTTCGACTAAGGGCAAGAGAGATTGCAACTTTGCAATTCATACAATCTCATGCCCTCATCCCATCAACAGTAAGTGAGATGGTATCTTCCCAAGCATCTCATTGTGAATATCACCTCTGGATGGGTGTAAAGGGATCATACTGATTTCGAGAAATCACAACCCTAATACCCCACTCTAGGAGAGAACACCACTACTGCATGATGTTAACTATTGATGAAGGATATTAAAAATTAAATAATTTATAAGAAAAATTTGTATTTAAAAAACTTGTCAAAGTCATTTGAAAATGACTGTGAAAACTATCTCTTCCTCTTGCTCATACTAGGATGGTTCCCTTCCGAGGAATGAACGTCTCTAACAACCATTGTACAAAACATTAAATTGTTTTATAACACAAGTACATGAGACACACAATAAGTTTCACATTAAACATGCACCAAAGTCACGTCAAATTTTCTCACTTTACCTGGAGGAGAAGTATCCAAGCGTGAGATAGATGCCACAATGAGACATTTTTCTCCCTTTTCCCCTCACTACAATAGCTACAACCCAACTCCTACATTTGCACCTATGGAGCATAATGTTTTCACATTAAACACTTGTCATTTGGAAAAAAAAATTCACCTATTCAACATTGAATATAACGTAAAATTGAACGTTTTAACTAGCAATTGATCTAATGTACCATACCATGTATAAGATGATCCTTAATGGCCTATGGAATTGGGGGTGAATGGGAACAAGTCTATGGGGCTCCTCTTGGTTCGATTTTGTATGTTTGGGCGCATGAGTCATATGAGTGTGTCCACCTATGCAAGACAAAAATTTCACATTAATCAAATTTTCACAACGACAATAAATATACCCATTTGAAAACATGACATAACTAAGCAACTAATGTCTTAGATAACTTCCTCCCATGGAGGGGTCTCCGTAGGGGCCCACTCGATGCCATTGTTTCTATAGTATCAAATCAAATTTCTGCCCCTCATAAACAAATTAGAAAACAAATTATCAATCACAACAAAAGTCACAACCTAAAAGGTCAACCAAGATAGAGTTTATGGATTTATCCGAGATGGTAAAGAAACCAAAAGGATGCGTATTCACCCGAAATAGAAGTAATCGAAGGCATAATCGAAGGTATAGACCTATATTGATGTAGCTAGTTTGAGAAGAATACAAAGGCGGATACTACAAGCTACACGCATAATGCAAGGGTTGTGATGAATTTTATAAGTTCTAATGAAAGGAAGGTAACCGTGATTTACCTTCCTATAATAAAAGTATTACTCGCTAAATCATTTGTGTCATGTACACTTGGTAATTGACTTGATGAAGGATTAATTAAGAAGAATACATAAGAAAACAAGCTCAAAAGTAAATTACCAAGAAGAGAATTTATACCGCCTCCAGGTTCTCAACATGGTTTCGCAGCTATGGAAAAAGATGATCACCTTATGGTTTCGTAGTGAGTGACCCCTTGGCATTGTCTAATCATTATAAGTTTTTTATTTTATTTTTTGGAATTGGTGAAAATTTTTGGCCGCATCTTGTTCTTTGTTTTTTGAAATAGGTTTTTGACTATATATAGATTTCACTACTCAAACTTGTGATTCAAACAAATCCCTACCCTCGATTCTAAAAAAATATGCCTAAAAACCTTCTAAAAATTCCTCGGGATGCCTTAGGTACCTTGGCTTGGGAGTCATCATCTAATGATCCAATTTTGCACCAATGCTATATTATGGTAAGATGTTTTTAATTTGGCTTGATAACTATTGAATGAAATTTACGTATAACATATATTTGACAAAAGGTAAATCTTAAATGTTTTCAAGTTTTCATTTGTTTATTAGAATGTGTGGATTTTTTTTATTTTTTTTTTAAAAAATTGAGGTGGTCTTCCACTTGATTTACCACTCCTCTTGCAATGGGAATGTAATTATGATGCCATTGATTTTCTTTGCAAAACGTGTATCATTTATCCTTCTCATTTCGAGTGTATTCATACAATAAACCAAAGTAAAGGTGGGTGCGAAATATAAAAACTTACTAATTTTTTTTTGCATGCCTTGCCTGCACATAATTTCCAAACAAGAAGTGCCCAAAACAAATTTATTCTTTCCTCATTAAAAAATTTAGTGACCAATCAATGAATGACTGAAAATCACGTTCTTTCTACAGCATTTCCATTTGGGATTATTTCCCTTAGTGCTCGGATGACCTATCACATCACTTGTTGGATGATGTGAATCTTGGCATCCAACCTAGTAGTGGAGGATCCTTTCATTTGTCAAATCAAGCTTCTATCTCCCCAAAATGCTCTTCCTTCTTTCTCGACAGAAATTTTCCCCATAGGTACCAACTCCCTAAAATGATCCTCTATCATCCCAACATGACAAAAGTTTTGAAGCCACCACAATCTCCTCGGATTGCATCCTTTATGACTCCCTCCCATCTCTTACAAACACTCTATCCTCCCAAAATGTTATTCCCCCTCCATTGTTGGCGACATAATCCGAAACCTTATAAAAATATGCCTGGAAACCTTTCAAAAATTCCTTGGGATGCCTTAGGTACCTTGGCTTTGGGAGTTACCTTCATTCAATGATCCAATTTTGCACCACATATTATGGTAAGATGTTTTTAATGTGGCTCGATAACTATTGAATGAAATTTATGTATAACATATATTTGAAAAAGGTAAATCTTAAATGTTTTCAAGTTTTCATTTGTTTATTAGAATGGGTGGCAATTTTTTTTTTTGTGGGTAAAACCGAGGTGGTTCTCCACTTGATTTACTACCCTCTTGCAATGGGAATGTACGAGGACAGCAATTGGATTTCTTTGCAAAACATGTATCGTTTATCCTTCTCATTTCGAGTCTATTCACAACAAAACCAAAGTAAATGTGGTGCAAAATATAAAAACTTACTAATTTTTATGCATGCCTTGCTCACCAAGATGAATTTCCGTACCAAGAAGCTCCCCAAAACAAATTTATCTCCTCTCATCAAAAAATTTAGCACCACCAATGAATGAATGAAAAATCACATTCCTTCTACATGTATTTCCATTTTAGATTATTTCTTAGAGACCTGGACAACGTATCACATCACCTCGTTGGATGATGTGAATCCTAGCATCCAAACTAGTAGTGGAGGATCCTTTCATTTGCCAATCTATTAGTGTCGTATCTTCATCCTCCGTTAGTGACTGTACCCTTGTCGTATCGCATATTAGGTGTCTCATCGGCTGTACCGCATTCCATTAGGAGCATGGATCATCCGACGTAGTGGCTTGTTGTTCATATCCCTCATGTCCCTTAATTACTGCCCATTTCTACTCATTAAGACTGCTTGCGCTCACTTTTTGTCTCATATTTTGAAAAGAGTCATTTTTAGGATTTTAGTGTCATTAGGTCTAGGGTTTCATTAATAAGGTCTTCAAAATGCCTGGTCACTGTTAGAAGGTGCGCACGAGGAGTTTGAAATAAGGTTTCGTACTAAGAAATTCATTATCATATGCTTAATAATGTATTTTTCTTCAAAACTTTGTTTTGAAGAAAAATAGAGTATTTCATCTTTTTATGTATAAATGTAATGTAATTTCAAGTTTTCTCGCCTGTAAAAATAATTTCACCTGCAACCTCGGTCACCTTTGTCAAGTTCTGTACAAATTCATTCCCCGCAAGGCAAACACAAGCACATCATTCACCAATCAAAGCCAAAATGAAGCAAGTCGTTTAAAACAGCAGTTTAAAAAATGTCAAATCTAAAACATTACAAAGTGGGTTTTCAAGTGGAAAATTAAAAGGTCTTTGGTATATAAGTCATCTCCATGTTCAAAGGCTCATTTGTGTTCCAAGAGGAGAGAAGCGAGCAAAGGAAAGGGTCGAGTAAAACGAAGAGAGCAAAATCACAATGCATCAGCAAGTTTCGAAGCACATTCGCCGGGTGACGCAGTTGTACTGGACAGCACGACGCATCGACGCCTTCCACCGTGTCGACGAAGGTACCCCACGGTAGCATAGGATAGTCATCTATGTACACCACATTCGATCCCAATATGTGAAGAACTCCTGTAGTCGAACACCCGTTCAACTCCCCGCCTCCTCCTCTCCATGGTAACTACCCCTAGCGACGCATCTTGGGCTCTCGTAGCCCTATCATGGATCTCAAGGATGAGGTGGAAATGTGGGGATATTCTTCACAAAGAAGAATGAGCACAACACCATACGAAAAGAATGCTCACAGTGTTCATATGTCACTTGCACAACAAAAACCGTCGTTTCACCAATCTATAGCATCATCTAGGCCCACCACAAGCAGTCCCACTTATAACACTCTCAACCAACATCATCTCCATTTCAAGACAATGAAATGCCTAGTTTCCACAGAGCCGTATACCTGAAGTAAGTGACGACAACCGTGTTCCCTAGCTCCCCCGTGACCATCGATCGGTATGGTCCCCGCCTACACAAACATTTGCCCACATGTTTCATGAACTCACATATGTTTCACCCACCTGACCCCCATCCCCACAGACCTGACATTGGCTGTCATCCAAATCCCTCTCACCGCCGATCTTTAGCTCTACCATACTTACCAAAAACCATCATGTTGGCTTTCACCAGAAGGTAAACCCATCATCACTCATCAAGTCTCACCCTCACCAAAAAATAGCTAAAACTCCACCTCCATGCTAGCTCGCACTTTTCGTACTCCCACCGCGGTGCCCTAGCTTTTCTCTAACCTGCGAGTTGTGTTTCAAAGACAAAACCCGTGCGTTTAATGCACCATGAGGAAAAGTAGAGTTCTCATGGACCCTCACCACTCAATCGGCAATCCAACCTCAAAAATAGAGTAAGCTAGCCACCAACATGCAACCATTTATCTTGCCTCCACCCAAGGTTTGTCCGTTACGATCACTTGGCTGTTTAGGGGCCTTTCTCTCCATGTCTGTGCGACAACCCACTATAAATGAATTAAATTGGAGGGAAATCACCTTATTAAAAGAAAACCCAAATTGCCCTCGCCAATTGTGATTAAAACCGTAGCCTAGATTTAACTAATCGTCAACACCGTTGGAAAGTTCTCAATGTATACTCACAATCTCTATATCCTTTGTTTGTGATAATTTAAACTTCACTAGAAGCCATTTTTCATGCTATGATCACTTTCGCCGCTCTTAAAATCGTACTTTCACCTATGCTGTTTGTACTTGGGGTGCTCATACCCTTGCTCGTACTTGTCAATGCGTGTCAATTTTTCCTTGCGTATAACCATCTTTTTCTCATGTTTTTTATGGTCCCCTCCCGAGCCTATTCGGTGTGGCACACTACTCAGTCACCCTTGTTCGGTACATCCTGTGCTGAGTCACCACTACCTTCATGGAGTTTGTCCCAGTCTTTGCCCTCCTCGCCACGCATTCCATCCATTTTTTCCTTGTTCCCTCATGTCTCTCATTTTGGCCTCCAAATTACATGTTCCCCATCCCCCAGAGTTGGAGACAAATGCTATAGGTCATCCATGCTTTTCATGCTCCTGGACAAGGGAATTCATCCTGCTTCTACCCGCATCACCTACCTCCATCATCATCCCCGGTGTCATTCCATCGTCACTTTATCATATAATTCCTCGTGCCTTGCCGAGATTCCCTATTTCCACTAATGGCGTACCTCCTTTGTCGACATGAGCGATATTCTAGAAGACAGTTCAGAGGTGATAAGGCACTGTTCCATTCGATTCGTGCTTGGACGCCTCGAACCAGTAAAGGACTCCTCGCTCATCTTGACTTGATTGTTTCTCATCCACCTGCCTTCAACTTCGTCTTCACATGATCGATGTTCACATACTTGATGGCACGATGATCCAAATGCATTGTACCAAAGGATTTCCGCGTGTGTGTAAGATGTTTCGCATCTTCACGAGGGTGGGCTCCTTAGGTAGCCCCCCATGCCTTGACTCACATTATGCTACATCTTCCGTATGCACGCCCTCCACATATTTGATGGGTTAGTCCCCAATGCCATAGGCACCCATAGCGTGCTTGTATCGTCCTCCAAATGATCTCATTCATATTTTCTGGAGTTCTTTCCGTTTATCGTGGTTTCTTTGTTGTTATTATGTCTCATGTATTCATATATTGTTATCTTCATTCTCACTATTGTTCTAGATTCCTATATATGTATGGGATCCATTATATGTTTGTCTGCCCATTATATGCCAACATGTCATGTACCGCTCTATCAAGGCTTTATTTCTCATTTTCCTTTTTTTGGTGTACCATTATTCTTTGCATTTTTCATCTCGACTTCACATAGCTATGCCTCCTTGCCTCACCTAGGCATGTATACCCAAACATTAAAGGAGACTTATACTAGCTCGTAGGTCTCGCCCCTCGTCTATTGTCCCTCTCTCTCTCCACTCCATCTATGTATCTCTCTCTCTAAATCCCCTTTGGGTATCTAATGATTGTGTTCATACAACGTACTTCAATCATACGATTAGCTTCCTAATGCTCATCGCTATGGGAAATTTGTTACACCAATTTTTATCATCTAACCATTTACAATTGGATGGATCAAAGTACACCATGTAAGACCAATTTTTACTAAAATTTTCCTCACTATAAAGAATAATTTAACAAAACTATATTTTATTAAAAACAGAAGTTAAAATAAGAAACCCCGTGAGGAATAATTAAATAAATCCTTGTTTATTTGATTTTCTCTATAACAATTAATTAAACCACCGTTTAAATAATATTCCCCGTCATTTTTAACCCAATTATGAGAAATAATTAGATAAATATTTATTTTTCCTGCTCTTTCTTAGCACTAATTAAATCATTATTTAGTTATTATTTCTTGTTAAATCTAATCCAATTCTACCAGAAATAATTAAAAAACAAATCATTATTTGTTAATTATTCCTAACCACATTCTTGAAATGATAAATAAATTATTTATTTGTTTATTATTTCTTAGTAAAGATATTGAACTAATTTGAATACATTTTCCAACAAAATATAATAGAATATTCTAAGCGGTTAGATCAAAATCTTGCTAATAATATTTTATTATTCACCATTACTCTATGATAACTAACATTAAGTAACAGAAGGTTTTTCCATTCATTATTCACTTTGATCATCATTGTCGCGTCGATCATTCTCGCTATCGCTACTACTTTATTTTCTTTTTGAGCTCCCACAGGCTGAGGAGATTTGGTATCCTCACCCATTCCAACACGTATCTAACACCATGCTTGTAGCATCAAATTTTCACACTGAAGACAAAATCGAAATCATAACACTCGCTTATGTCACGTGACATTGGATTTGTTGTGCCAAGAATCTTAAGTCGTTGAATCCCATGATGCAACACATTTTGGGTTTTCTACACCATTGAGAGAGAGAACTTCTAGATTTGAAGCATAGAGGATAGCCAAGAACCCATCCTATTGAGGGGGACCTGGTAACAATATTATTCGTTCCCTTCCTAGGCTTTATAATATATTCAAATTCTTTATATCTTGTCTTGTATATTGGATGTAAGGGGCAATTCTTATTTCTTTTCACCGTTTAATTTATTTTACCTACAGATCGTGTTTTTTGTAGCATTTGTTTTGACTATCGATTATAGATCAGCATAGGCAACCATCTTTGTTGTTAGGGTTTTTTGTCCTACTTTTAGGCCAGAGTGAGCTCTTTAACACTTGTGTTAAGACTCGATGACTGACAGGATGAGGGAAAATCACAGGAACATCGTGGCAATGCGAGTTTGATAAAAACCAATTGAAATTTGTGGCCAAGCATCCAATTGGTTTAAAACAGTAAATTGAAAGAGTTTGAAGCCATAATTTTGGCAAGCTTGTGGGAGGAAAGCGTTGTGGGGATTGTGGGTCAAGGTTGTTGAAAGACAATATTGGCTAAAGAATACTTCACCAGAGTGAGATCATGTCATCGTTAATCATGCATTTTATATGATATTAGAGATATTGTTTCTTCTACATTCCTTGTAGAGGAAACCATCGACAAAAATCGATCAATTAGATCTACACATATACAACACGATGAGGGTATGTAGAGGAGTTTAAATTGTCTCTCTTCATCTTCTCTTTATGACTTTGTTATAATTTTAGATGATGAGGATGATGCCCAACAATTGCAACTATTTTTTCCAATAGAAATATTTTTAGATGCAACAACTTAGTTTTGATTACGTCCCTTGTGACAAGAAAATCTTCAAACTAGTAAAAATCACATAGACACAGTCACATGCCGTCTGGTGTATGATACCCCCTTTGCTTGTGGGACAATAGACCCAATTTTTGGCCAGCTGTGATTTGACCGTAAAATTCTACGAAGGAATACATATGTTAGAAAGAGCTTAAGATTAAAGGCACAAAATTACGCGTCTACACACAAAAACACACATGAGTTGTGGCTCTTCTATTAATAACACGAACTTCAATATCCGAATACAATGAACTCCGGTGAAGGGTATTTATCTTGACCCTCGATACATGCACACACTTACAAAAATCATTCATCACATAAATTTACTTACTCAATGCTCACTTGTTCAACTCTCTAACTCACTTACCAAATTCATCTATCACACAACTTGACTTACTCAATGCTTACTTAAACTGATCGTTTTAAACTTCTTCATGCGGGAGTTAATTAGATATTTAACACTCCCCCTTAATTACGACCGCTAAACTAAACACACCATGACAACCCAAACATGCATGATAAATTATGTCTCACTTAGCTATAAACACTCCAAGTTTATTTTGTGAAAATCAAACACATATTTTGCTAATGGCTTTGTAAATATATGAGCCGCCTGATCACTATTTGCAAGGCTTCAAGTGAACTTCTCCATCAGCCACAAGTTCTCTAATAAAGTGATATTTAGTATTAATATTATTTCTTTTTGATGAAACACATTATTCTTGGATAGTGTAATCGCTAATAAAATACCAACATATTATTGTTGATCCTTATTGTTTCTTTCTGAGACCATCCAATACTCTTCTCTTACCCACATTGCTTGGACATGTCGTTGATGTCATTGCCACATATTCTATTTCACCGAGTTATGTCACAATGGATGCTTATTAGATGCCCATAAAATCACACCTAAACCAAGATGATACACATAACTAGAAGTGCTCTTTTGATCATCCAAACTACCCCGCAAAAGAACTATCCGTGTATCCAATCAAATATTTATTTTATGTACTTGCATACATTTACACAATTCCCATTCTCGCTATGTATTTAAAAATTATTTTTCCCGCACTCCAATGTGTGTCTTTTGAGGTCTCCATAAATCGAAATAAAACTCACTCCTTGCATAATATCCAAATTTTGGTAGTTGTGAGATATGACGTTGCCAACCAATATTTTGAATAGATTTGGATTAATACATGATCCTTATCCTTGCGATAACTTTTACCTCGTTGCAACTGGAGTAGGGACATGTTTTGCAATTTTCCACCCCTTAATTTTTTCAGCAAATCTCTTGCATATTATTTTGGCAACAAAAATTCCCTTTTTCGCATTGCCTTAACTTCTATGCCAAGAAAATATTTCATGAGACCAAGATATATCATCTCAAATTGTTTCATCATGGCTTCTTAAAATTCATCTAACTCAAGATCACCGTAAAAAAATCATGTCATCAACATATAAGAAAACAATCAAAATATGTTCGTGCTCATTTACCTTTGTGTACAAGGTAGCTCAATGTTGCTTCTACAAAAATCCATCTTTAATCATGTAGTTGTTTCATTTCTTCTATACCATGCTCTGTGTGCTTGCCGAGACCATAAAGCACTTTCAACCTCGTAAACTTTATCTTCTTTCCTTCAACTTCATACCGTAATGCTATGGCAACTTTCTTCTTCTGTGAATTCCATTCAAGAAGGCTAATTTCACATCCATTTGATATGCTTTCTTCTCCATTTTTCCCCGAGTCGTCGTGGCTAGAAATTCTCTTTATAGTATCCAACTGCCACACGGAGCAACGTTTCTCCAAAGTATATTCCCATGGTCGTGGAGAATCCTTTTGCTACAAGTCTCGCTTTAAATATTTCAATTTCACCTTTCTCATTCAAATTAGCCTTGTACACCCACTTCACACCAATGAGGTTTTTATCCTTTTGGAAAATTAACCAAATCCCATATATCATTATTTTCAACAGCTTCAATTTATTCATCCATGGATTGCACTCTTAATTATCTTCCAAGCTTTTCTTCAACCAAGAAGGTTGAATGAAAAAAAAAACAATGCAAAATTTGGACTAACATCCAAATCATCATAAATCTCTTTCAAACTTTCATATTTATCTTACCATTGTCGATTCATCACCTCGGTTGGTCGTTTGGAGAATTCTGCTTGTTGATCTTCTTTAAGATCCATGCGATCAAAAATTTTAGAGTCCCTACTGCGTGACTATGATCTATCATATAACTTCGACTTATTTAGTGCTTACTTAACTAACCTCTAACTCGCTTACCAAATTCATCTATCACACAACTTGACTTACTCAACGCTTACTTAACTAACCGTCTGTACCTTCATGTGGAGTTAATTAGATATTTTAACAACATACTCTACCCTCTTTGGTTTTGAACTCCATGACATCTTACGAGGAAACATATGCTCTCTTAACCATTATATTTTTCATAAGCATGGTATTACACTTTCGCCTTTGTTTTGACTATGTATTAGTTTGTCTTCGACCAAAAAAATTACTTCATTTTTTAATTATAGTTTAATATTGATAATTCAATTTTTGTTATTTTTTATTATTATTTAAATTATTTGTTTGTAAAATATTTGTTGGAGGTCTTATTATGAGCTCTTAGTGACTTATGTTTATGTTAATTATTAATTTTTTGTTTTTGTTTTATTTTCTTTTTTATTTGATATTTTTTTATATTTTTCTCCTTATTTTCAATTTTAAGGTGATTTATTATTCACAATTTTTTTCGCTAGTTATTTTCTTTTGTGATGAAATTTTTGTCTTTATTATTTTTTAGTTTAATTAAGTTATATTTGGTTAAGTGGCAAGTACTAATTATTATATAATCTTTTGATCTATAATAAGTTAAAATAAAAATAAAGTAAAAATATAAAAGAATAAAAACAAAAAAACAAAAATATAAATTACTATCGGATGAATATGTCTTTTTTCTTCTTTCTTTGGCTCTGTTGAACCATAGAACGTAACAGAGATAAAAATAAATAAAGAAGAGGAAAAAGAGTTAATTTGGGAATGGAGAAAGAAAACCTGCTAGCAAAAAAAAAAAAGATTATCACATGAGACTTATTTGCTTTTAAGGTGGACATGGATTCGACATGGATTCACCTAGTTAAAACCCCAATTACCAAATATTATCCACATGAGCTTAGTTGAATTTTAAAGGGAAAGGGCTTTAATTAGTTAAAAGCGTAAATGGTTCAATTTAAAGTGGACAATAATTCGTTCGTTGGATATAGTGGAAAAGATTGATATGGTGTGCATAACTTCAATGACCTTATTGCAATTCATATAAGGTTTTCATTTGTCTTTTGTTTTATCAGTTTTATGGATTATGATATGGAAAATGATATTTGCATGTAATAGACTATGTTTATGTTTTTTAATAGCCATTGAGTTTTGTGGATGTAATATAAATTCTCAAGTTTCTTTTGTGACATGTCATTTTACACATATTCAAATTTTTGGAGATTTAAGCTATGAAATTGAAATATAATTAATTTCCTCAGATATAATCAAAGTTCATATGCTTCTTTACGACATGTTTTCTAAATATTTAATGATGCAAGGGCATTAGGTTGAAAATACCTTGTATTTTATTAAACATAGGGGGTCTTATGTTTTTGAAAGAATATTGATTTTTATGTAAATATTAATGGGCTTTTGAGTGATTTTAATTAATTAGTGAGAGATATTAAGTATTGGGGAGATTTTGTAAATGTTCTTTAATGATTGGAGAACATGAGGTGGGAAACTTGCTAGTTTAGATTTGAGATAATTAGGAATTGATTGTAAATCCTAAGTTAGATTCATTTTCAAGATTTTAGGATAGAATCTAGATTTTAGGGAGTTTGCAAATTTCGAGGATTTTGTTGAGTTATTGAAGGAATTGAACCTAAATTGGTTCATCCTCCCAGATAAATTATCAAGCCTTAAAGGAGGCATAGTGAGGTAGTAGACAGAATTAGAGAGGTTTAAAAAAATAGAGTTTGTAAGCCTACTAGCATTTGTAAAAGGGCCATCGATTGAAGATCGTGCCAAAAAAACATAAAATTCTATGTAATTAATGGTTTTTATAGAGAAAGAAACTCAAATTCTAGGTCAAGTTTGGATGTACATTAAGCTGTAACGGAATTGATAAGAACAGTGGAATTCTATCAATTGATATTGAATCTACATTTTATTATGTGGTTTGGATGGCAGGAATTTCAAATTATGTGTGTTTTATATTGATTGGTATTGGAAGCTTAAAAGAAATTTGGGTTTAAAGCCAAATGTAGGTCCTATTACAATGGAAGCGATTATTATAGAATGGGTCAAACCTAACTTTCAATTTCTAAAGTATGTAAGAGAAATCGTATGAAATAAGGAAATGAGTGATTACAAAGAATCACATTATGTTGATGTATACAGGAAAGTGCTTTCTAAAGGTGGAATGAAAACCGCTCATTTACTGAGTGCATGAGGAGAGGTTTAAGAACCAATGAACTGTTGAATTGAAGGTGTAGTTCCTAATTGAGAAAGGACCGATGAAGAATAAGATCCAATTTGGGATCAATTTCCATTTCACAAACGTTGAACCAACATTATAAATCCGGTTTGATAAGTCAAGTTCGGGCTTGGTAATGGAGTAAATGCTATCAGGACCGCAAAATCGTTGAAGGATTTCTCGGTTTATGCACGGTGCATTGTTTTCGACTTCCAAATCGGTGTAGAATGAGGTCGATGGGAAGATTGGTTGCTACAAAGGAAGAGAACCATGATCGAGATGCGCCATTTTGAGTGAAAGTTTAACTCGTCTCGAATATGAGTGAAACCTTGAAGGCAGTAACAATTGAATTGCGTATTATGTGAAGTGTAGTGCTAAATGAAGTGCATGTTTGAATTAAGATAACGGTGGTTTGGATTCATTCTCTTTATATAGAGTTGAATGAAAAATACGGGTTCCGGAACTTTGAGTTGGGTATGAAGTCAAAGAAATGGTGTTGAGGAACCGTGAGACAACAAAACAACACCATGGTTTCAAAAATCAAATCATGGTATCGCATAGCTTCCAAATGGTAAGAAGATCTTCGACCGGAACGCGACATCGGTCTTTGCAGACACGTGGTATCGTTGGTATTCTAAAACCAATATCGTGGGTGAGTTTTGAGAAATAAACCTTGTGCATCTTCATAATGCGATGTTTGTTGGATGACCGAAATTTGAGTGCGATGATGCATCCATCGCGGGATGGAAAGGTATGTTCATAAAGTCATGGAGAAACATAAATGAAAGTGTAAAGTAAAAGTTCATATGGTTTATGATCATAGAGTATGAAGAAGGAACAACTCTCTAGAGCGGAATTTGTAAATTGAGTTTTATTAAAAAGATCGAATATTGGTTCGATATTCATGAGATATTTTAGGAGTACACGGTTCGACTTTTGAGTTAAGAACAGAAGAAAAGTAGCTTCCGTGTATGGATTGGTTTGTATAACCACATGGTTATTAATATCTCAAATCGCAGATTTGCGACATAAAGCTTCCGCAATTAAAATAATTTTCCGTATTTGAAGATAGTTGGTTTAAAATTTGGAATGCATTTTTATATGCATGATATGAGAATGTGGGTATTAGCAGTGGCAACTCGGCTATCATGGGTATTAGAGTCGAATATATCTTTTTGAAGGTTCAAGTTTTTAATTGAATTAATTGCATGTGTGATGAAAAGAAATCGATTTTAAAACTCATAAATATTGTTAAAAGATACAGAGATGCAAAGGGTGGTGAGAAGTGAAGCAAGATCAACACGATCTTGAAGGTGAGTTGAAAAGTATTATTATAACTTTGGTTTGAATAATTGTTTACAGAATTCAAAGTTTAGACAAAAGTGGGGGCTGAGGAAAATCTCAAGAAGGAAGATCACAACTTTGAGAGCAAAGTGATGAAGGAGTCCAAACAGGAGGATTCTAAAGTGAAGAAGAAATGTACAGACCTTGAAGAAATTCAACAAGAGAAGCTGGATGAATAGGAAAATTGTGTTAGAATTTGCAGATGATTTGAAGCCCTAAGTAAATAGCGTTGAAGAATGCTCAAAAGGCTCACAGAAGAGACCGTATTTACCAAAAGACCGCATCCGTAGGAAGAGATTGGTGAGCTAAATTGTAACAAGGAGAACTTGTTATTGTAGAGGCTTTAATGCAACTCATGGGTGAAACTCATATGCAAGAAGATGACTACCGATAGTCATGAAGAGATGGCAAGAGGTTCAAAGAGAGACCACATCAAGAAAGGAGAAAGAAGATGCCAAGACAAATGGCGTATGCGCAGCTATCCGATGCATTAAGACAAAGAATTAGTCGAGATCGTGAACAATTTAATAAATTGAAATTGATGATAGAGGAAAGCGTAGATTTGTTTGGCTCATGAAGAAGGAGAGTAAAGTGGCAAAGGCTACAACAGAAGAGAGAGTAACAAATGAATATGCAAATACAGAAAAGTCAGAAAGTTTGTACGAGGATGAGTGTACAAAGCTTGGGATGTACAGAGCTCGTAGTAGTTGAGTTGAAAAAAGTGGAAGTTTCCACAGAAATGGGTAAGAGGTAATTCTAATGATTTCTCGCACTATTGGGAAAATCCGGTATCACCCGGATGACAAACCATGTTTTTTAATCTAATGATTTTAATGTGATTACAGGTTTGGCAAGAGGATGAGCAATCTTGTGAAGTCGTCACAAGTATGGAGAATCTCGCAGAGAAATACTCTAAAGTAGAAAGCAAAGATGAGGAATGTCTCTTGAATGAGGACAAAGAACGATGCATTTATGGTTGAAGTCGTTACAACACGTAAAGAAATTCTTGTGAATGAGGAAGAAGAGATTCAACAAGTACTGAGGTGGAGCAAATCGAGATCATGAAAACCAAGATTTTCAAACCGAAAATTTGTATGAACGTGGTGACCGTAAGTGATGATGAATTTTCAAAGAATGCCGTAGAGAAATTTACTTAGAATATTTGCTAGAAAATCTTATATGACAGAGATTGCAGAAGATAGAGTTCATTATAAAGGAATGGTGAAAACATCATGGGAGCGCATGATGAAAGAAAGACTAGTTGATGCCTTTGAGAATTCTTCTGCAGAATTCTTTGAAAAGTTTGAATCAACACATCGATGTGCCGATTGAGAAGGAAATTTCAGACAACATACCGAAATGCTGAAGAGAGGAAAAGAAGGAAATTGTAGGCTCATGATTTTTGTTTTAACAATTGTTTTATGAGTGCAAGGTGTGTTGTTGTAGGTATCGGAGAACATTTCTCTGACACAGATGAGCAACAAAATGAAGGAAGAAGAAAATTCTATGGAATTATCTAATCCATGGAATGAAGAAATTAAATTGTCGGGAATGCTGAATAATCGTAACTAGAAGAAAATTTCAATTTTAGAATTAGAATTGTAGATGCAAAGGAATGAAGATAACAATGAAGGTATACTATGCACTGTACTCAGAAATTGGCCGATAGGAGAAGGCAGAGAAATTGTCTTAAGTGACACTTAGAAGAAGTTTTCGCTGTAAAACAAGAGGGTAAGATGATTGGTGCATGTGCCTAAAGCAAGAGCAGAGTGGTATAAGAACTCACGAAGTAAGAGTTCAACAAGAAAGAAATGAACAGATAGAAGATTTATTGACAAGAGAAATTGAATTAACTGTAAGAATAATGATAAAAGTGTCTTAGAGGAAGACATCAGTAGAAAGAAGAAGCAACAAAGAAAGAAAAGGAAGATAATGATAGATTGTGAAAGTGCAATTAGTGGAGCAAGGCAACATAAAGTATGGAGACTCGGAGAAAGCAACAAACAACAACAAGAAATTGATAATAAGTTGCAGAACAAAGTGGGATCTAGGAGGACAAAGAATTAAAACACATGATCGTGGAGATCATTATCATTTTTAACCTTGGGAGTCCTGGCGTGTGGGCATTAGGTTCGAAAATACCTTATATTTTATTAAACATAGGGGGTCTTATGTTTTTGAAAGAATATTGATTTTTATGTAAATATTAATGGGCTTTTGAGTGATTTTAATTTAATTATGAGAGATATTAAGTATTTACATTTTTTAAATGTTCCCGAATGATTGGAGAACATGAGGGAAATCAGATAGTCGTGATTTGGAGATAATTAGGAATTGATCAAATCCTAAGTTAGATTCGCCTTTCAAGATTTTAGGGACAGAATCTAAATTTTAGAGTTTGCGATTTTGAGGATTTTGTTGAGCTATTCAAGGAATTGAACCTAAATTGGTTCTATCTGACTTGTATAAATTATCAAGCCTTAAAGGCATGTGGAGGTAGTAGACAAGAATTAGAGAGGTTTCGAAAAAAATAGAGTTTGTAAGCTCATTTAAGAGCTGTAAAAGGGCCATTGATTGAAGATCAAAGTTACAATGGTAAAGTTATATGTAATTACCGGTTTCTGCAGAGAAAGAAACTCAAATTCCGGGAGTCGTGTTTTGATGCATATTGGTTGCAATTGAATTAATAAGAACAAGGGAATTCTATCAATTGATATTGAATCTACATTTTATTATGTGGTTCGATGGTAGTGAATTTCAAATTCGTGTGTTTAATGACTATGAGATAAAGAAATTCGGGTTTAAAGCCAAATTTAGGTCCTATTATAATGGAAGCAATGATTATAGAATGGGTTCGAAACCGAACTTTCAATTTCTAAAGTATGTAAGAGAAATCGTATGAACTACAATATATTACAAATAATCACATTATGTTGATGTATACAGAAAGCGCTTCGAAGGTGGAATGAAAACCTCGGTCTACTTGATTGAGTGCGTGAGGAGAGGTTTAAGGACCAATGAACTCGTTGAATTGAAGGCGTAGTTCCTAATTGAGAAAAGACCGATGAAGAATAAGATCCAATTTGGGATCGATTTCTATTTCACGTCGTTGAACCAACATTATAAATCCGGTTTGATAAGTTGAGTTCTAAGCCAGGCTTGAAAGAAATTGCACGCGTAACTGCAAAATCGTTGAAGGATTCTGCTTATGCAATGGTGTACATTGCTTTTCGACCCCAAATCGGTGTAGAATGTGAGGTCGGGCGTAAGGACTGTCGTTGACAAAGTTTAGAAGTAGAACCAAGGGATCGAGATGCGCCATTTGAGTGAAAGCTAATCTTGTTCAAACATGGAGTGAAACTTCCTCAAGGTAGAACAACGACCAGTGATTATGTGAAGTGTAAAATTCCAAAGTGAAGTGCAGTTCGAATTAAGAGCAGTAGTGTTGGTTTCTGATAATATTTATATTAAAGAGTTGAATGAAAATGAGTTGGAATGGAACTTTGAGTTAAGACGAAGTCAAAGAAATGGCGTTGCGGAACCGCGAGAGAAAAAAACAAAGAATTCGGTGGTTTCAAAAATCCAACCTGTACGTACAGCTTCCAAATGGTAAGCGGACTTTCTTTGAATGGAACACGATACCTGCCTTTGGTAGATACATGGTATCGTTGGTATTCTAAAACCACGAATATCGTGTGAGTTTTGAGAAATAAACCTCGTGCATCTTCGTAATGCGATGTTCATTGATCACCGAAGTTTGAGTGCGATGATGCGTCCATCGTTGGATGGAAAGGTATTTTCATAAAGTCGTGGAGAAACATAAATGAAAGTGTAGCGAAGTTCATAATATGGTTTATGACCATATAGAGTATGGAAGTATGAACAACTCATCGGTAGATTGAGTTTGTAAATTGAGTTTGTATTCATGAGATATTTTAAAGCATACGGCTCGACTTTGAGTTAAGAAATGTACAGTGTTGTAGCTTCCATGCATGGATTGGTTTGTATAACCACGTGTTTATTAATATCTCAAATCGTAAATTTGAGATACAAAGCTTCCACAATTAAAAATAATTTTCCGTATTTGAAGATAGGTTGTTTAAAATTTGGAATGCATTTTTATATGCACAGATAAGTGAGAATGTGGGTATTAGCAATTTTAACCTACTATCATTTAAATTTTAGTGTAATAATTTTCACCTTGTAAACAAGAACAAGTGGGAGAAGACAAATTATACATATATATATAATTCAAGAGATTTAGTGAATGTTTCTTGAGCATTATTATTATGTTACATTAAAGTTATTTTTTGGGAGTATGGTTAGTTGTTGTTATTAATCCATTTTTCTTATTCATAGTTGAATGTTTTTGACATAATTATTATGTTACATTAAAGTTCCTTTTTAGTAGTATGACCAATGTCATTATTAATCCTTTCTTATTCATAGTTTCTTATTTATTCATGTTTGGCACTCTTAAGGTTTTCCGTGTCGATCATATAAATAAAGGGGTAAGTTGTAACCCTTCACTCTCCGGAGAACCCCCAGAAGGTAACATATTGTTCCATTATGACAACCAAACTCGTGATTACATTTTTTCTCATCGTCTACTTCCAATTGTTAGGTTTGATCGAACGGTGGGATTTCGCCGCATAAACTTGATGGAAACAATTTCCACCCTAGTCCCTCCTACATCTTCCTTCCCCCTCCTCATTGAAGTGTACTTTGCAATTTTCCGGAACTCAGAGTTTGGCTCAAATTCATGCCAATCGTTTTACCTCGTGAGTATCTTGCAAAAATAATTTTACTAGAAATTCTATAGGAAATTCTCGTGTTTTTTCAAATTCATACAATTGTTCACTCTCGTGAGTATTGTTGTCGATAAGTTTTCCTTACATTATTTTTAATATCAAAACATAGATATTTGTTCAATTAATATCTTTGTTGGATTGAAAATGAAAGTATGGATTACCTAAGTTATATTGGAATTCTTCTTGAGATTATTGTGTACCATTTCTTGAGGCTTCAACTCCTTCTCTAGTGTGTGTTTTGGTCATATATAGCTATTACAATTTCATTTCAATCTATGGGTAATTAATTGTTGTAATAATTTTGTTTTCATCATTTCTTGTTCATGTTGAATACTTATATTTGTTAATATGTCTTTAATAACGTCAAATCGTGCCACACAGAACAGAGTCTAGTTCCCCTCTAACTAGGCACCAAGACTTTTGCATTGGAAGAGGACTCAAGCCCTAGAGCCTCTAAGTCGTAGTGGAAACCTAACCTATTTGTAGGCATCCATGGTTATCAATGTGTATGGGAACAATCTTAATCAGACAAATTAAAAGATTTTCTTTGTACTAAATAAAACACACTTGTTGTTGTGACTCATATGTCTCACTTATTTTTGTTGTTTTTGTTTCTTAATTATTTTACTAGGCCTAAATTGCACCCATATATATATATATAAGGAATACTCTCTTACATTTCTTTGTCATAGACATCTCGTAGAAACTAGATATCACTTATCATAAGAAAAAATACTTTCAGCACCGTATATTGCATTGTAATAAATATTTGGATTTCCTTCAACCTATTTTGTCCGTAGCATTTACTAGTAAAAAATCCGAGATAGGATTTCTTCCGTAACATTTTAATGCTTCAAATTCTTTCTCTCAAATTCATTACAACACTTTATATTATAATTTATTTAAACAAACGTATAGATTTCACACTAAGTTCTTTCAAGAATTTTAGTCACTTATTTGTCCAAATTAGCTCGTTAGAGAAATAGAACCAGGAAGAAAAATTATTTATTCTCCCCAACCTTTGAGACCGACAATTACATCCGTGTCTCCCCGAGCTTCATGGTTTTGAAAGTGCTCAAGACAGTAAGCATTCTAGGACCTCAAGACCTCTAGTTTGTCTCCATTATTCTTGTCGAAGGGCTTCTTGCACGTGCTATACCCGCTCAAGAAGACCCTCCGCAGGGTGCAACCGCTCTTCGACAGGGATCGCTTGTTAGATATGGCCGCCACCTTTGCTTGTTTGGTCTCAGAGCTCGACGGACTTATTGCTCTTCGACCGCCCAAAATTGAAAACACTTGCCTGAATTTTGGACTCTTGACTCATTTGTTGCAATGACAATAAGGAATTTTGAGTTGAATTGCTTACCCGATTTTCTCGACCGATGAATTAAATTGCGCCTGAGGATAAGCGATTGCCCAGCCTTGGAAATGTTTCGATTCTCATGATTATTGAGTCGGTTGATATATTTGAGAATATTTACCTCAAATCAATCTTAGATTTTTAAGGGTAACAAGGTGTCCATCACAAGGTTGAAGGACAACAAAAGGCAGAGAAGGTGACCGTTCATAACTATCCCAAAATCGAAATTATCGTACAATTATGGCAATCCTCTCGAGTGCTCTAATGTTATAGATGATATGGTTGATCAAAGCAGGTAAAAATCCAAGTACTATAGTGGATTTGAGAAGGGAAATTATCTTGATCTCTTCGTAAGTGTAAATTAAGAAAAGCTTTATAATTCTATACCACATTATCAAGTATCAAATCAAGCCCTTTGAAGAGATATTGTAAATGTGGCAATTCTAATTTTTATAAAACAAATTCACAAATTTAACCATTCTTGTTTTTATTTTTATAAAAAGGTTAAAATTTTATTGAATATATATATATATGGAAAAGACCTGCATATAGTTAAAATAACTAAATTAATATTATATTGATAAATATAATATATAAATAAAAAAATATAGTTAAAATAACTAATATTATATTGATAAATATAATATATAAATAAAAAAATATAGTTAAAATACTAATATTATATAATATTAATATTTAATTAAATATAATATATAAATAAAAAATATAATTTATTCAAAATGAAATTTTAATTTTTGAAACATTCAAGCTTGTCCATATTTTCTTTATACATGAATATAATTTATACTTATGAAAAAATGTCTATTTCAATCATTATTATTTGTCTACTTTATTCCATTTAACTTTTATTATTATTATTTTTCCAAAATTAACTAAAAAATATATTTTAATTAAATAATTATTATTTTTATATTTTTAATTTTAATTAATTGTTAAACTATTAACATAAAAATTTATTGTAATTTTGGAAAAAAAAATTAATTATTGAATATTATTAAAAGTGATATGAGTATTTTTGTTTCCATAAAACATTAAGTAATTGCCTTTAAAGTGCAACACTAACTTCATATGAAATTTTATGTACTATTTCAAAATTTTAGGATTGGAAGTCTTTAGCTTCAATTTTGCTAGATGGTCAACACATGAAGCCATCAAGAGTTAGTTGAAAGAAGTTTTAGGTTATCTAGATAGTGCCCTTGGATTGGGTATCATGTCTTAAGTAAATTCCAATAAAATATTACTATCATGAATGGGTTATCATTGAACATGATGAATGAAACATTAAACATAGTGGATTGAGATGTTAACTAAATGAGGTAGGGCACTGATGTGAATTCGCAATACAAACGGAATCGAAATTTCACATGAGCTAACGTAACTAGAAGAGTTTGAGAGACATCATGGAAAATCGACCCATTAAAAGATTAGGTGTGCTGAAAAATCTTCGAGATAATGGTTGATGTGAACCCCCATCTTAATAGAACCTGCATTAAAATACGGATGAGATAAAAGGATTTGTCATCAAATGACAAGGCCAAAGGACCTTGTCTATGGGGATGTCAAGTCATCGACTATTGGTTGTTGGGGAGTTGAAGCACCTAATATTGAAGTCTCCTTTTGGCATTGGTGAAACTCCATAAGGTAGGTGATGTGTATGCTAATTGCGGATTGGGACCGACATGTTGACATGGCATCATTCATCGCAGTAATTAGTGAGGTGTATTTTTACAAGTGCCAGGTGACATGTCATATTGAGGTGTCAGTAAACATGTTTCAAATGATTGTGGTATACTAAGATGTGGTTGACATGGTGCACACATTGTTATTAGTTATTATATTACTAACTCATTACTATTATCTAATGTGAAATCTAATTAAAATTTGTAAAAATTTATTAGTTAAGCTATATAAAATAAATAAATCAATTTATAAAATTGAAATTAAGTAAAATTATTTCATTTTACTTTTTCTTTATAACACCTTATTGTTATGTTTTCAGAGATTTTCATTTTTTTTTTTTTTATAATACATTTGGAATTAATCCCTATTAAAATTAACATACATTTATATTGAGATCATGATGTTGAAATTGAAAACAAGAAATATTTGAAAATGACACCTAGAAATGGCACTAAGGGGGCTTCTCATTTAATTTTTCCTTAATTAAATTGGAAGAGAAATTGTATTTTCATCTCATGAAAGCTTGTATTAGTTAACTAAGCTGTGAAGACTTAGTTAATATAGGAAATTTGAGTTGGAGGTCAAGAGGAGGCATGTAGAGTTCTCCTATGATTTTAGGGGGTTAAGTTACAATTATTTGTGAGTTGTAATTAATTAACTCAATTAATTGAGTTAAAATTAGTTAACTATTTCTCACCGAGAGATGAGCTAGTGATAAAACTATTTAACTAAATCGATTTAATTCACAAGTCGAAGCCAAGAGATCAAAGTGAGACAACTGCACAGAGTGCAAGAGGTTTGTCGTTGAGGGAAATAACATTGTATTGTTTCATGATCCTGACTTTTATGCAATATACAAATAGTGGGGTTTTGAGTAGTTGTTTTCTCTAGATAAATCTTGTGTTGTGTTATTGGTTGATTCTTTTCTGTTTGTTATGTGATCATGCGATCATATTTGGTTTCCCCAAATTTGTAAAAGTGATTCAACATTTTGTTTTAGTACATTACAACATCGCATTGAATCCATTGATATAATTTCTATATTATATAACACTTATTTATGTAAAATTTTAAAGTTTATATATTGTCTCAAATGGAAAATATTTTATTAATTGTGTATTATATATATATATATCATTAAAATATAGCTCCAACAATTAACTCAATTGATCTAGAGCTGTAAAGGTTCTTCATATTGTTTGTCAGTTGTTGTTGACTGCTGTTCTTCTTTTCACCTTTGAGGGAGCCCATCTAAGAAAGTATTTTAATATATATATATATATATATATATATATATATATATATATATTATAAATACAAAAAATAAAATATCATAATAAAATGAAATAAATTTAAACAATAAATTAAAAGAACAACAATAATTAATTCGTCATTTGATGATATGATGATGATGGTTAACGTCCACCGAGACCAATCTTGTCGATTTGACCTAAAGAAAAGAGTTATTTGATTTGATTTAAGATTTTATTCCTATGTTAAAAATCTTGGAGAGAAGCCTCGAGCTCACTATAATTTTAACATCTTAAAAGGCTAGGAAGGTTAGTATTGCAACAAATATTATGAAATTGATATCTAATGTGGTTGTACACTAGGCACTTAAGATGATGTGATTTTCATCCTCGATGTTCATATTCTCACAAAGATGGTGATCCTTTCCATCCATGGTGTTTTAGGAACCCGTCCAACGACCTCGTTTACCATGGAGCTCATGAGAGTCATATAATCTTGGCTATATTAATTTTCTTCTTTGAGCTAGTTAAAAACAAAGACATACTTTTGATCTTCTAAGGTGGGGTCGATGACCTCTTTATAATACCTTAATTTTGATTTAATGCTAGATCTTTCTCACACCACATTTTTTCTTCGAATCCAGAAGTAATAATTTTTTTAATGTTATCGATGTTTTGCAATGCAAATATTCTCGTCGATCTCCCCAATGGTTTAACTGTGCCCCCGGTGTCTTTATACCAACCTCGTTTAAGCCTTAGGTGGTTTTGGTCGTGAATTTAAAGCTAGCTTAGGAAGTCTACGGTCTCCTATGCTATTGAGCTTGTGCTTGTACAACAAAAGCCTAGTCATAGCGAGGCTCTTGATAGGGAAGAACGCCCTCTATAAGGAGAATATGATAGGGTGTATTGCTTTTAATTTTAAGGTTATACGTTATAAAACGTTCGGATTTGCTCAATCTTTCTCTAGGATTATCTAGAGATGTTGTAACCCCAAACCTCACATCCATATAAGATAACAAAGAGTGACTAAAGTTTCAAAGAGGAACTTCTTTCTATCCCACATTACTAGGTTTTCCATTTTACAATTATTTTCAAGACAAAATAAGCTTTCTCCACCCCCCATTAACTCTTTTCCGAATGCTATAGTTCCAATTGAGCTTGTGATGAATATCAATTCCCTAGGTAATTAAGAAGACACTTCTCCAAGTTACTATTGTCACACATAAAATTAGCGTAAGTGTCCTTCTTGGATTTGATAATCATAACTTTTGTTTTGCCAAAGGTTAACAGACATACCCATGGTGCAGAGCATAAATCCTTAAGTAGTCTAAGTTACTTATCAAGACCGATGGGCACCTTGCGAGAAGAAAATATCATCAAGACAGAGAAGAAGGATGATGACTATCCCAACTAAAGATCGTACAAAGACATCCTCGCTTCCTCTAAACAACCTTCTAGTCACACAATGTAAATTCCAACAGGGTAGAGTGAGAGGGGGCAACCTTGTTTAACTCCGATATTACACTTAATATCTTTTTTGACCACCCCTCATTGCTCATTAACTCGGGCAATTACATTCTCGTATAACTCATAGCGGCCGCTCTTAGCTCGAAAGGAACATTTAGCTCTTCTAATCTATTCCATAGGTTATTTCTAGGAACCGTATTGAAAGCCTTTCAAAGTCCACAAACAACATAAGAGATTGGATTTATCGTTACATTCCTCCACAATGATCTTAAACGTAACGAGGTAGTACACCAAAGAAGAATGAGTAATATAAATATTATAACAAAAATAAGTAAATTTTTTAAAAATCTGTCCACATAACCTAATTATTAGATATATAAAACAATACTTACCAATATATATGATCTAAAATTGAAAATAAAAACTTAAATACAAAAATAATATTTATAATTATTTTATAAATAAATATAAAATTACAAATGATAATAAAAAATTAAACTATTTATATAATTAAGAATTTAAAAAAACAAAAAAAAATATATATTTAAAATATTTTAAAACATAATTCTATAAATATAACTTAAAAATAATTTTTATTTTATTTTATTTAAAATATATTTATAATTTATCAAATAAACTAATAATTAAAAAAAATTTATTTTATTTTATTTAGAAATATTCATAATTTATCAAATAAACTAACGTGAATCTTAGATTAATAATAATTTACATCAAATCATATATTGTTTGAATTTAATTTAATTTAATTCCACCTCCTTTAGTTAGTTGAATTTAATAAAAAAATATATTTTTAAAATGTTTTTCTGGGTTTATGGAGGTGACTTCTGCTATGGAAACATAAGCGCTTCACCACGGGAACAATAATCACAGAGGAATGTAAGAAACCTCAGTTGAATTTAATAAAAATGGATATTTTTAAAATGATTTTCTTGTGAATTCTGTTATGGGAAATTTAAGCTTATTAAAAAAATATAATTACAAAGAGAAATGTGTAAAAAGTTAATTGAATTTAATAAAATGGATATTTTTTTAAAATGATTTTCTTGGTTTATGTGCAGGTGACTTTGGTTATGAAAGGTAAGTTTTTTAGTAACAAAAAAAAAAATCACAAAGAGAAGCAAGAAGAAAGGTAAATAATTTTTATAATTTTTTTAGTATATCGTAAGTTGTTATTTATTTGAAAACATATTTTTTTTAAAACATGTTTTACTATGCCCGTTTTCTTTGTGATGCTTAGTCTATTACCGTAGTCCTGAATAAAATAGTGGCATATTTCCATTTGTGTGAATTTCATTCCACATTAATACTTTTCTCTACTTAATATTTTGAGTAAACACTTCATTCATCTTCAAAAATATTAACATAAATAACAACACAGAATACACCAAAATTTAATTTACATCAAAATAAATATTCTATCCCATATCTTCTTATTTTACTATCTTTAACATTGCCAACTGAGTCAACAACCAAAAGAAATATGACCAGCATTTCATCAGGTCTATTTTCAAATCCGTCAAGTAAGCCAAAAGTCCAAAGAGACACGCAAGCATTTCAACTGTGGGCATTTGAAGAGTCGCAATTCCTTCCCAAGCTCTTGAGAAAAGAAAGCAATGATGAAAACATTTAGTAAACGATCCTCTCCTAATTTCAGAACAATCTACATTGGATTGGTCTCCAATATTGTTTGCACGATTGATAATACTTTATACCTAATATAACTAATGTAAATGTAACTAAGTACCATTCATTGATGTGTACTTGGAGGATGTGCAATTTTTCACATTGCCACACTTTAAAAGATTTAAGTCTTGCAGTGTTGAAATATTTTCAAGTGTAGCGTTTTGTTGGAGATTGTCAAAAGTGGAAAACAAGCTCTCAAAGGTAGATGTTTTTAGTTCAATTCAATTCCTAAAAGAATTTGAAATCATTGCAAATCGTAGAGTCAAAATTGATATGTGGTCAACAAGAAGAAAAGTGAAGATGTGATGAAGTTTGTGAGAGAATGAACATATGGATAGGTTTTTTGGTTTTTTTTTTTTGGGTAGAGTATTGTTTTTTGGGTGTTTGATACAAGAGCATCAGAGTATGGTTGAGGGTAAATCAACAAAACATGTAAACTACAAAAATGTTTTTGGGATTCGTTGTGATGAATAATGATGATATAGGAGGAGTTAAAAGCATAGGTATAGGTATGAAAAGGTGATGGAAGAATACACATCTTAGTAAACCAATGGTTGCATTGGCTAGTTACTCATGCATTTAGGTGGATAATTGCTTTCTTTATATGGACATCAAAATTTCGCTAATGCTTATAAATACCAGTGGCCAAGATAGAATTTGTTAATCATAAATTGCTTCACTTCATAGGATCATGTATGTTGTAAAGAACATATTGGTAGACCTAAATTGATCAAGATTAATACAAATAGTTGTTAACATAAATTTTTTGACTATATAATTTCTATTTGTCTTGGGTGTGATAATTGGTTAGAGGATTCTATTCCTATTGTTTAGAAGTTCCCTAGATTCAATTGGTTTGAGAAATATTTTCTCAACTAGATGCTTCCTAGATAAGTGCAATATTTCTCAACTATGTTGGTTTTATACCAAGATAGGTTGTTGGATATTGAGAAAGTTAGTCCATGTATTTATTTGTAACATTATTTGACTAATATAAATGTGTCTTTCTAAATTTAATTTGCATGAGAGAAGAATAAAATGTATCCCTCATAAAAGGCTCATGGACATGTGGAAACCAATGGGGGTGTGTGCATGTATATGTTTGTGCATATGATTGTTGTTATCATTATGAATAATCAATTTAAAATTAAAAAACTTCTCCAAATAAACAGAAAGAGTCAAATAAAAATTCATCATTATTCAATATTTTCCTAACACCACAAATTATGTGTTTGAACTCTTTATCCAATTTGTTACTTTTTTACGAGGGCCCCAAGGGATGGAAATCCTTGAGCGGTTGAGAGATCATTTTTGTCATAGATTAGACGAAACATCCACAAGATTTCAAAGGTATAGGGAATTATTTGTACCCCGTCATTTTTTGATTGGTTTCGCAAAGTATCTAAGGGGTCGTTAAACCTTCATCCCTTTGCGTGTATGTAATAATCTACTAATTTTCTGTGATGGAAATTTGGTTCCTCGGATTGTAAAAAGAAGGTTTATTAATCCTTATATTCACATGGACATAATTTTCACGAAATTCTCCTCGACATTGGAAACCTCTCGACATACTCTGACGAAATTAACAGAAAAGTTTCGGACATACTTAGAACACCGATAATCCTTTCGACAACGTCGTTCAATGATGGACCGAATATATTAAAATAAAGTTAATTACCCCTATGTGAAGACGGCTAAAATTAGAGAGTCAATTAACTTAGTCAAGTTGAGTCAAGGCGATTTAAGTAATATTTTGGGTAAAGTTGAATTTAGGAGTGTGTGTAGTGCTGAGTTATTTTAGGGGAATCACTAGTTGGAGGCCCTTAAATACCCTCACCGCTTCATTGTAATCATCAAGTTTATGTGCTCAAGGAAGAGTCAAAATCGTAATTGTGTGTAAATTATTTCGTGTTATTTTGTGTCATTGCTCCCTTCTTCAAAAAATTGGTATCGTAGCCATTACAAAGACAAGGGAGAACAGATTTGCTTAGTAGTCCGTGAGAAAGGAGAGAAATATTTTTTGTTCTCTTTCTATTAGGAGCTATGACGCACTTTATAGTGGTATTTAGGGTTTTATGACGAGGACTAAGAAAAAGAGTTACATTATAGGGTACAAAAACATGCGGGATGCCTTGAGTCATTGGGAGCGTTAGTTCACTAACGCAAACTACATTCATGTAGAACACGTTAAAATGCAAAGCCTCATGCAATTAAAGCCGCGTTAAGAAAGTGGTGAGTATTTGCTTTAAAAAGGGGAAAAGTCACATTAGGGGAATTTTGAGGTCTAAAATGGGTTTCCTAAGGAAAATGTACAATCAAAATTCACTTTATGAGAACCAATCACATTTTAGGATGACATCATCCCTAATGGTTGAGATGACATTGTTTGAGTTAAAGTTACTTACTGTCACATTCTCAATGTTGATAAAACTCATGGTTAACCATGGTAGTGCTCTAAGTACTCTTAAAGTCAAAGTAAAGTACTCATAATAAATGTCATTTCACATTTTTTGAATAAAAATATATTATTGTCATTTCATATTTCTTGAAAGAAAAATGCATATCCCTATACATTTATTATATTATATTATATTACATTATTTTTAATATATATATTAAATTATATGTTATTATACAATTTAAATAATATAAATTTTAATTAATAACATATAATATAATTAAGATTTTATAAATTTATATTTATATTTTATTTTTAAGCTATTTAAGTACAAAGGACAAATGCATTAGTTCAAATGATAATGACTTTCTTGAAAAACTCATTCTTATTTATAGTCACATCAATACAATTTTTTTTATTAACTTTATTTTGGTACAAATTCTAAAATTGAATTTAATCTATGGTTACATTGATTGTGGTCCAAAAGTGAATTGGAAATTCATAAATATTATTTTACTGGTTTAGCTATTATTTTATTATTTTCTTAGGAGGTCCATTTTACACTTCAAAGTTCCTCTAATGAAACTTCCAAAAATCGGGGTTTTTTTTGTTATAAATGTTTTGTTTTGGGAAGTGTTTTTAAAGGTTATGTTATAAATTTCCGATTCATGCACTTATACATAAGAAAAGCTCTTTATAAAGTTCTAAGACATAATAAAGGGTTTATTTTTTAAAGGCTTTGCAAAGTCTTATAAAAAGAGAGTTTTTTTTTTTTAATAGATTGAAAGGTTTATAAAGTTTTTCTTTATAGAGAGGGTTTTAGTATTATTTGAAGAGATATATTTGAAGATGGTTTCATCTAGTTTCAAGTCTCAGTTTCCATCATTTCCAGGAAAATATTATGATGTGTAGGCTATTAAGATGGAGACCATTAAAGGCTCATGATGTGTGGTATCATGTCTAGTTTGGATTTCAAGAACTTAAGAATACAATAGAAGAACGAGCCCTTACCAATGTAGAGAGGAACTGTGGAAGAAATACAAAAATAAAAATGCACAAGCGTTGCATCTTATCCATAAGAAGTAACTAATAACGTCTCCAAAAGATTATGATAATGTCTTACAAAGACAACATAACATATTTTGACGAAAAGTTATAAAGGTGTAGCCAAAGTCAATATTATTAAGTTGTAGAATATTAAGCGATTTTGAAAGTATACAGATTAAGGAGACAAAGGACATCGATTCTTTCGATCAAGTCATGCATGTCATAAATCGCTAAAATTTATGGTCATGCTATTAAATATAAAATAGTGGTTGAGAAGGTCCTCTAATCTTTGTCTACCAAATTTTGATGTTTTAGTAGCAAATATTAAGAAGCCAAGGGTTTGGAAACACTAACATTGATGAGTCATGGGATTAATTCCATCCCATGAAGCAAGGATAGACAAGGTAAATAGATTCCAATTCTAGAAACTTCTTTCAAAATCCGTGTTTCTATTTCAAGAGACAAAGGTCTAGGTAGAGGTAAATTGAGAGACATGGGACAAGGTGGAAGACATGGTGATTAAGATATGGTAGAGAAGAGCAAGAACAAGCAGTGGAAGCAACATCAAAAGATTCAACAATATTTAAAGAGTTGACAAATCAAAGCCGAGATGTTATTATTGCAATAAATTTGGTCACTATGCTCGATTGCAAGAAGAGGATAGTTGATCAACAAAACCGAGATAATGTCATTGACAGAGCAATACTAACCCTATGTTCCCTAGCTTTCCATACCATGCATGAACCTTATGATAATGTGTGGCTATTAGATAGTGGTTGAAGTAACCACATGACAAGAAACAAGAATTTAGTTGCAAATTTGGATCAATATACGAAGACAGCAGGTAAAGTTGGGGACCGACAAGATCAGGATGTATATGGAAAATGAGTGGTCAACATTATAACCAAGCAAGGGGAGCGAAGACAATTTTAGAGGTATATTATGTCCCCTAGTCTCAACCATAATTTGATAACCTTCGGTTAATTGACACCGAAGGGATACAAAGCACTTTTCAAGGACAATAGTGTGTTATATATGATGTTTCAAGCAAGGAAACTCCATAACAAAAGTACAGATGATGAGGAACATACTCTTTCCTCTAATTATGAATTATAGTGATGGTTAGTTCTTTTTACGCTTGCATGTTCTAATGATGCTTGCTATGGCACTTGTTTCAGACACTCGCATTTCTCTAGTTTAAGATTGTTGCATAAGAAACAAATGGTTAGAGGATTACCTCCCATTATAGAACCCTAGTACTTGTGATTATTTCATCTTGGAAAAGAAACACTATGAAATTTTTCCAAGTGGGAGTTGCATACAGAGAAAAGCAACTCTTGAGCTAGCATATAGATTCGAGGGACCTATGAGGACACAAATAATCAGGGAAGTTGTTACTCTCTCTTTCATTGATGGTCATAGAAGAAAATTTCAGTTTATTTCTTTAAGGAGAATTTCGAAACTTTTTGCAAAGTTCAAAGAATTCAAAGCCTTAGAAAAGAACCAAAGTGACTCTGCAGATCAAGGTATTGAGTTCAGATCATGGTGGAGAATATGATTTGAAGGTGTTCCATGATTACCGCAAAAAAACATGGAATTAGAAGGAAGTTTACAACCAATTACAACAATTTCGAGGTTAACGAAGAAAAGAGAATAATAGAACCATTATGAATATGGCAAGGACATGTTGAAAGGAAGAAACTTATCTAATGAGTACTGGACAGAAGTACTTTTGGGATGTGTTGTTTATGTGATAAATAGATCTCCTACCAAGAGTGATAAACAAAGTACCGTGAAGAAGCATGTTCGTATATGTCTTGCAGCAGTATCTCATTCCGAGTATGTTGGATGTGTAGCTTATTCACTTTCATAATATTCATTTTCCTTGATATGTGTCAAATGGACGAAATATACCCATGGTATTTTCCTTAACTTCTTAGAGGGAAAATAATAAAATAAGGTTTCTAGAGAGTCCATCAATCCTATTAAAGGGGAAAAGAGTTAGAAATTTGAATCGTCTGCGAGTCTATATATCTATTTGTGTTTTATTTAGAACTTGGCTAGAAGTGTTTCTAGTTTGATCCCATGACTAAAACCCCGTGGGTGTAATTTCTGTGATCCTTCCAGGGTCCACAATTGTGCTCCAGTTGTTTTACTATAGTCTAGTTGAGAAGCAAATGCATGCCATACCAGGTAGGAAGCTTCCATAGTTTGTCATTCCTGCATGTATTACTTTCAAATAATAATATAAATAAGGATTGAAACTTGTTGATCCCTTGTGTTCTCTATTTAGCTTCTTAGTTTTCCAATTAGAACACCGAAAATTTCTAGATCTATTGATTATTTAGTTAGTTTGATCTTGTTAAAGGTACTCGTATGTATTCATCTTTCCATCCTAAGAATGTTTTTATTGCGTACCGATGATCAAAGAGAAACTAGTCTTTGATGATTCTCCATTGATCACCCTAGCTAGTAACTCATCCAATTTCAGTGGTTTTCCGTAACTACCTCTAGTTGGCCAATTAATTTTATGTCCAGAGATTTATTTGCTGAAAATTTTGTGGAGATTGAAGAGGCTAATCTTATCAAGAGATAGATCCGCCTATAGTAGAGATCAATTGCGTATAACAATACTGTCGTTTTTGCTTTTCTTTGGTTTATTTGCTGTGACTTAATCATTGCGGAAACAATCGCTTAAATGTCGAGAGGCTACACGTATCACTTAGGCAAGGCTGATCCACTAATTCTCAATGGGCATATGAGAGCCAAGATTCCATACAAGCATACGATGACGATTATCATATGTATGAGACTAATTTCACCAAGATTGGGACATAGATCAAATACGTTGGACAAAGGGGGGCTTGGCCCACTAGTTGCGTGAGCACTAGGAAACTAACAAGAGATCTCAAGCACGCCGAATTGTTATCAGTGTTGGGTCAATTATTTTTTTGTCAAGAAAAAATGAATTCTAAAATTTTATTCGGAGACTAGGTTGTATTGTAGTAGGACCAATCGTAGGAGCTTCAAGACGTGTATTACAAGAGAACACTGTGATCGCTACCACCTACGTGTATCAACCCAAAGGAGCATCAAGACCGCAAAGCAATCAAACAAAATCACAAAATCTGAAGAGTCATGGGGTAGTAAGGCTATGGAGATTCAAGAGTCACGTAAAGTTGTTCGGGAACCACTACACTCACGTCATTATCGCCATGGCACGCAGCTCCCCCATCAGTACAGAATTGGTCGAATACAATGTTGACCGACACAATTTATGGGTGGAAGGAATAATAATTAAACTATGTGCTTGGAGAATTTTAACATGTGTTAAATGCACGTCACCACATGTCACATGACTAACTTGCATAGGAACTTACAGAGTCGAGCTTATTAACATAAGCATCATATTAGAGATTAAGGACCGGGACGATATCAGGGAAGGTCGTGAGGCTAGGGAGGCCATCAACGTCGCAGCGGGGAAACCGTTTTTTGTTGTACTGCTGTGAATGCAAGTCGAGCATTGAAACTCGAGGATGTTGGATTCACTTGCAAGACTTCGTGGTTAATTGAAGAAGTACATTGGGTCGCTCACGTATCGACAACATAGAGGTCGTGGAACATGAATGAGAGTTCCAATTACCTCAAAGGTCACTTCACAGTATTGTAGTAAACAACTGCCATTGTAGAACACTAGAGGTAGGGTCGAAAGGCCGTTCTAATTATCTCCTCATAAATGGCTTATGCAACAAGGCTCAGAGCATTACCGATCCGATGACCGTATTAGTTTTTTTGTGCTAAGTGTCTTTTTAGTTTAAAAACATGTGCATAACCTCGCTCATTAGTTTGCATAAGGATTAAGGAGTTGTTTCATGATTTGTAGATGATTTTTAGTGAAATTGAAGCACAAAACAAGCTTAAATAACATTGAACAATACAAACAAATAAATAAGTCACCACATGAAATGTACACAACAAGAATGATGAATCACCACCCTCTCAAGTTACATCTCGGTCCAACTTCCAACGGCATGTCCATATTTCATTATGCTAAAAAAATTTGTTATTGCATGTAGTGACAATTCTCTAATGGTTTTTTTATCTACACCAATGGCTCCATAATGCTCTAATGGTCAAAATGACTTTCATTCACCCGGTAATGGTCGAAAATTGGGCTCTATGGTCTTTCCGCCACCAAGGAAAGCTCATCAAAAGTTGAGAACTACACTTAATCGGGAGTTAAAATAGGCATACCCACCACTTTAGGCGCGCTCATTAAATTTCCATGAAGCCAAAACTGTTGCATTAAATGTTTGCATTTACAACATGCACCCCAAAACCGTGGCTAACTTTGGTGGTTAGCGAATTGCTATGAATCACATTTAAATTGTAGTTGGAAAAAATTGAATTGTGGCCGAGCTATCTAGTATTGCTTTAACCGCACAATGTTATTGTTTAATTGTTGCATGTTATACAACTGCTTCTGGGATCATCAAGTGTCGACCGCGCTCATTCCCAACCCCCCATACACTATTTCATTAAACCATAAGTATAACCCGAAGTAGAATCAATTACGTAGTACGGATGGTAGAGCATATGCATGCTCGGCGAGAGGTCTTAGGGTTGAGCCTCAAGTGACCACAAAATTTTACACCGTGGTTTGTGGCCATGTGTTTCAAGTTGGCCACGTGGCACCTTTCCGATTGGCCCTTCAAACCTCGTACAACCAATATAATTGGTGACACTACAAAATGCTGATTAGTCTAAAAAGAATGTTCATTTTGGTTAACTGTATATCCACCCACTTTGCTAACCGTGCATCCCAGCTCAAACCTAGTCAAATCGTCAAAATTTACTGTTTAAATTTCAATCGTAACACGATATCTTCCTCATACGACATCGCTTTTTCGAACCGTTCACGACGCTAGAATTAGGAAGACAAGATTCGTCAATAAACCATCCCAGTTTGAATTCGAATCTTGCAACTTTGAATTTTGAGCAAATTTATGAAATCCCGATCATTCCTCCCCATTGGGAAGCTTTTGGACCTCAAAAGACTTCCGATTACCTATTCACAGATGAGGGTAAGCAACTCTCACCTTCAACCTCCATCCATTTTGCTTTGCTTGGTTTAGTGCCTTTGAGCTCAACCTCAAGCTAGTCAACACTTCCTCTTGGATGCTCTTGTCCTCCTATCAAGAATTGTATCTTCTTTGAGCTCATCTAGAAATTATGTCGAGAAATCTTCAATAGAAGGTATTTGAACATCACTCGATCATCGATCAAAGGTGGCTCATACAAGCGTAATTTTTCAACATTACAATCGAATACATTTGCATGTAAGAAGGCAAAGTCAAGCAATGCATTATTACCAACTTTATTTATGATCTTGAAAGGACCATAGTGATTGGGTTTGAGCTTTTTAACTTCCCTTTTCATCCTTTCGCTAATGTGCAACCATACCTCATCTCCTCGAAATTTGTGATCAATCTTGATGTTTGTCATGCCTCATTTTCTTTTGTTCTTCTAACTTGTTCTAAATTTTTGATGGTAATCCTAATTTTCTGAATGAAAATTTTGAGCTCTTATCAATATCACTATGGCCATCAATCAGTTCATCCTTCAAAGATGAATTCTAATGGCGATTTTGAAAAATACCCAAAGCATACTTCAAAATTGTTGAAGAGTGTCGGTTCGGTTGTAAGCGTGTCGAATGTAACGAAGTTGTTCATCCCACAACTTAGGATGTTTGCCGCAATATCCCTCCCTCAATAAATGCACAACGATTCTCGTTCACCACCTTGGTTTGTCCATCTGTTTGTGGACAAAGAGGTACTATTTTTCAACTTTGTGTCCATCATTCTCCATAGATTTGACCAAAAACTCCCAATGAACTTGGAATCCTCGCTACCAATATAGTTAGCAATCCAAAATGAACCCAAATATTTTGAAAGAAGTTCAGCTTGTTCAACGGTAATGGTTTTCTTACATGCAGCATAAGTATACATTTTATCGAATATATCCACAACTACATAAAGATAATCATGTTGCTTTCTATTAGGTGGACTCCTCCAAACAAAGTCCATGGAACACTCTCCCATGGCCTCGATGGTATAGGTAAGGGCGTGTACAATCCAAGCTTCCTATTACCAGGGTTCCTTGTTGCACACATAGAACAACCTATTATAAAATGTGACACACTATCTATCATGTTGGTGGTTAATAAATAACACTTCCGTAGATGCACCACCGTTTTTTCTTACCCCAAAGAACCAAGAATATAAAGAATGAGCTTCTCTCATTACACTTAGCCTCTCTCTCAGAATACAGCTTACCAAATGAAATAAAAAATTGTTATGCATGTGATAATCTTTTCTTCAACTTGATTCCCTTCACTCAAACTAGTTACATACATCTTTGGAAATCAATGTCAATAGTATATTGTTCTATGTAACCTTCATGTACAACATAATCATTTTTTGAGTAAAGTGTAATGACCAATATTGTCCTGAAAACATATCTAACGTTATTGAATGCAAATTTTGCAATTTTAAACCATGAAATTGTTGAAGAAATCCCATCCAATTGGAATGTCTTGATTGGTAAAATTTTGTTTGCTACTGGGCACCGTAATGCATAGTAACGTGTGTGTACGTAGTCTCTTTACCCATCAAGTAATGTTTCACTTCTTGAAACTTTTTACCAAGGCACATAGTTCTTTACATGTAGTATAACTAGTCACAACACCATTAAAATTTTATGAATGAAAGGCGATAGGCTTACCGTGTTGTGTATACCCATACCATGGCATAATCACTACAGTACCTGCTTGAATCTCGAATTGATCTTGTCTTTTAAAGCTTTGAAAGCTTGCTTCTGTCATTTCCCATTGGAAGCCTTTCTTCACACTTTTCACCCATGCATAAGAGTTGTGATGGAAGTTAAAGCAGTAATAAATCCTCCATTATTGAGCTTCACTCTAAGAAAATTCTTACCCCAACTATTTTGGGTGTGGGCTAATTCAAAATGACTTCCACTTTAGTAGGATCAATCCTCAATTTCTCCTCCTATAATATGTCCTAAATAGACCAAATAAGTCTTTCCAACCATACTTTTGACATCTTAAGAAACAATTTCTCTTTCTTCAAAATATCACACTCTATTCTCAAGGCAAGACATGATCTTCTCTTGTTTTGTTAAAAATTAAAATGTAATCTAAGTACATAATAAATAAAGCCATCAACGAATTGTCACAAAGCATTATCCATAACTCACATGAAAGTTGTTGGTACATTACATAAACCAAAAAGGCATAACTAGCTACTCAAAGAGTCCTTACCGATTTGAATGCAGCTTCATATATCACTTTCTCGCAATTCTTACTTGATGACATCCACTTCATAAATCTAACTTAGTGAAAAAAAATTTTCTTTCAGCTTGACTGCCAAATCATCTATTCTTGGGAGTGTAATGATTTTTTACCGTAATCTTGTTCAAAGCTCAAAAATCTACACACATGCCAAGTCCCATCTTTCTTTGGTATCAAGACTATGAGTAACATTTGATGGTGAGGTGATTGGCCTTATGATTCATTTATCGAACATCTCTTTGATTTGCCTCTTATTTCAGCATTATCTATTATCGATATGTGATACATACCGATGTTTGTAAGAGGACAATCTTGTCAAGAATCGAATCTCATGTTGATAACTTAATTTTTGAGGAAATCTCTGCCGTGCTCCTAAAACATCTCATGATGTCCATTAACCACATAATATAATTATACTCCAACTTAGGATCAAATAACTCAAAATATTCATGATTATCAACTTTAGGCTTAATCATAAGAAGAACAAAATTCTTACTTGAATTTACCACTCCTCTTTACCTTTGCTTAGCATTCATTTCAAAGCAATGTTTCTCTTCTTCAGACAAATTACGTAACAATGAACTCCTTTGTCATCTTTGAATATATGATACTTGTTCTCATGGCGATTGAAGATCACTTTCCTACTTCATACAAGTAAGGACTTCCTAATAACATTGTCAACAGTGTCAATCCTAATCACACCTAATTCAACCGTGTCAACAAAGCTTTCATGATTGCACCAATATACATTTCTTCGAAACCGTAGATTTGCATCGTTACAAATCCAACCCAATGGATATGGTTTTGGATGTAGTATGGTCTCAAGGATAAGTTTCTGGGATCAAATATTCAAAGACAAGTTTTCTTATGAATCAATCAAACAATGTGTCAATCTTGGTATGCTTGTATATGACCCTTATGTGAAACAATTCTATTCTTCTTCTTCATTTGGAGTGTTTATGTAAGGCTTTGATGTACCGTACTAGGTTTAGTTTCAATTTATTTTCCTTCATGTTCTTCAATCCCATGGTTGTGATTTTAGAATCATCACTTGAATCAGATCCTAAATCATGTTGAGTGGTAGCAAAGAGCTTTCTTTATGTTTCCTGTTATTGGGTTTTCACCAATTTAGGATGTAATTTCCAACAATGAGTTTCATCATGGCCTCATTTTGAATAACAGCTTACAAACCACTTTTTCTCCCTCTTTCTTAATAGATGCATTCCTTTTTTTTAACCTTTTGAGGCCTTTTCCTTGGATTTACCCCCAAAGGTTTTCTTCCTCTTCGTAAATATTCTTCCTCTAGCTTCTAGATGTGGCTCGAACACAAACTTCATCTAGACTGTGGGTTAAACATGAGAATGTGCTGTTTTAGGTAGCTGTGTAAGCCTCCCCGTGTACTTTAGAAAAGATCTTATTTTGTAAATCCACCCCTAATAAAAGATCTCTTCTCCTAAATTCTCGTGTATTTTCGTACATTTTTTCCCTTTAATTGCCCAAAGTTCGCCAGCTTCATGATGTCTTTTCATATGAGATAATGGATAAAATTGTTGTTTAATAGTAATGAAATCGACGATGATATAATAATCTTACCATGTTTCTTGATTTCCTCCTTTTGTCTTGGCTTCCCACCAAAAAGCATGACCTTCCATTCTCAAAGAAGCTAATTGAATTTTGCATCATCATCTTGAAGGTTTTGTATTCTAAAATAGACCTCCAATTGTCTAATCCAATTATCTAGCTTGTCTCACTATCTCCACCATTAAACATTAGCAATTCAAACTTAACATCAAGTTTTAAAAAGGATTTTACCGTTAGTTTTGGAATTGTGTGGCCGATGTACTTAAGAAGAAGTAGAGGATGATGATGATGATGAAGATGAGGGGTGAAGATGGTGGCTCTTCATTGCCCCGCCCTCCATTTCCCTTTCTTTGACTTGTATTCATCATGTTGACCTCCGAAGATCCTTCCTTGTCCTTCCTTATGAAGTTTAGATCCTTATCCTTCTAGCCTCTCATTCTTTCTTGATAAAGGATTCTAAACTTTCAATCATGTCAAGAAATGCTTTCCGAACACTCTTTCTTCCTCCCAGGGTCAAATTATTCATGGATTTCTCCTCCTCATTAAGCATGCTTAATGGAGCTTCGTCTTTAGGAGGTGAACTAGGTGGTGAGATTGGTGAAAATCTTGCTCTCCTTTACTTTGGCACCCTTGAGACCCTTCCTCTTCCACTAATTTTCCTCCTCCTCTTTTGAGCTTGGAGCCTTATAAGCATATAAAACTTGCAAATGCTAAACAATTATTTGCACTAAACAACACTAGAGAATAAAACTCTAGCTATGATACAAACTTGATCCTAAATGACCATATTAGTTTTGTTGTGCTAAGTGTATTTCCGCTTAAAAACATGTGCATAACTGCCTATTAGTTTGCATATGATTACATGAGTTGTTTCAACGCATTCGTAGGATGATTTTTAGTGAATTAGAAGATAAAACAAGCTTAAATAACACCGAAAAATAGTGTAAAACAAAGAAATAATTAACCACATGAAATTTAGACAACATGCAATATGAAGCAAATACCCTCCTCACTAGTACATTTGGTCAAAATTCGACACCATTATATTGCTGGAAATTTCCCCAATTTTTCTCAATTTTTAAATCGCCCAACAAACGTTGCTATAGCGACGTATAGGGAAATCATCGGTGGGTATTGCGACGTTTAGGAACGTCGTCGAATACCAACATTTTGGGACAACGTCGAGTCCTGCGAAATTTCTAAGACATGAGTCGGTATTACACATTTGGAGATGAGCGTCGCTATTGCGACGTTTAGAGACACTTGTCGGTAGTGCGTGTCAAAATATTGGGGACAACTATAATAATAACCATGAACAACCACTGCAAGGTGATTGCGATGGTATGGGGGCAACCGCCGGGTATCGCGACGTTTAGAACAAATGTCGAAATAGCGACGATTTTAAAATACTTCGGTAACATTTTGTAATGGCGCATTATTTGTAATGTTGTTTTTTTATTTTATTAATTTTTATAGGATTATAATAATATATTTTTTATTTGTTTACTAGGGTGATTTAATTGACCATTATTATGTTAGCTAGGTCAAGCTAACAAAAATAATAATATATTCATTATATTTAATTGTTATTAATTTCTCTTTAACTTATAACATGTTTAATCTTAAAAATGAAAATTTCATTACAATATTTGTATTGTAATTACCCCACAAATCATAGCCCGATGTGGGCCCTCCCCACCGCTTTGACATGGTGACAAACATCACACTTTCAAGGGTTTCAATTCATGAATGTTACCGCCTAGTAACGTACTAACGTGCGCGTCACCTTGAAATTCACTTCAACGTGACATTTTTCCTTCAACGTTACTTAATTTTTGTACCACGCCGCATAACCTCGCACATAACCACGTCATCATTGATGGTGAAGAATTTGTATCATAATGGTAATATGATGGATCTCATTCATTTTCAAAACACCCCTAATCACTTCCGAGGAAGCATCCACCATGGAAACCTTGTGCAATAAGAGCATCGGGGCACGCAGCACAATATCCATCACAACTCCAAGTAGAGTGAAACACCCTTAAATCATGCATAGTGTGCTTGAATAATGGTAATGTGTTCTCCTCGCTCTCAACAATATTATGCATTCCAATACTCTCATGTTCTTTAATTACCATGACCATGCAAAGTTATTTAAGATCAACATCCCTTTTAGCTAGAGCATATCATTTTGCAGTAGGTCAGAATATGTGTCGTAAACTTTGTGATTCATATTTTCGTAAAAGGCTCGACCTTAAGGACTTGGCCTTCTAGACATTATCTGCTTGGCTGCCTCCCTCTCTCTAGCCTTCGCTGAAATTTTTATTACCCTCTCCTGTCCCACCCATTTACCCCCCCCCCCCCCCCCTTTAGTTTTTGCAAGCTTCACATCCCAATTGATTTTTTTTTTTTTAAAGTGTCCAATGGTCAGAAAGTACGTCGTGTCGTGGTGCTAGGGTCGGGTCGTGAGCTTGTGTGGTGGTGAGGTCGGGCTCGTTGGGTCGGTTCGTGTGAGGTCAAGTAGGGTTTCCGGGCTGCTGGCTCGTGAGGTCGTGTCGTGCCGGTCGCAGGGCGCCAAGGAATGCATCTCGAGCCGGTCGTGTTGGGTCGTGTGAGGGTGCCCAAGGAAACACGCCGTGGTGGGTCGAGAAAGGGTTCAACCTCGAGTCATGTCATGGGAGGACGTACAAGGAAATGCGTTTAGGCGGTTGGCTCGGTCGAGCGTGTGAGGGTGCCCAAGGAAATGCGTTCGAGTGGTTCAGCCGTCATTGTCGTGTGAGGGTGCTCACGAAACACATTCGGCGGGTTTGTTCAAGTCGTGTCGGTGAGGGTGCCCAAGGAAATGTGTTTAAGGTGTTGGTCTTAGGCCGTTGTGTGAGGCACCCAAGGAAACATGTTCGATTTTACCGGGTTGATTCGGCCGGCCGTGTCGATTCTAAGTTAGTTCTACAGGCGCACAAGGAACAAGCTATTTGCGGTTGGGGAGGGTCGGGTCGAGTTGTGTGAGGGCACGCAAGGGAAATTCATTAGGGCGGGTCAAAGGTACCCGGTCGTTTCGAGGGCGCTCAGAAACACGCGGCTCGGTGGGTCGGCATTAGGGGAATTTTCGAGGTCTAAAATGGGCCTCCCAAGAAAAATGTACAACCAAAATAAAATTTATAAGAACCAATAGGATTCAAGATGATGATGTCAACCATAATAGATGATTCACCATTTTTGGAGTAAAAAAGTGAAAATATTAAAAAATAACAAAATAATAAAACCACGCCTTTTTTCAATCCGTATTTAAACTTATCTCCCAAAATGCGACCGTCCCGAGTGTATACTGTTGGATGCGGAATTTACCCTCATCCAAGGAGTACCATGCTGCACATTGATGAACTTATTAATGAAAATGAGAAATACATAAAAACGTGATTGTAATCACATTTTTTTATGTATTTCTATTTTTCGTGTAGTAGGGACCCATCAAAATTGCGTAACATGGGTACCCTTGGATAAGGGAATTAAATTCGCATCCAACGAGTACTCCCGCTCGAAATTTGAGTAAAAAAACTTTGGGAGATAAGTTGAAAATAAGAATTGAAAAAGTAGTTTTTTCATTTTTCCCTCTAAAATTTGATAATGTCATCAAATCTTATTTGATTTTTTCCACTATTATTTTATAATTTCCTTAGGAGGCCCATTTTAGACCTCAAAATTCCCCTAATGTCATGTGAGGGTGGCTGTATCAAAAATGCTAAGTTGTGACCGCTCGTGTGCCTTGTATTGCACGTTTATGCAATCCATTTTATGTTTTCTCCGTCGTGCCTTCATTCGGGTGGGTCAGGTCATGTCATGTGAGGGAAAGATAGGAAACACATTCGGGTCATATCGTGTGAGGGAGGTCATATCGCAAGCTGCTGTGACCGCCGTTGTGCTCGTAAATGTTCATGCGACGGCCGTTTTGTTTCATCATGCCACCAATCGACGCCGAGCATGTCGTGCCTGCCCGGTCATGTGATGGAACCCAAGGAAATGCGTTCGGTTAGGGTCCGATTCGGTCGGGTTGTGTCATGTGAGGGTGCCCAAGGAAATGCGTTCGGGTGGGTTGGGTCGGTTCGGTTCAAGTTGGGTCATGTGAGGGCTCCTAAGGAAATGTGTTCATGGCTCTGGACGAAAGTTGTGAGAGGAACCTTAGGAAACGTGTTCCCACAAAGTCAAAGTTAGGTTGTGTTTGTGAGGGTGCCCAAGGAAACGTGTTCTCGTGGCTCAAGCCTAGCTCACTTAGGTTGCGTGAGGGCACCCAAGGAAAGGTGTTCGGGTGGGTCGAGTAATTTGGTTGGATTTTGCTTGATTAAAAATAATGGTAAACAACCTGCATCAATTTTTCTTTCCTTTATGAAACAACCAACATGAATAAGAGTGTCTGATAGGCGTTGGCAAGTTCCCACTCGGTGTGCTAAGGAGGGAGTGATACACAGGCATGTTAGGTACCCCTTTAACCCATTTAACTCCCTAGTCCCTTAACCCCTAACCCTTTCCTTGCTCCTTCGTGCCAACTTAACCGATGTTCGGTGGCATGTCGGGTCAAAGCGTCGTGCTACAGCTTCAAGGAAATGCGTTCGGTTCAAGTTGGGCCCGCCTGTTATACCAGAGGGCGCCCTAGGGAAACGTGTTCGGCGTGGTTCGCTTGCTCCATCGTGCTTACATCGGTGATTTACAAATGAGTATGTTGATACAAATTGAATTATTGCTTGATGAGTTCATGAATGGAAATTTATTACAAAAATTCCGAATATGATAGACTCAATTAGTCGAGGTCACTACGTTCTCTCCAAGAGTGACAAGACATCCTCGAGAATCTAAAAATAGTTATTATGGATTTTTAGATGATATATAGTTGAGTGTGACTTTAATTTTCCAAATTAGTTTCTCTTAACTCGACGTCAAATGGCATAGGTTACGAATGAATGGCGGATCATGACAAAACTCGTCCAACATGGCAATCGATTTCCAATGGTTAAAACATCATAGCTTGAAGCAGAAAAGATCGTCATGTTTTTCCAAGCAATGTGAACAAGTATTTTACTCCAGGTTCCAAGTGAGAACAGATGGTCATTTTCTATTAGAGATGATCCAAGAGGAAGCGAGAGTATACCGTAGAGGAAGAAGATGATATTGATCAAGAAGAAGATGACAATGGCAGAAGGAGCAGGAAGATGCATTGACAAAGATTTTGAGAAGATATAGAAGATGAACCATGCGTAGGAGATGAGGAAAATTATTAATGATGGTGTCATGAGGATATTATTGGTACCACATAATCGATGATGATGGTGACATGGTCGATCATTTCAACACCATTTCTCAATCCGATGTTGGTATAGATGTCGACTACTTATACCAAGAAGATATAGAAGAATAATATTGATACGTATACTTAGTGATGAGTCATATGTTATAATTTATATTTTAATCATTATAGAAATATTTTATGCACAATGGCTCTGTCATTAGGTTCTGAAGGAACGGGCAATTGAATAACATATCAAGAGTATCATGAATAGAAGGAAGGGATCGAGTGACGGTACCCACCAAGTCTGGTGCAGGTTCCACTGGAGCTTAAGTTTCCTGTGCTTGGTTCAATATCTCGTTGAAAAGAGGGATCTAAATTTGTTCAATTTGTTCCTCCATCCATTCCATCAGGATAAGCCCCTCTTCCTGTTGATGCACCACCTCTTCCATCTCGTCTTTCACCACCTTCTCGACCGATCGCCCACCGAGGCCCGACAATCATTCCCCGTAGACTACCTCGACGTACGCTCGCTAATTCCTAGAGGGAAATTCTTTCCACCAATGATCACCATACTTGTGACATATATGGCAATCGAAAAGGAAGGTGCTCATAATCAACACACTGGAAGAAATATTTCTCCGTCGAGATGTAAGTGGATTTTTTCAACCAAAATTTTCTTGGAACAAGACGAACTAATATACGAGCTACATTCCGAGATTTGTAACCCGAAATGACATATCCACATCCGTAAAGATGCACATACTATTCTACTTATTGTACCCCCATTGTTCATAAGTGTGGAGGTAACGCCAAATAAGACGCACCCAAACCAAGATCTCATCCACTTTTTCCCACTTCACATCAAATATGGGCATCCACCACTTAAGAGAATCAATGCATGCTGCAACCCCACCCCGCCCAAGGACCCATTAATCTAGGTCTCTTTGTTCGCAAACCTGATCATGAACTACACTTTATAGTGGTTATCACCTCCACTCCTTATCCAAATATTTCGTCATTGTTCAATCCAATCACCTATAAATTAGTAGAAGAAATTTTCCACGCACTATGCCCACCAAGATGGTCTCCGCGGCCGCCATCGCTCCGCCCTACTTGTATGTCCACCTCGAAAACCGTACTTGGGTATTCAAAGTTTTTCGAGAATTTTTTATTTTTAACCTACTTCGTCAATAGTTTTAAAAGTAGGAAGTGATGAAAACTCCGTGACATCCTCCCCTCCTCTTTGGATATAAGCCCAAAACACCCTTCCAATTGCACACCACTCCGTCAGCATTTCCAGCCCTGTACCGTAATCTTCCACGTACCGGAACAAACCATGAGAACACTAACTCATTATTCTCACCCCTAAATGCACCAAATCCCCTAACCCTAAGTCCCAATCCCAACCCCTTTAACCACTAACTCATTATTCTCCTAACCCCCCGAACCCTAATCCTCATTATTCCTCTAACTCCTAATCCTGCTGTCTTTTTTTTTTTTTTGGCTTTTCCGTAAATTCATTTACTATTTTCTTATGATATCGCTCATCACTTTAGGTGGTTTGTATTTGTTATGGAAAATGGCCTCGATTGTATCGCCACCAAATATTGTCTATGAGATAGTATGGAAATCCTACAAAATTGCATTGAACAATATGATACTCAATCTTGAGTGAATTCCTAATGATTCTTTATTCTATCGAGAAAACATTGGAGCCAAATTGAAATAGGTGATAACCAAGCATTTTATATATAGGGACATGAAATGGAATGTATACAGAGATGGATTTTTCCTCCACATGGCATAAGGTATGGCATACCGTATTTGGACTGCATCATCCTCTTTGAGAGTAGATTTTCCTATGTTAGCAATTTAATATTCAATGTCAACCATAACATCACTTTACATTAGAGTTGAAAGAGTGTTTCCATAAATTTTCGCCACTACCACCTTTGCTCGTTGTGTGTTATTTGATTCTAAAAAGGTCTTTGTAATCCAATTTTTTTTGTGTATCTTCAAATAAATTATTTGACCAGATCAATCACTGACTTCGTCGTCATCCAAATGGATATGAACATACTAGAAACTACACACACACATGTACTTGCTAATTTATCAAATATTTTAGATATGATGATTTTTTCTTATATTTCATTGTTGTTGAATACGAACATGAATGTCATAAGTTGAATTTGAACATATAGTTAAAATTTCTCATATATCATGATTTTCATTTTCTATATAGCTAAATAAATATTATCACCTAATATTATATATCTCACTTTTTCCTTTTTTTAATAAAAATAATGTTGTAATTAATTAAAAATTATAATGTGATTGTAACTTGAGGATTTTGTTTTGGAAATTTTGTTAAGGTTCAAAATCTACAATAGAGACACAAAAAAATCTATCCACGCGAGGTTGTAGTACTGGGATAGCTATGAATGCTTTTGATATCTTATATATTCATGAGTCGTTTTATTAGACAGCCATGTAAGCTAGTCTTGCAAACCCCAACAACTTTATAGCTTATCTCCGGGTTGTAGCTTATTAGACAACAAGATAGTTCACAAGTCACCGACATAGTAAACCAAAATATATATATATATATATATATATATATATATATATATATATATATATATATATATATATATATATATAATGATGCGAGTCCCACAAGTCTCGAATAGCTAACAAACCAAAAAAATACAAAATAATGCTCTAAGAGAAGCTTTTATTGGCATGTCTTTAGGACTAAACATGGATTAGTAACAAAACAATTAATGAAGAATCATAAGTTATATTATTTGTAAACATAACAACATAAAGAAACAAATAACATCTTCTCGAGAAAACAGCTACCATTGTCAAATTCAACATCGACTTGTAGAGTAGGTTGATCCGTCATCTCACAAAACCTTCACTTATAAACTCCATATTATATAACATTCATTCATGATTTAAATAATACGTTCAATTTCCAGTAGATATTGATAAAGATCTCAAAATAATTTTTCTTAATTCCCTCCCAACACATATTTCCTATTAAGGCTCATTTTTATTAAATACCTAACATGGCTTCTGAATACCTCTGTCCCTCCCCCCACCCCCTCTCCAACGATACACTCCAATTATATCCCCCTCAATACCTACAACATATTGAATTTAATCAATCAGTAACTAAAAAACTCTCCTTTATGAATGAACATTATAAAGATATTGGTCAACAAGGCAGAAGTCCCTGCCCTATATGGCATGGACTCACACCAAATAAGATGATTAGTGATCAGATAAGGTGATGGCATATTGTAACAAGGTCAGGGAAACTGAACTATCCAAAATAGCAGAGCCAACATTACTGGTAAATGACCCAGGACATGCAGTTGGGGACATGGTTTAGGGCATGTCAGATCACACCTCCTCACAAATAATAGTCTCCTTGCACTGGTCTACAGCATGTGGGCTACACCCAATCAGACCCATCTTCCCACTACGATACAAGTCCTTTTTTTTATAGGTTCATCCAAATTTTTAAAATATGTTTTCCCCTCTTAGAAGCACTTATATCGATATTATACTCTATGGTCCATCCTAATGTTGGTCCGCCTCGTATATTCTCTCCATGTATCTATAATCATCATATGGTATAAAGAGAATACCCATCCATTTTTATGGGTTGCCTTAAAATAGGAGTAATGAATTCAACAAGAAATGAAGGAATCTTCGAGAGATACCCAAAGAGTGTATGCTGAAGTTCACTCACATAATATGTTCAACAGCTCCACATTTACCAATTTTCTCAAAAACTTTGGAGAGTTGGGATACTCTGGAACCAACATTTTATTATGAGTTGTCAAATGTCTCCTTGGTTTGGGATTCAATGTATATGATTGCTTAATCAAAGAATTAATGATCCATAATACTCTTTACTCTGTGTGCTCTCACCGCAATGAAAGTCTTGTTCTTCTTATTTACAATGCTCATCACATGGGTTGTTATCTCGTTTACTACTAACTGAATAATGGGAACCCATCAATGGTGTTGTTCCATTAACAAACAGGTACCTGTGTCTATACCTGTCTTTCAGGAGAAGAATACCCGATTTCACGTAGTAGTGAACTTAGAAAACCATGAATCTCTGGGGAGAATTTTATCATTTCTGAGTTAGAACTGTGGGTGTTTCTCAAGATTATTTAAAACTTAAAATTAGAATATATTTAGCCAACGTGTTGCACATGTCATTAATGGGACCAAACCCATCCTTTTCTCTTCATGTCCTGTCAGCAGATGAAAGGTTGCTCTGATGGATATTGGAATCGATCATGGAATATTTTAAGAACTACTTAGGGTTTGAGATGTGATCAGCTAATGTTAATAGGGTCATAGATTGTAGAGAGAGGGACCCAATATATAAAAAGATAACTCTTTAAAAGTTAATAGAGAACATTAACAGTTACTAAACATCAATCAACAGATTAATAATGCTGAGAAAGTAAAAATACTAGGAACTCCAATACTTAACAAATTTTCTATGTTGATTAACTTCTTTCTCATATCCAAGAATTGAAATAGATCATTTTCACTCATACCTTCAGACAACAAAAGGCTAATAAAACCCCTATCTTGTTTATATGATAGTTCATCAAAAATCACCACAAAGCAAAATTCTTAATGTTGAAAATGGCCACCATCACGACTAAAACCCCATGATTACCACAGAGATCAACTTGTTCGCGTTATGTCATTAATCGAAGGAGGATGATTTTATGCTTAGAGACACATCCAAAAGCAATGAACAACGTTTCAATGTAGCCAAGAGCATGTTCTTCATGCAAGAACAAGTTTGTACATGCTGTATCCTACTGGGCACTTTAGTGAAGACAATGCTCTCAAATTTACACAGAAATCCTCTATTTGTGGACACATGTGTACACTATAACAAATGAAATGAACTTTATCTAGACCTAAATCTAGTTGTATATGTAATTCACACATTATTTCACTCAACATTATATAAACATTGCTAGAATGTGTCATCACATTTTATATATGTGAATAATGACACCAAAGATATGTATATATTTATCTCTCAGAAGCAGGGGTTAGATATGGATCTTACATTCAGCTTTTATTAAGGACTAAGAGATATTCTTAAGGCATGTACTCACTAACCACAAGATACTGTATTTTAGTAATATAAAACCATTATGCGGACACACTATTAGTTCCTTAGAGGTTCTGGCTATGGGATGCATTATTCCTTCCACCTTATAGGAATTCTATGCTACAACGAAACTCGGGTTGTTCCTTAACCATAGCGAATGTAGAAGTCTGACAATTTTGAAGGAATGCTCTTCGTGGTAGTCACTTTAGTGGAATATGGGTCTATATAAATATATTATAGTCACTTGTTACAAAGCCAATTTGGACAATGTATAATGTGTTAAAGCCAACCAATCATGTGACTCTATGTATATCATATCTAGTACAAATAATATCTAAAATCAGTCCAACGTGTTATTCTTTGGGCTTCACAAACATAGATAGAGTTCGGTGGCGAATAGTAGCATTCAGTCTATAATAGTAGAAACATATCAAAGATTCGACATAATGAGAACAATAAAAATAGAAATCATATAATAGTACAACATACTTTCAAGCGCTACGGATCTTTTTCCACCTTGAAGGCTCAGTACCAAATTGCCCATGTGGAGTAAGGAGGTTAATGTTACATTTCAACGAAATCTTTGTGCCATTCAAGACTAAAGCAAAAGACTTCGTCACACCGTGATGGTAAGGTATCGTTCCAAGACATAACCCGAGAGTTGAGCAACCTTTGCTTTAAAAATTTTCTTGAAAGAGAAAACAATATTTTTCTCGTTAAGCCTAGTTTCAAACCATCAACCATGGATGGGATGGATCTTTGCAAATCAGCCAAGAAAATAGGACTGGCTCGTTTGCTGAAAGTCGACAATTTCCGATAAGCAATGTCACCATCCCAAATATGTTCCCGTATCAAAATGTCTATAGCCGCTCTTTTCCGGCTTTATTTTCTTCATCGAAGTACAGTCCAATTGCATCTCCATCTTCCTCATTTGACATTCACATGAAGTCTTTTTATGCTTGTCTAAATTTTTAAAATATTATTTCTTGAAGTACTTATATCGAGAGACCTTATATTACTTTATGGTCCATCCTAATGCTGATCCACCCGTAAGGACTTTCCATGATTCATACTCAAGAATGGTAGAAAATACAATACCCGCCTCCATTTGTATGGCTGCTCTATAATAGGTGATCCAGGGGTATTAGATAGGTACAAGTACAAATGGCTTCGCATCAAGGGCTCAAAATCAAAGTGTTCAAAGTCTCTCAATCAGTTCTGCTGTAGATCTTGTCGTCCGATCGCAACGGTACGTACGTCACTCAATTCGAGCCCGTATGAAGGAGTTAGGAGCATTCAAAGTTTCGTGTTGACTTGTGACCGGCGTTCAAGGAAGACACAATTTGGAACAAACCTATGCCACCGGATTCCGGCATTAAACCCAAGCGATTCCGTACCTAGGGACCGTTAATTTTTCAAAATTTGTCGTCAAATTTTAAATTTTAAAAAAATACCAGTTTGCTATATTAAAATAAAAAAATATATAAAAAAGCCAATGGGCCATGACCCCCGTCGGCCTCCCCACACCCCTACAAATCTGTATACTAAAAAAATAATTACGCCGGAGGTGTTTTCTTTGCGGGCTTGGGGTGAGCAAACACTGTTCACCCCAACCAATGAAAAGCTTTTCCTACCGTGCATGGAACCAATTAACACTTACATTTGGCACCACAAAATGCCTAGTCAAATTCTGACATGTACAGCCTGTTACATTTTCCCGAAATTGGGATTACGTTTGAAAATGTTTAAAATTTCATTGAATGAGCAACTACACGGCACTAGAGTTTGGTTTTACCGAATGACCCATTTTACCCGTATTGCCGTCCTTCTCCCTCAATCACCATAGTTCATCCACTTTTGTCTTCGTAGTCCGTTAGAACAGAAATGTAGGATCGGTATCCCGTTAGAACACCTAAACATTCAAAACCGATTATAGAGTCCTAGCCTTCGCTTATTTTATCCGGCTTCATCACCATGAATGGATTCAAGAAGTTTCTAAAATGCTATCCACAGAATAGAGCGATTATTGATTTGTGATATTTACATGTGTATACTCATGAGTACTCACCAATACTCTAGGAAGTGGAAAAATATCGACAAAATTGCAAAGAATTTGGAGCCGAGTACTTGTCTCAGTGATATATTCACCCCACTTAAAAGTATGGCACCCATGCTCCCAAATAGGAAACTATTCCTTGAACTCGATGATTTCGCTTGTGTCTCTTCCGTATGTTCAATTGCCAAGATGCACAGCTAGGGATTGATTATCCTGAAACAAAAATATCATTCTTTGTTGGTTTATGTAAAAAAGCGAACAATGTACCGAGTTGAATTACCTACTACCGCCGACACACATAGTTAAAATATTATGTTTTCTAGAATAAAATCATGTTATTATACTGTTAGCAGAACTAATTCCCAAGAGCATTGAATTTGCCATAAAGAAGCAAGTAATGCAAACAAGTTACCTTCTAAATCGGGTTTTCTATGTTGTTTTTCCATGAGCAAAAAGTTTTCTTCAATTTTTGAAATGACCCAGAATAGAATGTCAGAAATAGGATGGTGATCATAATATTTCAATTCAACAATGTTCTAGCTTGTGCCATGTGCTCATGCTCCGAAGAGCCTTTGTCTTGAACTCTTGGGGCCGAGGATCGTGAGCTTCAAAGCTTTCTATTAATTCTCACTCTACTCGCACACGTAGAACAACAAAATACCTTACCCTTGTTTAGCAAAACTGCATTCAATCATGGAAAGAAATTCAATGCTTACTTGTTTGAAAACCTAAAAAACAAAGATTTCAATAGATGATTGAAGGTAGTTGACACATAAAGATTAGCTTAAAAAAACCAATCAAAAAGGTTGTTTCTTGGAGAAAAAAGGAGTTTCTATTAAACCTAAAGAAAAGTACAAAGAAAAGATCTTATACATGTGGAAAGGTGGCTCTCTAACCTTACTCGAAGGTTTCTCACCAGGATGTACCCCAATCCTTGCAATTCATGAATATATGGCTTCTCTCAACCACAAATAATGAGAATGCAACACTTCAAGCACTTTTAGCAAAATGGCAAGACATTAATATTAATCCAAAGGGCACCAAAACTTGTTTTGGATTTTCTTTTAGAGATTTCATGCGTCTTTGGGATAGAAAAGTTGTCATGAGCCTCAATGTACAAATTTCAGGAGCTCAAAGAATGAAATTCAATACACCACGTACCATGAATAAGCTTCCCCAAACTCCCGAAGAACAACCAAATAATACGTGCTCGCACAGAGCAGCCTCCGTCTCTCATACAAAGCCACAAAAGTCAACAATATCCGACCTATGTTGACTTCTACGTGTTGTTGTGTCTCTTGCGCTCCGTCCGCCTTGGGCTCGTCGTACGCCCTTTGTTTCATGTGGAGCCCACTATTCACCTCCATTCTAACTTCACTTGATCTGTTTATTTTTTGTTGACAAAAATGACAAATAAATCAGAATATGGAAGCTGCTTTGTCAACAAAAATAGAATATGTTTTTTTAGGTTGCTTTGGATAAAAGAAATCAAAATATGCTTTTTTGCTGCTTTGAAATACAAATTGTTAGCAAGATATTTTCGATGCTAGTAAGCACGTATATTGAGGACAACTCTCTGTTTTGTCTAGAATTACAGATATATGTTAACAAAAGAAAGAATGCCTACAAATCAAATTAAATTAAGCCGATGGATTAGAAAGACTCACAAAGAGACTGGGACTTTGTTAAGATTTTAAAAAATCAAGTTAATTCTTTACGTTTTCGTGTCTTGCTTTTGAAAAAAGTATGCCATACAACATTACAAAATCTTGACAGTGGATTTTACGATGTGCTCACAAATGCAGCTGGAATTTTCTCCTCTTGTTCCCACTCCAAACAATTACTACAAAAGATTAGTGCCAAGAAAACAACACTTAAAAATCACCAGGAGAGAGAGAAAAGCATGTAAATCAAGCCGCAAGCATATGACACCAAGCCTCGTTGTTCATCCCTATGAGATGCCAAGATACCACAATAAACTATTGCAAGCTCTTGTGCACTAAATCATTGTGTCACATGACAAACATGACGAGTCCTTGAGGTGGGATACAAAAAGCGCAGATGCCTAGAAAATCACCATTGAAGTACAAAGAGCCTACCAAGCTCGTAAATCTATACGCATCCAAGTTACCATTTCTCCCGCCAACATATTGAAATAGTAAAATAGAGGAACAAAGGAAGCGACGAATCATGGAGCTCATCATCTTCAACTCGAAGCTGCAAGGAGAAAGTAATCTCGAGTATACTCAAGGAGAATTGCTGCATTGCAAAGAAGAAATGTTATTGAAGAGTTCATTTTTCACGGTTTAGTGTTTGGTTAAGAGAGCTGTGAGGCACATGGGCCTCATGCAAAGCCCAACCATGCATGAAGTCCACCGCAAGGCGGTTTTAGATAAGGTCTTTCTCGCAGGCGTGGCGGTTTCCGATGATGGTAAAAGCTCGCACAAGGTTGGCAATATCTCCGATGTCAGGATGCCGTGTCGTGGGACGAGAGGGAGTGCTCATTCGCTGTCATGAAGTGCGCATTTTCTACGAGGGGTTGTATTCAATTACGATCTTTGCTCAGGAAGCGCAGTCAAAAGTGCCATCGGCGGATCCTACCACCAAATATATTTATTCGCAACTCACACTCTCCAATAACGTATTATTTTTAAGTCCCCCCGTTGGTGAGATTCATGGTTTTGTCACCCCCTAAACGTCTTTAATCCATCAACAGTAAAACCACACCCAAAATGTATAAAAACCCGATGAGAGTGAATAAAAGACCGGGTGCATATAATCCATGAAATAAACAGCAACTAAAAACTATTTGCATTCATCTTCTTTCATAAATTCATTGCAATGAAAATTGCAATAATCGTTAGTGGAGCCTACCAATGTTTAAAGAAGAGAAAGGTTGACTGGGCTTAATTTTTTACGATATATTACATCATTGGATTAACGCTGCAGGACCTTAGCTTTAAGCACTATTCTCGCAATCACTACCCAAAAAAATTTACAAAACCACTAAACTAGGTTGAAATCGCTTTTCCAATGAGGTATTTGTTGAATTTGGTACTTGTCTCATATGCTTGTGCTCTAAATCGTGCTTTTTCATCAAAAGCCCGAGATGTTTTTTAAGGACGAAAAGGCTTTAGTGAACTAATTGGGAGCCCCGAACTATAGTTTAGGTATATTTTTTGATTCATCCGATATACCAAAATTTTAACAAAATTTCAAACTACTGTATAAACAATATATTAAACCTATACCCAAGTCACTTTATCCTATCACTGTACAGTATCAACACACAAACATACAACAATCACAATCACCGAATCTACATGCTAAAAAATAAAAATAAGTTTAGGTAAATCGTTATTGTTTTTAAACCTATTTTCAAACAAAAGGACACCGAAGGTCCTTACTTACAAAACATCACATAATAATTTTTTGAAAAATCTCCAAACACCACAGAATCAAATTTAAAAAACTTCACTCTCACAATCAATTCTTTTTTTGGATTTGGACAACTTTCTCACCTAGAAATGGGCTTAACAATGACACCACATTGTATGAGTGAGAGCAACCTATCTATCTAGACACTTCATTATCTTCATAACTCACAAGTTTATTTTATTTTTTGTTATATCTATAATGTTTAGAACTCTAGCTACTTTGATTATTGTTTAAAACACTGAGTTTTTTTACAATTTAGACAATTCAATTTTGATTGTCTATGTCAAACAATTTATTTTTATTGGATTTTGAACTATCTAATATTAGTCTATATCAAATAATTGATTTTTTCCCTTTGAACTTAGACTATTCAATTAGCATTGCCTATGTCAATTTTATATTCAATTGAATTATTTCATGTCAAATAATAATTTTCAACATTCTAACAAATTAATTATCATTTTTATTAAATAAATTATTTGTCCGTTTAAAAACCTTTAATTTATTTTTAAAAGATTTAGAAACTTTGATTTTTTAGTCTTCAAATAGTCGGACCCTCAATGCATTTATGGTTGGACATTCTAACCTATCAAAATTGGACACGTGCTTATTTATAATTGGTCCTGCCAAGCAGAGAGCACGTCAATTTGTCAACTGTGCTGTAAGGTCTTGGAATCCCTGTGATTGCTCCGCAATTTCATTAGCCCCAGGTTCGAGCAATTCATCGAATTTATTGCTACTAATCGCCAAAAATTTCTCAACTGTGCTGCTGTCCCGGAACCTTCTAATCGCCTCCGCAATTTCACAAACAAAACTGCACGTCGAGATCCACTATTATGTCTTTGCTTTCGTGAATATCCGTGCTCTCCGGGCGTCACCACAAACTCGTGCGCTTTCGGTGGCTTGAATGGAACACTTCCGCGATCTCCCCCCGCTTCCACTTCTATATACGACACCAAAAATTATCCTCGTTGTCCCGCAGTTTCCACTAGCTCGAATCGTAGGCAGCCGACCACCCCAGCGAAAGCCGAGAGGCCGCCCTTTGCCCCCGGCATTCGTGGTCTAAGCATGATACGCACTTCGACCGCCCCGTACAAAACAAAATGTTCCGTGCTTTCGATCGACTTGCATAAATAGAATAAAAATCATCAAAGGCACGAAAAGAAAAAAAATTGCATGTTGCCAAGAAATGGTAGCGTGTGGGTTAACAATTGATGTTAGAGATGCCCGTGCTCGTACAAAGTCTCACATCTGGTTCGATTCCCATGTTAGATTACGATCGCAATGCTATGACAAGTTTTAACAAGTCGATTATCTACAAAACCAAACGCTCAAATACTTATTAAGAAAGAGAAAGCGATTTATGATTGAGAAGAAGAACATTTACAAGAGCAAAACAGTAGGGCCATGAAAATAATAGGGAGGCTCAAATGAAAACAAGAATAGAAACACGAGAATTTGATTATGGCAGATTGGGAGAGGATGTAAAGGAGCAAGAAAATAGAGGCCCAAAAAGACAGGAGGGCCACATGAAAAGTGAAGAAAACACGAACGTTTAGTTGTGATGGATGGGGAGGACATGTAAAGAAGAAATAAGCGAGGGCCTCGCTAAAGAGCATGGTGATGCAAATGGAACAAGGGTAGAAAACATGAAGGCTTGATTGTGACTGACGGGGAGGGCATGTACAAGAGCAAGAAGAGAGGACTAGAAAAGAGCGTAGGAAGTAAATGAAACACGATAGAAAACAGAAACATTTGGTTGTGGACGGATTTTTGGGGAGGGTACGTCAAAAGAGCAAGAAGAGAGGGCACAAAGGAGAAAGAAGAGAAGACCAAAGCTTAAAAAATACCGAGTGTTGAATCATCGACATTATAACACGATATCCCAAAACCACAAATGGATTGCGGGAAGGGTTCATAGTCAGAATCGGTTTTTAAGTGAGGTGCTAATAATTTACCAAACGTTGCCACTGTTGTAGAGACGAGATTGCGTACCCCTCCTTCATTAAAGCCCTACCAGCAAGGGGCCCCGCAATCCAACCTGACCTTCGATACGTTAGTGATCATCTCGACCATTCAAAATCGCAAGAATTTTATTCCGTGCATTTTTTGTTAACGCTCTGGACAGTCAAGGGATTCACAATGCTTCTTTGCTACTTATCATTTTATCTACAATCCTTCTTTGCTACTTCTTATCAACAAGCAATACCTAATCTCATGATGTTGCACACCATGTTTTTCATGTAATCAATCAATGATTTTACCCTCATAAATTCACATTCATCATGTTCCCCCTAACATGTACCACAAAATGATTCATGTCTTCTCCTTTCATTGCCTCCCCTGCACCCCCTGCAATTGCTAGTTTAATATGGACCGACAAATCCTCGAACCCACTGCATCCGCGGCCATGCTCCCACACGATTTTAATGCCGCGTTATGTATATGTGGGAGGGGGTTGTGAACCCCACCGCCCACCCACACCGTTATGCCACACGCCACATATGAAATGGTGGTCAGAAAAAGAGGGATGGGTCGCTCATAAAGCGTCCAACCCCCACTGTCAATTAAAAAAAAATTATGTGTGTGGATTTTTAAAAATCGTGGTGGTTCAAACCGAAAGATTCGTACTTTAATAGGAGGGGTCGGATTTGGACCACCGACCTCCTCCCAAACAATATGGATGTAAACTACAATTCACCGCAACGAATTCTTTTGTAAATCTCCAAACCTTAACGGTACTTAAACTGAAAGATTTATAGCAAGTGGAGAGCAAGCACATGCAGAGAGAGCACGGTTTTGTAGAAGATTAATGTTATTTTACGTTCTTGAGCATGGGCACGAAATCCGAGGGTATGCACAGATTTACCCTTTTATTTATGGGTGCACATTGCTGCACACAAATCAAGGAGGTGAACCATGCGAGCTTAAAAGAGCCGTGGAACCTTGATTGAGCCTCTCCAACTTTCCGGAGGAGAAATTTTGACTTTGTCCAAATGTGGGACAAATTCTCCATGTCCTTTTTGCATTACTCGATGCCACGAGTCCGATGGCATGCTCGCTTCTTCATCCGAGTTTTCGATTTTTCAGCCACTTTTGGAAGTGGGTAATGTAGGTGCTGCTTGCCCACAAGTGAGCGCTCGTTTTACATTTTTCGACGCTCACAAGTTTGATGGTGTTTTTAGATTCAAATGCGTAGCAACCCGAAATTTTCAAACAAATGTCAACATGAGGTATGTATGATGTGGATTCCATGTAATTCTTCATTTATTTCTGAGACAGACGATGTCCTTGCGCATCCCGTTTGACACATGATTCGTGGGATTCGGTTTTATGTTGTTATTTATGTACTTTCGCTATGGATTGTGTCATATGTGAGATCCCTTTTATGCCACACGCAGATGCTCGTTTTAATGTGTATTGTTGGAGATCCCTTGTTTACCAGGATTGGCAGGATACCTTATTATTGTCACTTATGGCTTCATACCGATAGAGGCTTTTGCGGTATGAGATTCATAAAGGGAATATCTCTTAAAGAAGTCAACCCACCCTCGCGTGAGGGAATTTTTTCATTGTGTCATAGGAAACACATCCATGTACATCTTCTTCACAATACACAATGGCATGTGCCCAGCACCATCTGACACCAAGGCATGGAGATGTAGTCCCTCCCGATTAACCCGTTATCAATCGATGTTCTTATGATTATTGATCAGTCCATACTTCTCTTCTTACAACATACACTTATTCATTTATGTTATTTAACGTCTTAATTAAATGCAATTCTAATTATCACCACAGCAAAAGGTCTTGGTTAAGAGTATCAAGAATTTACCCCTGGATCGAGTGGTATCGAGCAAAGATATTCTTACCGATTGACTTGTGCGTGAACATTGAACGTTTGCTAAGTTGAATCATGGAGAATGTCAAGGACATGTATGAAACCATACTCGTGGTGTCCGAGAAAGTGGACATGTCGTACGAGGCTTATGAAATGCGTAGAGAACGAAGAATTCAAGACCTCCCACACAAAGAGAAGGAAGACAAACATTAGTTGTAACTTCTCAAATACAAGTCATGACAGAGGCGTGGGAAGGATTGAAGCACAACAACAAAATTCTCGTGCGTATCATGATGCCTTAAAAGCATTCCTAGAGAAAGAGAAGGAGGAGATGCAACAGCTTGCGCTCAGCTACAAGTCGGTTTATAAGTATCGTAAGGTATGTAGAAGCAACGAAGGCTTACAAAAATTTCTATATGTTTCGCAATCAAAAACTAAGGTAAACAAGGTTGATTTATCTTCACTTTCTTCACATGATGTTATTTCGGTTGGAAGTGTGGAGACACTTCATCATACCGTCGGATACTCCTCACCAAATGGGTATAGAGGAGGAGGACTCGCATTCGTGGCCAAGGCATAACCGAACAATTGGAGGTTATGCACCGACCTCGTTATGCAGGTTTGGGGTGCACCGACGAAGGATGTTCGAAGGCATCAAGGGCTGAACAGAGCAATGAGATGAACTCTCCAAGGAAGAGGAATGATGGGGACATCAGCTATCATTCCATGGAAGTTCAAAGGTAGTGAAGGAACCAAGGTGAGCTCCTATCATCATGATCGCACCAAAGACCACCCTGCATATACTAAGTCTCATTATTCCAAAGTGAAATTTAATTATAAGAATGCTTGGATAACCACGGTCGTAAAAATATGGTATCGTAAAACTTTTATTTTGTGGGTTTAAATAACCATGTGATTTATGAGTGCTAGAAGAGGATGGCAAAGACAAAGGAGGAAGAGGCATGGCAACCTTTTCCCAACAGAAAGGAAATCGGTTAATCAAAGCTTCTGAGGAAAAAGAACTTTGCACCCATTGTGACCGAAGGGCCACCAAGGAGACACATGCCGGAAACTTCATCTAGAGCAACATCTTAAGGACCAAGTGCCCGTGCATACACAAGTCAAAAAAGAATTCGATCAACAAGCAAGTTCGCCAGCGGTGAAATGATCCACTCGCTTAATAAGTGAGAAGTGGTTCTTCTACATTATTTTTTTCGGGAGATGTTAAGCTTGTCATGGCCATGTTGTAAATCATTTGTCACATTTTTATTATGAAAGTGACATGCCTTCATCACTTGTTTGCCGATCATGATATTTTTTTGGCCTTGTTTATAAGTCGTGTATTTGATCCTTTCTCGTAAAAGTGATGATGTGTTGCCATCACTTTGAGATGCGGTATGTTTATGGTTTTTGGTAATGTTCTACAGAGTTGTCCGATGTATTTCTTTCATGTAAAAATGATGAGGATTTTTGCCATCACTTTGAAATGTGACGATGAGGTATGGTCTTGTAATTTTTGAGGTATGATTTCCATTTTTTGTCGTAAGCTTCGACTCACCGAGTACATGTTATAAACTCAGAAAAGTATGGAAATATTTGGGTCATTTTTGTCACATTGAGAATGTAATGTTTGTTGCAGCTTTAGGAAAGTTGGCTTTACATCTTGATTCCGAAATACGATAGATAAAAGAATCTTTCAAGAGATGTGCCTTTCTACACATTCGTGCCACAACAATGCTTGTAGATGTTGGCTTTCATATCTTGATTCTGAAGTACGAGAGGTGAAGGAGTCTTCTCAAGGGATGCCTTTTCGTACATTTTCATTTTGTAGCAATGTATGTGTTGGCTTTGCATCTTGATTCCAAAGTATGAGAGGTGAAGGAGTCTTCAAGGCATGTGCCTTTCGTACATCGCATTGCGTAGTTGCACATGAGTGTTTTGCATCTTGATTCCGAAGTACGCAGAGGTGAAGGTGAGTTTCAAGGATGTGTTTTTTCAAACACTTATCATAAATAGTTGTAGATGATGGATTTACATCTTGATTCCAAAGTACGAGAGGTGAAGGAGTATTCAAGGGATGTGTTTTCGGTATACCTTCACATTGCAACATGCATGATGGCTTTGCATCTTGATTCAAATACGCCGTGAAGGAGTCATGTGGGATGTGCCTTTTAAATAATAGTTGCGTATAGTTGATGATAGGTGTGCTTGGATGCTTTTGGAGACCAAAAGCTCCTCGTTGAGGAGGAATGATCCAGGTGGGATTAGATGTGGTGTACAAGTACAATGGCTTTAGCACTCGAGGGCTCAAAATCAAAGTGTTCGAAAGTCTCTCGAACCAAGTTCGTGTTGTGGATCTTGTCGTCCTATCGCAACCTGCGTACGTCACTCAATTCTCACAATCCAGGTTGCTGGAGTTAGGAGTTGTCAAAGTTCGTAAGCACTGGTGACCAAGGCTTTAAGGAAGACACAATTTGGACCAGTCCGTGCCACCGGATTCCGACCAACCCAAGCCGTATTTCTCGCGCACTCAGGACCATTAATTTGTCTCCTATGGTCAAATTCACGATTTTTCAAAATACCAAGTTGATATATTAAAAGAAAATATATATAAAGGCCAACGGCCATGACCCCCGCCGGCCTCCCCGCACCCCCACAAACCGTATACTACAAAAATAGTTTAATAATAGGGACTAGGAAACCATGAACCCATCTACCCACGGCCACACTCCCACACCATTTTAACACCGTTATATATATGGGGGTGGGGGTTGTGAACCCAACTGCCACCCACACCGTTATGCCACACGCCATATACAACAAAGGTCACCGGGCAGGGCTCGGTCGCTCAAGGCGGGCCTTGCCCCCACTGTCAATTAAAAGAAAAAAGTATGTGTGCGGATTTTTAAAAATCATGTGGTGGTTCAAACTAAAAGGATTCCGACTTAATAGGAGGGGTCGGGGTTTGACCACCCGACCTCCTTCAAACAATACAGATCTAAACCAATTCAGCTAACCCAATTTTCAGAAATCTTCCAACTCAACAATACTTAAACTCGCATTTCGCAAAGGCGGGAGAGCAAACTATATTATCTCAAAGCAGATTATCCTATTTCAGCCCACATGGGCACGAAATCCAGATGCATGGATTTCAATTTTTATTTACAAGTACGTTGCTGCATGCAAATGAAGGAGGTGGAACCATGAGCCAGAAAAAGAGCGTGAACCTGATTGAGCCCAACTTTCCGGAGGGCGAAATTTTGACTTCACCAAATGGGACAAATTTTATGTCATTTCTGCACTACTCAAACGCCACGAGTTTGATGGCGTGCTCACTTCCTTCGAGTTTTTTATTTTTCAGCCATTTTTGGAAGTGGTTATATGGGTGTGTCATATTTCCACACAGCGTATACTATTTTCACATTTTTCTGCCGCCACAAGATCGATGTTTTCGTATTTAGCCAGAGAGTAGCTCTTACCTTTAGCAAATTGGAAAGATGAGGTATATGATGTGGATTCCATGTACTTATTCATTTATTTCTCTAGATGCATTAGTGTCTCGCTAGATCCTGGGCTTACAGCGAGTTATGGGATCTTGCCTTGTGTTGTTATTGATATACTCTCAGCTATGGGTTTCGTGTCACATATGAGATCCCTTGCCACATTGGCAGATGCTCACTTTCATATGTGTATTGTCAGGATCCCTATTTTCTGCAAGATTAAGTGTGGATACTCTTATTTCTTATTACATTTCAGCTATGGTCAGCATTGGACAGATATTTTCATATGAGAGTTCCGTGAAAGGGGGAACACCCTTAAAAGGAAGCTGCCATCCTCACAGGAGGGAAATTTTTCCTCGCGTGTCACAAAGAAACACATCCATGTACATCTTCTTGTTACAACACATAATGCAGCCTTGGCACCATCTGACACCAAGGTCCTAGAGATGAAGCCCTTCCCGGACGAACTCGTCATCAAACAAAGTGTTTCATGATCGTTGATCTTGTCATATTATGCACCTTCTTTATTTACAACATAAATTTATTCATTTATGTTCTTAACGTCTTAATTAAATGAAATTCTAATTATCAACCGAAGTAAAAGGTCTTGGTTAAGGGCATCTATGATTTCACTCAACAATAGGACAATGAATTCACTGAAACAAGGAATCTTGTAGGTAGAGGATGTCCTGTGCAGGAGTGTATGAAGTTGAAGTCTTCCATGACAGTGTTCTCAACAACTCCACATTTATCAACTTTCTTCAAAACCTCTTGAGAGAGTTCACCGTGAACCAAAGTTAAGCCCAAGAGTTACGTGCTCCCTTGGTTTGGGATTCAATGCAAGATCATTAATCAAAGAATTGACAAAGATCCACAAATGACTTTTTATCGTGCTTTCAATGTAGCTTTCTTGTTCTTCTTATTTACATGTTCATCACACTAGTTGTTACATGGTTTGCTACTAAATCAACATGGGAACCATCTTTTTACCAGAAGACTTAATACTGTGCCTAGGTACCTGTGTTTGCACCATGTATTTTCTATGTGGATAGTTAGTTGATGTATTTGCGTAGTGGAACTTAGAAATGCACTTTATCTTAAACCTAAATCTAGTTGTATATGTACCTCGTACATTATTTCACTCAACATATAAACATTGCTAAGGAACATGTCAGCATATTTTTAGATATGTGAATAACTACACCAAGATATGTGTATATCTTTATCTCTATAGCTAGGTTAGATATGATCTTTACATTCCCAGTTATTATGACGAAGAGATATTTTTAAGGTATGTACCACTTAGCCATGTATACCCATATTTTAGTAATATAAATCCATTAAGTATGGATACACACCAGGAATGCTTATCAATTAGGAGGCTGTCCGAGCTATGGGATGCATTGTCCTTCCACCCTACAAGTGAATTTCATAAAGGTACAACTAAACTCGGGTTGTTCTCAACCATGCACGAATGAAGTCCACCACTCAAGGAAATTATGGGTAGTCACTTTAGTGGGAATATGGGTCTATATAAATATATTATGGTTATTGGTTACAAAGCTACCTACAAGCAAGAGAATGTGTTAAATCAGACTAATCATGTAGTCTATGTATGAACAATTAAAATACAATCATAATAAAATCAACAACGTGTTATTCTTCAACACAAACATAGGAGAGTTTGTAATAATAGTAGCATTCAATAAGAAATAGTAAACATACTTCACATTCAACATAATGAGAAATAAAAATAGAACCAAGAATAGTACGCCAACATATCAACCTGTAACAGTCACAATCACTAAGCAACAATTAAAATATATATGATTGTGATTCCATTTTAGAGGTGGTGAGCAGAATACAAATGTATTTATCAGACTTTAACCTCAAACACTTCATTTCCCTCCAAAAGGTCCCTCTAAAATAAGTCCGAATCAATCAAAACAGGTCAATATTTTTGCTCGTTGTCTTTGGGATGGACTCGAGTCCCAAGTTTGAGGCCAAGACTCCTATAGGTAAACTGCACCCCACCAGGGAGTATCTAGGGAGAGGTATTTTTTCGTATTAAATTGAACAAGAACTAAACTACCTGAGAGTAGGGGGAAATTTTTAACATCAGTATAATAGATTCCAGAATGTTTATTCTAATTACCAAGATGGAAGAGTATGTTGAGCCCACATGAGTTTCTAGAACAGTTTCCACACGTGGGCTCGTGAGTTTATGTATTATAATGTCTCGCAAAAGAAATAACATTATAGAACATATGGACATTCTTGCATAGCCTGTGATGATTGTGACACTTTCCATGCAAACCACCATTTCTAAGGCTGTGGTGGAATTTTGAGCTCATACACTAGTCAAGCAATTGTAAAACCGATCATCTCACTCATGTAATTGGACATGCAGAAAATGTCATTGAAGAATAACACCCGCATTATACCACTTGATAAACAACTTTTCAACAATTTTTCCTTCATCAAGGAGATGTCGTACTTTTGAGGATTTATTATTCCAAGTCCGGGCATTAAAACACTCTAAAAAAATTGATGGATGAGGATGTACAGTATTGAAGAGTGCAAAGAAACCACTTTCCAAAGTGGAAAGATAATAAAGCAAGGGATCTTTATGTATCGTAGAAGTCGTTGAGATTTATGCTCTCGAGCATTGGATGTGTGTGTCAATTTTTTGGGAATGAATTCAGGTTCAAGGCTTTATGTATGCTTATAACACTCGATTTTGAATACCCCTAATTACATGGTATCACTAGAACTACAGACCCACTATAAGTCCTTCCATCCTTTCTATCCTCATGATATGTCATAAAATGTGCATGACATTATCGGTGATTTTCACATATTAATGACATTTATTGAAATATTAAACATAAGTCAAGATCGTTTCTCCGCAGTCCAAATACAAATGTGCTTACATTACTTACACTATAGTTGAAGATGTATCTCTTTTTCTAAATACCTTATGGTATGTGCATCAAAAGGCTACTCAAGATAATTATATTTATTTGACTTCTAGTTATAATGATGCCATTTTATCCGTATATTTTATAAACTGTAACAAATGGAAACATGTCAATAACATTAAGAGAATTATCTTCTGTGGGCTTGCACTTCAAGGCCTTCAATAATTTGAGCTATCTAGAAATAATTTTGTAACTCTGCAATAGGGGTATACCAAAAATTCCAGTTTGGATATTCGAAGTGAGACAGCACCAAATTTCTGGCAGTTTTTTAAATTCACAATTTCTGCCCACTGATAACATGTTGGCATACACTTCTCTCTTTCGCACATTACATTTATATGAGGGGAGATATTTATCATTCTTCCTATATACCGCTATCATATTCTTGCTAATTTCTTCTTTTCATTGCTGCCTGTATGGGAATAGATGGGGAATAAAAGTCACACTCAATGTGCCACAATTATGCCTGCAATTTCACAAAAAAAGCCATGAATATAGAGTTTAAAATAGTCCCGGTGCGGGTGAAGAAGGCAACGTTGAATGCGATGGGATCAGAGTGCTAGTGGAGAAACCTTCCCACCCAAGTCAGCAGACATGAAGAGTGGCATTTAAGAACCGTCGCCAACGTATCGACCCGTATTTACTCCGATGTTGTTCGTGGGATCCCACTCATTCCCCCGTGTGATTTCGCATGCGCCTCAATGCTTTGCCTTCTTGAGCCCCATCAATGAGTAAGCTATCGTTGAGCGTTCTTCGATGCAATCTCATTCGGATTGACAACATGGTGAATTGCTCGGTGTCGCGTACGCTCCTCACCGATGAACCCAGGTGTTTCTCCACCGTCGTCTCAAAGTTGTGCGCACTTCAGGATCGGCGAAGAAGCCCATCGAATGCGCACGGACCTCGCAATATCCACGTATCTCCGGCCTTTGTCTATCTCGCTTCGCTCCTTTTAATTTTTTCTTTCCTCAAAGCCTCCGTCACTCCCCGCCGCCGTGCGTCCCCTCTCAGAGACCCGCCTGGTGCTCGCTCACCACCTGGGATGCGGTGCCGTGGGTAGCACGAAGCCAACCCCTCGCGCACTCCCTCTAGATCCACCGAATCGTCTTCTCACCTAGCGCACTATTTCGGGCCGCTATCCCAACACCCTAAGGTAGGAGGTCGTTCAATAGAACTAGCCACCACTGCTCCTCGCAGCCCCCACTTCCCACCGCCTCGCCTATCTACCACACAAGATTATCGCACTGCTCTCAAAACCATCTCAATCACCTACCACCATCGCGGGTTTTCCATGCGAAGAGCCCCAGGCGGGATGAACAGCACCTGGTCCGGCAACAATCTGGCAGCGCCTGCTCGTGACGCTATCAAAGCGGGCTGATGTGCTGTACCGCTGGCGGTGTTGAGGCGCACAGGATCCAGGGAAAGCGGAAGTGATCTATGATGTGGAAATGGCGCAAGGATTTCCACCTTCCAGGCTTGCCACTTCCATCAAGGCGACCGTTTCAAGAAAGATGGAGACATGGATGCACTTCCGCAAATTGCAGAATCATCGATGAGTAGTTGCTCTTTCTTTGTTTGGTTTTTGCTTACTATCGCCCATACTATCGGCTTGTTTTTCGATTATTTTTCTCGCGGTTTGATTTTATAGTTCCTCTGTTTTTTATTGCCTGACCCAAGTAACCTTAGAAGCATCATTATCCGGGATGGTACTTCGCGAGGGTAGTGCAACTGTTTGAAAATTGTTCATCAGGTTTCCAGAGGGGCTTCTTTCTCAATTTTTGTCAAGATTGCCAGGATTGGGCAAAGTCTTGGCTTCAGCCATGATGTAATTATTTCTCCATAATAGATTAATCAATCAGAAAACATAGAGTTTTAAAATATATTAACACTGCTTAGATGCCAAAAATGACCATACTGTGATATATTATCAGTATCTCCGCCGGGGCAACTCAACAAACAATAGATTGTGAATGAAATAAAGCCTACCTAATAAATTAGGAATAGTTGTTCAAAATGCTATTTCAAGACAAGAGTTTTCAACATTTTCACAAACAAGAAATGAAAATACATTTCTATGGGGAGTTTTAGCAAGAGGTTTTGACTCGTATGATTAAGAGAGTCAATGGTTTTTACCTGTGATGCAAGTTACATAGAAGAGGGTTAAGAATTGGGGGAAATCATAATTTTAGGGACATTCAATAAGCCCCAAGGACAAAGCAAGAATCGTAGCTTTTCACATTTAAAATTCAACTTATAAATAAAAATTTCATACAATTTTAAATTCTAGGTGTTATTTTACCTTTTTTTTTTGCATCTTCCTAGATAGGTTCATGTTTAAAAGTAAAAATCCTTAGTGATGTATACAACAACTATGTTATTAACATAAGTAGGTCACTATTGTAGAAAGTGACCTACTCATTAATTTTCAAACAAGCACTTACCTACAAGATATCACATTCATTGATCTTTTTTATTTGAAAACCCAAGTCTAGAAAAAGATGGTCTAATTGGCATGTTTAATTTAGCATTTAATTAAAAGTCAATTATAGAGCACATAAATAGTCTTATTCCGTAAATATATTGCTCAAGATTGGTCCGTGCTGCACCGGAACTTAGTGGAAACTCGTGAGATTGGAGAGGGCACCGCACCAAAGTGTTTAGGAAGTGACAACTAGTGAATGGATATTGTTGGCTAAGCCTAAAGCGTGTTTTGTTTATTCAGCCACCGAGCCCGGAAATTTCCCCATAAGAAGAAGCATTGGTTGTATCAAAGCTGGAACAATATAGAGCCCTATATCAAGTCAAATAGCCATTCACCTCATCATTTATTTTGGAAGGCCTTCTCGCCAACAACCCCCCCCCCATATGTGGATTCCTGTACCCCGTTGACCCCTTTTTGTAGGAATGAGCGCCCTTGTTATGGTAATTGTATATCCGCTATATTAGCCTAGGAGTGACCGAGAGTATTTCAGCCCAATTTCTCCTGCCTAATTACTGAAGTCTAGTCTATTAGGTCATAAACTCCTGGTCATTTAGTTCCAAAAACACGGCCAATTATTTCAAGTTGAACGTTACATCTCATATGGCAAAAAGAAATATTAAATACAAGTTTATTTAAAAATGCTTAAAATTGCTGCAAATTTACTTGGTATGGTGGTGTTATAATACAAGCTGTTTCAACTCTGTCCGTAGGTCCAGCAAAGTTAGAAAGTTGGACCCATTCAAAAAAAATTACATTGATTCCTTGAGTTTTTCTTAGGTTACTCCATGTACGTAAAATGATTTCCACCTAGGATTCAAATCTCCCAACCCGCCCGCCTTGCAAGGTCAAGGGTTCACCCAACACAAGGTTTAGATTTGTTTAAGAACACAACAGACCCACAGACAACCTCCTCATTCAAATGATAAATTTTCTTGAAGATCACACCCAATTTTAGCTAGGGTTTGACCTAGTTTTGTGGTCACTTAGACACTAATAAAAATGATCATTGCATCATATTATTCTCTCCTCATGCTCACTCATCCTAGAAGGGATAAGCCACCGACCAATAGAATGATGGATAGACACTTGTCACCCCCAACCAGGGGCGGCCGATAATGAAGGCTATGGGGAAACCCTCAAAAATAAGATGGCTTTATGATGGAAAATTACCTAGATTTTTCCTATAAACATCAATCTATCATCACTAACTATTTATTATACACAAGGTATCTAAAGTCGCTCCACCAATTCATTTTAATGCCAAGAATTAACATGACAAAACAAAATCATTGTTATTTTTTTTCAAGTTAGGATACAATTTATAACGTTAAAAGCTGTAATAAGTTATAGTTCCATAGTGTTGCATATTTTCTATTTGAATTACATCAATATTTATAATAATTACATTTAAACCCAGGCGTAATCTTTGTTTGTGTATGTGTGTTGGCTCGGCCGTACACAACGTTGAGTCGTCAAAGATGAATCTCAAAATGGGTAAGCTAAAAATATAGCGCACATGGGCATTATTGAGCCACAAAAAAATGCTCGCACATTTCATTCTGTGAACAAGTACTAATTTAAAACCATGAAATATATTTATGTCAATCTTTTTCATGTAATTCTTTCACATTTTTTCCGAAACACATTGCCACGTGCTCTTGTTTTCTCATTTTTCAAGTTAAGAAATTAGGATACGCAGTGTGCTATTGATGGCAAAGGTTTTCGTGTCTATACATAGGTGCTATCCCATGGTTCAAGGCTCACTACTTCGTTCTGTCACCGAAAAACCTCGTAGATAGGTCACCGAAAATCTTAGAGAAGATGTCTCAAAATATCTTTTTGCATCGGGAGAAGTAGGTTGCTATTTATAGTGGTTAGCCTACAATGTCGACATGACTTCTTGAATGGAAGTGTCCTATTTATGTAAGCCAACACAGACTTCTGAATGGATGCAACTGTTTATGTAAGTCGACATGTCAAATATATATTTAGTGAGGCCAACTTTCAAGATGACCATGTCTTGTCTTTTTGGAGGTCTTATTTCAAGTGTACACACTCTATTAACATGAAATTGACTTCATAAACTCAATGACATCAAGAAGAAGTTAGTAAATATTGCTCATGAAACCCATGAAGCAAGTACAATGTCAAACACATTTTATCATCTTTGTCTTTCTTCTTTACATAAATACACAATTACATAGTCAACATGGTATCCACCTCGTTACACTTTTCTAAATAAAGATGACCCTGGACCGTTGAAAAACATTGCTAGAGGTCGAATTAGTAACTTTACTCCGTGGACTTGAACTTCCTTCGAATTCCAAAGAGCTTCAAATTTTAAATCAAGTAAGCCTTAGCCTAGGCTTCTGAGAACAGTTGCCTTACCGCACTTGTAGTTTACAAGTGAAGAACAAAGAATATATTCATTGGTATGTGAACACCCAAGCATGGAAGACAACATGTCATTGTTATTTGTTCACGATGTTGTGGCACTAAAGTAGAATGATGGCACACTTCCAGTGTGGCAGATGGTGCATCATCATGACATGGCTCATTGGTGTTGTGGTGATGACATGGTGAAAGAATTGCGCTAATGTGGCACCGATATGGAGAGTGAAATGGAAGGTGAGGTGGGAGTCAGTATTAATCTATTGTTATACTAGGATGTTAGAGTGAAATCGATTTCCCGAGAAATTTTGAACCAAAGATTTGGCCTATCTCCTAAATACTAATAAATTTAAAAAAAATCATAAATATATTAATTTTAGTTGCAAACTTTAGCATATTAACATGAGCTAATTATATCCCATTTTACACTTAGAAAATTAAGGTTATAAATATGGTCTTGTGCTTTAAGCGCTTTTTGCATAACAAACAGCATAACACTTTAGTCTATTACTTCATGCTTATATTTAAGAATAATTCTCTGTCGTACTGATAGTATGAGGAACAACTTAATGCTATAAAAGAGATAATTGATGTTCTTGGAAAGTGCCTCCAATGGTTTCTATTACATGTAGATAAATCTCAGGATTTATGCACATCTAGAGCGATATTATTTATGCACAATATTGAGCAAAGTATATTAATTTTAGCTCGCTTGAGCTCATTCTATGTAGCGTTAATTAATGGTGGCCTATGATAACTTTGTCTTGGCTTATTCATTGTATAAGCTTGGTAGACATTATTACTATTCAAAGTATTAATTTTTATATGACTTATCTAATAACTAATAAACCGCCGCTTTCTAAATACAAGCATATGTATACAACCTTTAAAGTGATGCTCATTAGACTTCCTTCATAGACAATAAAAGAAACGACATTAAATATGAAATACTGTAGCTCTCCTAATTATGTATCCACGTGTGATATTGTTATGTATTATAAGTTGTTAGAAGCATTTATACAACCGATAATAAATGTAGCATAGGCTATCCCGCTGGGCATGATGTCAAGGTGTTGCTATGGTGTATTCATGCTGGGCATGATGTCAAGTATTAGTCTAAATCTCTACGATTAAACATGTAAGGTATTTTTTTAATGGATAATATTATAAATAATAGACACGTATTATTTCCTTTGTGCAGAGGTATCCTTTATGGATATATACCCTATTGTTATTTACCTAGTAAAGGGTATTATGATTAACAACATTTTTAGTCATGTTTTATTGTTGGGAAGTTTACACAAATATGTTATAAAAATGGAGTCGTGTTTTAATTATCACACTCTCATTACATACAACAACAAAGAAATGTGTTGTGTTTAATTATTGGGCAAACTCTGTGTCTTGCTATAGTAGAAAGGAAATGGAGCCATGTTTTAATTACTAGTAAGTATATCTTGCTACGTAACAAGGAAATGGCCATCACTAAAACTTCACATCTAGTGGCTCAACACTATTACCATCACCAACTTATTGCCCATCGACCACCAAACTAGTGGAATTATCCAAATTGGTGTTTATGTTAACCAACCTAAATTATTTGTGCATTTTTCCTTTAAAATTTTGCAAAAGATATTTGAGTCATGGAGTCTTTTACACCGTAATGGTAGTATAAGACTAATTGGTATAATTCTAGTGATTTTAATATATATTTGGTCTTTATATGAGATATTTCCATCACTTGAGTGTGTAACCATGCTGGTTAACGTGCACAAAGACATTCCATTCTTGATATGGTAAGATTTTTGGACATGTTAATTCCTTGTGATTTTGCATTTCCATGATGCTTTAGATGTTTATTTCACAAGGAAAGCTTCATGGATGGTAGATCACAATACGAATGTCAATTTCAGGCACACTCGTATATGAGATTAAGATTGTCATGTTATTGGCTTTGTTCTATCATAATACCTCTTATATGGACTACAAGAGCATTCACCTTATTTAATGGTTTATAATTGGGTATACACTTGATGACCCTTCCTACATGCACCGTGTGGTATTAAATGAATGTAGGTATAGCAACGTATAGAGGCCTCCCTTTGAGTGCAAAAAATAGGACTTCTTTAGAGGTAGTAGTATGAAATGATATTTGTAGGTTTCATTTCCTCTTTACAATCCACTTGTGTTGACTCCCTTGGAGGAATTTCAAGAATAGCCTTCCGCCCAGTAAATTCAATTGATGCTGGTGTTTCAAACCTATAACAGCATCTAATAGAACAATGATGTTAGGCCCAACCCCGCAAAAAGGGTGTTGGAAAAATAACATAGTAATGGTCAAAACTAAGCCATTCAAGGAATATTGGATCACCCAAACATAAACAGGAAAAAAAAATAAATCAAAATTACACATGGGGGCATGTTACAAGTGACATCATATCCCAAGTTCCAACACCTGACCTTGGGTTGAGAAAAATAAGTATAAGGACTATCTTATTCATGCATGCATGGAACACTGGATCCTTATGTTATCGCCGAGAAAGTGCCATTGTAGGCAGATCAAACTTGAGGTGAGAACAAGACAGATTCAATAGTGGCACCACACTACCTTGCAGATCGACACAGAGATACAAATTGCATCACACTATCAAAGGGTCTGACTTTTTCTGTCTTGATTGATAAAACAAGTCCCATAATTAGAATTAATAAAGGATTATATCATCAATCATTTTTCCAAAATGTCACAACTTCCTCCATGGAAGAGTTTCATTTCAACATTTCCTTCTTATGATAACTATATGCATGAATATATGATGATTCCAATATTGATCCCACAAGCATGTTTTCATGCCAAATTTGCACAGTATAAATCCCTCCGGGCTAGGCTTCCATTTCCTATTGGTGGATTGATATTTCCTTTTGAGAATTCAACTTACACGAGTGAAATTTCAAAGTAGTTCAAGGACCTATTCAAGAATCAAGAACTGACACTTTTTACATGAATTATATTAATGTCTCCATTATCCTTAAGGCCGATAAGACACCCGAATATTTTCTCCTTTCAAATTTGGCCCACAAACTAGGGCTTTCGTAAGTTAACAAGAAAATGTTTTCTCCTTCTTTATTAGTACTTTGAAACTCTGCTTAATTCTTTCTAGTTTTCCCAATGCTTGTTAGTTCGAAGATGAAACCTTGATCATTTGAGGGTTCATGTACTCCTCTCTATATCAAAAGCTCCGGCTTATTGTTCATATCTTATCCGAAGTTTTTTTTTTATAAAATGGTTTGTTTCATCAAGATTCGAAATATATAAGTTTTTTTCTAACCGTTTGTGTCATCGTATTCCGACATATTAGCACCATCGCTCTAGTGACACGTAGTATTTTTTTATAAAAAAATTTCTCATCACTTTTCCGATTACCTTAAAACCGCTGGGTCTTCTTCCGACGTTTTTTTTTTTTTCGTCGCTCTTCCGACAAATTAGGACAATGGTCTCCCGACATTTATATTTTTTTAAATTTTTTTTTGTTTTATCGCTCGACATCTTAGAACCATACGTCTTCCCACCTTCTACATCGTCGTTCTAGCAACATCGGCAGGCGCGACTAGCTATGTGTGGAGGTGTCGATCAGTGATGCCGCGGACTACCGAATGCGACGATTGATTGAACACTTGAAGTGCTACGTAAATATAAAACGTCGTAAATATTGTCACTATACCGAGGTTTAAGTCAAGTGTTAGAAGTCCGACGTGAGGAGAAACCACGTTTTTGGCACACCGAAAAACGTTGCTCTTGCCGCCTATGTGTCGTAATAGCGACATTTTGGGCGTCAAAATTTGGGGCAGCGTGCTAGTGTCAGCTGGCATCTGTTGGTCCAACTCCCAATGGCATGTCCATCTTTAATTATGCTCAAAATTTTGCTATTACATGTAGTTACAATGCTCTAATGACCGTTTTATCTACACCAATGGCTCCAAAATGCTCAAATTAATAAAAATGACTTTCTTTGTTCACCTGCATTTAAAATTGGGCCTCCTACACTTTTGCCTCCGCTCACTCATTTAAAAGCTCCACTAAAAGTGGAGAAATCCACTTAACCAGAGCCAGATAGGCATGTCCACCACTTTTTAGGCACGCCTGGCTAAACTTCCCGCCGTTTAAACCATTAAGCGAAATTTCGCGTTGGGCACATGCACCCCCTGCAAATTGTGCAACTGTGGTGGTTAACGAAAGTCGTTAACTTGTGTGCTTGAACTATAGTTGGAAATGTGCTTTTGAACCGTGGTTGTTAGTTTCATATTTTTTTAACCATGCAATGTTATCGTTTAATCGTTGCATGTGACAACCGTCGAGGACTGGCCGTGCTCCTAAACTCTCTACACACCATTTCATTAAAGCATAAGTATATAACTCGTGCCCTTAGGGGTTAAGAAAATCGCGTAGACCGTAGAGCCGTATGCATGCTCGACGGGAGGTCTCAGGTCAAGCCCCACGTACCCTCACAAAAATTTACACCGTGGTTTCAAGGCCACGTGGCGCTCAGTATCGGCCAAGTGGCAATTCTCTCGATCGTCTTCAACCCCTCGTACAACCAATATAATTGGGGACACTTGTCAACCAAATGTTGATTAGTCCTAAGGGAAAGGAATATTCTTTACAATCGTACATCCAACCACTTTGATGACCGTGGCATCCCATTCAAACCTTGTGAAATCGTCGAAAATTTGCCTTTTAGCCTTCCCGATCAAAACACGATATCTTCCTCATACAACATCGATTTTTCGAACCGTTCGCGTCGGAATCAAGAAGACGAGATATACCCAACCACTATAGTTTCAACCCAACTCGTAACTTTGAATTTTGAAAATTTATGAACTCCCGATCATCAACAGACCATTACATCAGCATGAATTGGGAAAGGTCGACAAACACATCACATGAGTACAGGGACGCCGTTGGAATTCCACATGAGGGCAGTGTAGGAGTTAACCATGCTTGAATTGTTTGCGTATTTTGTAAGGTCGTGAAACTTTTTGAAGGAGTCACATTTCAACGCCATTTGGTTATCGAACACACCACCACACCGGGCCAAAGGAGGTGTCCGCCTGATGTTGAGAAGTGGTGTGGAGGCATTGTTTCCATTTGCGTAGGTTCGATGAACCTTCGCATGTCGGTAGGGGAGATGAATAATTTTGGCTTGTGCACTTCGTAATTCGTTAACCTAGACATCACACCATCAGTTGAGGCTCAATAGGAGCACTTTGGTAAGTTATAGCTATGTGGGTAGTTTAGTTGTAATTAGGCATAGTTGTCTCTTTTTCTAAAAGTGCTCAAGGGAGGTATAAGAAGTTTTGTAGTTTATTGGCTTGGTTGTAAGGCTTTATAGTTTATTTCTTATTGGAGAAAAAGAACAATAGTTCTCGATTAATGAGGAGAAAAAGTTCCAGGCCGCCGAAAAGGGAAGGATATCCTCGTTTTAAAAAAACACTTACAGAAATGTAAATGCGTTGAGCCGTTGAAGGAGAAAAATCCCTTTTAATAGGAAATTAGCTAAAATTTTTAAGTTCGATAACAAGAGGGAGAATATTGTGTTGATTTGCGCACCTGCTGTACTGGGCCCAGATGTACTGAGAAACGGTACTATGCGTACAAAAGAGTAAATTTACCTATGCTCTTGAAAATAACTAGAAGATCTACTAAGCAAGAAGAGAAATGTGGCCATTTAAAATAAAGTTCGAAATTAGGGAGTTTATTTTTGCACATTTGTGAGGATGGATCGCCATTTTTTATGCATGAATGTTGTGAGAAGGCACTACATGTGTGAAGACTGTGAGAAACTCGTCTATGGTTTGTATCCATAGTGCTATTGATAGGCAATAATCGTGAAAAGATGTGTATTTAGGTGTGTAAAAGCACACACAAATTAGGATTCATTGTTGCACTAGAAAAGAAAGGCGTTTAAAAAATAAAATAAAAATAAAAAAGGAGGAGAAGAAAGAAAAATAGGAGAATAAAATAAGAAGGGTTTTAATTTCTTAATTAGACGTTTGAAGAATTCATATTCCTCTTCTTTGGTATGTGAGAAGATGGGTTCAAGAGACCTTGGAAAACACCCATAAAATTCTTGATGAACTAGTGAGAATATATGGTCCTTTACCCACCAATACTCTCTAGGACCAAAAAATTATGGTCAAAGCAATAAAACAGCCCTCGAAAGGAGTCCACGTCATTCCTCAGCTCAAAGCACCCACAGAAAATGAAGAAAGGATAGGGAAGAGGAGTTAAGCTTCGCTCTGGCATGAATTGTAATAAAAAAAAGTCACTATAGACTCATAAATTGGCAGAATTAGACACATGTATCTTCGAGATGGGGCAACTAGAATGGAAGAAGCTCAGTTGACTCTCAAGTCATCCATGCTTGCATTGATACAACTTCCAAACTTTGGGAATATCTCAGAAGAGGCCAAGCTCAAGCAATTTCTTCTTGTTTTACAGGATCACAACTTTAACATCACCACTATCATCTTACTATAATGATATCATGAGGGAGATATTGCATTTGATAGTAGAATCCCTTCAAGGGTTGAACAACATCATGCTTCTTACCTTTCGAAGAAAGATAAAATCTTGGAACCATGGAAGAGTTTAGCTTTGGCACATTCATGTTGAATATGGAATGTGACAACTTACTTTAGGTATTCCGTAATTTTGCACCAACATTACATCATCTCATCCAGACTGTCAAAATAAGCATGCAAAAGATTGTGTCCTTGTTCCTAGAAAGAGATGTCGTAACCTAGTAAAATACTAAGATCCAAACTTTTCAAGACTATTTGCAAAAGAAGGAACTAATTGTGTCACTAGTTGCCTATGATCTAGTGGAGTGAAGTTAGTCATGCTAAACACAAAATTGCTCAAAAGGGTGTTGCCGACTAAGAAGGAGCTTAAACGATTGATGAAGGAAACAAGAACAAAGTAGTAAAACATGCAAACAAAAATGAACTAAGAAGGAGAGGACTATGTTTTGTCTCCAAGGGACCTCAAAATTAAATCATTCATGTCCAGTGATAAGGAGGCAAAACAAGGGTACATGTAGTTGAAGACCTCTTGAGATCATGGGATTCATCTATAATTGGTTTCATCGGTTTTTAGAGCGCACCCACAAAGGATCCAACTAGTCAAGTACATATGGTGGAGAAACAACACAATGTTTTTCAGAGAGACTTACATGAAAAGCCTATGATAATCAGTCAACTTGACAAAGCACATGGGGAAAGGAATGAGGCTAATTATGTATTTGATATCTGCATTAGATTTTGGGAGTTAATTATTCATCATGTTACTTCCCTCACGATGGCCGCAGGCCGAAATTTCTGAGGAGTTGATAGTCATTTTTATCGTGATATTACACATAATTTCAACTGCGCTGAAATAATCCACTTATATTCGCAGAACTTGTCTTAGCGTTCTGAAAATTCTTTATTCGTCTTTTCAGGATTCTGCAAAGACGTTTGATAAGTCCTTATCTTTGCAGAGGACACGATTTCCTGCGACTGGAAAACTTTTTGACGATGTTGTTCAATAATGGACTAAATATACGATGGCCCAAATATCCTTTATGTTTAGACGAGGAAAATTTTCCAAAAAATTTCATGGATTTGGATAATTCTTAACCTTGTCATTTCATGGTTGTCGAGACTGAATGTGACAGGTCAATAAATCCTTCGCCCTTCCACCACACAGCATTAGATTCACAAAATTTCTACGGGTTGAATATTGAAGTTATCGACCTTGTCACTTCATGATTTTACGAGTGTTTGGTAGATTCTTCATCTGTAGACGAACAGAGCATAATTTCCACAAAATTGCACCTGCCTCCGCTTCGCCACAACCAACAAGATTCAAAGAACGAGTTGCAGTAGCAGCCAGCAGAGCAATAAGAGTCGAAAGTTGCTTCGCCACTGCGTGCGTGGATGAGCTGCAGTGCCACGAAATCGCCAGAGTTGTTAAGCTAAAGTTGGAAAACTATTACACGTAGCCGTGACTCGTTAGTGTGAATAATGGCCGACTAATCCAATCCAGGAGAACAATTAGAAGTCAACGATGTGCGGCAAGAAGTCACTCAAGGGATTTTATTTTACGATTTTTTTTAATACGTGACATTTATTTTTATGAAAGCTTATGTTAATATGGAAATATAAAAGGGATTATTAAAACCAGGTATAAAATTTTAACCAGGTGCACTAAAAGGCTTTGATTAAGATTAATTTCTGGATAAGTTGGAATTAAAAAAAAAAATTATTTAAAAAAATTGTTATGTATAAAAGAGAAAGGGGTTTATTTTATTAATGAGATTTTATGAAGTGATTTTTAGATTTTCTTATTGGGAGAGTTGAAAAGAAAGGAAGGGTTTTAATGGAGTCAAAGTTTAGGATTTGAAAATGTACATACTTACAAGTTTTGTGTTGTGCATCACATGACAAGGTTTTTAGTGAAGATTAATTTCATCGTAGGAGTATATTAAAAAATCATATATATATATATATATATATATATATAAGATATGGAAGATATATACATGCAATTAAGAAAGTATTTATAAGACAGAGGAAAAATTAATACCATGAGTCGCAAAGGCAATTAATAAGATTAAAAGAAATAAAGAGGAGGCATAGATCGTTTCCATGTTTAGAGTGTCTGTGCCACACGAGGAACTTAAAGTTCAGCGTAAGGCAAAAAAAAGTAACCTGGGTTGATTGGTGTAGCTTTGATATTTTACCACCTCATGTTTTCATCGTAAATATTTTTAATTTTGAGTTATCAACTGAGTATGAGTCTAATAAACCATATGATGAAGTAGCATGCTCTACATTGGATTTGCACATCCATAATATTCAAAGAGACGAGAGTTAGAGAATTTTTTTGTGCAAGATAGAAAAAGAACTACAACTTCCAAGGAAGCTTAAGTTCTTTGAAGAAGAATTTGCAAGGGGGAGTGACATGCAACAAAAAGGAGGGCCACAGCCTATTGAGTCACTTCTCTACATCTCAGTAGATGGAGCAAGACTTTGGGAACACAATAGAGCTGGAGAATCCCACTCAAAAGTGGATGATGGTCGTGAAGACTATAAAAGTGAAACCCATTATGGAGACATGCATATAGATGAAGAAGATGCAACAAGATTGCGTAGAGAGAATTTGCGACCGTATGTGCGGGGAACAAAGAAGAGCATATAAATGCTCAAGAACCGCCGTAACATAGATGGTGCAAATGATGAGAACCCCACAAAGGACAAAACACATGTGATGATGAATAAAGTAGAGATGAAATTGGTGAATCGCCCACAATTAATGGGTTTGAAATTGTCAATGAGCACATGCATGCCTTGGGATATCCCACCACAGGTGGACAGCCATTATGGTAATGAAATTTGTGAAATGAAGATTGATCACAAAATATGGTAAGCATCGTGTTTGATGAATTGAAGTGCTGAAAGCCACCGTAGCGTAAAGATATGAAGCGCTTGGAATCGTTAATGAAGCGACGCATAAACAAGTAACAACTAAGTTTGGCATGGGTATAAAACTACTGAAGTGAGCATATGTATTGGTGGATCCAAAAATTGCAATTGTTGATGTTAAATTGATGAACAAATCATTAACTGGTGATGAGTTGTTGCACATGAGGTCAAAGAACATATTGATACAGTGTTGTTATTTATAGGCCTACCAAAGGAAGCTGGCAAGCATACAACATGTTTGCAATAGTAGTAGTTGGTAAAAGGCGTAAAAAAATGAAAATTATGATTCAATGTAAGGTATCAAATAAGGCAGTAGAAGGAAGAGGAAGAGAAGGAAGCTCTCAATGTAGACATAATAATGTATCAACATTGACTTTGGAGAGTGAAAACTATAGGAAAAAAAGCAAAAATACTCGGTGATGAAAGTAAGAGAAGGAGACATGAAGCTTCTAAAACAAGTAATAATGCCTTAAAACCATTTTTAAACAATGGAGACAAGAAAATATAAGATTTTTCTACCAGAGAAATATGGGAAAAAAGAAAGACGAGAATATGAAGTACAATAGCTAGTAGAAAAGAAGACAATTTAAGATAAAGAGTTATGGCATCAAGACAAAGTTGAAAGAATATTTTTGAAGAAGAAGTTGTAGAAGACAAAATTAGATCAAATTTAAGAGAGGCCAAAGAAACATTGCAAATGTTAAACAAGTAAAGAAATATGGAGCTTACAACAAGAACATACAAAAGAGAACAGCAATTTCCTGAGGGATACAACCTAGAAGAAACGAAAGACAAATGTAAAATTGTAAAAGTTTCTGAGTCACCGTAATCCTAGTTGAGACATAGACCAACAAGCAATATTTTTGCAGCTAGTTTCAACCAAACAAATACCTTGAAAATTAATCAACTCGCCATCAGGGAAAAGAGTGCCCATGTCATGAAAGCAAGCCAGTTTTTTGTAAAAGGTACATTGCTGGGCTACCATCAACAAAATTGACATAATGATTCGAAGACATCTTCAACCAAGGAACACAAGGTGAGCAAAGAAACATGTCTACAAAGCAAAACAACAAGCACCAAAAATCTAAACAAATCACATTAATGAACAAAAAACTAAAGTACAGTGATCATAATCATGATTAAGCATAATATTTCTACAAATAGAGCCCATTCTGGGGTCAGGAAAATTGATTTCCTTCATATTTTGCCAGCTCATAGTCTCCTCTTCCAACACCCATTGAATGACATATGGCCCAGGGCCATGGCCTGGCCCAAGTTTCTCTCACCCCAATTTATCATGGCCCTAGTCTTAAAGTAGGACCAAGTCACCTTCTTGAGAAAACCATGGGGCTGAAGGATTTGTCATATCGAGCTTTAACTTGTCTTTTGCGCCTACTGACTAAAGCAATAAGTCTGGGTCTCATCGAGATGCTCTAGGTAAAGAAAACGTTCCTCTTCCGTTGCCACTAGGAAGTAGTTCGAAAATCCACGTCTAGCAGAAGGAATTTACACTCGATCGATGTTTGTAGACCATACACCAATTGAATGTGAATCTAGTGGCATTCTTAGCGAATTTCTGTGTTTCACGTAGATGAGAAGAGAATGAGATTCAATCTGTTGTGCTTCCCCAATGGTCCATTGTGCTAATGGTCACCAAAATTTGTTGACCACTGGAATCATTGCCTTGTAAGATAATATGAGTGGAGCTATCGTGATGTAAGCCCAACTAAGCAAATTCAGCTCTCATCATCACATGATTTTGAACACGAGAGCCATGATCAATGACAATATCTTTGCACACCAAACCGAGATATGACATAATTGAACAGGGAAATCGTACCCGCAATTAGACCTTCAATACTACAGGTAGGCACCGCTTCTCGCCCCATTTATAAAAATAATCGACGACACCCATAATATAATCATGCCCCCACCAAGTGAGGTCGTAGGTCATTAATCTATGCCCCATTTTACAAAGGGTCCGAAGGGCTTCAACTTGGGGGTGCAAGGGTGAGGGTGGGGCACTCTCTTCCGAGACTAGATTGGAAGTCAAGGCATTTTCTACCACAACAATGCAATCTTTAACATGGGGATGATCAAAAATACCTCGTTAAAGGATTTTTGGGCGTTAGTACAATCGGATATGTGACCACCATAGGCCCCGCAGTGGCGCTCATTGAGAACCTTCTCTCGCTCTCCTTGAGAGTCAAACATCAACGACGACAAAGTCAACACCAAGAAGATATAGATGTCTCCAATGATACGGCAAGGTTAGATTTAGTACTTCGTCGTCACTTAGAGTGTGATAGTTTCAGTCGAAAAGTTTGGGTCCGTAGACAAAATGATGATGTCCCATACCATGGATCAAGGGTACGATGAGAAAGAAGGATTCATCTGTAATCGACTCATCAAGAGGAGTGGGATTAACCATGGTATGAAGATCACAAATCAACTCAGCAAAAGACCATGAATTTTTAGACCTAGTAGCAAAGCACCCTAAGTCAAACTCTTGAAGGATGATGATCCATTTCTAATACTTGCCCCCAAGCAACCATGCATGAGAATGTAAGTCAAGGTAACCGTAAATCACCAAAGTTTACACAGGAGAATGTAGTGATGAAAATGTTGAATAACATGAGCAATAGCTAGCGTGTTTCTCTACACATAAGAATGATTCATTTTCAAAGAGATTTTAGCTCAAGTAGCACACTACATTCTCTTAACCATCGTCATCATCTTGACCAACAACACCACCGATAGTGCTATCATGGCGACCAAACACAGGCAAGAATCGCTGTGATAATTTGGGAGGATGTAGCAGAGCACCGATGAGGCCCAGGCTCAAAGCACTGAAGAGATTTTGGAAATTTCATCCCACATGAACGAAATTCCATTTTTTAATAAAAGAGTAAAGGATTTGGCAAGCTCTCAACATAATTTAGTAAGAAGTGACTAGAAAATTAGATTGCAAGCTTTTGTAGCATTATGTGGCCAAGAGAGGAGTGGAAGAAAATTGATGATTGGTTTTAATTTATGAGGATCAATGTAGATGCCTTCTTTGGACACCACGAACCCAAGAGTCGTCGTATTCGCCAGGAGACACACTTCATGAGGCAAAACTCGATATTATAGTGTGTCGATAATGAAGAAATATGGCTCGAGGTGTTCGGTGATATCAACGCCTTAATGAGCAGAAGGTCGTCGAGATATGGCTGAACTACGTGATTGATGTTATGCAAAGAATACAACATAGCCAGAACATGGCCCTAAAATTCTTCAAGCCAAAAAGGAAGATTTTTAGGCAAATGTCTCCATGGACAAACAACGTGTTTTGACATTGGTTTGAACAATGGTAATCCGTTTATAGCGAGAAAACCCATCCCTTATGGGAAATTTTCCACTCTCACCAAATGTCACCACCCAGGAACATGATGTCTCGTTCAATGATTCATGAATTGTTCCCAATCCCGACCAACTTGAAAGTTTTAGTGACGTTATGCCTTTGAGCCTTGATGAACAAATGTATTAGAGTATTCTCATGGCTTCTAAGGCTACATCCAACCAAATACCGATTGGTTTCTTTCTCCGGGCACTTATGCAATAATCTCCTGTTTGTTTCTTGGGAATCCGATGATCCTCAAATAAGACTTTCCCCATCGATGAAAGTTATCAGGGAGGTAATGTCTATCGAAGAAACCCCATGGGATGATGGACATCAATGTCGCTTTCCTCCAAGCCTAGTGACATCTTTGCCTCGTTCAGAATCCTACAAGCTTCTTTTTCTATACCCATCGGCCCATTTCATAACCGATTTTGATTCGTTGTTGTCTTCGATTGAACAAGTGAAATATTATCAAACGAGCACTTAATTGGACATCTCCGTCAAACCAAGTTTTGTCGAGAATGTTTTGGTACTCCTCGTATCCGCTAGATAGATAATGTTGAATGATTATTATGTATTGGATTACGTTTGATGCCTCTCGATCATCCAAGGGTATTCGTGTGCCATGAGTAGCAAGGTGCAAGTTTGGGTAATGATCGTGGACCATGGTCATGATCAATTGGTTCTGAACATAGCATCAAGAAAAAAGGTACTTCTATCTCTTTTCTTATCGCATTATGAACATGTTAGCTAAGAAAGCTTTGCATTATAAAGTATCTCAATTTCACAGACCCACCTAGAACCAGAGAGATCACCTCTCGTCCGCAGGGGGACTTATCTTGACAACAGCACCAAAATCCACCGGAGACCAATTCTATAGGAAGAGAGAAGAGGTTGGGAGCTCATGAAAGGAGGAGGAAGGTCCACTTTCTAAGGGATAAACTCCCATGGATGAGATCAAAGCTCTAAAATCGTAGAGCTCGACTCTATCACCAACGTTTAAGAACCAACTCGCCACTCCTCGGGAACTTCTAGAGGTCAAAGCTCCTTCATTTCCAGGAAACACCGCCGAAAGGATCATCGGTAGCTTCCAAGAAATAAAGGGGAGCCAGCGCCACGGCAGCCAGAACTGCCGCGAACCCGACATCGGCCCCGAGCATGGAATAGGAAACGCGCCGACCCAAAGTAAGTTAGGTTTTTGACCAAGGTTCTTTAGTAATATTCGAAGGCACAGGGATGGAGCCTTCAGGATGTCTTTATATTTTTTCTTCGTTGTGTTGACCGTACGTTGTCCGTCACGCGGGCACTTCAAGATCGTGTGACTCGGAAGTGAGCATGGTGACAAATTATGTAACAATACTTGGTGTGTATTCAACCACCACTAAAAGGGAATTAATTGCACATGCATCGTTAATACAGTCTCATCGACGTCTAGGTAATGCTACCATGTGATGGTGAGGTGGCTAACTAGGGAGTCTATGGCGAGGCCTCGATAGGCCAAACTTTAATCTAACATATATTTTCATCCGGGAGTCGATTAAAGAAAATTTTGTATCGTGGGAAAGGTATCGAGATGTGATGAATATAAAAATGCTATTTCTTTTAAGTTTTGAGTGCGCTGAAAATATTCTAAAAATTTATACCCCATTTCCATAACTAAACTTTGGAGGTCGATTCATCGCAGTAATCGCCTTTTCTACCCTTAGTAGGGGCTAGTATAATAGGTATGTTACACTAATGGTATCCACTTTCAAACTATCTTCAAAAGTAATTTCCGCCATTAAACATTCCATGATGTTCTACATTCTCGATAAGTGAAATCAACTCTTGATATAATCTTGTTATTGGATTGTGAATCAATGCATATTTTCTTTTCACTACTCTTTTTTTAATTTTAAAACTATTAGGATGACATAATGAATTAAATTTTTCTTGGATCAACCCCTTGTTGCTAGCTTCTTGCACCCACCTATTTACTTATTCGCTTCTCGTAAGAGTCATTCAATATGATCCTTAGTAGGTATAATTGATAATATAATCAAATCAATATGATGTGAATACTTCAATGGTATGCATTTCCATTGGCATATCGCAGCAAAAATATTCACAAACCCTTCAACATTTGTTGATCTAGATTTACCTCACTCTTTTCCTCATCCTCTTTTACCTTCTTTAGCATTATGGACAAGCATAAGTTTTCTCTTATGTTCCTTAAGAAAATATTCGCTAAGAACAACATTACGTTACCACTTGTACTACCACTACACCCAACATCAAGATTGTATATTCTAGCCGTGTCCCGTTTTTCTATTATCTCTTTTGTAACAATATACATACTAAGTGACTTCATATGTATTTTCCATACCATCCTAAAGAACCTTCCTATCGAGCAACCGTGATTTTCTTAGTAATACATGACATGTGTCCATATCCACCACAAAATTAATACTTGGTCACTAAAATTTCTAATATAGAAAATCAACCAACATTGTTATGTCATAGTAATTTTTTTTGACCCTTCTATAACCATGAAAATTGACATGGAGTTGGATGCTGGATACAATTTAATTTTAGCGTTTATCGATGACCTTTGTGGACATCACATTTTTTGTACTCTTAACCTCTATGATAAAATTACAACATTTATTATAAACCTTGTGTTTAGTTTAAAATCCCTTCCTCTATCCAAGTTCATTCATAGTACTTTTAGGGCTCGAGAAACAACCTTCAAACAAGTATTCACTCTCTTCATGTTGCAATACTTCAACATTTCCTCCCATAACTTAGGCCTCACCTTCCTACATGACTTGAATCCTGACCTCATTCCTTCTTCTTAGCATATGCATCTTTGCATGCATTTAGATGCCTTAAAAGCCCTTCTACCCACATCTATAACAAGTAATGGCATACTTACCCTCGCTTATTTCAAACCCTTGCCATTTACCAACATGGTTTTCTTTCTTGGAAATTTGACTACTATACACTTTAGGTTCGCTCTCTTTTGCTAGAATGTCCTCTGATAAAATTCTCTCTACCTTTCCTTTGCCTCTAAGATTATTTTCTATGTAATTCCAAAGGCGACTTCTTATTTAATTTTTCCTCTACTTTTAAAGCAATTTGATATGCTTAATCCATGTTTTAGAAATAATGGGTACTTATCTCATATTTAATATAGAATTTCATTCCATTCACATACTTTGATACACTTTGACATCTAAACTCTTTAAGTCGTAATTTGAGTGATAGTTTGAGGAATTATTTTGCATACTCCCGTACATAGGTCTCTCTTTTTATTTCAATTTTTTTGCTTGTCTATACAAGGTTTGTTGATAATAATTAGGAGATAATTTACTTATTACTCACCATTTGCTTCCAAGTTTTTATCTTCTTTTGCTTATCAAACTATCTTTCTACACAACATCCCACCTCGCAGTGCAACATGCCCTTTCAACTTCATTAGACAAAAAAATAGACTCTATTGGCTCGGGTATTCTCATACTCATGGTATCACTTGAGTTCTATTAAATATAAGGAATATATGTTTTCTTATTGTCATCACATAAAAGCTTCCACCCCTTGCATTAAGTCAATCCTTCATAAATGAGATCAATGTTTCTTTACTATGTCTCTTTCATCAACATTTGTTAGTCCTCCATATCAACCTTTTATTATATGTCTAATATAGTCTCCAACATCTCCAATTCGTTTGCTTTCTATTTCTTCAATTCTCCTTTCTCAATTCCTCCAATTCATGGTTCCTAACACCTTCTCAACCTACTCCTCTTTGCAACAATATCCTTAAGAGTTTTCTAATTCCTCAACAATATACTATTCACTTAGACCTTTCAACACTACCTCGAAACACTTATCTTTAACAGATATTTTGCTTGGTAATGTAGACTTCTAAAGTGTTACTCCAAAATTCACCCAAAAATCTATTATATTGATGATATAATGCACATTGGAAATCCTAATATAAGAATATTTTAATTTCCTATCATCCAAATATCATCTTCTTATACAAAATGAAATCCTAATGTAAAAATATTTTAGTTTCATCCAAAAATTACATTCTTATACAAAATGAACACACATGTGATACATCTAACTAAACCCATTTACCATAAGCCAAAGTAGTCATAACCTCTACAAGACATAAACAAATCTCTAGCAAACCCTATGAAGATGCTCCCCCAAATCTACATGGCATTTATAATGGTATAACCCAAAATTTTAATTACATACTTTGATGAGGTTGTAGAGGAGACATCGAAGAAATTTTTACTACAAACTTTTACACTACAATCAACACATAAAATTATAACTTTTCTCTGTACATTGTTAACCAATACACATAAAATTGTAACTTTTCTCTCATGCTAAAATTTCCAACCATTCTAAAGTTGTGTTCTTCTCTTTATCAAATTGATTTTTTTTTAATACAATAACTTATTAAATAAATTTTCAACTATCCTAAATTAGTGTTCCTTTCTATCAAATTGAAAACCATTTTGTAATGTAAAACATTAAATAACATGTAGCTCATCCTTATTGCTGAACATCAAAGCACATGGATGACACGAGCACACACGTCCTGTGGCACCTATCCGTAGTCACTTCATTAACTCGGACGACGATCGTAACCAATCTCGCCCGATGGATTAAGGAACTCGACAATGCTCCCACCGCGGTGTTCAAGGGATTTTTTTGTTTTCACGAGGCGGTAAATTCCGCAGTGGACAATGCCAAGTTCCTTAAATTAAACATGTTTATTGTCCCACAACGTGGCATTTTTTTTTTCATAATCAACATAGTAAACCGTACTCCATATCCGTGAGCTATATTTGTTACTCGCTAATCTAAAATTGACCACCGTATCTTCTCACCATAAACTACATTAACTGCTGGAGCGGCTTGCATCGCTCCTCTATTCTATCTAAAGAGCGTTGATGAAGCAACACATGACCATTACTTAATGAGTCGGAAAAGAGCGTTGATGGTCCCGTCCGTTATTTTGACAATGTGCTCAAAATTTTCTTTTTTTATTGCTTGAAAAATCAAACTTTAATTTGGTTATGTTCACGTGTTTTGAGAAATTTTTTTCTTTTTTAAAGTGTTTTTTAATATATAAAATAAAACTTTGGGGTTTTATTTTTAAAATGAAGGTTTTTTTTATACACATTTATTATAAATCTATTTTTAATATACAAATTTCTTTTATGTAAAATACGATTATATAAAAAACAAATATAAGGGTTTTTTAAAAGAGCTTAAAATTTAGGTTTCATAAGAAACAATTGTTTTTAAAAAAGATGGCTTCTTCAAATTTCCAGCCTCAATTCCCACCGTTCATAGGGGAAGGATTAAGATGTGTGGACCATTACGATAGAGACCATGTTGAATGCACATGATGTTTCCAACTATGTTCAAATTTAAGCCGTAAACTCGCAGTGAAGCAGCAGAACAAACTCTCGTAATGTAGAGAGAGAACAATGGCAAAATGACAAAAGGAAGAATGCACAAGTGTTGCACCTTATCCAATAGGGAGTGGACCGAGCAAGTTGTTCCGTGTACATTATGGTCACGTCTTCGCAAAGACAACATGAGAGACCTTGCCGACAAGCTATAAAGATATGACCAAAGTCGAATATTGTTAAGTTGCAGAATACTAGTAGAGATTATGAAAGTATGTATATGGTTGAGACATAGGATGTCGATTTTTCATGAATTGGGGTGATGACTACTGGAATCGCTTAAAATTTATGGTGAAGATATTAAATATCAAACATCAAGTTGATAAGGTCCTCAAATATTTGTTTACCAAATTTGATGTTTTGGTAGCAGGGCCTATAGAAGAAGGCCAAAGATTTGGCAACACTAATAGTTGATGGGATCACTTCTATCACATGAGGAAATGATCACTTCAGGTTTCTATTTCAAGAGACAGAGGTTGAGACAGAAGTAGACCGAGAGACAGAGGACGAGGTGGAAGATATGGTGGTTAGAGAGATGGGTGAGATGAAAATGAACATGAAAGTGGAAGCAACAACAAAGGCTTCAACAATAATCAAAGAGTTGAAAAATAAAAGGTAAGATGTTATTATTGCAATAAATTTGGTCACTGCTATCGTGATTACAAGAAGAAGATAGATGATCAAGGAAACGAAAGATCTAATGTTGGTATAGCGAATACTAAGTCCATGTTCATAGTTTTCCATAACATGCATGAATCGTCTGATAATGTGTGGCTATTAGAGAGTGGTTGCAGTAACCACATGACAAGAAACAAGTATTCGGTTGCAAATTTGGATCAATATGTGAACAGAGAAGTAAAGTTGGGGACTGGAAAAACTGTGGATGTAGATGGAAAATGAGTGGTCAACATTTTGACCAATCAAGGGGAGCCAAAGACAATAGCAAAGATATATTATGTCCTTAGACTTAAACATAATTTGGTAGGTGTTGGTAAATTGGCATAGAAGGGATACAAAGTTAAATTTTAGGGACAAGACTGTGTTATTTTTTACAAGCCCCCAAGCAAGTAGCTGATAGAAAAAGTGCAGATGACAAGGAACATATTCTTTCCTCTTATTATGAATTACATTGATCAGGTGAGTTCATTTACAATTGCATGTTCTAATGATTACTGGTTATGGCACTTTCAATTTGGTCAATTGCACTTTTCTGGTTTAAGATTGTTGCAGCAGAAATATATGGTCATACGATTACCTCCCATCAAAGAACCCACTAGTACTTGTGAGTGTTGCATATTGGGAAAGAAAAACTGTGAAATTTTTCCAAAGGGAGTTGCATACAGAGCAAGACAACCACTTGAGTTAGTGCATACAAAATTGTGTGGACCTATGAGGACACAGTGAGTTGGTGGAATTTGTTACTTCCTCACTTTCATTGATGATTATAACAGACTTGGGTTTAATTCTTGAAGCATAATTTTGAAACTTTTTTAAATTTTAAAGAATTCAAAGCCTTATCAGAGAACCAAAGTGATCGATAGATCAAGGTATTGAGGTCAGATCGTTGTGGAGAATATGATTCAAAGACTTTCCATGATTACTGCAAACAATGTAGAATCAGAAGACAATTTACAAACATATACACACTGCAATAGAATGGTGTAGCAGAGAGAAAAAATAAAAAAATTATGAAAATAATAAGGAGCATGTTGAAAGGAAGAAACATGTCTAATGAGTGTTGGGAAAAATCAGTTCCATGTGATGCTCATATAATAAATAGATCTCCTACAAAAAGTGTGATGAACAGAGTACCAAAACAAGCATGGTCAGGTATGTCTTGTAGTGTATCTCATCTCAGAGTGTTTGGATGTGTAGCATATGCACATGTACCTAAGTAGATAAGAGGTAAATTGGATGATAAAAGTGAAAAATGCACATTTACTGATTATATTAATGACAATCAAAAGCTTACAAATTGTGTAACCCTATCACCAAGGAGACCATAATTAGTAGAGATGTTGTATTCAAAGGACAAGAGTCATGGAATGGGACTATAGACAAAAAATTCGATGCACAAGAACCACTGATGGAAGAGGATTATGTAGCAGAAAATGAGTAGTAAGAACCAAAAGAAAAAACACCACACAAAGTCACACTAGCAAGGACTCCAAGATTCTCTGAGAAACATGTATCTTCAAGAAAATCAACATACCATAATTCTCCTAGCAGCCAATCAGGTGATGAATCAAGAAATGGTAAAAGAAAGATGAGAAGTCTGAAATATATTTATGATGATTTGGATATTAGTTCAAATTTTGCATTGTTTTCATTCCAACCATCTTCATTTGAAGAAGCAATCAGAGATGAAAATTGGGTGAAATCCATGGATGAAGAAATTGAAGCTATTGAAAAGAATGATACATGGGATTTAGTTAATTTTCCAAAGGATAAAAATCTCATTGGTGTGAAGTGGGTGTACAAGAAAAATTTGAATGCAAAAGTGAAATTGAAATATTTAAAGCAAGACTTGTAGAAAAAGGATTCTCGCAGCAACTAGGAATAGATTTTGGAGAAACGTTTGCTTCGGTAGCCAAATTGGATACTGCAAGAGTAGTTTTAGCCACATCAGCTCAGAAAAAGTGGAAAGTATATCAGATGGATGTGAAATCAACCTTCTTCAATGGAATTTTAGAAAAAGAAATTTATGTGTAGAAACCTCCAGGCTATGAATTTGAAGGTAAAGAAGATAAAGTTTACAGGTTGAATAAAGTTCGCTATGGACTCAAGCAAGCACCTAGAGCTTGGTATAGTAGAATTGAGAGTTACATGATCAAGAATGGATTTTGTAGAAGCATCATTGAACCTACTTTGTACACAAAGGTAAATGAGCATGGACAAATTTTGATTGTTTACTTATATGTTTATGACATGATTTTTACAGGTGATCTTGAGTTAGATGAATTTAAAGCAACCATGATGAAATAATTTGAGATGACAGATCTTGGTCTCATGAAATATTTTCTTTGCATATAAGTTGAGAAATCTAAAAAAAGGAATTTTTTTTTGTCAAAATAAATATACCAGAGATTTGTTGAAAATATTCAGGATGGAGAATTGCAAACCTGTCCCTACACAAGTTGGTGACAGGTAAAAATTTAAGCAAGGATTATGAAGGATCGGATGTCAATCCAACTCTATTCAAAATATTGGTTGGCAGCCTCATGTATCTCACAACTACAAGACCGTATATTATGCACGGAGTGAGTTTGATTTCCAGATTTACGAAGACTCCAAAAGACACACATTGGAGTGTAGGAAAAAGAATTATGAGATGCATAGCAGGAACTAGAGATTGTGGCATAATGTATGCAAGTATAGAACAGAAATATTTGATTGAGTACAGAGATAGTGATTTTGCAGGCAATTTGGATGATAGGAAGAGCATTTTCGATTAAGTGTTCCATCTTGGTTTAGGTGTGATAGCATGAGAATCTAAGAAGCAACCTATTGTGACACTTTCGTTAGCAGAACCAGAAAATGTAGCAGCAACATCAACAACATGTCAAGAAATATGGTTAAGAAGAGTATTGGATGCACTCAAGCAGAAACAACAATTATCATCAACAATATATTGTGACAACACCTCAGTGATTGCACTATCCAAGAATAATGTGTTTCATCAAAAGAGAAAACATATTGATATTAAATACCACTTTATTAGAGAACTTGTGAGCAATGGAGAAGTTCACTTGAAGCCTTGTAAATCTAGTGATCAATTGGCTAATATATTTACTAAGTCATTAGCAAAAGATTTGTTTGAGTTTCACAAAAGAAATTTGGGTGTTATAAGCCTAGCTGAGACATAGACCAATAGGTATGTTTGAGTTTTCATGAGTCATGTCCTAGTTTAGCAGTCGTAATTAAGAGGAGTATTAAAATAAAATAATTACTCCCACATGAGAAGTTGACTAAAATTAAAGAGTGTATTAACTGTGTTTTGAGTCAAGTTGAGTTAAGTAATAGTCGAATTTTAGCGTGTGGTTGCATGCCAAGTTATTTTAGGCAAGTCACTAGTTGGAAAAAGTTTAAAAACCCATCACCGATTTCATTGTAATCAATCAAGCTTGTATGATCAATAGAAGAGACACAACTCGTGTGTTTTTTGTGTCAACATTTTATGTTTTATCTCCTCTCGCCTTTCCAACAAATTTCCCTATCACCGGAAAACTTGGGACATAATTCCAGAAATCAATTATTAACTTTCTGGACAAATGTTGTTCAATACCGATCAAATATGCACAGGGTATTGTTGACGAGAAAATCTCCACCTGCCCAACAAATAGATCTCCCCAGAAAGGTCCCACTAGACCTTGAACCGTTTGGAATAGGATCCCGTCCGGGGTGGGGTCCTGGCCACCAACGATTTCTCCTTCTTCGGGTCTCGAAACAACCTATAAAACAATAATACACACTCGATAGAATGATACAAGACATATGATTGATGCATTAAATGCATGTATAACGCTATGAGAAGATTTAACAATAAAGCATGAAGACTTAAGAAGTGTTGTTAACAACACTTCATTAGGGTCATGCTTGTAAACTGCTCGCTACAAAAGAAACAATTCCTCAAGTATGCAGAACGCCTTTTCACTTCCTAAAATTTTTAAATGATAACACAACCATATAAACAAGTTTATCAACATTCCTTAAGAAAGTGAAATAAACTCAACCACCATTAACATACTCAACAACCTACATGTAACCGTGATATGAATTAAAGATGCACCCTTAACGAAAGACGTTTAAACTCGAAAACATAATACCTTTATAGCGCTCATACACATGACAACACTTTAGATCCACAAAGGGATTTTTCTGTAAAATGCTTGTATTCATCCTTAAATGTGGCTCCATCGGTAATGGTTTAGTTGTATTGCCATCGTGGCTCTATTATAACCTTTCGCTCTAAATTTTTTGTCACGTTCTCGCTTTCCGTAGCTGGACTACCACGTATAGATATATATATATATATATATATATATATATACACCGAATGTTTCATGCATTAGTCGAGCTCCTTTGTACATTTTTTAATATGGTTTTTGTTCGACGTCGTGTGCTTTAACGACTTCTTGTCAACAACTCGCTTTCTCTACCATAAATTGTGCAATGCTGCGTGGCGTAGAATCATTTGCTCCAATTTGAAACGTGTTCACATAATTGCGCCATGCTCCCAACGTGGAGTCGATCACTATATATATATACCGCTTCACATGGGTTAAAATCGTACTATCGAATGTTGGGCTCCATGCAACGTGTCCATGTACCGTTCTGACCGTCGCTAGAGTTATTACATGCCATCGTTGGCTTTGTTATAACTCTCCTCGCCCGTATTTCGAACACAATGCTTTGACCGCTAACTATATGCTCCAAATTTAAAACGCGACCACCATGCATAGAATCATTTACGCCCATATGTAGCTCGCTCCATCTTTTAATCATGAGGTTTGACCGCTATGCGAATATACGTTCTGGCCAAAACATTTACCATAGGTAGAAAACTCCACCATCGACATTAAGCCATGCAGCATTTGTAAGCACTTATGTATATCATAACATGCCAATATAGGTTCATTGCGTTGTTTGGCTCCAGGTTAAACGCAAGCTGATTTTACCGTATACCTATCTTCTCGTTTTTTCTGTCATAGGTCGATACATATCTAGTGGTTTTAACGAAGGAACAACGTACGTGGAGAAAAGCGTAAACCTATAATAGACCTTTTTGAAGTCAACTACCCCAGAATTTCTCGTCGTTGTGACTTCTGGCTCTCGAAACTATTCGCACGTGGCCGTCTTCTGCTTTTGACACTACAATTTATTGGCTTCAAGCCTGCTTTAAACATAAGTCTTGGTTAATGTATCCGCCCTAGAATAATTAAGCCCAATTCGAAATGTGTCTTCATATGGTTCATGATCCGTGCCTTAATCATAAAGTTGGACCGTTGTTTTACATGGTTTGGGAACTTCATTGTTTTCGCGCTTTGGCATTAAATATACAACATCACCTTGGTCCATTGAATGCGCCTTATAATGTTATCACTTAGTTTTGCTCCAGGATATCTTATGGTTTTGAAACCATGATGCTTTCGAGCTCATTTAATTTAATTGGCCTCCGTTTTACCTCAATACGAAGGCTTCTTGTTTTGAAAGATCGAGCCTTAAATATGCTTCTCAAGCCACATTGATGGCCCTTTATTATTAACTCCTTTCTATCTCGTGGTTCCGTGAGGCTCTCTCGTACACATCAATGTGCCCGGCTACCAAAAGGTGTATGCATTTAAACATGACCTTTTAGGTCTAATTTGGAAGTTCTCCATCTCGTATGGTCTCGCGCATAGACAAACTTTATGGATATGTAAGAGAAAAGGAGACTAGGTTTTAAGGCCCTTTCATTCCTCCACATTTTACCCCTTGTAAAGACAAATAATTCCACACCATGTAGCTCGTGATTAATAAAATGTTAAAGCTTCTCAAAGGTGCACTCACATATTTGAACTCGTCGTTAAGCCACACACCAACATGTGTGCTTTCGCACCGGCCACCCGCACGAGAACGCTCTCTCGAATGAGATTGCTGGCTCTCTAGAGAAATCTTCTCCGAGTCCGCTTTTTCACCGGGTTATACTTAGGGCTAGACTTGGTTTGAGTGGTGAACATGTTCCTTTGTGTGCGTACATCGACATGGAGTCGACATGGTAGGATCTTCAAAATCCTTCGGTAACACACCCATCCTGGGCCTCACGTAAGCTTAGATCAGGAAAATGCTTTCCGGTTTACGCGAGATGGCACCGTATCACACTATCCTCCTTGGGCCGCACTAGTCACTTGCTTCCTTCCCTTCCTCCGGCTATCTCGCAACTTTGGCTTTGCGTTGTAGCTTCAATTTTATTTCCTTGATGTCGTGACACAACCTAGGAGTTTGTTAATGTGTCAACTCGTGTGGAACATTACGATACTTACACCATTTTGATAATGGTGTCCCTAGATAAAACATATGAGATTAACGAGCTTTTAAAATGCGTATTCAACAACATGCTTAATGACCCACGTACAGAGAGGGCTTCTTAATTTAACACACAAATGTTTTCATTCGAATGCGCATGGCAATCTCATGGCGCAATTGCGTAAGAGTGTTCGAGCGTATGTCGGATGATCCCTCCCACATATGGCGTGATTGGAAGAAGGCCGCATTCAGTCATGGTGATGAGACAACCCATGAGGGGTCAGATAGGCTAGCGGGATGTCGTTGACCCGTGTGTCGGGTGAAAGACTTTAACGCCGAAGTGAGCAAGAGGGGGAACCCGATTTTAAATATACCCAAAATTTTGGGTGTCATAGCGTTTACAACAAATGGCAAACTTGCAGAATCCAAAGATTCCATCAATATCACAAACAACAGTCTAAGTCCGGATAGTGATGCATGTGAACATTTAACAAGTTCCGTGTACCTTATGTTACTTTTGCCTTTTACAAGTATGCCTAACCTTGTGCCCCGGCCTAGGTCTCGCTTAACTTAATACACGAAGAGAAAGCTCGCGCATGCCTCGTAGTTTGTCGATGATGTGAAGAGCAAGGCGGAAGGCTTATTATTTTCGTGACTTTTTTTAAAGTAAGTTTCTGTGTTGCCCACTTCAAAGAGGCCCCAGTGCCACCGCCGGAGTCACTTCTCAAGAAATCACAAAAGTTGCTCCGTCGCCACGAGCTCGGTCGCATCGGCGGGAGTCGTTGCATCACCTCTCTCGCGTAGGAAGCCTTTCTCTTCGATCTTACCCTTATTTGTTTCATGTGCTTGTAGCACTTATTTTCATGTGCTCATGGCACTTATTTTTCAAGTGTTGATGAGGGATCCCTACTTATTTTACGAGCAAGAGAGGTTGTTTCTTGCTCATTAAACCGAAAGATATCTCGATTTGGGTTTGCCCTTGTGCCAAACCTTCACATCCCACCGTCACAATAGGCGAGGTGCGCAAAACATCATTTAAAAAAGTCAAAGACTATGCGTCAGGCACAAGGCTTAGGCTTACTAGTATGGGCCATTTCAAAACTCATGAGGTCTCCTCACAAGCCGGCCTCGTATCTCCCTGCATAATAATTTTAGACTCATAGGCATCTTGTTGAGAAAGCAACTTCTAACACGACTTGTCCCAAGAGAGAGCTGCTCGAGATAGCCACCGCAACCTCACGCAGTTGTATCGGTTAATGTTTCTGCAATCGGGGGCAAAACAAGACCGCAAGGTGGTAGGGTTTCACGAAGGCTCGGTGCACGGCGGAGCCATGACAGTAAATGATGTGAGGATGAGAGAGCACGACGCAATGTAATAGGTGAGGCTCAAGATGCAATCCAACGCCATGCAAGACGATCAACCAAATTGTAGGTGAAAGAGGCGTAATACAAGCACGATTATTACAAAGAACTAAAAAGGAAATGAAAGAAAAATACTTGTAACATGATGATGCCTAAGATATTAATCATAAAAAAAAACAACAAACACGCTTTCAAATCATGAAGTAAAAAATTTAGCAAGTAAACCTAATCAACAACTAACAAATTTTATTAACAGTCCTATCTAGCCTACACCTAAACCTTAGTTTAACCCATGAGGCAATGTAGTTATGTAAAATTAGTTTTCTAGTGCAAAATGCATTACATTAATTCCCCGCTCTAATAACAATAATGTCGGGATCGTAGCCAGTATCCAAAAGAGGCAAAAGAAAAAAACAAAACTTACCCGAGGAGTAGCAACGGTAAGACAATCATAGATACTTACCAAAGAACATGCCGAATAGATTGCAAGCCGAATCCCACTCTCATCTTGATACACAACCATGTTCTTGAAATTTCACATTTATAAATGACACACAATCATTCATGCACAATCCTCGCTCCGATGGGCGTTGGGTAACCATTGCCTATTTGTAGGCACATCCACATCGAGTCGACCGGCAACTCATCATGGTGTTGATAATCACCGGCTTTATGAAATGGAAACAATAATCATGTGCTGTGCGAATTATAAATGCTTGCGAATTCGAGAGAAGGAACCCTAGTTGGAGTTGTCGAGGGGTGTGGTAATGATCGAAAACCCGACGTAACAAAATGCCACAGAAGATGAAGCGCTTCGATTTTCCGATGGGTACTCGAATCTTCCCAAGGGATTATCGAACTCGTGCCTTCTACATGATCAAAGAAATAGGACCCCGTGTGACAATCTTCGCCGGTATGATTGAATATGCTTTCGTACGTTGCAGATCGGCGAAACGTCGATTTGATTCAGCTAGGTACGGCATGTCAGCTCCCCGGAGCGCCCACCCAAGGATCATCAGTGAGGACATCTCTGGGTCGCCTCGCATAGGAAATCGCTCCTATGGTTGTCTAAAGATTCCAAGTGAGACAGACCGATCTAACAAGATTCATCGATTTGGGACTCGTGATTTCGAAACACCATTCATATTTATGATCGTCGCTTTGTGATTAGCATAAGGAAATTTTGAATGTCTCGAAGAAATTATTGCAGTGGCGGGATCGTGAAATAAATTGGGGAATAATGAACGAACAGATTGAGTCGCAAGGGCGTTAACCATGCCAAGGCTTTTCAACACGTGCATTCGTGACATTTAGAGAAAACAATGATCCTGTGCCTTGTAAGGGAATCAATCGCATCCGAGATATAGGAGTCGATCGATGACCGCATGTGAATCGACGAGGGATCATTCAGTGGGAGACATCGAGTGGCCTGAGAATGGCGGGAACCGGGAGAGATAATGAGCCATCGTGGTTTTCAAACTCTAATTGGTTAGTGCATGAAAGATTCAAAGTCCGAACAAAATTGCTGACTTGCGGGTCATCATAGGGAACACCGTGTTCGAAATGGTTTTCAATCGAAACAACTAAGGGAAACGAGAATCACATACCTGAACCGATATCTTAACAACTCCCAATCGACATCCATTTCGTGAACTCAAAACAATAATGAACGAACCGATAGAGAACTCATCTAAAGATTCCGAGGTTCCATTCGATGTCATTTAACTTTATTAAAACGTTCGAAAATCACACCGTGAAAAGCTTTGTTGTGATCTACTAGTGAGTTGTTCAAACGAATGGATGGAAGCTTCCGACAATGTGCTATGACCATCGCTTAGCGCGACCTTGAGAGTGAGGAAGGAAAGAAAACAAATCAAACCTTCATTGTCAATCTCTTAGCACTCACCAAAGTCACAAATCAAAGGTGTCGGCTTATGGACACTCCATTTTCACCATCAAAATTAACCGGAACAAGTGATACAGTGTTTTCCATCAGGATGAAGTATCGAGGCTCATAAAACTCACAAACATTCGTGAGAATGATTTGGGAACGAGCCATTGCTGCATATGAGATTAACCCGAAGGCCGGTGGCTCACTCTTGTCATCCGGCCCTCCTTCTCTAGCGCCAATGATGTTGACGGGAAATCTACCGTTCAACAAATAGGATCTCCAAAAGGTCCCAATTAGACCTTGAACCGTTTGGAATAGGGATCCCGTCCTAGGTGTGGGGTCCCCTGCTACCACCGATTTCTCCTTCCTTTGGGTCTCGCTTAAACTCTATAAAACAAGGAATACACACCGATAGAATGATACAAGACATATGATTGATGCATTAAATGTATAGATAATGCTATGAGTAGCAAGAGGAAATAATAAAAGCATGAAGACCGAAGGAAGTGTTGTTAACAACACTTCATTAGGTCATGCTTGTAAACCTGCTCGCTACAAAGAAACAATTTCTCATGGCGAGAACACCTTCACTTCCTAAAAGTTTTAAATGATAACACAAACGTAGATAAACAAAGTCATCAACATTCACTAAGAAAGTGAAATAAACCAACCACCATTAACATACTCGTAAAACTCGTTATGCAACCGTGATATGAATTAAAGATGCTAGCCTTCTTTAATCTAAAGATGTTGAGAAACTCGAAAACATAATACTCGATAGCGCTCATACATGACAAAATACCCGTATCCACAAAGTGATTTTCCAAAATGCTCGTATTCATCCTTAAATGTGTAATTCAATGTAATACAATGTACTAACTTGAATCCCAAACAAAAGATCATTTACAAGTTCTTTAAGGAAGTATTTATAGCAAAACTTGCCTTTTCGGGTTCCTCACCTTTGGCCTTCTTGATCAGCAATGCCTTACACCTACCCATTCTGCACCGCGACCTCAAGTAGATTTGCGACCTCGCGACCTCCCCGGATTTGCACCCGGCGACCCGGTGAATGGCGACCGTGACCTGGCCCGCATTATGCGACCTTGCGACCTAGTCGCCGGGTCGCCGGGTCGCCACGACAGGGCTTTACTAAGGGATGCGACCAGCGACCGGCGACCCTCTCGTGACTTGCGACCTTGGGAATTTGCGACCTCGCGACCTCACAAGAGATTTCCGCAACTTGCGACCTCCATCCATCACAGACGACAGGCGTATTCCCTATTTCACAATCCTGTCTTCGAAAATCAGCCCTCTTTTCTTGCTAGGAAAATCTCATTCGTTACGCAACAATTCCCACCCCATCACATAACCAGGTTACATGTCTTCATTTACGAATCGTAATGTTAGGGGCCTATTTAATTAATTGCAAGAATGAAACAATAACGAGACCCCCGTGTGGTCAGTGTTGTGCTACCATCGTGGTCTTCACTAAGCGCTCGAATGCTCAGCCAAATCATTGACAAGACAAGATCTCCGCTCGTGCCATCTCCCACCGTACGATGCGTTCGGTTCTATTTTGGCATTTTGGTAACAAGCTAGAACTCTGTACCATATAGTTTCATGAGGGAGGTATGCGTAGACCTCGAAACCCCAAATAAATCATGCAACCCATAACAAGAAGCTCATGGTGTTCACACGGCGCCGCTTGCACTATTTCAGTAAATAAGAGTTTCTCTGTGAATGGCCATTAAATATTATTTCTTCATCTTCCACCTTAAATTTCTTTGGTCGCTCAACATGACCCTTTAAAAGTTTCTTTTCTTTTTTCACTTCATGGATTTGCAATCGGAGAAAAACCAAAAGGCTCGACTTCCTTGCTCAATGTGACGTGTCGCCTTTTCCCATAGCACCTTGTACGACAGTGCGCAACTATCAATCTAGCAACATTATATTTACTCACTCTCGCTCTTGTATGACGCATGGAATCCTTTCTCATCTCCTCTCGATCGTGACGTTTAATATTGCAACAAGTGACCCGATGATTATCGAACCATTACGTGCCTTTTCTATTGGCAAGCCCAGCCTTTTGTTTGCCCCACAGACACACTCAAATACCCGAGGTCGCGCGACGACCTTAAAAAAAGGTTGCAAGGTTGCACATACCAACAAGTCGTGACAGATCACACCGGGGTTTTGATAGATATACACCACCGTACCCTCGAGGGGTCGCGCGACTTAATCTTAAAAAAAAAAAAAAGGCTCAAGGCTCATACCAACAAGTTGCACTTCACATCGGTTTGACAGATATGCGACTTCGTTGACCTCGGCGCCGAATTTGCACCTCACAGGTCGCATAGTCACGTATTCGCACAATTCGCGCCCTCATTTGACTTAGGTGTGGCCGCGACTCGGGCCGACCTCGGGTCGTTCGCGACCTCCCCACGTACGGCGGTCGTACCTGCCTGGCGACATGGATGCGTGTGGGAAGCCGATCGCGACTTGACCATCCTCATATGTGTTCGCCCTTCGACCTCAAGCTACTACCGCCATCAGCCGTGTCTTCATTATGCATTGTATGCATGCATTTGCTACGGCGCCCGAGGTGAACCATTATGCCGTGCCAAAGGAGCCTCCAAAGGGTTAGCGAATCCGTACAACATACTAACATGCATTCGCTAACGTCTTGCCATAGCACGTAATGACCCTTGAACGTTATGAGAATGTGGTATGCCCGCCTGGCTTTAACGTTATCCGAACTCTTTATCGTGCATGACATGGCATCTCTATTTATGCGCAAGACACGCTCGCTCAATACGCAAGGCACTCGTTTACGCAAGGCACTGCGATGGAATATGCAAGATACGTACGTTTACACGCAAGGAATCTGCGTTAATACGCAAGGCATCCCCGAGACAATAACTTTTGGCGTTGCTTAAAACATAGGTTATGGATTGTGCGATTTTACGGCTCGTCCATGGTTTGGCTGCTATTTCATCGTGGTCTTATTATAACCTTTCGCTCTAAATTTGTTGTCACTTTTTTCTCCATAGTTTTCGGCATCACTCACGTATAGATATATATATATATATATATATATACGCTCCGAATGTTTCACTGTTTTGAGCCCTTGCGTATTTAATATGTCCGCCCGCCGTCGTGTGTGCTTTAACGTAAGTTTTGGTCTGCCAACTCGCTTTCTCATCATAACCGTACAATGTCATGCAGGCGCAGAAGCATTTGCTCCACTTTGCAACGTGTTCACGTAGTTCTCTCGGGCATGTTCCCAACGTAGAGTCGATCACTTATATATACTCCGCTCACATGGGTTACATCGAATGTTAGGCTCCACAACGTGTCCGTGGAGCCCGTTCCACCGTCTCGCTAGAGTTATTATATGCTATCATTGGTTTTGTTATATAACTATCCACTGTATTTCAAACATACGTTTGACCACCAACGTCCATATGTTCTAATTTAAAACGTGTCACCATGCATAAAATCATTTGTGCCTACATGTAGCCTCGCCCATCTTTTTAACGTGAGGTTTGACCGCTGGCATAATATACGGCCTCGAAGCCAAAACATTTTTACCATAGGTAGAAAACTCCACCATCGATGTTTGTGTGCATTTGTGTTACTAGATTATAACATGCTACTATAGGTTCAATAAGTACTGCTATTCATGTTAACGTAAGCTACTATTGTATACCTATCTTCTCCAAGCGTTTGTCATAGGTTGATATATGATTTAGTGGTTTCTAACGTAACAACAACGCATCGCATGAGAAAAGCGTAAACTCATAATAACTTTTTGAAGTCAATCACCCTGTGAATTTTCACGTCGTTGTGACTTGGCACTCGAAACTGTTGTATCAGTGGGTCGGCTTTGCCTTTGACACTACAATTCTATTGGTCGTCCCTTGCTTAAAACATAAGTCTTGGTTAATGTATCCGCCCTAGGAATACCTGCTTCAATTCAAATGTGTGTCTTCATATGGTTCATGATCCATGCCTTTAACTACATGTTGACCATATTACATGGTTTGGCTTCATTGTTTTGCTTTGTACCAACATACAACATCACCTTGGTCCATTGGGAATGTGCGCCCTTTATAATGTTATCACTTGGGCTTTTCTCCAGGATATCTTATGGTTTTGAAACCATATTCTTTCAAGCCTTGTTTTAATTTCCGATCATTTTATTTTACCTCATAATACGAAGGCTTCTTGTTTTGAAAGATCGAGAGTCGAACATGCTTCTCAAGCCACACTACGTCCTTTAATATTAAACTTTTCTATCTCGTGGCTCGGAGGCTCTCTTTGCATATGCATCAATGTGCCTAGCTACCAAGAGGTATGCATTTAAACATGACCTTTAGGTTCAATTTGAAGTTATCCATCTCGTATGGTCTCGCATAGACAAACTTATGATATGTAAGAGAAAAGGAGACTATGTTTTAAGGCCCTTTCTATTCTTCCACATTTTACCCCTTGCGATGAGCATCCACACTGCGAGCGAGATTACACAATGTCGCTTCTCAAAGGTGCGCTCACACATTGGAAAACTCGCTGTTGGTCACACACCAACATGTGTGCTTTCGCACTCATACTCGGCACGAGAATGCCTCAAATGAGATTGTCATTTTCAGGAGAAATCTTCTCGAGTCCGCTTTGTTCACCGGGCTATACTTCGGGCTAGACTTGGTTTTCGCAGTGAAAGAACATGTTCCTTGTGTATGTACATCAACATGGAGCCGACATGGTGCGCAAGATCTTCAAAACTTCTCTTTCTTAAAACAGCACACCATCCGGTCCTTACGTAAGCTTATATCATAGAAAAATGCTTCGGTTTACGCGAGATGGCACTCGTATCACACTATCCTCCTTTTTAATAGTACTGTCATCAGTTTCTCCTCCTCCGCTATCTCGCAACTTTGGCTTTGTTATTGAGCTTCAATTTTATTTCCTTATGTCGTGACATGACCGAGGAGTTTGTTACCCGTGGGGTCGACTCCGTGCACGTAACATTATGACATCACAATTACTTGATAATGGTGTCCCTAGATAAAACATAAGGAGATTAACGAGCTTAAAATACGTATTCAACAACATGCTTAATGACCCACGACGAGAGGGCCTTAATTTCAATACACAAAAATGTTTTCATTCGAATGTGCGTATGGCAATCTCATGGCTAATTGCGGTAAGAGTGTTCGAGCATATGCCGGATGATCCCTCCCACATATGGCGGATTTCAGCAACATCATCCTGGCCGCGGTGATGAGACAACCTTGCGAGGGGTTGGGGATAGTTTCGGCGGGATGTCGTCGACTACGTGTCGGGTGAAAGACTTTAACGCCTAAGCTTAGCAAGAGGGGGAACCCGAAATTAAACATACCCAAAATTTTTGGTGTTGTTGTAGCGGCTGCTAAATAAATGGCTAACCACCGGTAGAATCCGCATCTCCACCGTCATCACAACAATAGTCCGAGTCCGGATAGTGATGCAAGGGAATATTGAACAAGTTCTGCGGGTACCCTTAGTGTTACTTTGGCCTTTTAAGGTATGCCTAATCCTTGTGCCTCACTTAGGTCTCACTAATCCTAACACATCAAAGAGAAAGCTCACGCACGCCCCGAGCTCGTTGACTCCCGCAAGAGCAAGGCAGTTTATTATTTTTGCAGGACTTTTAAAAGTAAGTTTCCTCGTTGTTGCTCCACCGACGCCACAGCCCGAGCGGGCCCCGACGGAAAGTCACTCAAGAAATCACAAACGTTGTCCGCCGCCAACGAGCGCATCATGACGTTGCATCACCTTCCGCGCGTGAAGCCTTTCGATCCTTTACCTTGCTTCTTGTTTCCATGTGCTTGTAGCACTTATTTTCATATGCTGGCACTTATTTTTCATGGGCGTACGAGGGATCCCGAGTTATTTTTACGAAAGAGAGGTCGTTTTGTTTTGCCGTAAACCGAAAGGTATCTTGATTTTGGGCTCTGCTCCTCAGCAAACTGTCACATCCCACCTACCACAATAGAAGTAGGCGCGTAAAACAAGACAAAAGTCAAAGACTAAGGCCGGGGCACAAGGCTTAGGCTTACTTTTGGGGTATGGGCCATTTCAAACTCATGAGGTCTCCCACAAACCCGCCGTATTCTCAAGAGCAATAGCTTTAGACTCATAGGTATCCGGCTGAGAAAGTGACTTCAATGACTTGTCCTAAGAGAGCCGCCTTTCGAGATAGCCACCGCAACCTCGAAGTAAACAATGTAAGTTAACAAGCTGCAATTGGGGAAAACAAGACCACAAGGTGGTAGGGTTTCAATGAAGGCTCGTGCTATGGCAAAGTATATGATGGTAAATGATGTGAGGACGAGAGAGCACGACACAATGTAATAAAAGGCTCAAGATGCAATCCAACGCCAAGTGCGCAGACGATCAACCAACAGTAGGTGGAAAAGAGGCGCAATACAAGCAATGATTATTTATGCAAAGAAATCGAAAAATGAAATGAAATAAAAAATACATGAAACATGATGATGCCTAAGATATTAATCGTAAACAAAAACAACAAACACACTTTTTAAATCATGAAGCAAAAAATTTAGCAAGTAAACCAATCAACAACTAACAAATTTGATTAATGGTGTCCTATTTAGCCCACACCTAAACCCTAGTTTAACCCATGAGGTTGCCGAGTTATGTAAAAATCGGGGCCCAGTTACAACACCGCATTAATTCCCTACCGCAATAAACAATAATGCTCGGGATCGCAGCTAGAATCCAAAAGAGTGTAGTAACAACAAAACCAACTCGAAGTGAGTGTGTGCACCCGCAAGACAATTCATAGATACACCTACCAAAGAACATGCCGTAACAGATTGTGTGTTTAATCCCACCTCATCTTGATACGCCCACATTTTCGAAACTTTCACATTTATAAATGACACACAATCATTCATGCACAATCTTGGGCCTCGATGGGCGCCGGGTAAGGCATTGGTTTGTAGGCACATCCACATCGAGCTCATCGCAATCTCATCGTTATGTTGAGGACCACCGGGCTTATGAAATGGAAATAATAAGCACAAAGCGAGGGCGACCGATAAATGTTTTCGACCCGAGAGCAGTGAACCTAAGTCGAGAAACCCTAGTTGGGAGTTGTTCGGAGGGGTGTGGTCATGACCTGGAAAACTCGAGGTAACAATGCGAAGATGAAGCGCTCAATTTTCTGATGGGTACTGGACCTTCTCGGCGGTATTATCGAACTCAAAAGCCTTCATATGATCGTAAAAGAGATCCGTGTGACAACTTCTCAACGGTGATTGAATATGCTTTTCGGTATACAAGATCGTTGTAACCATTGATTTGATCTGGAAATTTGCAAGCTGGGATGTCGGGTTCTCTGAGCATCAACGATGGATCATCAAAGAGGACATCTCGAAGCTACCCGTATAGGAAATCGCTCCTATGGTTGTCTAAATATTCCTAGTGAGACAGATCAGACTAAAAGATTCATCGATTTGGGATCAGGATTTCGAAACACCATCCGCGTGTTTATGATCGTCACCAAGATTAGTATAAGGAAATTTTGGTCGGGTTCAAGAACACTGAGTGGCGGGATCGTGAAATAAATTGGGGAATAATGAACGAACATTGAGTCGCAAGGGCGTTAACCATACAAGGCTTTTCAACACGTGCATTCGTGACATTTCAGAGAAGACAAATGATTCCGTGTGCCCTTGTAAGGGGAAATCAACCGCATCCGAGATAGGAGTCGATTGATGATCAAGATGTGAATCCGAATTAGGACTAAGTCCGGGGGAGACACCGAGTGGGCCCGAGGTAGGTTTCATGAACCGGGAGAGATAATGAGCCACCGTGGTTTTCAAACTCGATTCGACATAAAGGCGTGAAAGATTCAAAGTCCTCGAATAACCGTTGACTTCATGGGTCATCATAGGGAAATACCGTTCAAAGAAGTTGCGCAACCAGTAAAAATTTTTCAAGGGAAACGAGAATCACATAGCTGAACCGATATCTTAACAACTCCCAATCGACAGCATCCATTTCGTGAACCCTAAAACAATAATGAACTGATCTGGATAGAGAACTCATCAAAGATTCCCGAGGTTCCATTCTGATGTCATTTAACTTTATTAAAACGTTCGAAAATCATACCCGTGAAAAGCTTGTTGTGATTCACCCAGTCGTTCAAATGAAATGGACAAAGCCTCGGTAATGTGCGGCACCACGCTACCGCGACTCAAGAGGAGGAAGAAAAATAAAAACAAATCAAACCTTCATTGTCAACTTCGTAGCACTCCACCAAAGTCACAGTAACCGAAAGGTGTCGAAGTTTATGGACACTCCATTTTCACCATCAAAATTTTATCCGGGACAAGTGATACATAAGTTCATCGGGGATGAAGTATCGTAGTACTATAAAACCAACAAACATCTCTGGAGAATGATTTGGGAACGATCCATTACGTATATGAGATTAACCTGCAGTTTCGTAAGCCATTTCTGTCATCCGGCCCCTCTCTAGCGCCAAATGTTGTTGACGGGGAAACTGTCTCCGGCCATCAGATCTCCCCAAAGGTCCCCACCAGGACCTTGAACCGCGACTAGGGATCCCGTCCGGTGTGGGGTCCCACAACACCGATTTCTCTTCCTTTGGGTCTCTCACAACCCCCCATAAATGGTTGAATACACACATGATAGAATGATACAAGACATATGATTGATGCATTAAATGTACAGATAACGCGATATAGGCAGAGGAGAGGGTTACTAAAGCATGAAGATCAAGAAGTAAGAAAACAGTCAACATCATTAGTACTATGTGTTTTATAAACCGTTCGGCCACAAAAGAAACACCTCATGGCGAGAACGTCACTTCCTAAAAGTTTTAAATGATAACACAAACTTAGATAAACAAAGTCATCAACATTCGCTAAGAAATTAAAATAAACTCAAATCAATTAATAATACTCAACAAATCACATGTAACCTGATATGAATTAAAGATGCAATTCTTTAATCTAAAGACGCCCAGAACCTGAAACACAGACACTATAGCGCTCATACACATGACAACACCAGATTCAAGGATTTTTCCCAAAATGCTTGTATTCATCCTTAAATGTGTAATTCTAATGTAATACAATGTACCTACTTAGTCCTAAACAAAAGATCATTTACAAGTTCCCCAAGGAATTATTTATAGAGCAAATTGCCTGGGTTCCTTGACCTTGGCCTTCGATTATTGGGCTACTCTTGTGACCACCCATTCTCACACCTGCCACCTCGCTAAAGACCCGCGACCTCGCGACCCTCCCCCCGGCCACCATACCTCGTGACCCGGCCAGAACGTGCGACCGCGACCCGGCCGCATTATGCGATTTTGAGACTTAGTCGCCGGGTCGCCGTGGCCGCGCCACAGGGCTTACTAAGGGATGCTACCAGCGACCACACCGGCGACTGCGACCTTTAATCGGCACCGCGACCTCAAGAGATTTTCGCGACTTCATGCACTTCCACCATTAGCAAGATTTTGCAGAGATTCTCATTTCACATTCCCTGTCTTGAAAACCGGCCCTCTTGCCGTTAGGGGTCTTTGCTCATTACGGTATCAGCAACTCCCACCGCAACACATAACTTAGGTTACATGTCTTCACAGAATCGTAATGTTAGGGGCCTATTTAATTAATTGCAAGAAACGAAAACACAACGTAGACCCCCGTGTGGTTAGGTGTTGGGCCACAGTCATGGTCTTCACTAAGTTTCCTCGAATGCCTTCACAGAAAACTATCACGCACAGGGAGATCTCCTCATTGCGGTTACTCCTACCTGCATGTGATGCGTTTCTCGTTCCCATTTTGGTATTTTTATAACAAAGCCAGAACTCGTACTATATTTTTCATGAGGAGGTATACAGACCTCGTAACCTAAATAAATCATGTGCAACCCATAACAAGAAGCTCATGGTGTTCACATCGGCGCTTGGCACGATTAAAAGTGTATAAGAGTTTCCCCCATGAATGGGCATAAACATTACTTCCTCTCATCTTCCACCTTAAATTTTCTGTCATTTTCCAACATGACCTTTTTAAAAGCTTTTTTTTTTTTTCACTTCTCATGGATTTGCACCCGAGAAAACCAAAAGGCTCGACTTTTCTCAATGTGGGAGACATGCCGCCTTTCCTATACTCCTTATACGCATAGGCAAGAATTAATAATTAAAAGCACATTATATTTACTCACTCGGTTTCTTTTTTTTATGACGATGGACAACTTCTCGTCCTCTCGATCAGATGTTAAAAGACAAAGCCGAATTTAGATTATTGAACCATTACTAAAGCTCTTTTCTATTACAATCAAGTAGCCTTATTTGCCCTACGCATTAGCGACTCAACACTGAGGGGCCGCTGACTTAATCTTAAAAAAAAGGTCGGTCGCACATACTAAATACAAACAAGTCGCACTTCACACTATTTTGACAGATATATTTACCCGCCGACTCGGGAGGGGTCGCGCGACTAATCTTTAAAAAAGGTCACAAGGTCGCACATACTAACAAGTCGCACTTCACACCTGCTTGATAGATACATCAGCCACCTCGCCTAATTTTATATTCGTGCCTACGCCGCGGTATTCGGTACAAGTCGATTTCATTTGGACTTTAGGTGTGTTATGCATCGTCACCTCCGGTCGTCGATTCTCCCCAAGGCCGCATAGCCGCACTCGTCCGAGTGACATGATGCGTGAAGCTGATCTCATCGACTCATCCTCACATGTGTTCGCTCATCTGTCACTACCATCAAGCCGTGTTCGACTGTGCGTTGTACGATGGCATTTTTCATGGTTGCTGGAGGTGAACCATATTATGTCGTGCCGCCAGAGCTCTGTTTTGGCGAATCCACTGCATAACGCAGCCCCAACATGCATTCGGCGAACGTCTCGCGCAAAGGTCGAATGACCCTTGAACGTTATGAGAATGGCATGTCTATGCTTGAGTTTTTAATCGTTATCCCCCAACTCTTTGTTGTGCAGATATGGCATCTAAGTATTTATGCGTGCGATATCGCTATCATCGTTAAAAGTATTCTCCGTTTAACGTTATGTATCCTATATGAATATTCAAGACATTTACTTATACAAGAAGGGAATATGCGTTTACTACGGGGCATCCTCGGCACCATGACTTTCCGTTGCTTAAAACATAGGTCATGGATTGTACGATTTTATTTACTCGGCCTGCGGTTTGGTTATTGCGATCGTGGTCTATTATAACCTTTCGCTCTAACTTGCTGTCACGTTCGCTCCGTAGTTTCTACCAACACGTATATATATATATATATATATATATATATATATATATATATATATATATATATATATATATATATATATATATATATATATATATATATATATATATATATATGTTCGAATGTTTCATGTATTGGTTTGAGCCCTTTTGCAACATTTTAATATGGTCTCGCTCTCGCTCGTCGTGTGCTTTAACGTAAGTTTTGGCTTGCCAACTCTTTCTCTCTACCATAAATTGCACAATGCCGCGGTGGGCGTAGGCTATTTGGTTTCAATTTGCAACGTGTTCGACGTAGTTCGCCACCATGCCCCAACGAGAGTCGTACTATACATATACCCGTCACATGGCCACCAATGTTATCTATGCACGTGTCCATGCAACCCGTTCCACCGTATCGCTAGAGTTATTATACATGCCATCGTTGGTTTATTATAACTCTCCCCCCGTATTTCAAACATATGTTTAATCGCTAACTATATGCTCCAATTTAAAATGCGACCACCATGCATAGAATCATTTGCGCCTACATGTACTGCCTCCATCTTTTAATCGTGAGGTTTGACCGCTATATAATATACGTCCGCTCAAAACATTTACCATAGGTAGAAAACTCCACCATCAACATGCTTACGTGCATTTGTAAGCACTATAGATATCATAACATGCCATTATAGGTTCGTCATACTGCTTGGATCCAAAGTTGAATAATAAGCTTTACGGTTGTATACCTATCTTCTCCAAGCGTTTGTCATAGGTCGATATATATCTAGTGGTTTCAACGTTATAATAAACAATTTACTGCGTGAGAAAAGCATAAACCCATAATAGACCTTTTTGAAGTAAATCACTCCCCAGGAATTTCTCATTGCCAGGGATTCTGGTTTCCGAAACTATTTTGTGACGCGGTCGTGGCTCGCTTTGACATCGCAATTTATTGGCTTCCGCTCCTTTGCTTTAAACATAAAGTCTTGGTTAATGTATCTCCGCCTAGGAATAACTAAGCCCAATTCGAAATGTGTCTTCATATGGTTCATGATCCGTGCCTTAATCATAAAGTTGGACCGTCGTTTTATATGGTTTGGGAACTTCTGCATTGCTTGGCGCTTTTGGCATTAAATATACAACATCACCTTTGTCCATTGGAATGTGCGCCTTATAATGTTATCACTTGTTTTTCTCCGTGATATCTTATGGTTTTGAACCATATGCTTTCAAGCCTTGTTTTAACTCTGATCATTTGCTTTACCTCATAATACGAAGGTTTCTTGTTTTGAAAGATCGGAGAGTCGAAACATGCTTCTCAAGCCACATCGATGGCCCTTTTAATATTAACCCTTTCTATCTCGTGGTTCCGTGAGGCTCCCTTGCATATGCATCAATGTGCCTAGCTACCAAGAGGTATGCATTTAAACATGACCTTTAGGTTCAATTTGAAGTTTCATCTCGTATGTTCTCGCACAGACAAACTTTATGGATATGTAAGAGAAAAGGAGACTAGGTTTTAAGGCCCTTTCATTCCTCCACATTTTACCTCGCAGCATAAATAATTCCACACCATGTAGCTCGTGATTAACAATGTTGCTTCTCAGCAAAGCCACATATTTGAAAACTCTCCGCTGCTATTTGCCACACTAACATGTGTGCTTTCGCACCGGTACCCGACGAGAACGCCTCGAATGAGATTACCCTCTAGAGAAATCTTCGAGTCTCCGTTTTGTTCACCGGGCTATACTTCGAGCCAGACTTGTTTGAGTGGTGAAATATGTTCCTTTAAAAGACATCGACATGGAGTCGACGATGGTGCGGATCTTCAAAACTTCTTCGCAACATACTCCATCCGTCCTTACGTAAGCTAGATCATAGCAAATGCTTTTGGTTTATGCGAGATGGCACCCGTATCACACTATCCTCCTCTTTTAACAAAGATCGGTCACTTGCTTTCCCCTCCTCCGCTATCTCGCAACTTTGGCTTTGTTGTTGAGCTTCAATTTTATTTCCCTTGATGTCGTGACACGACCGAGGAGTTTGTTACCCATGGGGTCGACCGCAAAACATTACTACATCACAATTACCTTTGATAATGGTGTCCCTGCATAAAACATATGAGATTAACTAGCTTAAAATATGTATTCAACAACATGCTTAATGACCCACTTACGAGAGGGCTTTTTAATTTCCAATACACAAAAAATTTTCATTCGAATGTGCGCATGGCAATCTCATGGCACAATTGTGGTAAGATGTCTTCCGCTATGCCGGATGACCTCGCACAGCGTCGTGATTGGCAAAGAACAACATCCGGTCATGGTGATGAGACAACTCATGAGGTTGGGGATAGGCCGGGCCGGATGTAGTTGGATCGTTATGTTGGGTGAAAGACTGTAACGCCTAAGAGAGCAAAGGGGGAACCCGAAATTTTTAAATATACCTAAAATTTTACAGGCCGTTTTAGTGGCTACACAAAACATAAATCCTTTATGCTTAGATGGGGCCAAATTTCCAAGTTTCCTCTGCTGTGCTGACGGGGATTTCATGATTGTTGAAACAACCTACACTACGTAGCTTAGATCTACGAAATTCTGGTGGAGAATATTTAAATTATTGGCCTCTGGCTACTTCATAATTGTGATTAGAGATTTGGGAAATCTTCATCCCGAGACGCCCAAGCATAATTTCCCGAAAATTTACAATGCGCCCTAAATATTTCACCGCACCGCTCCGCTTCAACCATCTACAATGGTGCTTAGATGAACTCATCCACATGTTACTTTGGGGGGCTACTATTCTTCCGTTGTTTTACAACGTGGAGCCTTGGGAGCTCCATAGGACATGGAAAGAGGGACGGGAAGGTACGTTGAATCCCTCTCGTAACCACAAACGTAAAAGAACGAAGCGACTCAAAGACTTTGTATGGGAGAGAAGCTCTATCCACTACCGCAACCATAAAGTGGCTTCCGCTAGAGGCATTTGATATGTGAGACTCTCCAATTGACCTCCCCCTTCCGCTTCTCTCTCCAATTTTATTTTTAATTTATCGTATTGATACGTATGTCACATTTTATATAAGCGATTCTACCAAATATTTTATTATCCGATATTCACAACGACCGTTACACTCAATTTTTACTAATTAAATCATTTACAATTAGATGATCGATATTAATTATGTAAGACCAATTTTACCATAGTAAAATTTCTTACTATATGAATAATTTAATAAAACATATTTTATTAAGTTATTTCTCGTTAAAACAAAAAACCCCATGAGGAATAATTAAATAAATCCTTATTTATTTGATTTTCTCCTCTAGAATAATTAATCAAACCATTGTTTAAATAATATTCTTGGTCACATTCAACCCAATTATGAGAAAAGAATATGAATAATTATTTATCTTATTTTTCTCTAGGAATAAATTAAATCATTATTTAGTTATTATTTCTTGTTAAATTTGACTAAATCAACTAGAAATAATTTTAAAAAATTATTATTTGTTAATTATTCCTTAACCACATTCTCGAGATGATAAATAGATCATTTATTTGTTTATTATTTCTTAATAAAGGTTTTTAATAAATTTGACCTTTTTCCTCCAACAAAATATAATAAAATATTCCATGTAAGTTAGATCTAGATCTTGGTTAATAATATTTTGTTATTAGCCATTATTGATGATAACTCAATATTTTGTTAAAAATATAATGGTTTTCCATTCATTATCTACTTTGATCACTTCTTACTGTCGCGCTTTGATCATTTCCTATTGTTGCCGCTCACTTTCTTTGCTTTTTGAGTTCCTACAGAGTTCAACACATTTTGGGTTTTCTACACCCTTGAGAGAGAGAAACTTCGGATCTCGAAGCGTTGAGGACAACCAAGAACCCATCCCATTGAGGGGGACCGGTAACACTATTATTTGTTCCCTTCCCTGTGTGTTATAATATATTCACCCCTTATATCTTGTCTTTTCCATCGTATTTTTGCGTATACCTCTCTTATTTATTTTCATTGTTTAACTGCTGCATCGCATAGATCGGGTTTTTTATAACATTTGTTTTAACTATCACTGAAGATTTAAAGAATTTAGACATCCATCTTTGTTGTTAGGTTGTTTGTCACGCGAAGCTAAAGTGAGCTATTTTCGTACACTCGCGTTAAGAATTTACGCTAACAATTGGCGACTCCACCTGTTTATTCGTATTCTCGCACACCAAACAACTTCAATAATTAGGGTTTTTCTTCAAAATCGTTTTCAATCTCTCGATGTTGTTTTTTAACTTTATTCCCTAAAACAAGAACATTCCAACTTTTGTGTGTTTTCGGTGTTTTCCTGGTGGTCAGGGTATCAACGGTGTTAGAGATGGAAAATTTTCTCAACCCATCGCTTCGAGGATCTAGGAACTATAACTCGCACTTTTGGCCTAGAACCCGCAATTTTCAGCAAATCGCACCTATTAGCCTAGAAATCCGTGATTTCCACAAGTTACAGTCGCACTTGGCGAGTTGCAACTTTTTTCTCGAGTTTTTTTCATGATGCTTAGGTTTGGTCGCAAGCACCATTTTGCTGTTTCGACCTCCGGCCTCAACCGCGTTCGTCGTCCGGATACAAGCGGCTTGTCTCCTTGAAGCAGAAACTGCCCCCGTGTTTCGCATTTTCCACCTTTCTACGATGGGTCGAACAGTAGGTAACATGACATTTGCAGTTGTCAGCTCATTGTTTCAGTTCGATCTATATTTATTTCCATGTCCCTTTTCGATCAATTATTATTCCATCCAAAAACCCCTTTTTAGTTTTATTTGATCTTTCCGTTGCCCTTTTTCCCCTAGGTTTTAAACCTTTCGCCTCCCATTTTGCGCATTTTTCCCCTCCGCCTTATTATTGTTTTCTTCGCATCTTTTTCCAAAGAGATATCCGAGTCAATAGATCCCTTTCCCTTGGAGCTTAGCTCTTGGTCACCTTGTGAATTTTGAGTAAATTTTTCTCTTCCTTTTAGACTAGTTGTTAGGGAAACCTCTTTTTGGTTTGAATTTATGTATGTGTATTGCTTATTTTATCGTATTTTCAGTTTTATTTATAGTACTTAAACATTTTTTTATTTTTCTTTATACAATCGTCCGGGCTTTAATTAAAATTAACACAAGTCTTACACACACTCACACCTAAAGTGAATAGCTCTTGGTTTACACCGCCAAGCCGAGACACAAACATTGTACTAATTCATCCTGCCTCACTAAGCTCGCTATCACTCTTCAACATTTTGTGTCATATGTGACATGCCACTATTGCACCCCCATAACGTTTATCTCGCAGACTCTAAGGCTCTCTACCCTCGCTTCTATTAGGAAGACTTTCTCCACCGCGCACGGTCCGAGTTAGTCCTCCGCCATGTCCCCATTCGACTCTTAGCTCCGGTGGGATTGGCTCTTCCTCCGATTCTCGAGCCCTGCCTTCCTCACCCTCATACCGTCATCATGTCGTGTCTCCACGTGTGTGTAGGTCCTCGAAGCTTGTTGTGGCCTCGACCCTAATGTTGGAGCCATCACTAGTGGAGGCCGCTAGCGGAACCGTTCCAACTACTCCTTTGCTACCTTTCGCTACATGTTTAATCCTTCCTTGATTTCAAATTAGTTAATCATTGACCCCATACTCCACAATACAAAGAATGCATTACGGCTAAACTAAGCCTTTCCTCGACATCCTTAAGTTTGAAGGAAATAATGGATATGACCTACTAATCACGTATGCCTTTCACATGTGGTGTTCGGGTTCAACTTCATTACCGATGACTCATCAAGAAGATGCAAAGTGGTGCGTCAACCAGAATTTCGTTGCCCCATTCCACTTTTGAGACTTTTGCAAAAGTGTTTATGTCATCAGCCACTTCCTCCACTATGATAGCGGTACCGAATTATTGGACCACATTCTTCGTCAAACTTTTTGCCACCCGCCGACCATTTCCAAGAATGGCGTAGAAGGAGGAGCTTGTGTCGAGCTCTCATATTCAACGACCGTGTTCATATGATTGGTCTCTCACAACTTTTTCTTTACATTGGCAAAGATTTCACATCTCATTTTCCTCACAAGCGCAGGAAGAAGCTTTCCAAGTTGCATTAAAATATGACTTGATCTATGCCTCTCCACTCCGGTTACGTTTATACCTGGGTTTTTACCGCATCTTCTCGACCTTGTGGTGCCAACGCACCGAGGGCATCTCACGCCGCCGCCTGTATTATTGGATCTCTTTCACATCCGTACACCTGTCCTTACCAAGTTATGCTCTTCCCGGTGGGACCAAATTTCTCCTCTAAAGACTCTCTATCACCCTCCCCGACAACATGTATTTGGGTTAAAGAATTCCTTAGGTATTTCCTCAACCGCATCAACCAATGCTAGGGCCAACCGTTGCTCAACCCGTTCACTCCCACCTCTCAAACTCCTTTCTATCCTTATCCACAACTCGATGCTCAAAATTTCCTCCGCATCTCGCTCCCTGTACCCTCGTTCCTTCTCAACCTCTCCGCTATTGGAATAACCATCGCCTTTCCGTAATGCGTATGCACAATAAATCATGACTAATCCTCCTAATTCAAAGAAAATAATAAAGTGAAAGGAAGCTGAAACCAACCAAAGACAGGTAACCACAAGCGCCAAGGTAATCAACCAAACACACCAAGGGAACCAACCTATACACTAAAACCAACAACAGGCTAATGTACCCCAAGCAGCACGAAGCCTCTTTGTATGAAATAAACCTTTGTTCATGTTGTGGTGTCCATGGACATTATACTCATGATTATCTACTACCCCGTACAAGCACCAGGAAGCACATATCCAGAGGGCAAAGAAGTCACCCCTTCGCTTCCTCAAAATACTCTGACTAGCTCAACCTGGCCGTGTTCACCAACTTTTCCTCAACAAGGATATGTTGTTGTCCAACCCCATCAAGGTTAGGGCCGCTCCTCAACCTCCATAGTCTAGTAACCCCGAATCATCACCGTATTCTCATGATTAATTCTAAAGAGGTCAATACCGCTTAATTCAAATTTCGACTCAGTCGCTACGTCCGCAAATCGAGTTTGAAACCAAAGTTTCCACAAGAGTCCATTTCAACACCAAATTTTCCCTTACAAAATCCCCCGGCCTAGGCAAAGGTCATTCACAATATCCTCAAAGGGCCATTACACCGAAATTTTGCTTCCGACGCCAGTCGCCCACACCCACATCATAAGAGATGACCTGGCACGCCGCCCCTCGCTTCATTTCAACGCCGGGAAGTCCTTAAGTTGTGTCCATCACAATGAAAATATCTACTATCTCGCTTTGGGCACTGGATCCTTCGTATGACTGGCCCACTACCTCATGTTGAAAAAATCAAAACATCCTCTTTACCTTCATCCATTACCTTCCAAATACCAACCAATATTCGTAATGCCCATGTTTAGAAATGTATCATCGTACAAGGGCGCATCCACCCATGTGATGTCCGCCTTTGTTTGGAACAAGATTAGATCACCCAACTTAGCCCCATCCACCATCACTTTGTGTGCTTGTGACTTGTCACCCTTCTCACCCCTTGAAATTTCTCGCAATTGTCGTGTCACTCGTGGGAAAAATTATTTGTGTTGACATTGAAGTCATCGATGCCCCATTGGATTACAATATCCTCTTGGGTCGTAGCTATACTTATGCGATGTCATTTGTTGCATCCGTGATTCACCGTAAGATGTGATTTCCCCACAATGGAAAGGTTGTCACCATCAATTAGTTGACATATTACGAATCGGTCTCGCACCGCCGAGTCCATCATATCTTCGTGGTCGATAAACAATCAATCGCACCTCTCACCAATGTTTCACCAGAGTCTATAAATATTCCACCTTACTTGGTTCATTCCCCGCCCACCCCTCTTACGTTGACCCCGACCATCGAGTGTTTGTACGATGCAAGCATCCTCGCCTAGTCACAAGCGGTCCGGGTCAACTACCCGCAGCCAACACCTCTTCCGCAAACTCCGTTATGGTCACTCGACGCAACCTTCATTACCTTCTCCTCAAGGACCTTCTTCTTCGTTAGTGTTCTCTCAACCTTTTTCAACCAGAACCAGCCCCTAGTCTTTCGCTCTCGTTATTGATAATTTGACTTTTCCTGACTCGACTCCCTTGGGATCCTGCAACAGATTTATCCCCCAGGAACACTCCACCTAGTCAACTCAAACCATATACCGTTTTGACTCCCGCTCAATCGGAGTTTCATGGTCTCCCTTTGCTTTAGTTCCTCAGCCACCCAAATAGAACCTACTCCCCGTTGCGAAAGCATCTAGTGAGGGGGGAGGCCAAAAGAAGGAATCTAAGGAAAGGCCCCCAAAAAAAGCCCTCCGCTCCTCCTAAGCCTCCAAAGTAGTCACCTCTATGACTCCCTAGGTGATGTTGCTGGGCATGCCACCCAAAACCGTCCCGAGCTTCTCGTCTCAAACTCGTCATCAACGCAGACATTTCCTAAATCTAAAATCCGTGAGGTCCATGTTACTCACCCGATTCACCCAAGAAACTCAAATCATTGTGCACGAACCACCCCCATGCTTTGTGCACCTTATGGTCACTATTCTCATCCGTGTCCCTATCTTGATGAGTTTTTTGACACTTTCGAGGCTATTCGCCAAATAGATGTTGCTCATAGTGGATCCCGTACCTCTCATTTGTGAGTTCTGCTCAGCAGTAATCCGTTGTGAGGAAATTTTTTCACCCATTGTGATACCGATGCCGAGATGACGGACCTTCGGTTGCTATTCGATATCCGTCATCATCCATGGCGTCCATGGTGGAAGACCCTCGTAGGCATCCCTTCCTCGTTTCGTAAACCTCCTCGACAATCACCTTGGTCTCAACACCAGATATGTTTCATCTACTAGCTCTTTGTTTACCCTCCATAGCGATAGTATATGAACCATATCTCTCATGATGATGTGCTTTAGCCACCGTGTCATGTGGTCTCCTTCGCTAGTCCTATACCAGCCTCTGATGACGAAATTAAGGAAGCGATGACCAATTTCAGATTTCCCTAGGATGATATGCACCATCGTGCACACTCTTCCACAACAACCCCATGACCAAGAGTGTTGTGGAGTCTAAAATAATTCATCCTCGATGAGGTCGTTTTGCTTAGAAATCCCATTCTCCAATAAACATGTTTTCAAAGAAAGAAATATGTCCAATATCTTCCTAACACAAATTAACATTTTCGATAAAACAAGAAGAAAACATTACCTTGGGGGCACAACGCACTCCAGAAGAAATTGAGGCTTACACTAAACTATTCAAGGAATTCCATGATGTTTTCACCGTCCTATTCACATGCTCGACTCTGATCCTGCCATTGTCAAACACCATATCAATACATGGCCTCGATGCCAATCTTGTCCGTCAAAAGTTGAGACCCATTAACTTTCCGTACAAGAGGTTATTAATGTCAAAATCGATAATCTCAAAAATGTTGGTTTTATCTATCCTAATGGAATACACCACTTTGGTTTCCAACCTTGCCTGCTTCCGCAAAACAAGGCACCATACATGTTCCAAGACCGACTGTGACCTGGACAATATTGTCCCAAAACAACTTCCCCACACCGTTTATTGCCCCTATCATCGAGAGTGTGGAGGGGCATGAGGTTCTATCCTTTAGGATGGTTTCTCCGGCACAACCAAGTTGTTATCCTGGGGAGCTTGACTTAGCTAAAATTGTGTTCATTAGCTCAGGGGGAACTTTTTCATAGGGTCATGCCGTTCTGCCCTAAAGAACGTGAGAAACCTTTCAGCCGGCCATGTCATATTGTTTCATGATTTGCCTCATATTATACTTGCCTACCTTGACGCACCCGATCGCTCGTTCTAGGCATCGACCGTAACACATTTATGATCATATTATCTTTCTTCGGTGTCGTAAGTATACATCCGTCTCAACCCGTTGAAGTGTGTCTTTTGCATTCCCACCAACCATCTCTTGGGCTTCATTGTGTCCAAATATGGTATCACGCTTAATCCCTCTCATAGTTTGCCACCCTGAGCTTCCCATTCCTCGTACCTTGCGCTAGTTACAAAGCTTCTCAAGGCAAAGCCAACTTCCTTCGTCAATTCATCCCCGACTATGCCACCATCGCTCATGGATTTCTTAGACTCCTTTTGATCTAACATTCCATTCGTTTGGGATGAATATGATCAACATTCTCTTTTGATGCCCTCAAACATGCTCTCACTTCCGCTCCTTCATTAGTCCTCCTAATCTGAGAGGGATTTCTGTCCCAGTATTTGGGCAAACCAACTATTCAACAAATTATTTAGGAAGATGACACCGTAAACGAAAATTTTATCTATTATGTCAAGAAGAATGTTGTGGGGCCCCCCTTGTCCTATCGAGATGAAGAGAATTTGGTATTGGCCATTGTAAGTCTCTTGCTCAAAAACTTCGACACATTCCACGTATCTGTGCTGCCTGACCAATTCCAACCCTATGAATTTCCTATTGATTCGACATCATCAATGGGAAGTACACCGTTGATCGTTATCCTTTAGGAATTTGATTCGAATTTGTCACACCCAAGAGTAAGAAAGGTTTAGCCCTGTCAACTCATTTCCCGAATTACCTACTAGTGCGCAAGATCCGTCGATTAATGATGATTTACCCGATGAACACTGTTTTCCATTATTTTGGATGACCCTTGGTATGGTGACATCCTCACCACTCGCGAACCCAAAATTTACTTCCCATCTTGATCGTGATGTCAACGACGTATGCGACACCAAACCCCCGCTATCTTCTCATCTCTGTGACGATCTCTATTGTCGCGGTGTCGATTTTGTCCTGCCGTCTTTCTCATGCACATTGAAGCCGAGTGTCTCACCCCATAAACACTTGTGGTGGCCACCGTTCTGGACATCGCCTAAAAAGTCATGCGTGGCCGGGTATTTTTTCCTTCTCTCTTTGGTGACGTAAAGCAACAAACACTGCTCCACCTCCAACTATTCAACCCAAAGGTGTGAGCTCCACCTGCCCTCCATCCGTCATACGCTGGTCCTTTCCTGTATGGGCTATTCACTTTATGGAGTATCGACTCCATACTAGTAACCACAAGTATATCATTGTGACGAAGTGACTATTTCACCAAATGGTTAGAGGCTATGCCACGTTCAATAACATGGTGGCTACAATAGTTTCTTTTAACCATGTTATCAGTTTCATCTTGGGTTCCAAAACAATTGGTCTCGACCATGGCCAACATTTCGAAGATGATAGCGACGTGAACTGCTCCCTTGTTGAGATTTCGAGCACCAATATTCATCACCTTATTATCCCCAACGTAATGGTCCGTTTGAAGAGGTCATTAAAATCCCTTAAAATTATGCTTCAATGATGGCACAAAACACAAAACCAATTGGAACCTTATGCTTCTTCCCCGCTCAGGCCTATAGAACTTCGTTAAATCCGCCACTTCCAGTTTGCTCCTTTCCACCTTGTTTTCAAGTAGGGAGTGCGCCCATCAATGAGTGTGAAATCCCTCCTTCTACCCAGCCGTCGAAATTATCCCTCAGCACTCATCCTTAGAACAAAGACGACCATGCTGAGCATGCTTCCCAGACCGTCGTGTTGGGTATTGCAAACCACTTCCAAGTAACCAAAAGTACCAAAGCTCAATATGTCTAAAAGTCCACTCTCGTACCTTTCACGAAGGCAATATTGTTCTAGTGTATGCCTGTGCTCATGATGTCCTTGGTCATGGGAAGTTTGACTCATTACATTAGACCCTGTTAACGTCATTAGGAACTGGCAAGGGGGCATACATTCAAGAGGATTTCGAGGGCCAACTCCTTCCTAACCCTCAATGCACTCTACCTTAAGAGATTTAAATCCATAACATCTCCCATTGAGATACATGTTTTATTTCTCAGCCATGAATTTATGTAGCTTGCATTGTTCATCATCATCTCATTTGTTGAATTGTGGTGCCTTTTATATGGTTCCATCATCCACATCGTATACCGATTATGTTGACGGTGCATGTCACTTCTCCCTTAATCTAGCCTCGGGCAGCCTGGCCCATTTTTACCCCCTTTTCATTCGTTAGTCCTCCACCTACGTATGCATTGGATCTGCCACCAATAACCAGCGATGATGCAAGTTGATATGTTTTTTAGTCGATGCTCTTTAATCATTGCATCTTTCATCTTCATGTTCGTTTATATTCCTTGTTGCTTGTCATGCAATTGAATGGCGTGTATCGTGTGAATAACCATGTCCTTTTTTGAAGATATATTTATGAGTTGAAGATTTTAAAAGGCAGAATTTGAAACCATTACATTCAAGTAATCATGTAACTAGAGCCCAAAATCACTATGCAGATAGCATTGTAAGCAATATTCTAGACTGGGCACTTATCACATGCATTTAACACAAGAAAATCATAAAACAAATGGTGAACCATATACCATTACATAGAAATGATGCATATCCATACCATGTATCGACAAAATCATAAATGTTTTGGAGTCCACTACTCTAATACATTTGACATTCCCATAGCATGTTACAAAAATTCAAAATCAAATTTTAGATGCCCCCACAAACAATCACCATTCTGGGAGGGTCATGAGCCAATGGCTCGGCTCTAAAGATTCACATCCCGACCACCAATCCTACCATCGCCATGTGCTACATGACCCCTCGCCACCCGTAGGTAGCCCCATACATCGCTCGATGGGCCTTGGGCCCTGTGGATCATGCCATTTGTGCTCCGATACATTGGTCACCATCAGCTCGTTACTACGCGCCGTACATCCCCGCGCAGCCCCTGCGTCGTCCATGGTCTCCTCTCGCTCCACTAGAATATGCGAAATTTCCTAGCGCTTACGGGTCATCCCATATAATTAATACCACCCTAAAAGTTATACCCGCATACCTAAAAGTAATCAATCAGTACCACATACACATTTTAAAAAATTAGTAAATGCACCATAATATAGAAACTTTCACTTACCATTTGATCCCCATACCGACTCGGTGGAAGTGGAAAAAGTCGCCCCCCCCCGAAATTTCTTACCACCGTATGGATAGTCGCTCATGTGTACAATGACATCTGATCCCAATTCCCAGAATAAGTCGAGGAGAACACCCTGCCCGAATCCCCCGCCTCATCCTAGCACGAAGTAGCCGTCTCAGCGGCGCATCTTGGGCTCTCGGGCCCCTATCCCGATTTGCACGAGGTGGAAGTGTGGGGATCTTCTCAAAGAAGAACGAGGACAACACCGTAACAAAATAATATGGTAGTCATGGTTCACATGTCGCTTGCACAATGACAACTACTTCCGTTCACCGACGATAGCATCATCTAGGCCCACCCATAGTAGGTCCCACTTATAACACTCTCAACCAACACTGACCGCCCCCAATTGATGTGTAGGATGGAACGTTCGGCTCTCAGAGCCATAAGTATCACCGCGATGACAACCCGTGTTCTAGCCTCTGCATCATCGATCGGCATGGTTGTGCCCTTAGCATGAACATCCGGTCTACATGGCACCTCCATGAACTGGATATGTTCCCGCCCATGTGGTAATACTAGATGCATATTTCCCCACCACCCCTAACTGGTGGGAGTTCGGTCAAGACCAGATGTCCCGAATGGTCAACCGATACCGTGCCCCCGCACCCGCGCAGGCCTCCCCATTCCGGATCCCAATAGTCGACCTGGCCCCAGATAGCAAGGGCCCTCATCACTGTACGGGTTCTCAACCAACTTGATAACCCCATACCGTAAGGCCCTGCACACCGATCCCCCCTGCATCCCCGCACGAAGCACATCAAAATCCCTCTTCGCTAGTTGATCTTAGTTTCGCTGCAGTATACCCTCGCCAAAAACCATCATGTTGGTCACCCCGTAGAAGGTAAAACACGCTCACTCACTCATCAAGTCCCTAATTTCTACCAAAAAAACAGTCCAAACCTACCTCTGCACTGCGAACTCGCACTTTTCGTGCCCTCGTAGTCGCGAGCTCGTAGTTTTCCCTCTAGAAATTGCTAGCCAAAGTTGCAACACAGACCCGTAGCGCGGCGCTGACTATAAGGAAGGGTAGAGTTCGTTTTTTGACCCCCAAACACCTAATTCAGCAACAAACCCTAAAAAAGTAGATTAAGTTTAGGCTACCAACTCCGCAAATCGACGAATCTCGATCTCCAATTCGGGCCGGGCCATTCACTATGATCACCGCAAGGTTTAGGCCTTCTTCTCCTCTCCAAGTTCTTCAACAGTTCTACCAGAAAATGAATCAAATGCTGAGGGAAATCGTCGTATTAAAATAAAAAACCCTAAATTTTATTTTTCCAATTGTGACCAAAGCGTAGCTCAATTTGATGAATCGTCAACACCGTTGAAAGCTCTCGCCGAGCACCGTAATGGTATCCTTTGGTTGTGATAATTTGAAACTTCACTAGAAGCCATTTTTCCAAGAAGGATTACTTTTCCACCTCTAAAATTAGATTTTCACACTTGCATTGGCTTGTACTTGGGCACAGCCTTGCCTTCATACTTATTTATGCGTGTGTCAATTTTACTCATGAGTAACCATGTTTTTCTCATGTTTTTATGGTCCTCCGAGCCTATTCTATGTGGAAGCATCATCAAGTCACCATTGTTCGCAGCATCCGATGAGCCACCACTGTATTCATGAGTTTGGTCCCAAGTCCCTTGCCTCTTACTACGTATCTCCATCCATTTTTTCCTTGTCCCTCTCTCGTGTCTCTCTATTTTGGCCTCTAGTCACAGCTGTTCCCCATCCCTCCGGAGTCGAGAGACAAGCTGCTACTGTGTCATCCATGCTTTCATGCTCACAAGGGAAGTCGTCCATATGCTACCAAGATCGCCTACTCCATCATCATCCTTTGCATCATTCCACCGGGCCATTTTACTATGATCCCTTGTGCCTTAGCTTAGGATTCCTCATTTCCTCACCATTGACAACATCTCCTTCTATCACATGAGCACATACATTCCACAAGATAAGTTCTAGAGGACAAAGCAGTACCTCGTTCCAACGTCCATTTTCACTACAGCTCGAATCGTGCAAAGGACCCTCATTTCCTTTGACTTGATTGTTTCTCATCCGCTCACTTTTATTTATTTCATGATCGATATTCGTATACTTGATGGTACAATGATCCAACATCAGGACGTTGATTCCCAGTGTGTGAGAGGTTTCGACCTCACAGGGGTGGCCCTTTAGGTAGCCCCCAGATGCCCTATATTCCACATTACGCTACATCTTTCATACCCACAAATCGTTGATGGGGTCACTCCTAGCTACTTGCGTCACCATAGCATGCATGTATCATTCAAATTATCCATTCATATTTTCGCAGCCCTTTCTTGTTTATCAAGGTTTTTTTGGTTGTTATTATGTCTCATGTACTCATATATTATTGTCTTCAATAGCTACTGTTGTCCTAGACATAGTATGCATGTGGGATCCATTATATTTTTGTTCTGCCCATTTTATGCCAATATTTCATGTACCATTTATCATGTACTTTATTGCTCATTTTCCTTTTTTTTGGGCGCACCATTATTCTTTGTACTTTGTCATCTCGATGGACATAGGTATGCCTCCCCGCCTCACCGAGAACATGTACCCAAACATTAAAGGAGATTTATATCATTCGTAGGTCTCTCCCCGTCTATTGTCCTCTCTCACTTCACTCCATCTATGTATATCTCTCTCTCTAACTCCCCTTCGGTATCTAATGATTGTGTTCATACAATGTACTTCGGTCATACGATTAGCTCCTAATGCTCGCACGTTGGGGCAATCCGTTACGCCAATTTTTGGTCATCTAACCATTTACAATTGGATGGATCGAAGTACACCATGTAAGACCAATTTTACCATAAGAATATTTATCCATTTTTGTGGTGGATTTGACGCACGGGTGTACGAAATCGCACCATTTTAAGGGGTGTGATCTACCCCTATAAACTATTGGTAACGGAAAGAAGTAGGAGCTCAAAAGCATATAATCTAGAGGAAAAATATGTGAATGTATGCTCAAAGTAAACTAAAACTAAAAAAACATATACGTAAACTATTGAAGAGAGTCAAAATGATAATAATGCAAATTATGGCTCAATGCCTCTTCTTATTAAATGTTTGATATGGAGAAGAAATTTTACCCACTTGCCAATGGGCCCCTAGACAATGGTTCTAGGTCTCGATGTAAGGATGTTGGCTTCCAAGATCTACACCGATGTGGTCTCCTCTCTCCATTGTGATGGACCAGATTTTGGGTGGCCAAAAATCAAGTCCCTTCTATCTCCGTACTCGGGTCACACACCTACTGTATTACTTGGGAAATTCTCGCCGCATAACAATGTGATCACCCATTCTTCATCTTCGTGGCTTTATATAGGGGATTTCAAATTCTTCCTTCCCTCCTTGGTACATGATGCATGGTGACCCAAGGGAGAGGTATGATTCCATCGTGTGCTCCAAATATTCCTTTGTGTGCTCACATAGTGTCTAAGGAGGCACTAGTGGTTGTCCTTAGGCGGCTTCATATAAGTATTTAACCGTCTTTGCTTTGTGTGGTCTCGAAAAGTGACATTTTTCCATTTTCTGTGAATGCACGCTTATCAGAAAAAGGTATGTAGAAGGCGCTCTTCTCAAAGGATTAAGCACTAATTTACATTTAAGACTAGTTCAAATTTGATTTGCTCAAAACCTTAAATATTTTAAATACTTCTTGATTCCATAATGTGTTCCCCCGCCCCGTAAATACTTAGGCTTGACATTAATTAACATCATCTTCTCGCCGTACAATTTTCCAATGTCAAAAGTTGCCCCCTAATGTGTGAGGTCTAGGTCAGACCCCATAGCTGAAATACATTATACTTTCTTTCGTATCGTGCGCAGAGAGAGAGAGAGATAGGCTGAAATACATTATACTTTCTTTCGTATCGTGCGCAGAGAGAGAGAGAGAGAGAGAGAGAGAGAGAGAGAGAGAAAGAGAGAGAGAGGCACGTAATCTTAAATTGACAACACCTGCGCTATTTGCAAGATGACCATGGCCTAAGGGACCCCTTGCAAGCAAACAAAATGTACAACATATATACAAAATTTCAACGAGGCGGGTATGTCCCATGCTCGTGATGCTATGGCTAGTTAAACAAAAATTGACAGAGCACATGTGTTGTCCGTGCTGGTTGCTATGGCTGTGATGCTCGGCGTTGTTGATGACGATCGTTGATGCCCCTCGCGGGGCGTTGTTTCTTTGATGATAGGTGGAACGTGGTACCCATATGCGTAACCTTGGTATGGCATAATCACACAATGTATGCATAAGGGCATTTGTTGGGACCTTCCGTGTAAGCATTGTTGAAAAAGATGCCGCGGGAGGCACGGGTCTTCGATGGATCCGATCAAAGTGCAATGGTTGTAAGGTACGATACCATCTTGTGACATGAAAGATTTTTTCGTAGTTGAATATCGCAGTGATAGATGAGCATCTGTGGATAATGATGTTCCCCATAATTCCACTCGAGGATACCCTTGCATGGGGAGGGTGATCCAAGGTACCGCTTCCTTGGAAAAGAGGTGTCGAGGTCGACAAAAAGGAAGCCTTAATCAATCCGTCGTCGTACCTAGGGGTCGTGAACCTAGATGTGATGGGTTTAACATAGGCATGTTGGTAAGAGACCGAAAATGGATGATTGGGATTCAAAGGGCCTCGAGGATGTATATATATTTTAGCGTACTGGCGGTAGTCATAGTGATTTTTACGGGAAAATCCCTAGGGTTGTAACTTCTAGGCGGGTAAATTGCCAGTGAAAATGTCATGATGGTGCATGCATGTGAGATTGAAATACTCGACCAAGTGGAATGAGTGACTGCTGGCTATGGGGGAAAATATGAAACATGAGGGTTAAGCCATGAAGTGCATTGTTTGCGTCTTTGTACACTTACCAAAAGAATAAAATAATGAGGTTTGGTTTGTACAAAACACAGATATGGGTACCCAAAAATGAAAGGGTTCGCTCATTGAAGGTGTGAGGACAGTGTTTTGTCGGGGGTGGGGGTCCCATTGGTTGCCTCATGCGTGTGGTTGATGAAGCAGATAATAATGTCATAGATGGGATTATGTCAAGGGAGGTATGTTGACCAAATGCGTTAAAAGTGAGGTGCGCTTTCAAAATGCTTGTACATCCCGGCCGTCCGGGAAGGGGGTTTGAGTTTTAATGGTAAACTTGACCTTATGCATGATGAATGGATGGGCACGAGGTGCTTCCTTGATCGAAATGTAGGGCCATGGCATCACTTGTGTCGTGATATATGGTCTACTTCTTGTGACGAGCGCTACGGAGGGGAGGTTTTACCCACCAACACGGACAAGCTATCACGTGGTGAGTGATGATAAACGCGGCACGGGTATGAGGACCCTATGGTTTATTTTTTATGGAGAAATGATGTCAGGATATGCAAAGTTTGTAGACTCTATCATGCCGTGGCAGGATGATACCGCTCCTAACCTTCAAAGGATGAAAGTAAGTGGTTTACCAAGTTATTCCCCGCAAAAACAACTACCTCAAGTGAAATCATCTTCTTTTCATCAAACATTATTGGAAGATATGAGCTTTAAAAAGGAAGATGAGGTGCATACTTGTCAAAAATAAAATTTATTTTTCTTAGAAAGCGAATGTGTGGCATCACTAAGCCCCCTGGCTGGCCATGGGTATACCGACAGATGTAAGTAACTTACGCTTGAGAATGGACCCTATGATCTCCTGCTATGGACCTCCTAAGTTCTAGAAAAGGGTGATAACAGGATTATGGCCCTAATCTCGTTCATTTGTACCGGCCGAGTTTGGGAGATCGCAGGTGTTTTCGGTAGGCCTTTCTTGTTGTCATGTCAGCTCCATGTACCGTGACCAGCGATATCATGCCGAGTAACTTTCATGACATCTTGCATTTTAATTTCTTCAATGACAGGCCGGGGTCGTACAATTAGGCTTCAGGTTGTACCCTATAAGTGACTTTTTCCCTAGACGCGTGGGTGTTCTAGGGCAAAAGAGCACCTCCCTTGCGCGCACTCGAGGGGCAGCGTGCTATTCTTCTTTTATGCGGTGCGGCTCAGAAGAATACAGTGCGCGCCTGTCCGAGGGATAGTACGCAGAAGGCCATGATGACAAAATTTTTTTAGATTTTTTAATGGTTTTTATTTTTCTTTATGTTGATGGGTGCCTGCGGCAGCTGCAAGCAGTGGAGAGAGCAGATTGGCCCGAGATTCAGACCGCCCTCTAGTTGCCGACGTTGTGCGCCGTCGCTCGCTGGGTCGACGGGACCTTCGGTCTCATGCCGAGAATGAGTTCTCATCACAAGACCATTTGTTATGTTACTATACAACATTGGTGTTAAGAGGCGCAACATGTTCGTGCTGTGGGACAACCCAGTGATCCGTCCCGCACATATATATACTTTCGTGATCGGTTACTACCCGTGGTGAGGCTTTGAGGTACCCACTCCCTATTGGGTGAGTGAACCCAGACAGACCCTAGGCGATTGTGTGGTGCGCCTTCATCGAGGGGTGCATCAACATTTCATCGGTGATGATGTGGCCGAGTGGTGCTCGTGATTATTGTGCGACCCATGGGTAAGTTTTCCACATTCGCAGAACCGCCCATAGGTTGGAGTTTTTACCGCCGATTGGAGAGGAAACTTTTTTCGTATTTTCACCATCGTTTTTAATGGCATGGTGTCACAATTTAACAAGGTCCAACGTGGATTCAAGTCATTTGCGTACGCTAGCATCCTATGCAGCATCATGTACGAGAGGGTGGTGCCGGGCCGAGGCCGGTGGTGGCGGTGCCTATTGGGGGCCACTAGAGCCACGCATGAGGAGGTGGTCTCTCGTGATGCCGCGAGGTGGTGTAGGCATGGTGTGTCATTGTCAAATGACACGACGCAGGAATTTTTCTATGCACAACCTACGATGTTCTTGCCACATTCGTATGCGGGGATGGACTTCCCGGGTGACCTAGGACATGGGTTCCCTTTCGGTTATGTTTGGGGACATGGCAGTACAGGGTTATATTTTTTCTCGCATTTATTTGAGTATTTATGGACGTTATGTTTTGTTATCACACCCACATTATTTCCCGGTTACTCATGGCCATGTTGGTGAGGTAGGTCACCGCGGGCCTCGATTGGTGGGTCACATCCTCCGCTACGACCCCGAGGTGGCCGGGGAGGAGGTGGTGCAGTGTGGTCGCGGTGGTGGGCCGGTGGGACCCGGGAGAGAGCAGCTGCCCTTCTCGTGAGGGCAAAAACCCGCCCACAAAGAAAGGTTGCGCCAAGCAAGCTCGTGGCCGATGCTACCGTAGGTGGCCACGCATCGATGGCTCGGGGAGGCCGTTCTTAAGGACTTCAAGGTCGAGTGGACCGCTGGACCCGTGGCATGCCCGTTCAATATTTCTACGGACTCACTTCGAGGAGGTTTGAAAGCTTGGAGAGACGTGTGGATGACACGTCGAGAGGGCACATCGGCCCACCGCCGGGTACATCACGGCGGCATAAAGGGGTCTTGGTGGTACCGTGAGTAGTGGTGGGTCCAGGTGCTCCTCTTGAGGGGGCACTTCCCAGATTATGAGGATTCTTCCTTATTTTTGACGACTTTTGTATCTTTGGGTTGTGGCCGCAGGGTTGTGTGACATTATTTTTTTGTACTCGTACACACATATTTTTTGATATATATATGAGAGATGTTTTTGCGGTTCTACATCATGTATCACCTTTTCGGCTTATGTGTTATGTTATGTCGATGGATGCCTATTTTTGGTTTGCGATGATGGTCTATTCGAGATGCATTCCAAGAAGAATATTATTAGCTATGCGATCACCGTTTGGTTTTGATTCTTGATACATGGAAATGAATGTAATCAAATTGTTCCATATATTTTTGTACACAAATATTTTCTAAACAAGGTGTGTCTTCGGTCTCAAATGTTTGGATTAGTCAGATACTACCCACTCGGGAATCGAGGTAGACATATATGGCGAATGTCAAGGAGGGCGTCGATAAGTCCAATGGCAGTGGATCCTATTCCGCCCGATTGCTTGTTGTTGAACCGATACACATGCCATTTGAACATAGTGGTGATCATTGCAGTAAATGACCAGCAACATACCATCTCTTGGGACCATCTTGATGCTCCAATGCCAAATCCAAAACAGGGTTCGTTTTTGGTGATCCATGCAGATACTTTCGAGCCTTTAACTAATTCTTGGGTCAAAAAATTTGAGTGGTTGGGTTTTTGTGTACTCTAATCCCAGGGGGAAAAGGGCCGTTGGGGGCCCTTATGGACAGAACTCTTGAGGTAAAGGTCGTTGATGGGGTTAGTGTGGTAGGTCCTATCCGGTTCTCTATCAAGATGTATGCCCCCGTCGGAGGCGTGTTTGGATGACATAGGGTCCTTTCCCACAAGGTTTCGAACTTTCTTGGCCCCAAGGCCTCTTTTTGCAACATCACAGCGCAGGACCAATTTCCTCCCCTGAATGAGCAGGGTGATGGGCGGGGGCCAACGATGCTTTAACCCTTTTATGGCCTCAGAAAGCACAAGCCGATCGTCATCGATTTTCGTCGACACGCTCTAGTTGTACCAGCCCTGCCCGCAGGGCCGAGTGTCATTAAGGAGTTTGATGGTAGTGCTGCAACTCCGGGATCTGCGGGAAACTGGCACGGCATGTGCACTCTTGCTTACAGACAGAATATGGTAGAAGTCCTGGGACAAGGGCGAAAAGGGTAATCCTATCAAGCACATGAGTTAGATACAAATCATATATGGTGGATTCTATCATCGGCGTTGAAGCAAGCGTAACTTCTCCGTAATGGGATCAGGAGGCTCATGTCATTCCCGCAAGGACAGCTCATTTTAGGTGGAAACCGTGTCACTCTGGCAGAGGTGCTCAAATGTTTCACTAGAGGAATGACTGGGTGTTGATCCAATGGAGTAGACAGAACGTGATTCCCATGCCACTCGTTGTTCCCGATGTGGATGTTGAGGCCGGCCGTAGAGCCCAGGTTGTCTTCTCGTCTCCATTTTTGTATCGTTGGTTTAGACACATCTTCCTCTTTGCAGAGTGTAGACTTTGGTCTGCGTTGTGCTCGCTCTCACCAGAGATGTACACACTTAAACATATGACAGTGTGAGAAAATTCTACATAATAAGTGCATGTGATCTTCTCTTGATTGGAAAAAAAATTTCTTTTTGAGGGAGAGGAAGACACGTTAGGACCGTAAGGGGTTTGCCTCTCGTATTGGCTGACTCGATGATCGTTCGCATCACATAGGCCGCATGTTATCCTAGGCTTGGACAAGGTTACTCTTTGGTGGTGTGTTGTCTTATTAGGCTTGACACACCGTCACAGTAGGTGGGGACATCGATCCGACGATGTATTTTTTATGCCAAACCCCGAGATCATCTTTCTATCTTCTTCTCGATGGCATTAATCATGTCATAGTGAGACAAATTTGTTATGCGCGTCAATGTTGCTTGTAATGATTACCCCGACATATCGTAAAATATCTCGGATATGAAGGTACTATCTAGACTGTACTGGGCGAACCGATGGGGAACCAGCGCCGCGAAGGTCGGCTAAATCGTGCAATGGACCCCTACATGGTCCGTCTTTTCGCATAACGCATATGCCAGTCATTTCATTGCTACGCGTGTTGTGTGTAAACTAGGCTCGTTGGGCTCCGTTAGACTCCGTCTTGTCACCATCGTCGTAGGTAAACTCACCAAGGTTCAATAAGTTTCTTATTCTTTTAGAGCTTTATCATTTTGTCAAGGATGAAATTCTCTCCAAAACCCTATTTTGGAGAAGAGAAATGTCGATTAGTAGTTTGTAATAATGTGTTGGAGCATAATTGGCAAGAATATTGCAAAGAGGATTTCATCGTATGGTGTATGTGCACTCATCATTGATTATGGACAACATGGAAGGTGCCCACTTCTAATGATTGTCAGCAGGAGGAATGTGCATAAGTCGCTTCATTATTGGATCATTTTACACACAGTGGACCCTTGGCGGGGTCTTCTCTTCTACCACCGGCAAGAAAATGACGTCATTAATTGGTTTCGACTATATCAGAACATTTTCAATGGGCATGGGTGGAATTCCATGGGTCATGATGTCCAGATATTTCCTCCTCGAATATGAAGCGATTGTCATGTACCGGTGTCTCTCAAGGGCCTGGTTTGGTTCATGGATTGGTTCCTCTCACTTGTTCTTTTTCGGGAGTTCTAAGTGTACCTTTCTCCGTCGTATTTTGGCATATGTGGCTTCTTCGACATTCATATCATCGCACTTGGGGCATCCAAAGATTATATATAATCTCTCGTACCGTGCTTGCATCTATAATTATAATGGTTAACTTGTTTTGAAGTTCATATGGTTTGAGGATATCCGCCCCCCCCCCCCATTATCTCAAAGGTTAGAATCTATAGCAACGTAAATGGCCGGACATGATATTTCATTGTTAAGTGCTTAGAGGAAGTTGATCCTTGTGATAATATCACCGATGAAGATATCCGAATGGCTATTCAAAATGCCTATCGATGAGCATACCTCAATCGTGGATCAAAATATTCTTGGGGCCGCTACAGAACAAGGCACAAAGAATGGATTTCATTAATTTGATTAGTATCAAAGGAGTTGCTACTTTGCCACACAAAAGGAAACGGATTTTTGCATGTAGTGAAGGACCTGCGGCAACCTATAAACCTGTGAGCTCACCCCACTTCGTTGATGGAGATCCTTGGTATATATGTTTTGGTCCCTTGCACGTAGGTACATGTATATAAATATGTATGGAGTTTCATGGCATAGGGTTGAATTGTGTGTGTTGAAAGGTCGAAAGATCATTTTCAAAACCGAAATCGGAGTTTGGAAGCCTAAATCGCACTCGTGAGCATCGTTGATAGGGTTTGGAGGTCGAGGCGACCCACTCGCGTTTTCACACAGCAATTTACAACGTGAGCAACCCACTCAAAGGTGAGCGACCACTTGGATGTTATAATCTCGTAAAAGACATGTTGAGCGCTCAGCTTCAACACCAAAGAACAAATAGTCACTAAGCATCGCAAATGGGAAATATGTCATATCCGCAAGTGAAGATTCGTATGTGTATATTTGGAATTATGAGTCTCCGAACACCTGCACTGCTAGAAACCAAGGGGGTTTGTCGGGCTTATGAGTATTTCCTTCGTGAGTGTGTCACTAAAATTCTTGTCCGGTATGAAGTCAACCTTCGTGTATCCGCCAATGTGATTTAATTCCTAGTCGCAGGCACAATCCCGAACCGTCAGCTTTCAAGGGACAAGTGGCACTGACGAAAGAGTGGGTCCTTTTCAGCAAGTGGAAATTTGTCGAGACTTGGAGGCTAGCATACAGTGTCGTATTTATCAACATCCGGCAACTCGTAGGTTTCGGGTGAGGGTCGATGGAAATGGCAACATTTTGGAAGGGGCAAGGGTTAGAGATAGAAGTGAAGGATCCTCGTCTAAAATGCTGAAGCCACATGTATTTTTGTCATGTAATGGTAAAGCGAGTGCTCGGTAATATTAGAGGTGATGCATCCGTTATTTCAGCATTCTACACGTTCCTTCAAAGCCAACTTAACCGCCTCTTCCTCGTCTTCATAGAGCCCTGGGATCATTCGACTAATTACGGTCTTCACCAGACTTTGTCTAAAGGTTCAAAGCAACATGGCCGAGTGAGCGCTTTCCCTTAGCATTCAAGGTCCATCGAACCAACCGCCTGTCGAACCCCAAAACAAACTTTTATGAAACCGGAGATGGTAATACCATTCAAGACCGCCTTCAAATCGCTCTGGGTCTAGTAATTGTGGATCACAGGCTTGGTGGGGAGATTAAAACGTTTCGTAATTATGGCCGGCCTATTTGCCTTTGAGATATTTACAAATAAAAGGTTTTCTCTTTAGATATGGAATCGGTGATACCACCGCTGTGCAGCACTAAATCCGGTCCTCATTCACGCCACAAAGACATACCAATCGGCAATGGGGAAAATAGAACCAATTTCCTATTTCAAGACTCCTCCGAAATCAAAAAGATCTACGCTCCATGTCGTTAGTCATCAAGAGGATTTTTAGAGGGACATTGTATTATTTTAAAATAGAAGGTCGTTCTCTTTTCAATTTTTGTAATTTCAACAAAATAAATGGCTGATTGTTGGGCCGATCTGTTGTTTTTGTTTTAGAATAGTTTATAAAAATAATCATTTGTAAAAAGGAAAAGGAGAGAGTTCTGGGAGCTAGTGTAGGAGAAAATTAGAGTTTATTTGTACAGTCTTAGACAGAGATTTTAATGGAGAGATACTGCTCTGTTTCTGAGATTCCTGTGGCATGAAATTTGACAAATGTTTCTTCTTTGTTTTCATATGTTATCGTTATGTTTCGCTACCATTTAATCGCCATTTCAATATTGAATGTTTCTGAGTGAGAAAGGCAGAATTCAATTTATTTGCTCTGTCTTGAGGAAGTATTCATAGGTTAATGTTTTCTTCTGTTCGACAAGGATCCATCTTCTATGCCCCTGTCGACTTCTCAGCAGTCTTGTCATTCCGTTTATCTCAATTTAATTGCTAAACTTCATGCTTACCTTGCCTCAGGAGATAATCTGCGTTCTTTATTTAATCTCTGCTCTTGCTTTCTTTGCCTCACACAGCCCAGAAAACCCCATTATTTATTAAAAAAAACCCTTTTCATATCAGTTTACTAGCCTAAGATCAGTTTTCCTTATTGGTCATCTCAGCTCCTTGAAGATCCTTTTGCCGAGATAGACCCTGAGAGAGCCCTCTCCTGTCCTCGTAGGGCTAGCTACGAGGCTGAGCTTGGTTTGATGTTGCCTCGAGTTTTGCCTCTTTCAGCCTGTGGCAGATTTGAGCGCTAACATAGTGGCGACCATACTGGGGAGATGGTTTGCTGTTGATGTGACAGTCGACTTGTAGATTGTCTTGCCCCAGTGCAGGAAATCAAGTTGCAGATCTGATGCTGATGGTGGACAGCAGTCAGACACCGCAAGGCTGAAATCATTCACCCGGCGACTTCACACATTAAACAATCCAGACAATCAAATGCTCCATGGTGATTTCACTGCAGGCAGATCAGTAGCTTCAGAATTGTCAAGATGGACCGGATCACGAGAAGATATGCTCCCTTGAGCCGAGATCACATTCCAGGTTTTCCGAATAAGATGCCCAAGGTGGATTGGTCAAGGAATCTGCCTACGTTTAACAATGATGGTAAGAAAGATGCTGCTTTACATTTAGTCAGATTTCACATGCATATTCGCAAGTTGAAGATAGATTTTCCTGAAGATTGCTTGATGAAGATGTTCCTGGCCACTCTGGAAGGTGAAGCTCAGTCATGGTATGAAAATTTGCCGCTGGCCTGCATTTATTGTTTATAGGATTTTCATGCCCTGTTCATTGAAAAATATCAAACATCTTACCCATCGTTAAATTTAGTTCATGACTGCTGCAAACATGCTTATTCTTTTATTGAAAGCCTGGAGAAATATTATGAAGATGATAATTTCATGAATGATGAAATCATGGAGGCCCTGTATGAGAATCCATTTCAGCAACATGAAGAGAACCTAAAGGATACCTATCAAGGTGCTCAGGAGACTTTGCAGCAGGTTGATGGCCATATGGCTGAAAATGATGAAAGGGAGAGTGTCATTTCAGATCTGCCCACAGAAGACAGTAGCATGCAAGTAAGTCCAGTTCCAATTGCAGATTGTGATAATGTCCAGACAGCTACTTCAGATTCAGATCCAGATCAGGATGACCAAGCATATCTTGTGCTAAAGCCAATCAAGGAGAACTCTGCTGTTGAAATCATCTGGGATGCAGAAGACACAGTAATGGATCCAAATGTTCTCAGTCATACTGTCAGCTCATCATTAGAACACAGCCTTCATGAAGAGGTGATTCAGTCAGTTCATGAAAACCAGAATGAGATCTTTGTGCAAGTAAGTGATAAATCTCTTTTCAATAACTCAGTAATGAATGATAGTTTGAATGCCCTGTCATATGAAGATAATTACTGTTTAAGCAGAAGAAAACAAAAAGCATTGTCTCCTTTGTCTGAAGATGAGATAAATCTACTTTTGAAAGGTCATGTTTCAGCCGAAGCTACAACAGATTTGCAGTGCACACATAGTCAGGAAAGTGTTGGTGAAATTTCTTCCTCTGTTGAAAAAGATGATTGTCTTGTAATCAGTTGTGTAGATCAGCAAACAGATAATTTTTTCCTTCACAAAGATGAAAAGGCTGTCATGTTTGATAACCTTGAAGATTGTTTTTTGTTTAAAAATGATCTAGATCATGAATTTGAAGAGTATATGTCATAATTTCTCATGGTCAAGGAACCTACAGCTAACACTCAGATGGCAGATCTATGCATTTCTATCCCTCAGAAATCAATTGTCCTTTCAGGTCAGAGTGAGGTCATTACTAGTATTTTTGCAGCTGGATCTCCAGATAAGCCAGTGCTTCAGGATTTTCAAGATCCCTTCAGCATTCTTCTGCAAGCATTAGAAAAGATAAATGTTGTCTGGTTTATTGTCATGAGATTTGGTTTCAGTGATTGTGTTGAGTTGCCTATAGGTTCATCATTCTGCCTGCTCAAGGAGAATAAGAGCAGAAATTTGGGGTGCAGCCATTTGCTGGATTGGTTGCATTGGAAGGAAAATTATACATGATTGTACATATCACATCAGTATGCAGGGGGTTGCCATCAGGGTTTTGAAATTTTGATGGACTGCTGCCCTTTTCAGAAAGTTTTTGTTTAATTCAGTAATTTTAATTTGCATCAAATCAGTGTGAGTCGAATTTCTAGTTAATAAACTGAGTTATCAGTCTTTAGTTTGTTTGTCAGAATAATGATTCCATCGCCCAATGGATGGAGGCACTGTCTGCTCTCCCAAAGCTCTGCGGTTCTTGGCACCTCCAAGAAGCGGCAGCTGCCATCCCCATTGGAGCCAATGTTAGACTCCGTCTTGTCAGTCTACTGTTAGAGGTAAACTCACCAAGGTTCAATAAGTTTCTTATTTCGAGAGTTTTATCATTATTAATAATCAAGGATGACTCTTCTCCAAAACCCTGTTTTGGAGAAGAGAATGTCAGATTAGTAGTTTGTAATAATGTGTTGGAGCATAATTGGCAAGAATATTGCAAAGAGGATTTCATCAGATGGTGGCGGTGCACTCATCATTGATTATGGACAAATATGGAAGGTGCCCACTTCTAATGATTGCTGCAGGAGGAATGTGCATAAGTTGCTTCATTATTGGATCATTTTACATACAGGGACCTTTTGATGGGTCTTCTCTTCTACTACTGGCAAGAAAATTATCATTAATTGGTCTTTTGGATTATATTGTAACATTTTCAATGGGCATGGGTGGAATTCCATGGGTCATGATGTCTGAGATATTTCCTCTGAATATGAAGCGTATTGCTGGCAGTCTGGTGTCTCTCACAGCTTGGTTTGGTTCATGGATTGTCCCTCTCACTTGTTCTTTTCTTGGAGTTCTACAGCTTCCTTCTCTGTATTTTGCATATGACTTTTCTGACATTCATATCATCGCACTCTGTGGCATCCAAAGATTATATATAATCTCTGTACCTGTGGCTTGCATCTATAATTATAATGGTTCAATTTGTTTTGAAGTTCATATGGTTTGAGGATATCCGATGGAGCACTTTGCTATATTCATTATCTCAGTGGGTTAGAATCTATAGCAAATCGGAATGCTGGACATGATATTTCAGTTTGTTAAGTGCTTAGAGGAAGTTGATCCTTGTGATAATATCACTGATGAAGATATCCGAATGGATATTCAAAATGCATTTATTGATGAGCATACCTCATTATGTGGATCAAAATATTCTTGGGAAGCTGCTATAGAACAAGGCACAGCAATGGATTTCATTAATTTGATTAGTATCGAAGGAGTTGCTACTTTGCCATACAAAAGGAAATCAGGATTTTTGCATGTAGTGAAGGATCTTCATGCAGCCATAAAACTCTGTGAGCCAGCTCTAATTTCTGTTGATGGAGATCCTTGGTATATATGTTTTGGTCCTCAGCCAGAGGTACATGTATATAAATATGTATGGAGTTTCAAGTGGCATAGGGTTGAATTGCAGGTTGAAAGGTCGAAAGATCATTTTCAAAACTGAAATCTGGAGTTTGGAGGCCGAAATCGCACGTCAGAGCATCGTTGATAGGGTTTGGAGGTCGAGCGACCCACCTGGGCGAAGAGCGACCCACTCGGGCGTTTTGCACAGTGCAATTTACAACGTGAGCGACCCACTTGACAACAGAATTCAGAAAAGACATGTTGAGCGCCCAGTTTCAACACCAACAGTCAAATAGCTTCCTCGTTTACAAATGGGAAATATGTCATATCTGCAAGTGAAGATTCGTATGTGTATATTTGGAATTATGAGTCTCCGAACACTTCAGCTGCTAGAAACCAAGGGGTTTGTCGGGCTTATGAGTATTTCCCTTTTCGGAGTGTGTCATTTGCAATTCCTTGGTCTGGTATGAGGCCGGAACCTCTTGTATCTCGCCAATGTGATTTAATTCCTAGTCAGAGGCACAATCTCGAACTGCTGTTTCAAGGGACAGTGGGTACTGGACGAAAGAGTGGGTCCTTTCAGCAAGTGGAAATTGGTCGAGACTTGGAGGCTAGCATGCAGAGTGCTTATTTATCAACATCCGGCAACTCAGAGGCTCGGGGCAGTAGTGCTGATGGAAATGGCAACATTTTGGAAGGGGCAAGGGTTAGAGATAGAAGTGAAGGATCTGTTCCAGAAACAGTGAAGCCACATGTATTTTTGTCATGTAATGGTAAAGCGAGTGTCTTTGGTAATATTAGAGGTGATGCATCTGTTATTTCAGATTCTATGTCAGGCTCTCTTCAAGCCAACTTAACTGCCTCTTCTGCTTCTCATAGAGCCCTGGATCATTCGAGTCTGAATCACGGGTCTTCAGCCGAGACTTTGTCTAAAGGTTCAGCAACATGGCCGGAGGAGAAGCTTTCTCCCTTTAGCATTCAAGGTCCATCGAACCAATCAGTTGCTGAACCCCAAAACAGTCTTTATGAAACTGGAGACGGTAATACCATTCAAGACCAGTCTTCAACTGCTGCCTGGGGTCTAGTAATTGTGACTGCAGGGCTTGGTGGGGAGATTAAAACGTTTCAGAATTATGGCTGGCCTGTTTGCCTTTGAGATATTTACAAATAAAAAAGGTTTTCTCTTTAGATATGGAATCGGGTGATGTCAATCCCGCCAGGGCACTAAATCCGGTCCTCATTCACGCCACAAAGACATCAACTGCAACAGAAAAATAGGAACCAATTTCCTATTTCAAGACCTCCGAAATCAAAAAGATCTACGCTCCATGTTTATTAGTCATCAGAGGATTTTTAGAGGGACATTGTATTAAGACCAGACATCATGCTAGAAGTAGGACTAGTGGCAAGATATCAAGCAGCACCTAAACAAAACCATCTTCTGGCAGTAAAAAGAATACTCAGATATCTACAAGGAACAACACAATATGGGATTTGGTATCCTAAAGGCAAGAGCTTCACCTTAATAGTGTACACAGATGCAGATTGGGCCAGCTGTGTGGATGACAGGAAGAGTACAAGTGGAGGTGCATTCTATCTAGGAGAAAGTCTGGTGGCATGGCTAAGTAAGAAACAAACATCCATATCTCTGTCTACAGCTGAAGCAGAATATATAGCAGCAGCAGCATGTTGTACACAAGTCATGTGGATGAAGAAAACTCTTCAAGACATGAAGGTAAGCATTAATGAACCTATCTCAATCAAATGTGATAATACAAGTGCTATAAGTATATCTAAAAATCCTGTGCTTCATTAAAAAACTAAACATATACCAATCAAGTATCATTTTCTCCGAGAACAAGTGGCTCAAAAGATAGTTAAACTGGACTATGTATCAACGAAAGAACAGATAACAGATATATTTACCAAACCACTTTCCAGAGAACCATTCGAATACTTGAGAGACAAACTAGGGGTAGTATCTGTAGATACTATTCTCTAATATGAAGAGAAAGTACAGTCTCAGGGGGAGAACAAAATGAAGATATCATTCCAGGGGGAGAACAGCCAGCAAGATAAGCATAAAAAAAGTCCATAGGATTAGCATTATCAATATTATCAGCATTCAGAAGCAACAAGAACCTTTCAATCGTAAAATGCATCATCTCTGTCTGCAATCTAGCACATATTACAGGCACTACAAATGAAACACAGCATAGTCCAATTTCAGCAAAAGAGGACCTAAACGTAACTTAGAGAAAGGAAATACAACGAAAGAACCCATACGGAGGGATGAGGAGTCATCCTTTGCCATTGATGTCAAAGGGGGAGGAAGAACAAATAGCAGGAGGAAGAGCAAGCAACAAGAGAAAGAGAAAGCAAACATAGAAAGTGGATTTCCATCAATGCCAAAGGGGGAGACTGTTGGAAATATTGTCATTGATGGCAAAGGTCACAGCACTCAGGCAAAAGAGGCAGCGTTGAAGCAAAGGAAGGAAAAAGAGGCACAACGAAAGCAATAGAGGCAGCAAGAAGACAGTCAAAATGTAACAGTCATAGAAGCACAGTGAGACAGAGGCAGAGTGACAGAAGCAGAGACAGAGGTAGAGAACAGTTACAAAATTCCGGGAATCTCACACTGCAGCGAGCATTATACATATAATATAACACGAATCTTATTTCGGGAATCGCAGACTCCAGCCGGGCGTTACACATATAATACATAACCATATTCCGGGAATCACACTCTCCAACCGGTGGAGAACATATAATATATAAACCATATTCCGGGAATCGCTTAACCCTTTGGCAAAGTATACATATATGTCCGTTATATTATGGAGCGCATAAAACAAAGTTTTAGATGGTGGGACCTCTCCCCAATCGCAATCGGAACTTTCCGATTGATCGCAAGTCTTTTGTTATATGCTCCGATCGAAGGCCAGACCCGATCGAGTTATATGCCACAGTTTATGAGCCAATCGCATCCGAGTTCCCAATCGCAATCGGAACTTTCCGATTGATCGCAAGTCTTTTGTTATATGCTCCGATCAAAGGCCGGACCCGATCGAGTTATATGCCACAGTTTATGAGCTAATCGCATTCGAGTTCCCAATCGCAATCGGAACTTTCCGATTGATCGCAAGTCTTTTGTTATATGCTCCGATCAAAGGCCGGACCCGATGGAGATTATACGATGGAATTAATTGGTTCAATCGCGTCCAGAATCTCAATCGCAATCGTAACTCTCTGATTGATCGCACGACTTTGTAATATGTTGCAATTGAAGTGGCGGACCCGATGGCGATTATACGGTGGAATTAATTGGTTCAATCGCGTCCAGAATCTCAATCGCAATCGAAACTCTCTGATTGATCACACAACTTTGTAATATGTTGCGATTGAAGTGGCGGACCCGATCCTGTTATATGCAGGAGTTAATTTGTGCGAATCGCATCCATGTTCTGATCACAATCGGAACTTGTCTATAATGCGTCCCGATTGCATGTGTTCAAAGTTCGAACCTGGTTGCGATATGAGCCATGTTTTATGTGGTCATCGCGTCCGTTTGATCAATCGCAATCGAAAGTTTTCGTTTGACACCACTGATCTGCCGACAGAGATGTGGGGCCCGACCCTTTCATGTATTAGTGGTTGTGATTCGACTTATTGGATTGTAATATAAGACCAAAGGCTTAAGGTGGAGGGCGATTGGTTATATATAAAAGGATTGTTGTTAGATATATAAAACATGGTTGCAGTTGTATTAAAATATGTCACATGGGCTGTGAACCCACGGGCCTTGGCCTAATGAGAGGGCGATTATAAATATACAATGACTGTTATATATGTCCGTTCCATTTGCGGAATGTTCCACATCAACAAGACACTTGCTGCAAGTCAGCAGTCACGCATTTTTCTAAGAGGCACTGATATAAAAGCACTGTTACACGTATGCAACAAATACACTACAGCAGAGGACAGAAAAGCATACAGAGCAAAAAAGAGTCAAAACACAGTCACAGAAAAGACAAATGCGCAGCAAACCAAGAGACAAAATAAGTGAGCTGGAATTCATATTGTAATTCGAATGTAAATGTTTTAATTGTTTTTATTGTTTGTGATGCATTGGCAAGTCTCCGAGAGAAAACAAACTCCCACTGTAATGTTAAAATTGACACCCACAGTTATAATTTCTGAGTAAGCTGATAAAAGGAGTGAGAAGGCAGAAGGCAAAGAGACATGACTTTCCATTTCGAATTCCAAGCAGAATACAAACAGTCATGTGAGGAAATCTATAAATAATATCATCTTGATATGCAGAGTGGGTTTTTTTTTTTTTGGAGCAAGGGAGAGAGCATATATAGAGAGAATGCAGAATATAGAAGGCAGAGAAGATTAAGAGAAGCTACAGAACAGAGCTGATATCTGAGGTAAATCAGCAAACTTTCAGTTTTAGAAAATGAGGAAGTTGGAGCTTCCCTATCAAGTTGCAGCCTGATAGCTGTCAGTGGTAGCTGACTGAGGTTGGAGCCTCCTGTAGGTTGGTGCCTGCAGAAAATTGAAGGGAGTTGGTGCTTCCTTGCAAGTTGTAGCTTGCAGAATTGAGGTTGGAGCCTCCTGTAGGTTGGTGCCTGCAGAAAAACAGTGGTGAGAGGGAATTGGAGCTTGCCTTTGCATCACAACAATAATAAGATGTGGTTTTCTCCCTTTATGGGTTTCCACTTATATCTGGTGTCTCTGTGCATGATATTTATGTATTGATCTGATATGTATTATTTTCTTAATACCTGCTTCTCTCATATTAAGTCTACTGCTCTATTAAACTAATACTTTCTGATTACATTCTAAAATTACTCTCACATCAAATAGAGTTTGAAATGAAGGTGTAAATAAGTTTAATGAAAATTTTAAAAGATCAGGAATGTATTAAACTGATTCACCCCCCCCTCTCAGTTTAATTAGAGATTCAACACCATACTCACCCAAGAGCAACCAACACAACCATGCTTCTTGTTGGCCTATATCATAGATTTGCAAGTGGTTTGGCAACCCCTTTCTCCATATCATCAACCATTCATGCCAATGAGGATGATGGATCTCATTCTAAAAATACTTGGCATCCTCCCATTGTAGGACACCAACCTCCTCAAACTATTGAAGAACTTTTCACTCCATGATATGTTGAAGTGCACCTCCAATGAGATCTCTCCATGAGATTATCTTCTCATTAATGGCCCTCCAAAACCAATAAGGTTATGGATCTGCTGCAGGTAGAATTTTCTCTTTGAGCTGTGAAATTCTCATTGAGAAAGTGTCATCTAGAAAGGAGAAAATGCTTCTCATTTCAAGATGTATACCATCTATCAAATTTTACTCCATTGCTTCATGAATAGCTGCCATCTAATTGCTCCCATAAGGAATGAGTCCTCTTCTTCTCACTGCTGCTCATTAACATCGTTGTAGATCTGCAAGGTGATGCATGCATTATCTCAAAGCAAGACACAATGCTGAACTCATACCCAACCATTTTACATAGGATCATACTCATCCCATCTTCAGAAACTCTAAACTTCAACTCAAAGGGTTGAATGTAGCTCAACAATGATGAACTGGGATAGCTTTTCGTCTCTTCCTTGATTAGATCAAGGATCCTCTGCATAGTGATATGTTTCTGCTCCAAATCAGCATGATGTTCTAACCCTTGTTCATGCAATAGCATTGATGGCATGTCTACATAAGTTTCAATAATAGGTACTAAAACAATATGAGATGAAAGTGGTTGCATACCTTAGATCAACTAATTTTCAGAAACATCTTACAAGAATACAAGAGTTTCCTCCTCCAATGCAAAGGTCTCTCCAACTGCTGGTAAGAGTGATGGATGCACTTTTACAAGTGTACTAGCATTGGTATTTGTCTCCTCCTCATCATGCATCTCATCAATCATGCATGGGGCTCCAAATTTCAAGAATTCAATACCATCTTGCAAAAATGCAAGTGATCCTCCTCTTGATGTAAGCACATCTGCAACTGGTGGTGGTAGAGGCTCCTCCTCTTGAGTGATATTGAGAACACATTCTCTTGAATCTTCATGCACTATCTCCTTGATGATGGGAGATGTCATTATGTGAGATGTGCCTAGTTTCTTCCTACCATATTTATTCTTCAGTATTTGCATAAAATCTACATAAGCAGACACTTCCAAGTGTGATACATGACTGAACCACGAAAGTCTTGCTTCACCATCTAGGTGCAACACTACAAACTCTACAACCTCTCTTTCTGATATAGGATATTTTAGAAATAATGTAAATAATTCTTCCCTCCAAGCCCTCAATGTGCTTGTGGAAGATCCATCAAATGTAGGCAAGAAGAATCTATGCCTCTTTCTTCTATTGTTGCTTTTGGATATCCTCTCTTCTTTGAGTTGCAGAAACTGTTGGAGAGAGAGATTATCCTTCAATGTTATAGGTTGTGACTTATATTTAGATAGATATTTACTTAGGGTCTCATTCCCCAAGCCTTCATCATATTCAGACGAATTCTCTTTCTCAAAGAAAGTGGATCTAGTGGAATAATGTGAAGCTCTTTGCTTCTTCGGTCTTCTTTATTGCTGAAACGATGTGCTGGGACCTTCTTCATCTTGAAAACTTCTTGAGGTTTCTCTTTACCTTTCTCTTCTTGCTTCATTGATCTCCTTAGAGAGATCCTTCATAGATCCAAAGGAAGACGAGGAAAAACTTAATCCCTCCATATTAGATCTCTACTATCTGCTTTTATTATGTTGTCAAAATGTCCACAAGCTGAGCCAAAGATCTTACTCTGATACCATTGTAATATTCCAAAATGGAATAATGAATTGATACACAAACATAATATTTGCAGCACAGGTAATGTACATGAAAGTTTATGATCAAAAAATATATAGACAAAATAGTTGAGCCATTTTATTATATAGGAGAAGATTCAGTTACAATAGTGTACAAAATATGACGAAATCTAGCCAAAGAGATGGCCTAGAATGGCCCGGAAAACATGCCACAATAGGCACTCTGTAACTGGAGAGATATTGGAAGAAAATAATGCACTATCCCTGCAGCATATAATGAATATATGACTGCAGGTTGAAAAGGAAAATGCAGATCTACGAAAATATGGAGCTTTGATGATGCCAAGATTCTAGATCTGGGCTCTATGATGGATTCCCAAGATAACCCCGAAAGGATTTTCTAGATCTATAACTTTTGAAAATCACCCTCCTAGATTTTGATCCTTTGACTATTGGGTTATGCAGATCTGAAGCTATATCTGAAAAATAGATGGCTGAAATATGTCACAATATCAGATCTAAGCTGGAAGGGTTGATCCCTTCACTAGATCCTCCAAAGAATGTTGCCGCTACTGCTACACAAATACTCATGAAAAATGCACTATAAAGGAATGAGGCTCTCTAGTCTGGTGCTAAGATATGCAATATAGCTCACAAATGATGGAAATAATCTATACAATGTGAAGGAATGGACCTCCACTAGATTACTAACTGAAATACTATCAAGTTCCCTTCTCCCTTGGATCTATAAGAATGGACTGCGCAATTCTTGAAGGGATTGTTGTTGTTGGGAGATGGAAAATAGATGGCTTGATGCATGATATAGATCTGAAGCACTGGAAGGTTAATCTTGAAGCTCAAGGTGATAGGATGAATCCTTCACCGGTTCCTCGACAGTAATATTGAAGGCGAACCTCCTCCTTTCAAACTGATCTTTAGAAATGTGCAATTTCTGAATATGGATGTTCTGCAGAAAGTAGGAACAATATGGCACCAATTCCTGATGATGAATGAAGTACAATACTCTTTCAAGAGCTACTCATTGAAAGGGGTGGTATTCCCGACCAGGAACAACGAGTGCTAAACAACACTTGCAATCTTAGCTAAACAACCAAAGAAAGCATGGAATGTCACATCACAGTTCTAGATCTAAACAGATCATACATCAATAATAATCTTCAACATATCTTCTATGGTGCCTTCATCTTCTTGATATATATTATGAGCCTTCTCATGCCTTGGCCCTTCTCATAACTGCGTTGTACATGTGGACATAGGTTTCCATGTTGACTGCACTGTCTCTTCATGATCTCCATCATGTGTGAATGAAATGATCACCCTCTCCATCACGTGTGCATTAAATGCACTACTTCTCCATCATCTCATCATGAATTCTTAATGATCTTAAATTTGATTCTTTCCATGATCTTAGTTGACTTTATCAACCTCCATGATCTATCTCATTAATGAGACATTATCTCCACTCCTTTCACATTAAGTAGCTGCTCCACCACTCCATTATGTAGATCTAGGCTTAATTAATCCACATTCACACCAAAAAAAGTGGATATTTATTCATCTTGAGGATTATGGGTCCCTCTACCTTTTTTTTTACTTAATTCATTAAGAAAATTAAGAACTCTAATATTCCAAATATCATGTGAAAAATTGGGAATATTACAAAGATCTAGCTTGGTGAAGTAAATTTCTCCATGTAATTCATCAATGACGGGGATGGGAAATTATATTTAATAGAGAGATTTTTGAGCTCCCTATAATCTGGACACATATGCCATTATCCATCCTTCGTGTGCACCAATACTATTGGAGCAAAGAAAGAACTTTGTCTAGGTTGAATTATACTAGCCTCTAAAATTTTTGCAACCATACGTTCAGTCTCACTCTTTTGGGCATAAGGACATTTGTAAGGCCTTATGTTTGGAGGAAAACTTCTTGGAATCAAATGAATAGCATGATCATGATTAGAAATAGGTGGGAGTCTCAAACACCTTGGAATGATTTTCCAAGACTTTTTGGAGATAAAGAGAAATAAATGATTTTGATGTTCAAACCTCTAGTGTGCATAATTGTGCAATTACGCCTCATTTTTCTTTCTTCAAAATATTTTTCATGACATTAGATTTGATTATCTTTTACAGCTTCCTTGCGATACCCCGTGATTAAACTTCCTTTCCTTTCCAAAAAAAATTCAAAAAATGTTCTTGAAAATTAAAATCTATAGTCCCCAAATATTGTAACCATTAGACTCTTAGTACAACATTGTGGCACCACCCATTGGAATGGAGAGCATTGGACTATTCAATACATATTCCCCCATGGTTAGCCTGATATTATGGCACTTTCTAGAGAAATTTATAGTTCCTCCATTTTCAATCATCACTTGACATTATGGTGTTGGGTATAGGAAGCAATTCAATTCCTTTGCTACCTTACAATGAATAAAATTATGAATACTACCCGAATCAAATCAACACTATTACATTTTTCTTCTTGATTGTCCTTCTATCTTGAGAGTTTCAGGAGTGGTAATTCCTGCCAATGCATTAAAATATATGGTTGAATTCATTTATTCTTTCTCTAGGGTTGGTTCCTAGTGTATATCCTCTTCTTTTGAAGTTTCTTGTTCCTTTTCTTCCTCCTCTTCACAATCTATGTAAAATAATTTCTTCTCAGCACACTTATGACCTTTAGTGTACTTTCTATCACAACTATAGAAAAACCCTTTTTCCCTTTTTCAAAAAAATTTTGTGGTGTCAACCTTGTAAGTTATGGATGTCTAGGAGTAGCAACACTTCCATTTTATAGTTTTGAGTGGTAGGACTCCTTTTCGCCATAATTTTTCTTTCAATTTTTCTTGCCAACCTGAATTCCTTCTCCATTGAATCAGGTTCCCAAAGGCAAACCTCATGTTGGATGTTATATTTTAAATTCCCTATGAGGACATCAATCTTGAATTCTGTAAAATGTGACAGAAAGTGAACATAATTTAGTTTTTTGTGTAGCAATTTTAGAGCTGAATGACAAAACGGTGACATGTGGCACTCTGTACAAGTTAGCTCTACTGAACGAGTTTTTAATCAGGTAATTGTGGTAGATATCGCATAACTTTATCTTGAAGAATCAAAATTAGTTATGACCTATGGAATTGGAAATAAGACTTATAGGGATACAACAAGACTCCTTGGAACTTTCAAAACCATAAAAGAAGTAGTCTTAGCTTATGGAAAAATCACTTTGAATATGAGGGGAGATTGTTCATTTCTCAAATTTCCTCTTTACATGGTGGAGGAGGCCCTATCATATGAACTCAAAATCAATTATGTGAGACTTCCTACTTTTAACTCCATAATACTTTAATAGGAAATACAATGGCACATTAATGTGCAAGAAAATCCCAAATGGATTACGTCCTAAAATCTTTCAGTCGTCTCGAAAATAAATTAATTTGCAAAGGTGTGGATTAGATGGTTACCTAACTGCCATTGAACTGTCAATGATTAGATTAAATATATATATATATATATATATATATATATATATATATATATATATATATATATATATATATATATATATATATATATATATATATATATATATATATATATATATATATATATATGAACAATGAAATATATGTGTTATACAAGAAGTAGATCATTAACATAATATGGTTAAAGATAAAAATTTGGAAACATTCATTTTCTTTTAGTTATGCATTTAGTGGGACTCTCTATGTTTTGGTGCTTCCATAAATTATTTTTTCTCTAATTCTACCGGATCTGGTACTCATGCACATAGGAGATTTAAGACCATATTGAGTTAATGTTTCACTTCATATTTTAGTGTATCTTCCACACTCTCATATATTATTTTGAAGTCTTTAAAAATTTAAGCTTTCATATGGACACCAAAGATGAATATTATTTGTGTCTCATAAAAACTAAATTTCCTCTTAATTTATTCTTTCATCTCTCGCTTAAGAGTACCCCTTCCATGATGGATACCATGGATTTGAAATTTTATTCCAAATGATCATGGACCCAACATTGCTAACTTCTTCCATAAATTTGTAAATCAAATTTTTTTCTTTATAATCTCAATGAACTAAGAAACAAAATTAGGATTCCTTAAAAATACATAATATATTTTTTTAAAAGCTAACACTAAAGAAGAATTAATACAATGTTCAAACTCAAAAAAGTAATATATGGGAATAAATAATGTGTAACGATAAATATGGTGGTGATAAATTGAATTAAATGGAATAAATATTCACATATTAATTCATCTCAAGAAATGATAGATGGAGAGTTAAGATGGATTTACACTACTTTTTTCACACATACACACAAATTATATGTTTGTGTGTGTAAGATACAAATACCAAATCCACATGTAGCATGGAAGGAATTACAGATTTCCCTCATCTTATAGCGAAACACCATTGAAATGTTAAATCCTAATGTAGATCCATATTAACTTCAGATATATCATGAGGGATGAAACCCATTTACATGAAAAAAATCATCTTGAGAGACTTCTCAATTCTTATCCATTTCTTCCCAATACTTATCCATTTCTTCCCATGATAGATCAACAATTAGGAGGGATCTATATGTTAGTTATTAATAATGTGTGTGTGTCACAGGGGCTTCACTCAATGAACCTCTAGCATATCACATGTGTTCGTGGCATACTAAACAATACCCATAATTTGACTACATATTGGAAAATACCTCTAAAAATCACATTATTTAACCCCCTACCAATACAAACCCAACACACCTTCCCAATTTAAGAAACCCCTACTTTCACTAGATATTGTAGGTGTCCATTCTTTTATTAACATTTTTTATACCCATTTATATCGTTTCATTAACTTTGAGATCCATTTTTTATACCTACCAATATAAAAACCCTTTACCCCCTATATATACCCCAATATATTATGTCATTTTTTTCCTCAATATATATCCCCCAATATGAATGCATGTGGTATGATAGTGTTCCCTAGTGAAGCCCCAGTGGTGTGTGTGTAATCCATGTTGACCAAGCTAATCACACATCCCCTCATGTTCAAAATCACACCAGTGGAATGTTTTAACAACCATCTTAACTCGAATATATCATGTGCCCTCAGTTGCAAAACGTTCCTAGATTTTTTTCAAAATTAAATAATAATAATAATAAATAAATAAATAAACAATAAAAAAAAACACTTAGCAAGCCTTGAGCCCCTCATGCATTGTAAATCTACAGTCAAGATGGTTTACATTGGGTCTTAGCTACATATCAATTCCATGTTGAATGAATGACACATGCCTTTCATACTTAACAACACACTACTGAAATGTTTTAACCATAATATTTTTTTTATCATATATATGTGTGTGTGAGAGAGAGAATATTGAAATATTTTAATTATGGTTTGTGCATAATAATTTTTTTGGTTATTAATATTCTTTTAAATGTTATGCGTCAAATCTATATTAAGCATTGAAGTCTCTCTCTCTCTCTCTCTCTCTCTCTCTCTATATCTATATATATATATATATATATATATTACTCTATCACAAGTAGAAAATGAGAAATTAGTTACTAGGCGACTAAAAATGTTAGTCACCACAAATTTTCCAAGTGAAATACTACCAAAAATGAGAAATCTTAAGTGAGTTAACTAAAAGAAACTAATATAAATTACTAATTCTTCCCCGGGATAAAATATAAGAATAGCTAATAAGTAAAAAATCTAAAAATGACTAACGTGAATGACTAATTTAGTCTAGGAACAAAAAAATGACTACCTAACAAGTACTACAATAATATGAATCAATGGTTTATGTTAGTCATTTTAATTGTGTACAATAAGCTACATTTCAATGAAAGTAAAGCCACTAGGAACCATTATGAGAAAAATATCTAAGCCCATATGAAGAGCTTACCACCGTCAACATATACCTGAATGCAATACCAATAAAAGACATAAGGTCAGTACCATCAACACAATACATGTGCATGTTTCCATAAACATAAGACATATGCTTGTCACCCTTAATAGGATATGAAAAAACACATGTACACCACCATCATCAAAATACACATGTATATTTCCACCATTGGAAGGTTGTTAAGTTATGTAGGATAATGTTCTTTTGAAGTAACTCTATGAGGTTGACTTATTGTGAAAAACACATAAAACATGAGAGAAATCCTTTGATATTGGTTATAGAAAACACCTAACAAGTATCCAAGTGATATTTAGAAGTGTCATGGCTCTGATTCTCCCTTGAAATCATTGACTTACTTGCTTTGATTTGTAATCCAAAGGCCTTGTGCAATCTATGGGTGGATCCCTATAATAGTTTGAGGTAGGTACCATTGAGTTGAGAAGGAGATGAGTGCCTCTCGTCATCTTCATTATTAATCATGTAACTATTTGTATCACCCTCCATTATCAATGTTAAATATCTACATGTAACTTTTTGTATTTCCCTCTAATCCAAAAATGAGAATGAGATCATTGGTATCTTGCCAACCTCAATCAATAGTTGATTCACAAAAAAATTGTAATCAATAATAAATTTATAAAGAAAGAATATATTGTAGGCAAAAATTAAATATAAATGAGGATAACAACATTTTCCTTTTTAATCTCCCAAGAATTATATATGAATGAGGATAATAACATTTTACTTTTTAATCTCCCAAAATAAACTTAATAGTACAGAGACAAAAATGCAATTTTATATTTAAATAATATTTTTTCTATTAGAAAAAAAAAAACCACATCACATTATCCAACATAGCATAATTTTGAAAAAAATACCATTTAATGGCGGTGCACATTTCAAATTACCGCCATTGTATTTGCAACACTTGTGAAAACAGATCCATGTTCCAAAGTGAGTAAGAGGAGGAAGGTCCATGATAAATTTTATGCTTGAAATGAAGAGATATACACATTAATTAATGAAAATGAATGAAAAAGAAAGGAATTTGTCGTAAGCTATTGTAGTGTTTGAATTGTGATGACATACATAAAAAAATAAGATACTTTTTGCTTTCGCTGGTGGGTGGATTAGCAAGGACAAGGCGAAGAGGAAGAATCACAAGGAGGAATAATACAAGGTGGTTTTTTTTGGAAATCGTTGGAAATATATAATAATACTTATGGATATGTGTATTTAATATGGCATCGTCGCACCAATGAGCTGATGTTTCACAGTTGGCATCTACTTGGAGGTCCTTTCATGGTCAACCTTGGCCTCTATAAATGCAGAAACACTTTCAGTTGAGGGAAATGAGGAACGAATCAAAATTTTTTAGGTATGTTTTATTTTTTTTCTTTCAATCTACGCTCTCTGTTATCACCAAAATAGGACCCTGATAGGCTACTGATCAGGCTACCTTAGTGTAACTATTTCAAACCAATATTTTGGCTGAGGCTTAGCCTCCTCAGCCTGAGAGGGCTCTCTCAAGGGTTAATGATTTTGAATAAAGCTGTAAATAAATGGATAACTCTATGGTTTATGATTTTGTAGGTTTGTTGGTTGAAAGATGGAGACTAGCTACCATTGGGCTATGGAGTCAGTGACAGGGATAAAGATAAAACAATAGCTCTTCTTATAAAACTAAGGCTTATATATATACGTCAATGAAAGAGTGACACATTCAGGAAAGTCTCAATATCTTAAGGTTCAAAGGAAGTCAGAGCATGAGTGCATGAATTATGAGTAATGATACCTCAATATATTGAAAGGAAAGTATTTAACAGATATCTATCAAAGCTTAACACTTAAAGGAAGTCAGAGCATAAATGACCATGAATTCTGAGTAACAAATATTAAGCATTGAAAGAAACCATCCATATATAGGACCTAAGAACTCAATTCACCATAATTTAACACTTAAAGGAAGTCAGAGCATGTTCCCATGAATTCTGAGTAATAAGCATTAAAACTATGGAAGTAAAACATCTGATAGAAGATAAAGCTCACTGAAGTACACTAGGAATCTCCACCTTAGAAAAGTTAAATTGCTTCTGTATATATCATTACATCCAAATCATTTACAAAGTACACTATTCTGATAACATTTTCCAACCCCTAATACCTTGAAGTTTCTGCTACTTATAGGCATTTATCCTTTACATCCAGTCTACCAAGTGGCTAGACCATTTAACTTTCAACTGACATTTAAATCTAAATACTAACTAGATTTTAGAGACTAGGACTGACACCTTTTCGAAATAAGAGTAAGAGTCCTACTAGGACTTAAACTCCTAATTATTACATTCAACCAAATTGATCCAAATCTTCCTCGAAAGGAATCCAATATTTTTACCATGCTGACCATTAATAAAATATTAATACCATGACTACCTTCGTGAAGTAACTTTTCCCATTATTTAGGAAATATCAGTTTGATGATCTGGCACATGTATGACTAGTGTCTTCAAACACTTCCTTTAACTAAAAGTCTCCACTTGGAAAATCTGATGCTCTTTGTCATCATCTGATACTCTTTGACACCCTGGTGAGGAACAAATTTAAACATGTTTTACCTTCCTTCCCCTTTCCATCATTTATCATGATAATTCAATTTGCTGTCAAACTCTGTTTTGAGCTACGAAAATATCTTAATTTAGTAGCGCACACAAAGAGGTAATATGTGATATTCCTCTGTTGTTTTCAACCTTTGGAAGATGTTTAATGATAAAAAATAACTAAACATGACCTTCAAAACTCTTCATTCCCATCAGTTTAGGTCTCTCAAAACCAAAAATAAATCTTCAGAAATTTCGCAGCAAAAACTGGGCTTCAAGCGTGACACTTGCTGCGGAATTGCCTAACTGTCCATAAACTTCACAGAATTTGAATTTGTGGCCTAGAAAGGTCCATGGCTATGTGAGATTATAATATGAAGCCTGATAAGGAACATTTGGTTAAAAATACCTCTTACCCTCTTCAAAAAACAACCTTTTCACCTTCATCCACTTCATCAACCAATAAAAATAACTCTGTTTTTCCTGAAAAATAAGGTTGCACTCTTGAGCTCCTATCTCTTGATCCCTGATAGATGTTAAAAAAATGGAGGAGGATTTTGTAGATAATAATGTTTATAAGAAAAAACTCTCTCGATTTTTTTGAAAACCAACTTTAGTTGTCTGGAATCTGGGAGAAAATTGAAAGCAGTGTTTTTTCCTTGTTTTGTTCTAAGAAAAAACCTCCTTCATATTTTTGAAAATCCTCTTCTTTTTCCTGAAAATGCCTGTTGAAATCAACAGCTCAAATAGTCCAAGAAACACAAAAATTCTCTTGCATCTCTTGGTAGAAACATATGTAACCTGTCTAGATGAAAGCTTGTGTGAAGCTGAGGTCATTCATGATCAGTTAAAACTCCATAGGCTTCTATCCAAACAAAATGCATTCTTTTTATGCTTTCTTCTTCATGCCAATTTCCCTTTATAACCACAAATTGCCCTCTTAAAAATATGACAGCTGTAAAAAAATATTTGGACAGCAAGTTGTTTGTCAAAAAGTTCACTTTTCAAAGGTGACAGCTGACTAATACATGCAAAGATTGAAAATTAAATGACAGAGAGGAGCTTGAGGTAACTTTTTTAAAGAATGATATTCGAATGTGGAGAGAAAGGTGACAAAATCTTCTGTCATCTTTACCTTTGAATTCTTGTAACAAATCAACCTCACCTGATTTCAAAACAACCAGCCTCGCTTGCTTATGGTAGTCAGCCTCGCTTGAAAATAGATGAAGGAAGTTGTGGTATCAGTTTACCACAAGCTTAACATTTGAAAGAGGATGCATCTAGTTGTTTTTTACATGAGATAATAAAACAAGAGACCAACCCCTTTCGAATTTAAAATTACCTATCATGATGACCCCTACATTCGAAATGATGGATTTGAATGGTTGCATGCCTTAGGACTGACTCCTAGCTGATACCTAATAATGAAAAATTAACGGAATTTGAATGAATTGATGGTTTGACAAGACTTCCTACGAATTCGCGATTTCGTAGCGCGCTCAATGTATTTTTAGGGGTTTGAGCTACGAAAAGAGCAGCGTTTTCGTAGCCCAAAACAGGTTTTTACACTGTCTGTGCTATGAAAACGTGGTTTTGTGGCTAATTCCTAAAAATTTTCAAATGATTTGAGATATGAATTCTAAACACAAGGTGAGACTTCTAAGACATGGAATAAGATTGTTAAACTTTATTTGGATATGAAAACATGACTTTTGAGACACTTACCCTATCACCTACCCCTTAAAACATGAAACTACCCAAAACCTATCTAAGACCTCCTTGAAATCATGACCAAAAGTAGAGTTGACAAAATGATGTTTTGAAACATTTTGGGTGATAACAGTGGCTCCACTTGGGATAGTGTGCCCCTATGGTACACTAAGAACCGGTAGCTCCAGTGCTGCTATCCATCCTTTAAAATAAAACTCTGAAATTTTGCCCAATCTGCTTCAAAATTTTATGGCCTTCATGTCGGGCTCAAGTTTGATGGTCTTCGCAAGAAGCACTCAAACTATACCTACTAAAAATGCTCAGTTAACCTACCTTGAGCTTATTTTCACATTCCTACCTACCTACCGTATCAGCTGCAATTTCCATTTGTAGCTCAAGGAACATGAAACTTCCAATGAAGCCAGTCATTGATCTAATCTAACACTTGAATCTATTGACTGTGATTGAAGAGAAAATAAACATGATACTGAAATAACCTAGGCAGCATGAGATATATATGATCTTCAAGATGAAAACATAACTGGAAATCTGAACAGTAAATCTTTTCCATGTAATCAGTTATAGAACCATAGAAGACATAATCTGTTTGAAACTTCTCATGACATTCTAAGACTTTGGACCACACATACATGCTTTGATCAACTAGATAAGACATCATTTGTGTGCTCTTAAACTGTATTTCAAACTGATTTTCAAAAACAGTGCATTCTTCCTCAATGTCAAAGCAGAAAGGTAGAAACACTCTCTCCTTGTGTTCTATCATAGAAAACTTTTGAAAAGAATGATCATGATCATGAATACTATATGATTGAATTTGAGCTTGTAAGCCTTCAATGTATTTCTCAATGTTCTTAGCAACTTCATCAAAAAATTTCATCTTATCTTTTGTCTTGCACTCAAAAGATTTTAGATAAGAAGACAAAGACAAAAAAAAATTGTCATCTATTTCTTCATTAATATGATCATCATTCCATTGTTTGAAACCTTGAATTGAATGAGAGTTTGCCACCAACTCTGTTCTATCTATCCATTCCTCCAAAAACATTAGCCAAAAGTCTGCAAATGACATAATAGATCTGACAGGAAAACTTTCAATCCACTATTTACATTTCCCTTTGAATGAATCATAGACCAACATAATGCAAACATCTTCATGTTTGACTCTAAGAAGCTCGGTAAAATCACATAAATATGATATATGCTTCAAAGTTAAACTCAAATCTTCTCCATTGAATTTTGGACTATTCCTTAAAAAATATGTATCCTTGGGAAAATGATTTGGGAAACCATGAATTCCTGAAAAAATTATGCATGCATACCTTGAAGTAAGAATGGCAGCATCTGAGTTCTTCATAACTCCATTGGAATCACCATGAATCTATGAATTTTGAATTCTTCAACAATGGAGTCGCCAAGGTAGTTTTGTAGCCTCGAAAAGTTTCAGAGCTCCTGCTACCTTCAAGAGTTCAGCTTCATAATTTTCGGGAGATGTATATCTTCAGACTCGCGGCAGACTCACCAAAATTTTATCACCAAAATAGGACTTGATAGACTGCTGGTCAAGCTACCTTAGTGTAACTATTTCAAACCAAAATTTTAGTTGAGGCTTAGCCTCCTCAACCTGAGAGGGTTCTCTCACTAGGTTTAAGATTTTAAATTAAGGATTAGATGGCTAACTTGAGGAATAAATTGTATAAAAGTGTATGACTGGTTGAAATAATGATCAAAAAACATCTAGTGGGCTATGGAGTCTAGGTTTTTCCCACAAAACATCAACATTAGCTCATCATGGAAGTCAGGGCATTTCAGAGTTTTTAGGTGTATCAGTGAAACAAAAACAGAGTGAACAAAACACAGTTTACAAACATATGCAGGAAGTTATAGCATTTTCCAATGAATTCTAAGTAACATACGTTTATACCACTAAAAATAGATAGATACAAAAAACCATAGGAAGATCACACATTAAAAACTCTTTCTGAATCTTGAGTAGTAAGCCAATATCTGTATTATGATAAAACACACAGTTTGCTACAATGACATAATCTGCTTGTAATGAAAATTTTCCAACCTTGAGGAATTCAACTTCATGTCTCTTATAGATCCATCATTACAATCTTGGATTCCCTCATCTATCTTTAGGAGAATTTTAATTTGTTAGCTTGACACCTATCTACTCATAAAACAAACTATTAATTACATGTGACAGTTAATTGTCTATTCTAGAGTCCTAATGCAAATTATTAGGAGTAAAACTCGTTATTATGACTAAAAAAACCTGATCTAGGAATTAAATATTATATTTGACAACTTCTCCTCCTTATCTTTGACCTTGATGGTGTCCATAACCTTGCTGTTACATTCTGTTAACTTATCCCTTATCTGTCCTGAAAACTAAGAACATGTTTCCTGCAATATAGCTTTAACCTTCATTTATTTTCCTCGAATCCTTTGGCTGACAAAAATGGACCTTTTCAGACAAGTGATATGTGTTATCACTTCCATAGAACCATGTCCTTCCACTTGTGCAAAATTAATTCCTTGAAAGAGTGTGAAGAAATCTGATGTGTTTGCGCTACGAAAATACCAGTTGTTTTTGTAGCGCAGTAATTATGCCTTTGTAAAACATCTCTTAATATCTAATTCCTTTTGATTTAACACCTGGAACTTCATTTGTGACCCATTTCCATCATCTAGTAGCATCCAAATTTCAAAAACCAGGTCTTTTACATCTTGAAACCTTAAAAAAATATTTAAAACTGCACCTACAACAGTTTCGTAGCACGCTACGAAACTGCTGTGTATGTCACCTACAGTGGTTTCGTAGCGCGCTACAAAAATACTGTGTATCTCCATATTACAAGTTTCTTCATCATATTTAAAACTTAAGAATATTTACATCCTTTAATGATGACTTTGATGCTAATGGACCTTGAAATCAATATAAGTCAACTTTTCCATGTTTTCAAAAAGTGTTGTCCTTCCCAAAGAAAAATTATATTAGGGATTTGTCACTTACTGTCTTACTTCTGTTGTATCTGACCTTCAGATTTTTCCAATTGGATTTCAAGATCTTCAATGTGTGTCTTCAACCTCCTGTTAGTAGCACTTAAATTTACATTTATCTTTCTCACAAACTTAGCCTTTTTGATTGCAGGAAGAGTCCACGTAAAAAATTGAGCTTCACTGCTGACTGTTTTAGGTTTTGAGACTCTTTCAAGCTCCCAGAGAGCCTTAATTATGTCAAAGTTTATGTTCTCCACAACATGTTTTCTTGCTTTCTTCTTAAGCTTAGCAATTTGAAGATTAGCTAGTCTTAGTTTTTCTTTCATTCCTTCATAATTGCTCTTTTCTCTTTGAGTATGGAAAACTCTGTTTCTGTCATATTCAAGCATAGGTGATGAAAGGTCTATGGGTTCCTCATAAACATTTGAAACTTCTCCAGCTTTATCTAACTCCACATCTAGTCCTTGAAACTTTTTTGAATTCCTAGTTAGAGGCCTTCTAGGCTTGAACACAAACTTTGAAATTTCATCATTAAAATCCAGTTTTTTGGAAGACTTGATCTTCTTAGATTTCCCTTCATCCAAATTTATAAAATCTGCCTGCACTAAAGGAGATACCTCAATATCAATAGCTTTTAAAATATCTTTCAAACTACCCTTTAAACCTGGATCTTCTTCTGAAACCACTGTTTTGCCTTTTTCCCTTGCTATTTGACTTCTAGTCAATCTTTTCTTGGCTGATTTGTTGGTTGACTGTTCCTGTACTGCTTCCTTACCTTTGGTTATCCTCTTTTGTGCAGTTTGAGGGGTTTCTCGAATAATTACTGGTGTTTTAATCTTTGGCCCTTTCACTTGTTTTCTAGGCGTTAACTTGACATATATCTTTGATCTTATTTCTGCAGGGTCAGTGGTTTTAGATGGTGATTTTTATTTAGCCCTAGGGCTAACACCTATTCCATATGTTTCCACCCCAAATCCACACAAAAATAGAAATGTTGACCATTCTCTATTCACCCTCTGAAGTTCATGCAAAACTATTAATTTAACAAGACCATGATGGAATAATGAAGTTTCACATGCTCGAGTTTTCATTTGTACCTTATCTGCCATCTTGGCCAAACTCCGAAATAGAAAGAAAGGTAAATCTAGGGAAATTATTCCAGTATAATGCAATAAGAGCTTGAAATGGTAAGAATACACCTTATGGTATCTTCCTTCATAGGTGAAGTACCTTTGAATGTTGGAGAGTAGGTTAGCATATGTATCCTTGAAATAACCTCTTGGCACTACTTTGGTTAAATCTGTGTCCACAAACTGTGGCTTCAAAAATATTTTACAAGGTTCCATTTCAAACCTGAAGTTTTTGAACCACCTTTCTTCTCTCCTTGGAATCTCTGTCACTAAAGAAATAATTTCAGGAGAAATTGGTAAGTTTAAACATCCAACCTTTGTATTTGAACATGTGAAATTAATGGCAAATTCTTTTGTGACTTGATTATGACCTCCCTGTAGCTTTTCACAAAATCTCCAGCATACTACTTTCTTGAAAGCTTCTTCAACTGATTTATCCTTGGTGAGAGCCTCTATGCCTTCAGGTACCATTCTCAAACAATGGCCTGATCTGTGGTTTCTTTTTTCATCTGTCATATTTCACTCGGAATCCCTGTGGCTTCAGAAAACCTGTAATAAACTGGCTCGCTTGATTTAAGAGAAACTAGCTCGCTTGATTAAGGGTTCAGCCTCGCTTGATAACTGGTTTAGCCGCGCTTGAGAATTGCTTCAGCCTCGCTTGAGAATTGAGAGAAGCTCTGGATTATGCTTACCATAAGCTTGTCATTCGAAGAAAAACATGCAGCAAGTGTTTTTGCATGAGATAATATAACTAAGGACAACCATCCCTTTTCAAATTTTAAAATGACTGATGATAAATGACCCCTAATGAATCTCATGATGGTTATGAATGGTTGCATGTGTGAGAAAGGATTCGTGGACTGACACCTACTCATGAAATTTAACGAAATTGGATGGATTTGACAGTTGGACAGGATTGGTTACGAATCCCCGATTTCGTAGTGCGTGTAATGTATTTTCAGGGTTTTACGCTACGAAAAGACCAACATTTTCATGGCGCAAAAGCAGTTTTTAACACTGTCTCCACTATGAAAACATGGTTTCGTGGCTTATTCGAAAAAAATTTCAAAATGACTAAACACATGATTTCCAAAACATAACATGGGACCCTTAAAGTGTGAAACAAAGTTTTTGGAACTTATTTGATGATGGATATGAGACTCTAACCTTATAACATAGACTCTAGAAACATAAAATTGACTTAACCCCTATTCTATGACCATGACTTAGGAAAAAATACAAACTTTCCAAGTTTGGAAAACTTTTATAGTGATAACACTCTCAATGCTATTTTTCCAGCTACCCCAGTTACTAAAATCATTCCCAAACCATATATTCAACTGAATGTTAAATATATTAAACAAAATGTAGGATATTGACTTGAATTTGGTTAACCCTTATTCAATGGTTTTTTATGATTCTATCAGGTCAGTTTGACCACACCACCCATGCCCACCCCAACGAAAAACCAAAATAAATGACAAAACTTAGAAAATAAACATACTATAAACTTAGTTTGAAGGGTTATCTCAGTCGGTCAAGTCTCTGTCAGTAAAAAACCTCTACTATTGAGAGGTCACTGATTCAATTCACTCAACATTATTTGGTCACAGATTCATTTCACTCAGCACTATCAGGGTGAATTTATTGTTTCATTTGACACGAGGTAAATCCTTTGGGAAGATCTACATGGTAAAAATATTCCTTAGATGTAATGGTTAGCATTCTCCAAGGAATTTTAACCACATAAACATACACTAAACTTCAAGTCCATCATTAATTTTCCTGGGATTTATTTTACTTAATTCTTGAAATTGGGATTCTGAAGGGTATGGCATGTAAGCTAGAGTGAATGGAGGCACAAAGAAGAGAATAAAAGTGATAAATCTGCTCCAAATTGTTAGAATATCTACTTGGTTGCTCTAAAAGTGCCTTCACAATGTACCTTTAGAAGCACACCTTTTTTAAATTTAGATCCAATATGGTGGAGGGTGCAATAGAAAAATCTCCAAGTGAGGCATATTTTCTTGATGTAGATAGTTGAAAATATTTGAATAGTTGATCCACTTTGAGCAAGTTTTATTCCATTTATCATTTTTCCAGAACTAGAATAGGTTGCTTTTTGTAAACTAGCAAAAACATTATTTTATAAGAAGTAAAAAACATATTTGATATATTTGGGAAGTGTTTTTAGCACAATTTTCTTGGTAAGGTAGCCCAACATATGAGTCTATAGTATGAGGGTGCGTGCATTTGAGGTGCATTTCCTTCTTTAGCATGATTTTCCATGCGGGTTTGGAATTAGGACAAATTTATTCCAAAATTGATTGTAACTCATGACCCTTTGCTATGGTCATAAAGGCAGTGCATGAGAGTAGAGTGAGGTATTCCAGTTTTGGTCCTTTCATTGTGTATTTAGTTTTTTTTTTTAATTTAATGAGATGATAGTTGTAAGTTTGAGAGTTTGAGATTTTTATTTGTTGTTCATGAATCATATGCATTTTCAAATCAATATGTCGAAGTTCTTCTTATCATGGTATGCAAATTTAACCTTGTATGAGAGCATGTTCTGACATCTTCTAGGATTCCATGTATATGGATAGTAGGGCTACTACCTAGGATAGGGAAGTTTTGTTAGAAATTTTTAAGCATGGGATGTCCAAGATCCATTCTAGACCTATGATAGTTTATGGAAGGTTTCTTGTTTTTTTTGTTTAGCTATGTGTTGTAGGAGTGATAGTGTAACTACCTTTAGTCTCAAATATGAAGACTGATTGGAAGGCCCCCCAAATTTTGTTTCTTATATGTGTCCATTGCAGTTTATTTTTAAGGAGAATGGGCCTTGATATCCTGTCAAATAAGAGGTTGCAATACTAGATTTCTAAAATCTGAGTTGCATGTCTCTATACTTTTTCAAATTACAAAGTGTCTAATTGAAAAGGAGGAAAAATTTCAGATGTATGTGAAACCATGACTTCAAGTTCAAACTCATTATTAGGTAACATTAATTGATGACTCATTTATTTCTCTTAGAAGCTCTATGTTTGTGTCATGAATACCAGGGATGAGGCCTTTGGGAAGATTCGAGAGTTTAAAGATTTTGTAGAAAAATAAAATAGGTGAGAAGATCGAAGTGTTGAGATCATATAATGGAGGAGTATGTAACTCCAAAGAGCTTGAAACTTTTTGCAGGGAAGTAGATATCAAGAGCGAGTTGACAGTGCCTTACAAAACACATAAAAATATGGTTGTAGAGAGGAAGAGTAGGCCCATCATAGAGACTTCCAAGGCAATGATCCAGGAAATATATCTGCCCATTTGTCTTTGGGCATAAGCGTGTTGTACAAGAATCTACATTTCAAATATGTGACCTCAGTAGATATTCAAGGATAAGACACCAGAAACAAATTTCATTAGACATTTTTTTGTTTTTGGTTGTCTTATATATATTCATGTCGCTAGGGAGAAAAGAACAAAGTTGGAACCATCTAGTTTGAAGGGTACTTTGGTGGGATACAATGAGGCATATAAGACTTACAAAGGCTACATTTTTTTTTTAAATGGAATATGTTAAGGTTGATGAGGATGCATGGTCTTTTAAGCCTTAGTGTCATGCAGCAAATATTGGGGAAGAATATAAGCTCTATTCCGTAAAGGTTTTTCCATAAATTCCAGTGAAATCAAATTGAAAATAGTAAGATATTAGTACAATGGAGGTACAAAGACAAATTTTCCTTCTAGTCCGGTTAGGAGGCCCGAATGGTTTACTTAGATAGTGTAGGGCACATAAGAGCAAGCAGGAGCACATAAATATTCATTTTTAGTGTGTCATCCTCTTGAGAGGTTTCCTAATTATGGTGCATTGGTTTATTCTAATTTCTTGATAAGAAAATGGTAAGTCATTTTTTCATATATACTAATTTTCAAAATGTTTAAATGCTATTTTAGAATTCAGCTGAGGAATCCTCACATTGAAACAACTATATAGTCTGTCAAATCCATTGGCTTGAATAATGCCATATAAGAAGTTTGGAAAGTTTGTGTATGTGTTCGTCAATGTTTGAAAAATCAGACTCGGACTGATCTTATTTCAATGACTCGACTTACCAAAAAAATATATAACACTCCAAACCATTGGAACATAATGTGCAAAAGTCTGCTCATGGAACATACATATACCATGTAAATCTAAATATATCAAAAAAATTTCAAAATGACACTGAGTCTAATATATATCAGCAACAATTAGGCTCTAAATGGCCTCAATAGGCTTTAGAGTCTGGAAAAAAATGCTACAACCATCTCCTTTTGGCTTAGCCTTGTCTTCTTCAAATTTTGCAAGTTGGTTTTGCAATTCAAATCTAATATGTCCAATCTCCTCTAATGAGGCCATGCATGGGGAAACTTGGCCTCTTATACTATCCAAGTGTTCTTTAAATCTATGAATTCCCACTCCCCCTACCCTTCTTAATGATTTTCTTGCAGTATTTGCAATAAATTTTCACAATATCCAAATTAGTATGGACACATGCATGATCTTTGACTTTAATGGTGGCAACCATGGTAAAATTATAATCTGCGGTTTGAAAGAGAACATTAGATTTCTGAAATATGAGTAGCATAATTCTATATATGGGCAAATTACAATGTATTAATCAAATTCAAGACAAGTACACATTTCAAATGATTTGCATTTGTAATTTAAAGAGGCACATATTTGAATTTTGAAGAGAAAAAAAATTAAAAATAGGGACAAATTTCAGAGGATCGACATTGGAAATTTAAAGAGAAGGAAAGCATGCCTCGAAATGAGAATAATGAGTAGTGGGCACAAGAATTTGGATACAAATCCTACATGATTAAAGATGCAATATAGCCTCCTGATTAAGTGACCCGAATCCATTGCAAACAACCTCAAACATATTCCAAACTAGCACCAAGCTCAAGCATCAAATTTATCTTCATGATTTTAGCTCTACTCCAAAATTCCAAATGATCACAAATGCTCTGTGAGAAAGGTGTGAGCCAAATAGAGGAGTGGGAGATCTCTTTATAAAAGTGTGCTCAATTTAATGCTTTGGTTTTTTGAGTTTTTTAATTAAATACTTAAATTTTTTCTTTGATGTTGTATGGGTTCATCATGCATATACTTGGCTAAGTAGGGTTTATTTGGTATCAAACTTTCCCATCGAGCCAATTTAGACCAATTTTTAGAACACTGGTGTGGGGCCCTTGTGCATTATCTCATAATATAATCAAAATATGTTAACATTAAGTATAGCTGGGTTGTTGGCCACAAAATATAATAGAAGCAAGGCATGCGAGTGTTGGATATAGCTTGCCTCCTAGCCACTAAATCCTATGTTATTAGAAAAATAGAAATAAGATATATAAAATAAACCCTCATAGAGATGGGGACCTAAGATTCTTCATATTATTCATTCACTTCAAGGAAATGGGATGGTGGGGGTCTTCTTTGGCTTTGTGGTCTTCTATTTGTCTCTCATCCCTAGATTTCGGAGCAAGCTTTGATCCTTGGAGGGATTTCAAAAAGTAATTCATCATTGAATTGTTATAGCGTTCCACTGATACTTTCAATAGGGGGTTCTTATTTGAGGCTGAATCCATGTGATAGAATATCATTTCTTTAGCATGCTATTATAGATCTATGGTCAAAGAGGAATTATTCTTCTTGTTTCTTGAAAATCCTACATTGGGGATGATGTGATCCAAGTACTTTTCTATATTCTGATGACTCCTTTGGGCGAATCTACATGGAAAAAATATTCCTTAGATGTAATGATAACCATTCTCCAAGGACTGTGAACCACATAAACATACCTTAAACTTCAAGTCCATCAACAATTTTCCTGGGATTCATTTCACTTAATTCTTTAAATTCAGATTTTGAAGGTTATGGCATGTAAGCTAGAGTGAATATAGGTAGGAATAAGAGAAGAAAAGTGATAAATATCCTCGAAATTATTAGAATATCTACTTGGTTTCTCTAAAAGTGTCTTCACAACATGCCTTTAGCAACACACATTTTGTAAATTTAGATCCAAGATCATGGAGGGTGCACTATAAAAAAATCCAAGTGAGACATATTTGCTTGATGTAGACAGTTGAAAGTGTTTTGATAGATGATCAAATCTGAGAAAGTTTTATTCTGTTTATGGTTTTTATAGAACTAGAATAGGTTTCTTTTCTTAAACAAGAAAAAAAAATATTTTATAAGAAGTTAAAAACATATTTAATATATTTGGAAAGTGTTTTTAGCACAAATGTCTTGGCATGGTAGCCCAACATGAGTCTAGAGTTGGAGGGTGCATGCATTTGGGGTGCATTTCTTCTCTATCATGATTTTCCATGCAGGTTGGGAACTAGGACATATATAGTCCAAAATTGATTGTAACTCATGACCCTTTTGTACGATTATAAACTAGGGCATGAGAGTAGAGTGACATATTTCTAAGATCCGAGTTGCATGTCTCTATACTTTTTCAAATTAGAAATTTTGAGTCAAATTTAAAAGGAGGACACATTTTAGATGTATGTGAAACCATGACTTCAATCTCATTATTAGGTAACATTAATTGATGATTAATTTATTTCTCTTATAAGCTTTGTGTTTATGTCATGAATATCAAGGATGAGGTCTTTGGGAATTTTTGAGAGTTTAAATCTTTTGTAGTATAATAAAAATAGGTGAGAAGGTTAAAGTGTTGAGATCATATAATGGAGGAGTATATACCTCCAAAGAGTTTGACTCATTTTGTAGGGAAGTAGAGATCAAGAGGGAGTTGATAGTGCTGTAAAAAACACATCAAAATGTGGTTGTAGAGAGAAAGAATAGGCCCATCATAGAAACTTCCAAGGTAATGATCCATGTCATTAATCTTCCCAGTTGTCCTTGGGCATAAGCGTGTTGTAAACCATTTTGAACATGTGAGCTCACTAGATATTGAAGGATAAGACACCGGAAACATATTTCAATGGTGAGAAACCACAAGCCTTACATTTTTGTGATTTTGGTTGTCTTATATATATTCATACCATTGGGGAGAAGAGAACCAAGTTAGAACCATCTAGTTTGAAGGGTACTTTGGTGGGATACAATGAGACATATAAGGCTAACAAAGTCTATATTTTGTTTAAATGGAAGATGGTTTTCAAATGAGATGTCAAGTTTGATGAGGATGCATGGTCCTTTAAGCCTTAGTGGCATGAAAAAAAGATTGGGGAGGAAGAGGAGCTTGATTCCTCAAATTTTGTTCCACACATTCCAGTGAAATAAAATCAAAATCTATTAGATACCAATACAGTGGAGGTAAAAATACCATTTTTCTTTCTAGTTTAGTTAGGAGGCCCGAATGGTTTACCTAGAAAGTGTAGGGGGCACAATAGAAAGTAGGAGCACATAAATCTTCCTTTTTAGTGTGTCATCCTCTTCAGAAATTTCCTAATTATGGTGCATTGGTTTCTTCCAATTTCCTAATAAGAAAATGGTAATTCATTTGTTCTTATATACTAATTTTCAAAATGTTTAAATGCTATTTCAGAATTCAGTTGAGAAACCTTCACATTGAAACTACTATATAGTCTATCAAGTCCACTGGCTTGAATAATGTCATATACGAAGTTTGGAAAGTTTTTCTATGTGTTAGTCAATGTTTCAAAACTTAGACTTGGAATAATCTTATTTTAGTGACTTGATTTACCAAAAAATATATAGGACTCCAAACCATTGAAATAGAATATCAAAAAGTCTGCTCATGGCACATACATATACCATGTAAAGCTGAATATATCAAAAAATTTTCAAAATGGAATTGATTCCAATATATATCATAAACAGTGAGGCTCTAAATGACCTCCATATGCTTTAGAGTCTGAAAAACATGCTACAAACATATCCTTTTGGCCTAGCCTTATCTTCAAATTTTGCAAGCTGGTTTTGCAATTAAAATCTAATATGTCCAATCTCCTCTAATGGGACCATGCATGGGGAAGCTTGACCTCTTATAATAGCCAAGTGTTCTTTAAATTTATGAGGTCTCACTCCCCCTGCCCTTCTTAATGCATTTCTTGCAGTATTTGCAATAAATTTTCACATCATCCAGATTAGCATGGATCCATGCAGGATCATTGACTCTAAGGGTGGAAACCATGGTAAAATTCCAATCTGTGGTTTGAAAGAGAAAATTAGATTTCTAAAATCCAAGTAGTATAATTCTAGACCTGTGCAAATTGAAATATTTGAGTCAAATTCAAAACAGGGTCATATTCAAATGATTTTCATATGTAATTTAAAGATGAAAATATTTGAATTTTGAAGGGGAAAAAATAAAAAACAAGGACAAATTTCAGAGGACCTACATTTGCAATTTAAAGAGAGGGAAAACATGCTTGGAAATGAGAATAATGGGGAGTGGACACAAAAATTTGGTCCACAACTCCTCCAAGCTTCAAGATGGACTATAGCCTCATGATTAAGCTACCTAAATCCATTGCAAACAACCTCAAATAGATTCCAAACCAACACCAAGCTCAAGCATCAGTTTGCTCATCAATATTTCAACTCTACTCCAAAACTCCAAATTCTCATAAATTCTCTGTGAGAAAGGTGTCAGCAAAATAGAGGGGTGGGAGATATCTTTAGAGAAATTTTCTCAGTTTAATACTTTGGTTTTTTGTGTTTTTTAATTCAATATTGGAATTTTTTCTTGGATTCTGTATGGGTTCATCATGCATCTACCTGGCGGAGTGGGGCTTATTTGGTACCAAACTAGCCCATCGAGCCAAGTCGGACCAAGTTTTAGAACACTAGTGTTGGGCCCTTGTCCATTGTCTCATAATATAGTCAAAAGAAAACAATACCAAGTATAGTTGGGTTGTTGGCCACTAAATATAATAGAAGCAAGACATGCTAGTGTTGGATATAACCACTAAATCCTATGCTATTAGAACAATAGAAATAAAATATATAAACTATACTCTCATAAATCCTATACCTGAAAAACCTCTTTTGCAGTTACAGTCATTCAGAAAGCCTGTTTTTTCTATCTTAAACCTGTTGAACAGATCCCATATTCCTAATTGCACAAGAATTTCTCAAGTTCCCTATGTTAAAGAAAAATTAACTATTGAAAACTGTGTAATCTTGCTTTAGTTATCTCAAAATGACAAAGAAACAAATGATACCTAAAGATGGAGGATCCAAGCTTGTTAAACCTAGAGGATCCAAACCTTCTAATTCTGAAGTAGCAAAAGCCCTAAAATCTACTCCTGCACTCACTACAAAAACCACTGTGACTGTTAATTCCCTTCAGCCACCAGTTTCTAATGAAGAAATTATCCCTTTAATTGATTTGGATTATAAAATTGCAGACCCTCTAGTAGAATTCAACCTATTAGAAGTTCAGAATTGGTGTTATGAGAAGTTCCTAGATAAAGATGACATGCCTGTCTTGGATACAAATTTACCCAAGTATGTAGTCCCATTAACACTGTTAGTATGAATCTTGATTCGAAGTGTACGAAAAAAGACCACTTTAGCTGTGCATAACTAACAGCCCTAACAACGGAAATGACTGCTAACATCTTCAAATCTGTAATTAGATGATCAAGAAAAATGTTGCAAAAATCTAGGTCTATGCATTAGAAGACATTAAACAGTAGAAAAATAAGATTTACTCCATAGATCCAATAGTCAAGACAAGAATATATCCAATGAAATTTTTATTAATGGCACCTGGGAGGAAAACACAAGAGGGTGTTCCCTGTTCTCCTCAATGGGATGGGTTCTTGTGAGTCCTCAGCACTTCAGATTTAGAATTTCTCTCTCTTGATAGTGTAGAAAACCCAGATAAAAATGGAAAAGTATGGCTATAATTGTGGATCAATAGCCAGACCAAGTGTTGAGATCCAGAGTGATCTTTAGGCAACAAAAGGTGATAAATGAATGGGAAAACCCTTCTATTTATAACAAAATATTGAGTTAGTCTAGATCTTGGTGCATAATTAAAATATTATTAACCAAATCTAGATCCAAATTTTATGGAATATTTGATTATATTTGTTGGAGGGAAAAGGTATTTGACTTGAGTCAAATCCTCTTATTTGTAAATAATAAATAAAGAAATGATTTATTTATCATTTTAAGGATGTGATTAAGTAATAATAAATAAATAAATGATTTATTTATCATTTTAAGGATATGATTTGAGTAATAATCAAACAAATAGTGATTTATTTAATTATTTAAGGGTGACTAAGTCATATTTAACACAAAATATTATTTAAATAAGCTTTAAAAAATTATTCTTTAGAAAATAATAAGATAAATAATTATTTATCTAATTAATTTCCTTGTTTTGGGTTAAATATAACTAGAAATATTAATTAGACTACTATTTAACTAATTATTTCTTGAGGAAAATAAAACAAATGTATATTTATTTAATATTTCCTTATGGGATTTCCTGTTTAGACCATAAACAACTTAATAAAGGTGATTTACTAAGTTATTTTCATAGTGAAAGAAATTTTACTTGGGGTAAAATTGGTCTTACATGGTGTACTTGGGTCCATCTAATGATAATAGGTTAGATGACCAAAAAATTGTGTAACAGATTGCCCCCCAGCATGTGAGCGTTAGGAGCTAATCGTATGATCGAAGTACGTTGTAAGAATTCAATCACTAGACATCAACTGGGAAGTCAAAGAGAGAGAAATATAATGTAGACCAAAGTGCTAAAAGAACTAGACCCTGAGGAGGTGACTTGTAGGTGTGACAAGTCTTTTTGATGAGTGAGTACCTGCTATAGGAGGCGGGGGAGGCATACCTATGCCCGCTGAGGCAATAGTACAAATAATAAGGTGTCCGGAAAACCATAGGACAAAATAATATAGGATACGCTGACATAAACATGAGCTAGATAAATAACATGATAATTAATCCCACATACATATTGTGCCTGGGATAACAGCCAGGACTTGTACAATAATAGCTAAGTCAATGAGATATAAATGCAACCCAGATTCCCCTGAACACAGGAAAGGGCTCTGAAAATCTGACCGATACATGAAAACAAAACGACGCTGCAAGCAGCTGAGGTCGACATCATCAAATGTATGGAGCTTCATCGAAGGCTGTGATCAAGAGGTCATCTAAGTGTGTGGGGGGCTACCTGTGGGGCCACCCCCTCATGAGGGCTAAGACATCTCACACACACTCAGGAATCATCGATGTCAGCTGCTGCATCACTGAACCATCGAGTATACAGATCTCGATCATGCTGAAAGGAGATGGAGCTGAGAAAAAATCAAGTCAAAGGGCAATAAGGAGTCCCTTTTCCTAATCCGAGGCATCGAACTAGAGTGGAAGCTGGAACCAAGGTACACCGCCCTCTACACCTGTCTTCTGGAATGAATGAGTTTATGTCGACAGAAGGAGGTCTGCCATAGGTGAGGCAATAAGGGATCCTCAACTAGGGCAGGAGATAAAATAGTAGAGTGACTGACAGACTGACACCAATGATGGTGATGGAATGGAGGGGAATGAGTAGCGAACGGATGAATTCCCTTGTTAGAGCATAAAGGGCATGGATGACCTAGCAAAAACTGGCACAAAATCATGAGGGATAAGGGACAGTGGGACTGAAGGCCATAACATGCGACACGAGAGAGGGACCAAGCAATGAATGATGGAGGACTGTGGCGAGATGCAAAGGGACTCGGGATAGACTCCATGAAAGCAATGATGACTCAAATTGGATGCTCTAAACAAGGGTGACTCAATGGTGCTGCCACATATGTAAAGGGTCCAATGGGGACCATAAAAGCATGAGTACCAGATGATAACTCATGACGAAAGTCGACACGAGCATGGACAAGTATGGAGGCAACATGGTGCCCCCGGTACAAGTGTTGCAAGTGAAGAAATTTGATTTTTGAGGAAGGATGAAGTGGTGCTTCTTGGGAAAATGTGTCCCGGTGAAGTATCAAATCACTAAAAACTAACAGATACCCATTTGAGGGCTCAGTTAGAGCTTTCCAATGGTGCGGATGGTTTGGTAAATGGAGCTATGGTTGGATCATGGTGAGCGAAAGAAGAAACAGGGGTTTCTATTTTAATAAGGCATTTTTCCCTCCAAATTTATTCATTTGAATGTGGAGCTGTGGTGAATGTGGAGAGGAGAGAAGGCCCTAAATCTTGCAATGGTCGTAGTGGAAAAACTGACCGTTGGAATCAAAGTTTGTTAGTTGCAGGTAAGAGGCATAATCCTACTCTTTCTTTTCAGTGGATTAAAAGTTCAGATTAGGTCCCTAATTCTCAGGAAAAGCCCCCTACTCCTCCTCACGGCCGGGTCACACTTTTTGGGGCACAAAGTGCGACCTATCCTAGGTTTGTGCCTCAAAAGTGCGACCTATCCGGGAGGGGTGTTTCTGTGCTATTTTTTGGCTGAGCACTAGGGTTTTTTGATGAGAAGAAATCCTTCCTATCTGTATACTGATGAATATGATGATTTTGTGAAGGTATGGCAGAATTACGGATCAACTAGAGAGAGAGAGACCTGGGCACATTACGTTCGGAGATTTGGGAGGATCAGGGTGTCCATAGTGCTTTGGCCAGGTTTGGGGTTCTGAAGTTTGTGGAGAACCATTTGATGAGAGTTGGGGAGCCCTTATTGGCCCGGATTGTCAGCTATGAACCATGAGGTCTTTATAGTGTAAGGGCACCAGATTGAGTTGACAGTCCAGGATATATATTTCCTGACTGGTCTCCCACCACTTTGGATGGTAGGGAATACTTAGCCAGTATTACCACGTGGGTAGAATATCATAGAGTTTATGGAGCTCCATTGTCGGCTAGGTCTCCAAGTCAAGGGGAATAGGATACCCATCGGGGATTTGGAATGGTTAGAGACCTGTGCTATGGCTGCAGCAGTGTTGCGGATCCTAGGCAACCAAGCACTCCATCACATCACGGGGGGGGGGGGGGGGAAATGATGCTTGTGGAGAGTGTTTTGAGTGTGACCTACTACGGGTGGGCCCAGATGATGTTGTCGCTATTGAAACGACAGTTATCGCTATGTAAGCGGCAAGTGAAGCATGACTGTGCATATGGTATAGTTTTGTGCTCTTTCTTCTTTGAGAATATCCTGACACTTCGACCTCGCATACAGATTCTAGATGGGGGCCCGAGAGAGCCTAGGATGCGCCGGTGGGGGCGACTACTATGAAAAGGAGGAGGTGGAGCAGTTGGACGGGTGTTCCATCCTGATTTCTTTGTTCATTGGGATCAGATGCTGTTGTATATAGATGACTATCCCTATAGTGGGATGAGTTATTGTGGGGACCCAGATCTTCCACTTCCTCCTGGCTGTATATGGGGACCTAATGGTAAGTGTCACATTGCTAATCTTTTACGTCCATATAAAGTTTCTAGAATATTATATGTAGTACTGATTCTTTTACTTTTGGTATGCAGATACAGTACCGGTAAAACTGACCAGGTACATGGGGCGACCTGCAGTATCGGGGTTCACAGGATCTAGTGGATCAAGGGCGCAACAAAATGAGGATGCAGCAGCCCTTCTAGAGGACATCCATCATAGATGTGAGAGGCTTCTGGCTGGTGTTTTGGAGCATGGATGGCAAGAATTAGATGACCAGTACATAGAGCCATGTATTGGTTTACCCTCGGAATGGCAAGAGGTCATGCGATGCATGGTGATGGCCAGACAGAGTGTGCGTGATCTACGAGCTGTGGGGGCAGAGAAACTGGCTCAGGATCCTCCAGATAGTGATTAGTGCGTAGGGGCATGTGGTTCCCCCATTTTTGAGTTTTTTGTAACATGCTATGGGCATGTCATATGTATCAGAGTTGATGAACTCTAAAACATTTTATACGACACATACTATGGATATGCATCATTTTGATATTTTTATGTTATTGTCTTGTGTTAAATGTGTGTGTTAAATGCCAATCCAGAATATGGTTTGAAATGCGATCTACATAGTGACTTTATGCTCTAGGTACATGACTGAAAGTAATGATTTCAAATTCACGCATCGAAAGCTTCACTCGTAAATATATTCTGAAAATGATAGGATTATGCACACGATAGACACCATTCAATTGCATGAGAAGAATCAGGGAATCTAAATGAACATGAAGATGGAGGATGTGATGTGAAAGGGCATCGGCTAATAGACCTCGTACTCCATCATATTCAGCCTGATTATTGGTAGCAGTACCAATGCATACACCATTTGAAATAACAAGCGCATGCAAGGGGGTAAAAATGGCCCAACCTACTGAGGCTAAATTCCGAGAGTAGCGATTTGCACCATCAGAAAAACCAATATAAGGTGTGGATGGTAGATCTATATGAAGGGTGCCACAAGACAATAAATGGAAGGCTGATGAACAATGTTGGCAACCTGAGCTCAAAGTAGAAATCGAACGTACTCCGCGGGAAGGAGTGATCTAGGTAAGCTGTCTACTACTCACATGTCGTCAGTAAGGTGGAGTGTGGGAGCTACCAGAGGTGTAACTTGAGTTGAGGTTATGAAAGTCATCATGGGCACGGGGTGTGCTATCTTGTTGATGGGCGGGAAGGATGGAGTTAGGGGTGGACATGGTTTCCATAATGTCATCATCGCAATAGAAAATGGGGTGATTGTAGGAAGGGAGACCACCTGACGCGGTGAAGCTACTTGAATCATCATCTGGAGAAGAAAGGTTCACATGTGCATCATCACGGGGGATGATGTAAGAAAAAGCAGATAAAGGATCTACTGATGTTGAGCCCATGGTGATCGCTGAAGGGGGTTCAAGCGAAACAACAGGGGAAGATTCGATGGGAGCTTCCACCCAAGGTGTCATGGATGATGAAAGGTAGAGGATGGTGGCTGCATGCTCTGTCATGTCGACATTAAGGGAGGAATGTCAATAGGAGTGGGTTGATCCTTGGTTTGGCCTACAACATATTGTGCAAGTACGAGAGAAGCGGATTGGTTCTGTTCAATCTCGTACTCCCAGACTACTTCTAAAGAGGCATGGTAATGTGTAAGGCAGGGAAAATGATGAGAGTGATGGCCATGGAGAGCACACATAGCACAAGGGTGTTTGGTGTGAATAGTCTTGGTGTTCTTGGTAACCGTCGACTTAGGGAACGCGACATTAACCATGGGCTTGATGCGGGGCAACTCGGGACAAGTATGGGTGGCATGACCAATGAAATCACACAAAGCACAGGGCTTTGGAGGTGGAGGAGGTGCAGGGTCAGTCGGGGCTGATTTTTCCTTTGAGGCCCTTTTGCGAGCTTTTCCCTTCTTACCCAAAGCAGTTGCAATAAGAGGCGGTTCCTGTTGAGGTGGTGTTGGCGAAAAATAAGGTCTCGCGGGCAAGACCCAGGTTCACAGGGTTGTGGCCAACAAGGGTCCGGTGTAGTCTAGTAACACGCCGGCATTTTCACCCTGTTCGGGAAGAACAGAGCATCTCACCCGAGGCGTGCCGCGACCACATGGGAAAGGGGAAGAAATCACAGACGAGGAATAAACCCGCAACCACAGAAAGAAAGAGAATCCGTTACATATACCAGAATCTTCATGCAAGATCACCAATCAAGTATATTGACAGTCGCAACTTAAAAATTTTAAAGCATGGTAAACACATCTTAACACATAAACATAAAGACAGCAATCCTTCTTTCATTAGTCTTCAGCCAAATACAAGATTACACAGCTTCCTTCTCTGATAACCCATATATCAGATACAGATGAATCTAAGAACAGAGAATACAAAACATAGAGAGTAGAAACCAATTGCGAGAACAAGTCTAATTTCTCCGCGGCTGCTTCCGCATTCAATCATCCCGCAACAGCAACCGATCAACCAATCAACCAACCCTCCTCTTCTGCAGCCGGGTGATTGCCTTTTATTCACCCGCTCGCCGCGACTGGCGGCTTCTCTGCGTCTTTGCTCTGGCTTTTCCCGAATTCTCTTCTGATATCTGCATGTTCTACTTCCTGTTCTCTGTTGTATCTCTTTCATCTGTACTTATCGCTGTTCTACCTCCTGTTATAGCAGAAGCATTTACAAGCCCGGTAGTCACTGCTGTTAGTCCAGCACTCCCCAAGGTCATGCGGTGCGCGTTAGTCATGTGGCCTTCCCAACAAAAAAAGAGTCCAAGTTCAAAATTCAAACTTAAACAAAAACAAGGGCCCCAACAGGCCCCGACCACAATCCTTTGACTCGTCCGCGAGTCAATTGCAAATGACAGTCTCTACCTCCATACCTTCGCCGGCCTCTGTGCCCTATTCTGCTGCTCTTTCTTCTGCTGCCCTTTCCTGTTGTACTCCGCCACCTGCTGATTCAAACAAGGGCCCCAACTCCGGGACCCGGCGGAGTGCTGCATCTCGAAGCTCCGTGAAAGTTACTACTGCTTGCTGCCATTCCTGCATAAGCAGGTCGGCATCTTGAACAATGCGGTTGGCTGTAGCTTCGTCAATGGGCGTCGGTGCATCCCCGAACAGTGTGGTGAGTTGGGACTCGGCAGTGGCGTCCAGCTGATGCATTGCCTCGGCATGGCTGCGAAGGGGCGGCCACATCTCCCGGATGATGTGCTTAGTTGCGGCTGATGCGGCCTCTGTCGTCTGCATTTGAAGTTCCAACTCGTCCGTCTGAGCGTAGAGCTGGTCCAATCTGGCCTGGTCCGTGGTCGCCCGAATTTGGGTGGCGAGTTGTTGCAGTTGAGCAGCAATGGGCTGCGTTTTGACTGTCAGTGCGAGGGAGCACTCCTGCAAGCTTCGTAGAAGGGCCGAAGCCGCCGCTGTCGTGGAATGGAGAGTCTCTTGTAGATCGACTGCCTGTGCCTGTTTGGCAGTGACCGGTCCTGAATAATCAACGGGTGGATCTGGTAGGGTAGGCCGCGCGGCCAACGCCGCTTGTAGTTCCTGGTTCTCTCTGCAAATGGTGGTGAAGATATCCTCGAGCTGGCGAGCCTGTAAGGCTAGGTTGTCCTGTTCGATGTGAGCAGGGAGTGGAGCATGGTGAGCCCGTGCCTCCGGCCAGACGCTGGAAAGCGCCTGATTCACAATGTCGGCCTGTTCCTGGAGGTAGGTCTTCTCCTGCAGTAGCTGATTGCGCTGTTCAGTAAGCGCCGTGATCTGGTTCCCCTGCTCAGTGCATCACCGCTGTAGTTCTGCATGAATCTGCTCGGCCTGGCCGGCCGCCCGCTGAATGAGCAGAAATAACTGGGCTGGACTCAGTTGTGCTGCAGTCGTTGTGCGCGGGGCATCCTGCTGAGGCGTTGGTTCCTGTAACAACGGTCCTTCGGCCGCTGCTCGGCCTGCAGTCTCTGGAAGGTGGACCGACGTCTGTTGTTGTACCGAAGTGGCCATATCAGGCTCTGGCCGGTCCTGCTGTGTGGTTGGCGCTGTGGAAGGGCTGATGGAATCACCCCCAACTCTGTCTGGCTGAACAAATGTAGTGGCAATGGGCTCCTGGGACGTGGCCACGGGGTCAACAGAAGGTACCACCGCGGCAGTACTGGAGGTGACCTCCGCCCCGTGGTCACCGCCGAAGAGGTCCCGGATCAAGGAATCGGACACAGTGGCTGAGGAAGTGGACGGATTGGAGGAAGTGGCGTGTGGTCTACTGGTGGAGGGGGCGGTGGATGGAGTGACCGAGGAGGGAGGGAAACGAAGGTTGAGGAAATCCGCCGGGTCAATCAGCGGTTCCTCCGGGATCAAGGTAGCTGTGGGCGGCGTGACTGGCGGATCATCCTCCGTAAGGTCCACCACGGGATCTGCAATACGGGCCCGCTTGGGAGGGGGCGGCCCAGAGGAATCGGGTTCGGGCCCCGGTTCACCCATTGTCGTGATGATGGGGGTGGCAGAAGTGAACAGGGAAGTGGGAATTGGGGAAGTGAGGGAAGTAGTGTTGGAGAGACCAAGTGACCGGTTAAGAAGAAATTCATTAAACGAAGGAAATATAGGGGCGCTACTAGAAACAACCTGGGTGGCCACATTGAGTCGTCGGACTTGGTCATTCATATGCTCCACAATGGGGACCAGTGCTTCGGGCAGGGTCGCTGGGCTCCCTGCCGCCTCTGTGGTTATCGCTACCGCGACTGTGAAAGATCCGCCGGCACTGGTCGCGGCAGGCTGCTGGGCAGCCCGCATCCCATCAAAGTTATATCGGATGACTCCATCCTGAACGTGCCGAACGACCCCTGGCCACGATAGACCCTCTCTGTGGAAGATACTGTCGGTCAGCTGAAACCGCAAGGGCGCCATGTGAAAGGTGTGGTGCGGGACACAAGCCGGCCGGATGAAAGTGTGATTATGGCTGACGCCAAACCACACTTGTTCGCTGTAGTCATCCAGCAGGTTCCGGGGTACCCGCCGCGTAGAGGCCACCACAGCGACCATCATCCCGTACCATTCGCGGAACGCCTCCGCGTTCACCTGCTTGCTGCTGGGGGCCATGGACACCTGCCAGGGGGAGTATCGCATCGCGAACGGTTGGCCCCCGTTGAGTTCCGCTGGTGTCCGTATCGGAGGAACATGCCATTTCCACATGGCGAAGGCTAGGAGCAAGTAGCCGTAGATAAAACTGGTGGTCCGTCTGTAATTGTCCTCGCAGGCCGCGAAGAGTTCCTTCAGCACGAACGCGCTCCAATTCAATCGGGCCCCCTTGACGCAGTGCTCCGCAATAGAAATGGTGTCCAATGTGCACTTGCCCTTGGTGTAATGGCGCATGGTCTTGCTCGCTATCAGATAGCAAGCAAACCGGATTTCTGGTACATTGATCAAATCGATCTTGGCACCCTTGCCACCTCGGCGAGTACCATATTTGGTGTATAGGTCCGCCTCGGCTGATTTCCGGGCGCGCTTGGAGGCCGTCTACCCTGCAGAGGAAACATCTGCCCCAAATTGACACAGCCCCGTAAGTCGACTAATATCTGCTGCATGGATTGGGATCTCCTCGTTCAACCACAGAGACCCGTTCTGCACCCGACTGAGGAGAAACCGGGTGCATTGCAGAACTGGACCAGTAGTGCCGAAGACAGGGAGACTGCGTAAATTCATCAACGTCGACTGCTGAAGACCCCGGAATTCGTCCTTCATCCGACTGTTAGAGCTGCTCCCTGGTGGATAGCGGTGTTCCATGAACGTCTGCCAATGCAGATGGGGAAACTCAGCCGGGTCGGACAAGTTAGCGTCCATGCAGGGCGCATTGTCGTACTTGCCGACCAGTGATAATTCGAGCCGGTGAATTCTGTGATCCAGCACCGGTTCTGGGACGGAGAGAACAGCTCTCGGCATCTTGGCGCGTCTCTGATAGACCTGGAGGATTCGTCTGGAGCTCCCTGCTAAGTTCTGAGTGCTCTGAGGCTGCAAGTGCTCGGGAGTCGCTGAAATTTCCAAACTGAATTGGTCCGTCATCCCGGCGCCGATAGCCTTCATGCAAAATTGGGCCATCCGCTGGCACGCGCGGGGTTGATGAGACTCCATAACGGCATTTAATTTTTGCTATCATGCTTGCCTGCGATAATCGTGTGATCAATCGCGGGCCTGTGTGTAATCTGACAGTTGCTGATGGCGGCTTTGGAAGATGGGCGTACCCGACAGCGGAGAGAACTGCGGCTGATGGGGAATGATTACGGTATGATTACTGTCCATTAAGGGAATTTATGACCAAAATCTGAGCTATCCTACGGACTGACAAAAGGACTGACGGTTATGACTTGGACTGACGCTGGCACGAGGACAGATCCTTCGTGCAGGACACGCTGGACTGGGAGCGGCGTCCTACTGGGATGGCGCGCCGCCACGCTGGACTGGCGTTGCGACACGCTAGACTGGCCCGCTCCGACCATGGTCTGTTGCGGTATGGATGCCGCAACTGACGGTTTATTTGACTAACTGTAAAGAAATGGAAATGACTAACTATGCTCATCCCGGTTGCGGGAGAGTTATTCAACTACGCTACGCTACGGGTGCTCTCGGTTGCGAGAGTTATTGATGGAAAGAGAGAAGGTACCTACTCCTGGTAGGGCTTCAGGCGTGCGCCATTCACCCATCCCGGAAGAACTGAACCGTCTAATTGTGCCAATCGAACGGCTCCCGAGTCGCGGATCTCGATAACAAAGTACGGTCCCAGCCAATGCGTCTGGAGCTTGCCTGGAAACTTCTGGAACCGGCTGTCGTACAAAAGAACCTTGCCGCCAACTTGGAAAGTTTTAGTCTTGATGTGGCGGTCATGCCATGCTTTCTGTCTGGCCTTCTGAACCTTCTGATGGAATTCCGCAAGAAACCGAGCTTCGTCTAGCTTTTGCAGCTCGTGGAGTCGTTCCTGCAGCGACTCATCCTCTGAGAAGTGAAGGGACGTTGCGATCAGAAGGCTGGGGACTGTGAACTCGGCGGGAATCACAGCTTCCCGGCCGTACACCAGCTGGAACGGCGTCTGGTTTGTCAAACGTTTTACCGTGGCCCGGTAAGCCCATAATGTCGCTGGTATCCGCTCATCCCAATCATCCCGCTGAGCGTTGCAGATTTTCGTCAAACCCTTCTCCAGAATCTTGTTGAAGGCTTCCACCGTGCCATTAGCCTGCGGGTGGTATGGACTGCTCTTATGATGTTGTATCATAAATGTCTCCAGGAGCGATTTGACCGTGGCATTAATGAAGTGCGTGCCTTGATCACTGGTCAGGCTGCGTGGGCAGCCAAAGCGGCTGATGATGTTTTCAAAGATGAACCGAGCAGCGGTCTCAGCGGAGCAGTCGCGTACCGCTGCTGCTTCCGCCCATCGCGTAAGATAATCAGTCGCCGTAATGATGTACCGAGCTTTGGAATGGCGAGCAACTGGTGCAATGGGCCCTACAAAGTCGACAGCCCACTTCTCAAATGGCCGCAACACATGCACGGGGTGTAGCGGAAGCTCATCTCTGTGCGAAGGCCGTCCCGTCCTCTGACAAATATCGCAACATTTCACGTAGGCCTTACAATCTGCATGCACCGTCGGCCACCATATACCAGCTTGAAGTACCTTCCTTGCGGTGGGTTTAGCCCCCACGTGTCCTCCCGCAACTCCGCTGTGACATTCCCACATCACCGCTTCCCGTTCATGGTCAAGAACACACCTGCGCAACACCTCATCCAGGCCCAGCTTGTACAACTGCCCTGCGATCAATTGATAATCGGCCGCCCGGACGACCAAGTGACATTTCTGAAGCGGCGTGTAATCCTCGGGGCACTGTCCTGTGGTCAGATATGTGGCAATGTCAGCCAGGTAGTCTGGAATCGCTTCAACACGAAACAGATCAGCATCCGGAAGCTGATCATCCAACGGACCATCGTTTTCCCCCGACTCTAGTCTGGATAAATGATCAGGCTCGACATTTAGCCGGCCCGGTTTGACAATTACATCGAACGTAAACTCCTGAAAAAGGAGAAGCCACCGGCAAATCCTTCCTTCCAACACAGGTTTATTGACCAGATATTTTAAGGCCGAATGGTCCGTAAAAAATGTAAACTTCCCGCCCAGGAGGTAGTGACGGAACTTCTGGAGAGAGTACACCATTTCCAGCGCCTCCCGCTTGGTCGTGGTATAATTCTTCTCCGCATTAGATAGGCGTCGGCTGGCGAAGTATACCGGGTGGTCAACTGTGGTTTCCCCGGGTTGCGCTAATACGGCGCCAAGTGCAATCCCGGACGCATCAATGTGCACATGGAACTGCTTATCCCAGTTTGGATGAACGAGAATGGGTGCCGTCACCAATTTCTCTTTCAATGTGTCCAGTGCCTTCCTGCACTCTGCTGTCCATTCAAAAGATTCTGACTTCCGCAACAGTTTCTCCAGGGGGGCAGTGATTTTGGCGTAGTTGCGGATAAAACGCCTGTAGTATCCAGTGTGCCCGAGTAATGCCCGCAACTGCTTCACGTTCTCGGGGGCCTCCATGTGGACAATAACTGCGACCTTGGCGGGATCGACACAGACCCCTTCTTTACACACCACGTGACCCAAGAGCGTGTCGAATGGTACTGCAAAAATACATTTCTTCAAATTCAAGGAAATCTGCAGCTGGCGACACCGATCGAACATAACACGCAACAGGGAGGCGTGTTTCTTCAGCAAGCTGTAAACGGTCCAATCATCCATATATACTTCCAGGAATTTGTGAATATACTCCCGGAAAGCAGCAATAACAATCCGGGAAAACACAGCTGGTGCGTTCTTCAGTCCAAACGGCATGACATGGTATGCGAATGATCCCCACTCGGTTGTGAATGTTGTCTTTGCCTTGTCCTCTTCAGTGATGCGCACCTGATGGTAGCCCAAAAACCCATCCGTGAAAGAGTAAGCTTCGTTTCCTGCGACATGATCTAGTACTTCGTCGCTGAAGGGGGTGGGAAACGGATCATGAATACAAGCATTATTCAAACTCCGGTAATCTACGCAGACCCGAATTTCCGCTTTATCCTTCTTGTTCTGGATGACAATGGGACTTACCCACTCAGCTTCTTCTACAGGAAAAATGAGACCTGCAGCCAGCAGTTTGTCGATCTCCATCTTTACCTTCTCTTTGATGCGTGGATTTAACCGGTAGGGTCGGTGCTTGACCGGCCTGGCTCCTGGTTTTAGTGTGATGCGCATCTCACCCAAATCCCCTTTGATCCCCTTCAGGTCCGCAACTGAGGATGGGAATAGGTCTTCATACTCCCGAAGGAGGCTGAAAATTTCCCTGGTCATCTCCGCGTCCCAGTAATCTCCCACTGTTGCCAGTTTCGGTTTCTCCTCCGTTCCTATGTTCAGCTTCTTTGTCTTTAGGGCTGCAAATGGACTCCTTCTGTCGTTGGCTCGTCGCGGACACTCTGCTCGCCCTCCTTTTCATCAAAATGGAGATGCCTCAGGTCCTCCAAACTGTCGTCCCCTGGTTCGCCGTCAACCCGTTGGCAAACCAACTCGCTCTTCACCCCTGAGCGTGACGCCACCGGTCCCTTATTGGGCTCGGGCTGGCGGAAAAACAGAACCTCCTTAACGGCTTGTAGGGCCTGATATTCCTGCGCCGTCTCCCCTTCGAATGAGAAACTCCGGACGAACGTCTCCGCAACTGCTTGCCAAGAGCGGGTTCCCCGTCTCCGCTCTTCTGCTAGGTACCAGGCCTGGGGGATTGTACCCAGGGAGTGTATAAATCTGTGGACCCATAACTCCTCAGGGTACCTGGCGTTGCGCCACTGTTCCTTGCACGCCCGCAAGTGCTGTCGTGGGTCTGAGTCGCCATGGTGCTTAAGTGTAATACAGGGCCCTTCATCCTCTTTGTAGCGTGCCCGCAAGGCATCCGCCACCAGCTCCCATCGCAACAGAGTGTTGCGGTGATTGTTCCACCATCGTCCTGACGTTGACTTCAGAGCCACATTCATCAGGGGTATCCGGCATTCTTCTGGGACCCGGTCCTCCACTTTGAGGATAAAAGTATTCACTGCTTGCATGTTTGACAAAGTGGGGTACCCGCGGATCTCGGTCCCCACCCACCGGACCTGCGCGATGGCGGCACATCGCCGCGTGGTGGTCTCGTATCCCCCCTGCTGCCAATCTTCCCACGCAAGCTCGGATCCGAGTTCCGAGCTCTGCACACTCCGCCAACTGATAGATCCTGTTGCGGTCGGGTTGATATAATCTTCCCGCCTTCCGGCGGTCATCTGATAGAGGTGGTCCATCATCTGAGAGTCCTCCCGACTATCCACCGGTTCTGTGTATTGCGGTCCCTGATACGGGTCGAGAGGCTGAGTCACCCGTACCTCCCCATCCTCGAAAATCATCAGCTCCTTCTTGAGATCGATGATCGCATAATTCTCAAAAGCCCAATCAATGCTAAGTAAAGCAGGATAGGGGTCCTTATCGCCCATGATATCAATAACTTCGAAGTCGGCATAGGTCTTTACCCCCGCAACATCAACCTCGACACCCTCGAGTCGGCCGATTGGCAAAATACAGTACTGGTTCGCCATTCTGAGTTGGATCGGGGAATAGGCGAGTCGGGGCTTTCCCAGAGCCTCCCATGTCTTTCGCGGCAATATGTTGACGTCGGACCCCAGGTCCAACATTGTATCGCTGATTTGGAATCCTGCGATCTGTGTGTTAAGTCGAAATTCTTTGCCCGTTCGCTGCTTGTTTCGCTTGACACGCTGCACGGATTGAGGCGTAGTGTCCACCAAGTTTCTGGGTTCTGCCCGGTCCTGCAGCGCTCCGTCCAATACCTGTCTGAGCTGCTGCCGCAGCACGGTGTCATCAACAATCTTGAGAAACAGCCGGAGCCAGTCCGCAACTACAGCATCTGCGGCGTTCTGATCCCTGGTTTTCGGCCGCTGAGGCTCCTCCAGCCCTCCTTCCTTTCGCAGCTGGGCGAATGCCTCAACCGCCTCCTGAAAGTACTTCTTCTGCACCTCGGGCCGAATCAACTTCTTCGGGGATGCCGGCCTCACCACTCGTACTGGCTCCTTCTCGTGGGCATCCTCACCAGTCTTCTTTCCGCCTCGCGTTATTATCGCAACATTCTACATGTCAGGGGTTGCGACCCCTCGCGGTTCTGAGCCTATCAGATTCGTGCCCCTCTGCCGCGCCCGCTCTTCCCATTTTTTGATGAGTTCTGGGCAGTCTTCAGTGGCGTGGGCGTTGACCCGGCACTGGGAGCACCAGGGTCGTCGCGGAAGAGGACATTCTCGAGCCACATGACCCTCCTGGTCACAGTTGTAGTATTTTACCGGCCCGCGTCCTCCTGCTCGGCCTCCCCGCATGCCGCCACCTCTGCCCCTTGCGGCCTCGTTGACCTGGTACGAGGGCCGATCCAGTCGATCCGCAAGTGCGTCTAACGCCCTGCACTGCTCTGTGTTGTGCGTCGTGGACACACAAAATTCGCAATATACATTATTCGGCACCGTGGAGTACTTTTGTAATATCGGGCACATCCGAGGAGGATGTCCGATCGTTCGGCAGATTTCACAGTACTCTGGGTTGGAGGACCCCGGTTGCGGTGGAAACCCCGCAAAGGCCTGTTGCGTCTGGTATACCCCCTGTGGATTCATTGCCGTGCCGCCCCCTGGTGGTGGCCCCCCCTGGATAGCCGCAACTGAGGGTCCAACTCCCGCGCCGCGCAACCGAGGACATTCGGTTGCGACGTGCCCCTCGACCAGGCAATGAGTACACCAAACATTCGGTCGCGCTGGTCTTGCTGGCTGAATTTTTTTGAGCTTTTCAGTTAAACTAGCGATCTGATGTTGCAACCCTATCAGCGAAGGGTCTTGCGGAGCCAGCCCCCCCCTGTATTCCTGGGGGTATCCCGCCATGGCTTCAATCTTCATGGCCTGCTCCAAAGCATCCTGCAGATTATCAATCTTCTGCTGAGTGAGAGGGGTTCGCGTTAAGGGAAGTAGAGCCTTGATGAACCAGTCCCTCTGGTGGTTTGGATCGATCGGGTAGCTCAGTTTCCCGATCGCGTCCTTGAATCGCCGCATCAACTCCCATGCGGTCTCGCCTTCCTTCTGCTTAATTTCCCATAGCTCGGACAGACCCTGCTGATCCGTCTGGGGAAGCTTGAATTCACGGACAAAATCCCGCTTTACGTCCGTAATTACAGGATTAGGGTGCGCTTCAGACCACTTGATGAACCACCGCAGAGCTCTCTCTCTGAGCGTGGTTTGAAACTCTATCAACTTCCCTGCATCCGGTGTCTGTCGAGCCCTCCAGATGGCTTCGCACAGATACCAGTGTTGTTCTACATCGTCGTTTCCCCGACCAGAGAACTCTGGGTACCGAGTGAAAGATCCAGCCATGTATACCGGCGGTGAATTAACCAAGATAAAACCTCCAGGTCCTGGTTGCGTAACGGTCCCGCTAGGGAAAAAATTACTACTCGTAACGCTGCTGCTACTGGCCGTTACCGGCGCCGCTGAACTTCTAGATAACTGACTTAAAGCTTGTAACTGAACAAAAATATTTCTTAAAGGTTGATAAAGTACCAGGGGAAGGTCGGGATCCTGGCCATGCAGAAGGTGGGACGTAGGGCTGCCTGGAGGGGTGGGTGTCGTCTGATCCTGAAACATCTGCTGCATCACGTCGTACCATTCATCATCGAAACTTTCTTCGGGCTGCATCTTTTCCTTATCCGTGTTAATCGTTACTGCTCTTTCTCGCATCCTCGGGCTCCCATGCACCCGCTGTACGTCTGCTGCTGTCCCGTCTCCTGTTCGGGTATCCAATCCCATGGTTCCTGTCCTCTGAGGCGCCTCCTTCTGGTTCTTCTTCTCAATCTCCCTTCTCTTCAAATCTCTCCTTACCCTTCATCGCCACCTATCGGCGATTTGTGCCCGCCGATGTGCACGTAACTCCCGCAACTTGCATGCGGCCTCAACGTCCATCCCCCGTTCCCTACTCCTACAGTCTACACAGCATCGGTCCCCTCAATCCTTCCCCCAGCACGGGTGGTTTACGCTTCCATACTCGTTTTGTGGAATTCAATCAACCCTTCGTCCACCATTAGGGCTTTGATCCACAACGGAATTTCCTTCAGCAGTTTTCCCCTCAGCCCTGAGTGAAACACAGCCTCAGCCTTTGAGAAGGATTGGTAACACTCAGCGGCAAACTCCACAACGTATCCTTCCAACGTGGTCTTGACCCAAAACTCCACTGCGCGGGTTAGTTCAGTATCTACCCGGTGTAGCGCTACCAAGTCTTCGTGCGCCCACCTGCGGTTTATCTCCCGCAAGCCTTCTTGGGCCACCTTCGTTCGTAACCTCCGCAACCAGTTGTAAAGATCCGTGGGAAATCTTCCCCAGCAAATTTCGTACGTATCGCTAGCTGAGTCAGAGAAAAGAACAAGCTCCCTGACCGCCGCCTCCTTTTTCTTAATCAGCTCCGCCTGCTGAGTAATAAAATGGTCAAGATGATCATCCCACCATCGCCGTATTGCTCCTTCAAAGATCCTCAAGACCATGATCTAGATCCCCTCAGAACATGCAGGTCCCGGCAACGGAACCATTTGTTGGCGAAAAATAAGGTCTCGCGGGCAAGACCCAGGTTCACAGGGTTGTGGCCAACAAGGGTCCGGTGTAGTCTAGTAACACGCCGGCATTTTCACCCTGTTCGGGAAGAACAGAGCGTCTCACCCGAGGCGTGCCGTGACCACATGGGAAAGGGGAAGAAATCACAGACGAGGAATAAACCCGCAACCACAGAAAGAAAGAGAATCCGTTACATATACCAGAATATTCATGCAAGAGCACCAATCAAGTATATTGACAGTCGCAACTTAAAAATTTTAAAGCATGGTAAACACATCTTAACACATAAACATAAAGACAGCAATCCTTCTTTTCATTAGTCTTCAGCCAAATACAAGATTACACAGCTTCCTTCTCTGATAACCCATATATCAGATACAGATGAATCTAAGAACAGAGAATACAAAACATAGAGAGTAGAAACCAATTGCGAGAACAAGTCGGATTTCTCCGCGGCTGCTTCCGCATTCAATCATCCCGCAACAGCAACCGATCAACCAATCAACCAACCACCCTCTTCTGCAGCCGGGTGATTGCCTTTTATTCACCCGCTCGCCGCGACTGGCGGCTTCTCTGCGTCTTTGCTCTGGCTTTTCCCGACTTCTCTTCTGATATCTGCATGTTCTACTTCCTGTTCTCTGCTGTATCTCTTTCATCTGTACTTATCTTTGTTCCATCTTCAGTTATCAAGTGCTTCCGCATCGCCTTGTTAGCTCCGCAACTCCTGGTCGCGCGGTGCGGTCGCGTTAGCTGTGTGTATTCCCTCCGCAACTCAAAAAGAGTCCAAGTTCAAAATTCAAAACTTAAACAAAAACAAGGGCCCCAACAGGTGGTTGAGGCACTGTGACAACGGGAGAAGTCAGGGGGACCGGTTGAACTGGGGTCAAAGCAAGATAAGGTTTAGGTTGGCCTGGTAGGGTAGCAGTTGGAGGATCAAGGTACCAAACCGGAATCCCAATGGTCAAGTTAGGAAGAGAGAGGGTGGCCATGACAGGTGCCATATAGATGCCTGGTGGAGGGACTAGGAACAGTATATGATCGGAGGGGTAATGGCCAGATGGGATGGATCCTAAATGGTTAAGGCCTGGAGGAACTGACCGAGGAGGATAAAGAGGCTCATGAGTACCAGCTGAAGGGCTAGGAGGAGGAGGTCCAAAAGGCTACATCAAAGGGCTAGGAGACGACTGCGGAGGGTGAGGAGGCTGCTGACTAGCCGAGGCTGGCCGCTTGAGAGAAGCCCGAGACGCTTGCATCATGCAAACATTTGATGAGCTGGGATTAGAGATGGGAGGAGGAAGACCAGGGAATGTACCCAGAAAGGAGGAATCCTTGTAGACATCGGGTGAGACACTAGTCAAAGGGTCGATGGTTTGCTTGTTGGCCACCGAAGAGATAGTGGACTCAGGGGAGGTCTGAGACTTCGGTTCATAATACGTCAACTAGTCAATGGTGACTATCCTTCCGTTATGATGGAAGGAAATCTTGCGGTGGACCGCGGAAGGGATAGCCGACATCGCATAAGTGTAGCTACAACCCAACAGAATGTTGTAATCTAAGGGGGCATCTATGACTTCTACGTCAATGCAAACCGTCTTGCCCGCAAGAGTAATGGGACAATTGCAGAACAAGCCAATGGGCTTAGAGGCATGGCCATCCCACACTCAGAGAGTGATCATGGAAGGAGCCAACTCAGGGGATCCGAGTTGTTTCCAAACCGAAGAGGACATTACACAGGTTGATGCCCCCTCATCAATAATGCACTAGGACATGTTAGCGTTTCGGATCTTGACTGGGATTTGAAAAGCAATGGAAGCAAGAAGAGGAGGATATTCTGATCGGTCAACATCTAAGAAAATCAATCGATAATCAGAAGGGTCTACAGTGCCCATGACAGATAGAAAAGCTTTTCGTTGTGAAGGGAACGACTGGAGGAGTTCCAACGTTGAAATGGTAGCAGGGGATTGTGTCAAATCATCGACTATGCTATATGAATGGGCAACTTTGCTAGAAGCAAAATTTCGATGCAATGGTCCTGTAGGGATCTTGGTATGAACCTTCGCCCTAGGTTGAGGGATTTGCAAGGCACCCTTCGGTGTCGACAGAGGCTTTGTAGAGACCGAAGGAGGCGTCTTGGGGACATACATAGCGGGAGACTGGTTGTACTGACGGAATCGAGTTTGAAGATTGATGTCTATGGTTGAAGGTTGATTAGATTTCATCATGATAATCTGGTGATCCATGGAACTAGATGGAAAAGGGTGGGTAGCAGTGTGGTAGGCAGGAGGTTGGGCGACAGGAGGAGGCATGTCATATCCTGAATACGTGCTACTAGGAGGGGAAAAAATGTAGGAGGTGTTGGCCCCCCCTGAGGAAAATCGGAGCCCATGGGAGGTTGAGCAATGACGACAAAAAACACGAAACAAAGGAAAAAGAGACCGACAAGGGTAGGGAGGTGCAGGATAAATCGATTACAATGTCAAAACAAGGGCAAAGAGGTGCAGGATCAACTGATTTCAATGTTTTAGAGTCTTTGCTTGGCGATATTAACCAAGCCCTTTTTCACTTATGGTGTGTGTGCAAAAGTGTGTAAATTTTAATTTTTAAACCCAGACATTTGTAGAGAAAAAGAAAAAGTGTGTTGTATAACTGTAAATAAACCTACAAATGTCAATATATAGGCCTGCAAAACAGAAAATAAACAGCTGATAATGCACTAATCTAAACCCAAGGAGGTAGGTCTCTAAACAACTAGTCTATAGGTGAGTAAAAAAATAATCAAAACACACTAAAAAAGTCTAATAGATCTAGGGTCAAGAGGGACAGGGATCTAAAAGACAAAATCTGCTGGAAAGTGGTGCAGAAAAAAAACAACAAATCAAAGGAAGAATTGTTGTAGAAGAAGTGGCGAAAGGCTATCTCCTGAAGGGAAACGGATTGAACCATAGAGGAAAACCCAAACAAAGCTAGATGAGGTGATTTGGATGGATAATAAGCCGATCTAAAGTGGATCTGAAGATGAGGTATCAAATATGAAAATATGGCTGAAGACTCTGAAATTTCAGACAACCTGCAACAATAAACACTCTTCCACAAGAAGCGGAGGGTACTGAAGCCCTAGTGGGCTAGGTTCCCACTTAATTGAGTGAAATAGAACAAGTAAATGTCAAAAATAGGTGGAGATGGAGGTCAGACAACCCTGAACATAGGATCAGCAAAACCCAGAAAACTTTCAGAAAAAATCCCTGCAGAAAGTCTAGGTCGCGGTCTTTGACTTGTTTTCAGCACAGGTTGCACTTTTTGGGCTGTAAAGTGGGCCCTAGAGGTACATGTTGCACGTTTTGGGCAGAAAAGTGTGACCTGCACTTCCAAAACTCTCGATGGTAGATTTCAGAAAAAATTGTCCTCTCAGCTGCGATTGATGTCTGTCACCTGCGCAATGGGTCCGAAACCACACGAAAGTTAGAATTTTTATCGTTTTAGGGTTTTATGGGTTAAAAACAACATCAAGAATAAGAAAAAAAAAGGGGCTGAAGAGAAATCCTAGGGTTTGAAGCAGCTGGATATGCAAGGATTAGAAAAACAACAGCGGTCGTAATGGTAAACCCATGTGGAGTCGCTAGTTGTTAGTATGAATCTTGATTCGAAGTGTACGAAAAAAGACCACTTTAGCTATGCATAACTAACAGGCCTAACAAGAAAAATGACTGCTAATATCTTCAGATCTATAATTATATGATCAAGACAAATGCTGCAAAAATCTAGATCTATACATTAGAAGATATTAAACAATAGAAAAATAAGATTTACTCCATAGATCGAATAGACAAGACAATAATATATCCAATGAGATTTTTATTAATGGAACCTAGGAGGAAAACACAAGAGGGTATTCCCTGTTCTCCTCAATGGGATGGGTTCTTGTGAGTCCTCAACACTTCAGATTTGAAATTTCTCTCTTTTGATGGTGTAGAAAACCCAGAAAAAATGAAAAAGTATGGCTATGATTGTGGATCAATAGCCAGACCAAGTGTTGAGATCCAGAGTGATCTTTAGGCAACAAAAGTTGACAAATGAATGGGCAAATCCTTCTATTTATAACAAAATATTGAGTTAGTCTAGATCTTGGTGCATAATTAAAATATTATTAACCAAATCTAGATCCAACTTTTATGAAATATTTTATTATATTTGTTGGAGGGAAATATATTTGACTTGAGTCAAATCCCCTTATTTGTAAATAATAAATAAATAAATGATTTATTTATCATTTTAAGGATATGGTTTGAGTAATAATAAAAAAATAGTGATTTATTTAACTATTTAAGGGTGAATAAGTCATATTTAACACAGAATATTATTTAAATAAGCTTTAAACAATTATTATTTAGAAAATAGTAAGATAAATAATGATTTATCTAATTAATTTCCTTGTTTTGGGTTAAATATAACCAAAATTTTTAATTAAACTACTGTTTAACTAATTATTTCTTGAGGAAAATAAAACAAATATATATTTATTTAATATTTCCTTATGGGGTTTCCTTTTTAAACCATAAACAACTTAATAAAGGTGATTTACTAAGTTATTTCCATAGTGAAAGCAATTTTACTTGGGGCAAAATTGGTCTTACATGGTGTACTTGGGTCCATCTAATGATAATAGGTTAGATGACCAAAAAATGGTGTAAAAAACACACCCTGGTGAAGACCTGATAAGATTGTGCCAAAAGTACTATGTTCCAGACCAAAGAGAAATTGTAAATGCTGATTGAGAAATTCTATTTTGTATCACTGCAGAGTCTATCAATGAAATGTTGCAGTTATAGTTTGACCCTAAGGCAGTGCCCCTTTTAGTTGAAGCATTAACTCAATTGTATCTAGGATTAGATTTCCCCAAGAGATTTAATATTTTCCAGACTTTCATGCCTTGTTATGTAGACATTCCAAAAGTAAATCCTCCATATTCTACTTCCAAGTTTCCTAAGGGTTCTAGGCATGCAATTTCAATGTTATCCTTTATATTAGGATACTTCACTGATGAGTTTACTGATGAGTCCATCCTTGGGTTTTTATCCACTTTATCTCCTAGTGAGCCTCTTGCTATGATTTTTGACTTTGCCAGGTTCATAGCTGATAACATACACCATCAATTGACAAAGCTACCCACTGAAGGGGTATTCAAATATTCTTTGTATTTATTTCACTTATTCTTATTCTCACAAGCTAATCACTTTCCAATAGCATTACAAAAAATTAATGTAGAGGGCCAGCCTCTATCAGTTGTCTTTTGGACATCACTACTGAGAAAAGAAGGAAGTGAATACAACTACACAGATTTTACAGATTTTTTCATAGGGCCAGCTATGAATTTGCTACATAAATCATAACAGCCTAGGGTAAGTGAAGAAATGAAAAGGATATTACAACTATAATAACAATGAAAAATGGGAGGTTGGTACTTTTATGAGAAACACACTGAATTGAGAATCTTTGGAACCAATCTGCTTCCATAAAAATTACCTAAGTTTTTGACTATCAGAGTCTTTGCATTGGAATACTTAAGGAATGTTTTGAATTATGATGCAATTAACTTCATGGCTTCCAAAAAGAAGACCCAATTCAAATTGAAAAATCAGATTGGTCCTTTCATAGTGAATAATAGAGATGCTGATAAAGAGATAGAAATAAGATTTTCAGAGCTTAAATTTCAAGTCAGTTTCCCTTGGAATTATGACCCCCAAGGTCTTCTAAGAAGTATAAGGGTTAAATGTAAGTTACCTCCTTTCATACATGAGTCTAAGCCAGATACTGAACAATATGCCAATCAAGCAGAATGGAGAGAAAACACTTTGATATATACAACTACAAATGAACAGCCAACAGGAAAAATGGATACCACACTTGCTGTGGTAACTTCAAAATAGACAAAATATTCTAATAAAAGAGACAGAGATGAGGGAGCATACACAGAAGAAACTACTATAGAGACTAAGTTCAAGCTCATCTACAACAAAAGGCTCAAATTTGGTTTCATAGGGAAAGAAAAAGTTATTGAGATTGAAGATGTCAATGAACCAGAAGTCAGCAAGGATGAAGCCACTGAGATAATTAAAGAGACTTTAAAAAAAATAGAAAGAGAACAAGAAACATCCAAATAACAGGATACCTAGATGATTGAGAAATAGGTTAATATGGAAGCTTCTTCTTCTCCAACAGAAGAAGAAAAATGATGATATTACTGCTTTAAGGAAACAGTTAAAACTGCCTCAAAGTGAGCACCCACAGAGTAAGGAGATACTTCAAGAACAGAAAGAAAAAGAGGATATGATGCAGTTGATAATAAAGCTAACTGCCCAAATCAAAGATATGGAAATTCAAATGGATATACTTATAAAAGAAAAAGAAACTATGAAGGAAACTGATACTTACACCATTCCTACAGTCATACCTATTATTACTATTGTTGTTCCTTCTACACTTGGAGAAAAGTTAGCACCAAAAGAGCCACTGGCAACTGTAGTGTCAGTGCAATCAGCTACTACCTCCAATACAGAATCTTCAACATCACAGGTACAATAGACAAATGATGCAAGGCAGATAGTCAAAGCAATGGAGGAAATGTCTTTGAAAAATAATGAAATTAATAGTTTGAAGAAAATGATTTAGAATATGGAAGTTTCCAACAAAATAGCATTGATTAATGCCAACAATTATGAGGAAAGGGCCAAAAGACTTGAAGAGCAAGTCAAAGACCTTCAAAAGGATTTGAGTTTCACTGCATAAATTTCTTACATAAGAAATTACCTATGGACCAATATAATTGAGGCTATAAATCTTCAGTGGCCATCAATCCAGATCATATATGAACAAAGAGACCTACTTCTAACAGCACAAGTAGAAATTCAAAAGACAACCGAAGAAATAACAGATAAACTAGCACAAGCATTAAAGCTAATCACTTTCTTGGATAGTAAAAACAGAACAGAGCTAGAAGAATTAAAGACACAGGATAGAATAGAGACAATATTGAAAATCAAGAAAGTTTTGACAAAGAAAACCCTAATGAACAATTTAAAAGAAAAATGTGACGCCATGAATTTTTCTATTACCAATTTTTTAGCAAAAAAACACTATGCTAAGACAAGCTGGCATTCCAGATATTCATGTATTCAATGAGAAGTTGATGGAACAAAAGGAATATGAAAAAAAGATAAGGGATTATGCCAAAGAACAGGTCAACAAGCCACTGCCACGGGGCTCTCCCATTGGAAAGGTTGTCCTCCAATATATTGAAGAATTATTTTTCCTTCAAAATGAAATTAAACATATGTTTTTCATCCAACCAAATTTTTCCAAATACACTGATGTAGACGAGAACTACAGGAAGCTGAAAAATATAAAGATACCAAATGATGAACAGTGTCAGGTGTTTAAAGATTTGTTGTAGCAGCAAAGAAGCAAAACAGTGAAAGAAAGTGCAGGTGAAACAGTCAATCTAAGAAGGAAACAATAAAATAGTTATTTGATTTTGATTTTTTACTACTGAGAAGTTTCTTTTTACAGTAGTTAAAGGTTAAAATATCAGTGGAAAGAGTATCAAGGTGAAAGAACAGAGTCAAAGTGTATCAGAGAGAAAAGCAAAAGCCAACTATTTTTGACTGCTGTAAATTCCCTTTTTACAACAGTAAAGTGATAAATAAACAACGTGAAAGAACATCAGGGATGAAGCTCAATATTAAAGAGTATAAGTAGAAAGAGTATCAGTTAAGTCATCTTCCAAAAAGATATTTTTCAATGTGCCAGCAAGCATGGACAGCTATTCAACAAACAATTTTTGTTGGATAAGTTAGTTCTATATTTTCTAGATGAGAGGACAGCTTGCTAAAGTTGTTAAGCAGCTGTCCCTCTTAATGTGTAAAGATATTTTATATTTCCTAGAACTATTCCAAGATATCTCTAGGATATTTGTAATAAACATTTGTATAAATACTTCAGTTTGTGAAGTGTTTAGGGTGGAATAAAATTGCTAAGATTACTATAGATTTTTGTTGATACATTGGAGGCCTACACGTGTTGATTTCGAAAGTAGCAGACTGGACAAAGCTAATTGGACATCATAATTCAGGATTCTCATGATAAGTTAAAGACTAAAGTGCATCTATCTTGTCATTGTTTATTTTCTGAAGTTCCATTCATTTCATTATGTGTTTGTCCTTTCTTAATGAGTAACTAGGAATATTACTTCAGGACTAGCTTATGGCTCCGTGTCTTAACTAAGTTACCATTTAAATGTTTCAACTGATTTTCGGTGTTAGGAATTCTTAACTACTCCTCCTCCTGTTTGAATTTTGCCTCCTTCCTCTATTGTCCGGATCAAAGGATCATTCATTGCCCTTTGTCCCAACTTCACCATCTCATCAAAAACCTTTTACCAAAGCTCTGAGGGTTATCTATCTTGCCCTGAATACATTTGCATCCTTTTGGCCTTGCCTTCTAGTACTGCTATCTAGACTTAGACTCCATTAGCCCAATGGTCAAGTAGATTCCTCCCTAGTTTATCTTTAAGTGATTTTTTCCCACCAAACTGATTCAAAACCAAAACCAATTGTTCTATCATAACTAGCCTAAAACATTAAACAAAAAGAAATTTAAATTATAAGGAGAGAGCCCTGTCTGAAATTTAGGAAGCTTAGATCCTAAATTTCCAAATTAGGTTTGTGGTTACCCCTAGTTTTCTTAAACTAAAAATAAAAAGCCCACAATATTGAGAAATTACTAGGGTGATAACATACTGGCGACCATACTGGGGACTAACCAATCTCCATTTTTAAATTTAATCTTAAAGGAAGATATTTTATTTATCTTTTTACTTTAAGATTATTTTTAAGGGTTGTGGGTATTCATAAAAAATCATTCTGGATTCTAGGAAAACCTACTATACCAGGTCTAATCTGTGTCCTAAGCCTACAGTTATAGTAGATAACCCAGAACAGATTGGAAAAAAGAAAAAACAAATTGTCATTTTAGAAGCTGAAGTGCCCTTAAGAAAATCTAGTTCTTTACCCAAAGAATTAGTGAGCTTAATTGATATTGATTTTTATTTCAAGTTTGAAAATTCATTATTTAGAAAAAATCTGAAATTGATTTAAAAGAAACTGTCATAGATCCCATTTTTACTTCTTCTTTGAATGCAAAACAAAAAATTATTTCAGCAAGAATAAAATCAAACAAATATGAATCTCAAAGTCAAGTAGAAAGGATTAATGTTACACTGATTAAAGACATTGATGAAGCTATTAAATTAGCCCATTTATTATCTTACATTAAGCCTCCAGTTTCTCAATTGCACACAACAATAATTCCAGCATCAGATTCAACTTTGTATGCTGTCACCTCATTTTTAGATTCCACTACAAGTTCATCCATAGAACAATTCATTCCTAAGTTGCCTTTGCAGCTTAGGATATTATTTCCTTCATTCACTCAATCCACTGCATCCACTAGTTTTATAAGCACTACATCCTTATTTCCAACCAATTCCATATATATACCAGCCTCTTTTCCAAGCTCTTCAAGTATAGCTTTCAGCACATCAGCTAGTATATCCAACACTGCTCCTATCATTTCTAGTATACCTCCTAGCTCAACAAAGCTTCAAGCCATGGCTGTCAGGTATGCTCCCCTTGTTTTTCCTCAAAACCTCCATGATATGCCCCAAGATTACTAGAAAAATATACCTTTATTTGATGGCTTGTCACAATACACTGCTCAAAAACATGTCACAAAAATGACAAACTACTGTGAAATCTATGAAGTTGATGAATGAAATGTCCAAATGAGGTTGTTTGCTCAAAGTTTAACTCAAGAAGTTAAGAAATGGTTTAAAAATTTAGTTGCTGGTAGTATAGGTAATTTAGTTGCATTTCATAGAGAATTTTTAAATAAATGGGAAAATAAAAAGAACCCTTTGCAATTTTTTTCTGAGTTTGATGCTTTAAAAAGAGCTCCTAATGAGTCTATTTAGGATTACTACACTAGATATAACAGTGTCTACAATTCTATTCCTACAGATCTTAAACCTACACCCTATTCTGTGCTTCTTAAATTCCCTGATGGATTTGATCCATATATAGCTTATCAACTAAGAGAAAGGGATGCTGAAACATTAGAACAGATGCAATTAGATGCTGTTAGTGTAGAAATTAATATTCTAGCTAAAAAAGAAAGACTTAGGAATGAAAGAAGGGTCACAATTAAAGAAGAAAATTCAAACTCAAATGTTAAATTTAACTTTTTTGCTAAAACTTTAGAAAGGGTGGTTGAAAGATTAGACAATATTGAGAGAAAACCACAATGGGATAACCAACCACAAATTAGAAATCCCAATGTCGGAAAAAACAATAACCCTAGAAAAGCTAAAGAAGCTGCTCCAGATAAAAACATTTGGGCCCCATTTCAAGAGAACTATGCTCAGAGTTCTCATAATAATGATGAAGATGAGGATAACATCAATCTAATAATGGGGATAGATGAAAATAACACAATTTTCCTCACGCGGGAGGATCAAGAACTCTTTGAGCTTCAACAACTCAAAGTGGAAACTGGTGAATCCTTTGACTATAAACAAGGTTATGACTTTGTAATATTCCTATTCTAATAGGAATATTCAATTTCATTTTGTTTTCTTTGTTCAAAGAATAATTATGTAAAGGAGGGTCAAAAACTCCTAATAAAAGAATAAATACATGCCCAAATGTGAACAGAGGTAAATCAGGGTTGTCTTGATAAAATCCACTTGTCTGTGAAAAAGGATTGAGCTATTTGACTGGGTCAACAAGACCAAATCACAACACATTCCAGATACATTGAACCTCATGGATGATCAATGAAGTTCTAGAAGGAGGTCCTCCATGTGAAAAGGGTTAAATGAATGAAGGTGGTTTAGGGTTTTGGCGATCTCTCATATTATAAAAGGAAGAGGAAGGCAACATATTGAGGTTGTTCATGATATGATTTTTGAATTGTTGTCTATTTAGACAAACAACTTTCTTGGCTACTTAGCCTAGATTGCATTGGGATTTCCTATTTAGGAGTTCCATCTCTTCCCATTGAGGAGCTCTTGGGAGAGCTTGTATTGCTTGTCCACTATCTGGTTGAAGACCAAGCTTCTACTTCCCACTGAAATGCAGATCTAGTGAGGGGTTGCTTGATTTTGTAAGCTGTAGCAAGTGGAACTCTAGATCTGTTCAAATCTATCTTGTATTGGAGCCTCTTCTCAGTGAGTGTGTCTTTTAACCTCCTTGAAGGGTGCATCCAATGTTGGAGCTTCAATTTTGAGCTTGGCATCAGGCCAAAGTGTTCTCCCTCCTCAACTACGTAGTTCCTTGAAGAGACTGTGTCCTTTTTGGCAGGCAGAGTTGGAGTGGGGTTTTTGTATCAGCTTGGAGGAAAGATATCTAGTGAAAGGGACCCTTCCCTTCACTGTGGTGATCCATGGATTGGCCAACCAATCCATGTTCATTTCAGATATGATTTGTTGTGTATCATATTCTTCAGAAATTTCTGAAGATTACTGCAGATCTGTGGCTTAGATCTCAGATCTACTCATTGATATCCATCTTTTGCTGAGATCCCCAAGGGGAGTGTAAAGGTGAGCCTCTTTGGCATATGGAACAATAATAGATCTATTTTTTTATGTAAGGATCTACCCTAGATCTGAAATATAATGAAATAATGCTTCAGCCCTCTGAAAATTACGCTGTCAAGTTCTTCAGTCTTAATACATGGTGCAACACCTCTATTTTGAGGGTTTATTCATGTTAAATCTCTATTTTTTTCTTGTATATTGTTTGATACATATCCTTGATAAAATTTAATAATTTTTGCTATTACAGTTAACACCTTCAGAAAATCACACTATCTAAGCTTCAGTAATTTCTTCATACTCTAGGTCATGGGAAATCAACATTTTTAAGCCATTTCGGGAGTGGGGGGATTTTTTAACTTAGCTAGAGTGATTTTTTTAAGCTGAAATTTGGCATGAGAGTCCCTCATGACCTAAGCTAACAGATCCAACTATCACTTTCCTCTGTTTTTATGCAGATTTATGAAAATAACCATTTTAGGGCTTAAATCATTGCTTTTCCCCACTTTGGGTGGAAGGGATAGATCAATTTCCTTGCTGCTATATATATTACTATTATTAGAGGGTTTATTAACACCTCCCATGTGTTATTAGCCTGATGCTACCCCAATACAGTGTTTTTATATTGTTGCAGTCCCTCATTGGACATGTAACAAGCCATACTACGTGTGTGAGGCCCGTTTTCCTCACCTAGTTTGTTTTGTTTCTGATCTCCTCTTGGAATTGGGTCTTAGATTACCATATCTAAGGAATCCAAGGGTTTATCTTGGTTTCTAAAGCACACATCCCTGGAAAATATGTTTTTAAGGCCTATTTTGCTAAGTAGTCCCTTTTGGGATATTATAGTGGTATCAGAGCAAGATCTTTGGCTCAGCCTATGGGCTTCAAGCCAAAGTGATACAAAGAGAATAAGTATAGAACAAAAGGATGGAGAGGATGAGATTTCTCTCATCAATTTTCAAATCTAAGAAGAAAGAAGAAGAAGAAAGCTGCAGTGAGACCTCTAGAATGTTTCAAGACACAAAAGAAGATCCATGCACTTCCTGTTCTCATAGAGGAAGTGGAGAGAAAGAAGACCACTTAGAACATGAGATCCTGAGTGGGTATTTGGCAGAATAAAAGTGCCGACCTAGGGCTTTCAAAGAGACCCTAGATTTTCCTCAATTTATTCAACTAAGAGAAGAAAGAAGACCATGCAGTGAGAAAATGATAAGAGGCATCAGATTTTTGTTGTCTACATTTGATGGATCACTCAAGTGTGCAGTAGAGACTTGGGTAATGAAGCTAGAAGCATTTTTCCTACTACATCCAGTAGTGGAGAAAGAGGTTGTGGAGATCTCAGTGCTGCATTTGGAGGGCAAGGCAAGGTCTTGGTGGTTCAACCATGGAAGTCATACAAGAGTACCTACTTTTGCTGATTTCACTCATCAAATGATCAGAAGATTTGGCAGTAGAAGTTCAGAGGAGGAGGATGAGGATCCCTTTTCTCCATTTAAGGAGCCTTGTACCAGCGTTGCCACCATCATGGAGGGACATCCATCTGTAGCAGTAGTTGGATCCAAGAGGATCATTGATGAGAGGTCTTCTCTGAAGGATCTCCAAGGGGTTACATCTCAACTTCCCATGAGGTGTAAGGAGGAATACTTGCTTTGGGAGATTGGTAGCCTCCATTGGGAAGATACTAAAGAAGAAAGGGATTGGAGGCATCCACATTTGGATGGAGAATCTTATTCTAAAAAAGAAGACATGAATATCCCTCTTTCAGAGGTAGACCAAGATCTAAGGTCTCCTATTGAGGATGAGGCATTTTCTACCTTTGAAGAAAAGGCTAGGGGTGAAAGCGCAGTCATGACAAAGGCATCTCTAGCATTTCATGAAGAAGAAGGAGGAGCAGCTGCTCCAAGAAGAGAAGCTCTTGCATTCTTGCAAGGAGTTTCAAAGAGTCTCACATATAGAAATTATGGAAAAATCCATGAGCAGAATGTGCCATCAATCTCAGATGGTGAGATCCTGAATACTGTAGAAGATGAAGAGGAGGGAAAGCTTCATTGGGAAAGAAAAATTTACCCCTCTTTATTTCAAAATATTGATGTACTAAGAAGGCATGAATATCTATGCAAGACAAGCCAGGACACATCAGTCCATACATCTTTCTATTATGATCTATGCCTTGATGTCTCCTTACTTGGAAGAAGCCCTCTAGGGAAACTCCTTGATGGAAAGAGAAAAGTGTTGTCTCAACCTTGTACAGTGATACATTTGGCCAAGAGAGGAACTATTATAGCGCTGGAGACTTTGGGTAAGATGCATGCTTATGTCAATCACGGGCAAAAACGTGAAGCTGGGTTACACTTTTGTGAGAATCGGGGGCCGAAATTTTTTTTCAGCAATAGTTCGGCTGAACTTTCGTAGAAAGTTCGGTCGAAATCATGATTCCGTTTAGATTGATGGCACACTGATGGTGCTGGCAAATAGAATTTTTTCTGGAGATGGGAAAACCGGCAACAAAATTTCGGCCAAACTTCCAACAAAATTTCGGCTGAACTGTGAGTTCGGCCGAACTAGTTTCTATAAATAAATCACCCACGAAGTTGTTTTGTTTACCGATTTCATTATTTGCGCGTATTTCTGTCACTATCTCTACTTCTCTTTTCACGCGTTTTCGATCCTCCCGTCCATGCCGTTGCTCCTCCCATCCGCGCAGTTGCTCCTTTCATCGGCGTTGTTGCTCCTTTCGTCGGGTATGCAGAACTCTAATTATAACTTTTTTATGTCGTGCAATCTTGTCTTGGTCGTTAGAGTTAAATATTAGAAAATAGAAGTGAAATGGGAGGATGATGATGAATGGTTGCAGAACTTTAATTTGATTTTTTCCACTAGTATTTGAGTGCTAATACACTATTAAGTTGTGCAATATTTTCTTGGAATTAAACCTTTTAGTATTTTTCTCCAACTTTATTTTTATCAAAATTATTCAGAATATTACAAGGATGTTTTTGAATCATAAGGTTTGGAGGTTTTCTAGCCAGTATTATGGTAGTTTTATTATCTAAGCGCATCAACAGGCTATTATTTTATCCTTTTGTTTGCTTATATATTTTCCTGAACTTTCATTTGTACAAAGAAAAAAACGGATTCATATTGCAGTGAAAGCTTTCTTTGCGGAACCACTGCTAGAACCCACAGGAATCACCTTAAGAACATTAAACCTTACAGTCTTGGATAAGGGCCTGAATTTCCCAATGATAACATGATCCCCTTCCTTGACACGGAAACAGGGTGAAATATGTGCTGGTATGTTCGAATGTCTCTTTTCATACCTCTGATATTTCTTGACAAAATGGAGATAGTCCCTACAAACAATAATTGTCCGTGTCATTTTAGCACTGTAACATGTTCCAGCTAATATACGACCTCTTATTTGAAATAGTACCAGTGAATGTGCACTTCTTATCGATGTAGGTCCCTTTAATAGCTTCCTTGGGTGTCTTGAAGCCAAGACCAACATTCTTCCAAAACCTGTTGCCACCTTTTCCAAGTCGTTTCCCCTTCCCAGACTTCTCGGAACTGAGAAAGACTTTTGGTTGCTTTAGAAAATCTGTCTGTCTGTTCTGCCATGGCTACAGGAAATCGAGACTCCCGCCGCGGCCGCTCCCGCTTCTATCAAAGAAAGAAGATTTTCCTGAACTTTTGTACGTCTTTCCTAATGTCTATCTACTGATGTATAACATATTTTTCTATATCTCTATCGTTTCCACTTTTTCTACAGTGATGTATGGTTTTCTGATCATGATGGGATGTGGTTAAAACCCCCCATAATATGTTTCCCACTGTATTATTTGCCTCTCTTTCTTAGATAGGTACAGTATACGGCTGGATGATATGTCTCGTTTTTCTCGTTGTATAGCTGAGAATATGTATATATGCATATGAACTGATTAATATACATCAGCGCTTTTTTCTGCCAAAAAAAAAGGTTTCCAGGTCTGGGTTTCTAACTGAATCTATATGGACATTTCTGTCTAGTTAAATACCCTTCTGTTTTCAAGATTGATTTATCTTTTAAGATTTTGCATTTGTGTGTTGTATGCATCAAATATTTCTATTCCCAGTTTTTCTATGCACAACAATTCAACTGCACAAAAAATTATCTAATTTAATATTATTGTCTGATAAGTTAGTTTATGTTTTAAAAATGTGTAGTGTTGTATGTAGCACAATATTCTATTACAAGTTTTGTTCTACATATGCATTCAGTTGTTTTGAGATATCCTTGTGTGTTAGGTTATTTATGTTTTTATACTTTTCAATGATATGTTGTAAGCTTTTTATTACAGTTTTTGGTTTGCATGTTCATTTTGGCTACAAAAATATTCTCTCCATCATAATATCATTGTGTTTGATATCTTTATTTATGTTTTAAATTTTGCACTCACATGTTTTATCATTTTGTAGCAAAGTATTTTTATGCCTGCTATATTAGGCTCTCTCTTTTCATTGAGCTGTGTGTATGGTATGGTTTCATTTAGACTATTTTCAACCACAATAGTGTTCTCTGTCATTACTGCAGAAATAAAAATCACATGTTAGACATTATCATATTCACATAGGCAAAAAAGGGTTTTCCTTAATTTTACATATTAAAATGTCTTTGAAAAGTTATTTCTATTTAAAATAAAAAGGTGAAAGATTAGTTTCAGCAATTACTAGAACGAATAGATGTTAAGGCCCACAACAACAACTGCAAAAGCAATGCAATATAACCAATCAACCTACATCAACAAAACATATGGTCTTGAATGACCTTTTGGACTCTTTAGATATAAATCTACACTGTGGCAATGTATCTTATATAAAACTTTCATCCATGTGCTTAACCTTAACATTGACACAAATGGAATAAAATTTTACTCACTGCTTTATGATAGAAAAATATGCAGATGAGTATTGCCCACATATCTGAAGTCAAAAGGGATATATTAAAAAGGGATGCTCCGGTCATCTATAAAAGATAAATTAAAGAAGCATGACATATTAGTAATGCAAATTAGATATGCGTACCAATTATGTTCATATAACACAACAAATAGATGATTCAATACAAATGTCACATAGAAGTCATATTTATCTCATGGGCCTTGAACTTAAATTATATATCTAGCATTACATTAAGCTATAGGAGATAAATCAAAGAAGCATTTGAATGTAAATTAAACATGTGTAATAATTATGTCCTTTAGTTCAATAAATAGATAATAATTTGCAAATGCCATATCTAAGCTATATTTCATCTAAGTAGATTTCAATTTAAACTTATATCTAACGTTAAATTATATAAAAGAATAACAGTAATCCAAACTTCAAAATAATATTTAGAGTTAGTATAAAATGTGACATATAATTTTCCTGCGTGGAAAAACGTAGTTACCGAGAGTTCAAAACTCATGCATTTGAATACAAAGTGGGTATATGAATGAGCAAGTAGATTTTTTCTAGGAATGAGGAAGTGAAGGTTGATAGAGAGCCACACAAAATTGCAAATTCATACCTTAACAAAATTGTTAGATCCTTTTAAAGAAAACGTGTCATATAATCAACTTTCATCGAAATATATGATAAACTCAACACAATTTTATGAAAAATAGTATACCATTTTTTACATTTCACATAATACAAATAGATAAATATTACTTAAGTATTGTTATAAAGATGGAACAAAATACAATAACACAAAATGGAACTCGTATTCCTCCTAGTTGCCAAGTATTTAACATAGCGTGATAGCCAACTAGGTGTAAGATTTGACTCCGTCAACCATTAACGAGGTTTGTGATTTTAGACCTTTTAGAGTCTTGTTAAAATTCCACATGTAGCTAGCTTGCTATGCATGAGTAATGGGGCTAAAATGACATTCTCTCGTACCATGGTGGCTAACATTATAGGTCAACTTACTAAAGGCATAAATTTTGAATGAACTTCATTTGATGTTTTTCTTGCACCATTGGATATGTCTTTAAGTGTAGAATAATGGTCAAGATTTCGGCACAAGGGATAATCTTTTGACCCCCATAAATGTCATTTAATACCTCAAAATTACTCCAAAAGGTTTTAGACCCCAATTCTCCACCCACCATTAAAATGACCCTACAAGTTGATTCTTTCAGTTTTTTCACTCTATAAGCATCAAAATATATGACAAATAATATAATTATCCAATCTAGATCATTATTTAATAATTTGTTAAAATTATGAGTAGGATATACATCATGGAATTTAAATAAGTAGTGTTAATTCATTGAACACCCTTGTACATTCCTTGTTGATACTTTGAAAGTTTAATATGTTTTGAAAAATAATTTGTTTATGGATTCTATTTTCCACATTCTCTCGACCATATAAAAAACCTTCTTATAATATTTGAAACCATCTATATACAACTTTTCATTTGTTTCAATAGGAATTAACATATTGAAATATTAATTGTATTTATGTCTTGTGTGCTAAGGAAGGGAGGTCGTGAACCTTAGGAGAAGAGATAGTATTTGTTAAGTTAGGAGGGATACTTTTTATGAGATATAATTAATTTAAAATGCTTCTTAAGATTATGTAACTTTCAAACCATAATTACAAATTTATTTATTTTTTTACTTATCATTTAGTTGCTTAAAGTTGAAGAATTTATGTTGGTAAATAATTAATTAGGTCTATTTAAATCATTTACCACTTTTAGGTTTTTTGTTTTCATGGTTTCATTCATAATTTCACTTTTTTTGCAAATTGTCAATTTCAATTTTTCACACCACATGTGCACAGTCAAAGTACCTAAGGTCTTTCCCATACCAAAGTATGTTCTTTTAAAACATGTTTTCTTGGTGATATGGGTGATTTAGAAATGATTGGGAGAGCGAAATTCCTCATTTAATACACAATATGTTTGGTTCATGCCACTAAGCCAAGAATTTTAAATTCAAATGACTTTTAATATAACCAACTAAATCTTGCAAAAAAAGAATAAAACAATTTATGTTAGGGTTGTGGATTTAGGCATTGAAACAACACACCATGATATTTCAAATTTAAAAATAATGGTTTGAGTCCTAGGTAGCTTAGAATCCTATTTGTTTTCAAAATACGGATGCACTCCCATTTGATTCTCATGATTAGGTTGTAATCATGAGGCTCTCACTCAAGAGTGGACCTTCCCAAAATCTTGTGACATCTTGTCACAAACAAAACCGTCAAACTGAAAAACACATCAAACAAGAAACATAGCTCGCTGACATATCATTTTTCTCCTTCAAAGAAAAAAAATTCACATCATGTGAATATCTCCATGTACTCTTACATATTGGTGTACAAAACCATCAACCAAACACAAGTTGACAAAACATGCCTCTTCAAACAATTGACTCTCAAGTCAAATAATAGAGCTCATGTACAAATTTCCATATTTGTTGCATTTAAGTGTGTCAACATAACTCTACTTTCAACATCTTGCTTCATGCAACATGCACCATACTTTGAATTTGCAAAGAAATTCATGAAACATCAAAATACATGCAAGGCCTTAATTGGATAAGAAATCTAAACATCCGTTACCAAACCATTTCAATGGCGCTTCTTTTAGCTGCACTTCATCATCATGTGAATCATCCTGACCCTCATCGATTATGGAATCCTCTTTTCCATTCTTGTCATTATCTCTTTCCACCTTCTTCAAATGTTTTGGATGACTTGTTGGATACAAAGTCCAACACTTGTCTACAAGGTGACCTTTCTTATGGCAATGAGTAATAAACAATTGCAACTTATTTTCAACATCATTTTCCTTGTCCAATGGGCCTTGGACCTTTTGCCTCATTTATTTAGAAATTTTCATACATGCATGGATATCTTCTTCCAACATCTATAAACATTATGATTATTCAAACCACAAAAGGAACATGCAAGTTCTTTTCCAAATCTTATGTGAATATTTACCATGTTTATCATAATCAAAAGCAATTTGATTAAAGGAAAATTTATACCTTGAACATTCACCTTTGTCGCCTTCTTGAGGAGGTGAATTTGATGAGGTAGTGGCTCTCCTCTGAATACTAGCAATGAATTAAATGACTCTAGAGCTTTCAACAGCCTCTTCTTTTACATTCTCATTAGTTGCATGATTATTAACATCTTCTTGCAAAGTGGGTGTCAAACTTTTCCATTCATCATGAACACAAACTTCACAAGCTTGAGGTAATGAACACGAAATGAAATTCCTTCTTGGAACAGATTCATGTGCCTCCTTGGATTTGGAGCATTCTCCATCATGTTTTCCATAACCAAGACCCAAATAATTAGGCCCTTCCTCAACAACATTTGGCTCAACTATGCCTTTTACATGATTTCCTTTAACCCTTTACTTTCATAGCACATTTTCATAAAAAATTTGGACCTTATTCCTCTAGTGTGTCTCTCAAAAGCACGTACACATTCATTTTGAGAGAAAATTGAAGACAGAAACCAATAGCTAATTCTTCTAACTAACCTTGACTAAAATGAGCTAAATTGTACTTTGATACCAACTTGATTTGAATATGGACAAACTAGTTTTGTTGGGTTATCTCCCTCATCAGTTAAATAAAAATGTGTTTAGGATCGTCTAAAGTTAGCCAATTGGGAAGGGGTTTATGTGTCAAGCTTTAAGTGTATTTTGTGAGAAATTTATGAGTTAATTAGCTTTTAAAAACTCATATGTACAACAAATAAAATGCAAAATTTTTATTTTGGAAATTTTTTTTCCCTCAATCCAGATTCTGATCATTGGACATGTAAGAGGAAGAAAGAGGGAATTCACTTTTCAAATTCTAGACCTTGTCTAAACCAAAATAAAATAGAGGTTTGGTTTTCAAATACATTCACTTATTTGGAAAATTTCTAGCTACCAAAATTCCATATGCCAATCTACCTCCCAAGAAATCCATTTATTACACCACTGGTTAGTTTTTTGTCTTCCTATATTCTTTATCAACCTCTTCTAGTGATTCTTGAAATGTGGATACTTAAATCCTTCCTAAAAATTTGAGATCTAAAACGAGAAGAAATACAAGGTCATTTTCAGTCATTCCTCTATCCAATTATAAAAACCAAGTGAATATTTCTACATATTGATTTCTGTCCCATAAACTGTACAATATAGGTGGAGTTGCCTCGCCCTAAGTGAGATGTTTAACAAACATAATAATAGAGAAACAATTAGTGACGTCAACAAAAGATGTAGCCTCTTCAAGGTATAATGTCCTCTCATCAAGGTCAAGAATCTATTCACCAAAAATGTCCTATGGAAATGACGGTTTAAGAAACAAAATCAGATAGAAACCTTCAGTGAGAACAACAAAAACTAAAACCTCTTCAAGGTCTTCGATCTGCTCGTAAAGTTAAATTGTGTCTTGATCAAGTCCAACAACAAAGAAACATTCGGTGACAACACCAAAATCTACAACTTCTTCAACGTCTTCTAAACCATCTTTAAAGTCAATATTGTGTGCATCAAATTCCTCAGCAAGGTCATCAATGGAGTCATCAAAACTACTATTTCAAAATTCAATGCCAAAAATAAGTCAAAATAATTCAATTTCTCCTCCAAAACCTTCTTCTCTGAGCAAAGCTAGCATGATGTCGTCGAGAAATTCAGTAATTCCACAAGGAAATTCTATCAAAGTTAAAACAAATCATTTTCATCCATACTTAATGCCTACTTTTTCAGGTGGAACACCTCCAAATTTAAGGACCACAATGCCATAAAATACAACTTTACCTAATAGGTGTAGACCTAGAACCCCCAACTTTGCGTGGCATGTACAATTGAAGATCTTATGGTAAGCAGTGTGAGAAGAGAGTCATGGTCACTGAGTTGAGCAAGAGAAATAGTTTGGTATGACAACCTTACTTGTGATAGGTCTAGCAAGCAGACTACCAAACTACATGGTAATGGCATTCAAAGTGTGAAAATTCCCATTTCACTTGGAAATAAGATGGTAGAGAAAGGTATAGATGAAAGGAGATATCCATCTATGGTAAAGAAATCAAATAGTTCTATCAATTCCACCTTGCAACTCTAAGAGACATTGAATTAAATTTCATCTCAAGACAGGGCTTTGGGAGGACACTCTCAAAGCCAACCTTCGTTATGGCTTTGAAACACATGGTAAGTATCAAGACTTAGCAACCTTATTTGCATAATTTTTTCTAGCATAGACCTTAATGTCATAGCCTTCTTTTGCCTAAAATGAATGCAAATTTCCTTGAAATTTGGCTTGCAACATTCATAATTCATGCTCATGGAACATGATTGTGTTGCAATTGTGATAACATCTGCTGTATGTAGAAGCTAATAAAAAATGATCGAAAATGACATTTTTTCTCTGTTTTTTTCAAGATTTAAGGAAAATTACACCAAGTAGCTTCTAGCCTCATATGACCATCATGTCAAACTCATCTCAGGATATTGTCCAATTAAGAGCCACTTAAGCAAGCAATCTAGTATACATGACTCTCCAATTTCAATTAGCAGCAATGATAGTTCTAAGTATGGTGCAAACATTGCTCCAAATCCTCAATGGGGCATGTTTGATGACAATAATTTGGGTAGTGAGAGAGGGAGATTGTAGGAGAAAAAATTCAAGGAATCCATGGGAAATTGAAAAATATTTAACTAATAAGGTGAAGACACTTTGTAACCTAAGAGAGAAACCTGTTAGGAAATGGATGAAGTTGGTATTACACACCCAATTGGATAACCTCGAGGAGAAAAAATTTCTCCCACTTTATTTGTTGGCATAACCTAGTAAGTGTTATTCACTAGCATGTATTTTGTAAAATCCTTGACCTAGTTCCCATTCAACTCCATCCACCAGGTTGTAGAGGATTCCAAGCCTAATTTCATGAAAAGTAATTTTGGGATGATCACATTGACCTGCTTGATGACATGTCTATGAAGATTAACTACCTTGAACTATTTTTTTGCTTAGGGAAAGAGACACATTCCCATGTCTGAGCATGAAAACGTTCTTTGATATTGTTAATGCCTCTAGTGTTTACTTCTACAAGTTCTATAGGCAAAGTCTATAAAGGGTTAGGTAGCCTCTGGATCTCATATTTTATGAAATGTGACATATCTAGTAAATGCCCCTACAGTCAATCTCTGGAATGGATCTAAATAGAAGTTCTTCATTTTAATATCCATAAAACAATTTGTGTTCTACATAATTTGTGTACACTAAATTACAAATTGATTTTCTGAAATCTATTTTGTGTAAATGTTGACCAATAGATATATATATCATGGAGGATGAACGATGAAGATTAGCTGAATCCCATATGGAGGTTCAGGGATCGGGGGATGTTCACGGTATTTAAATATAATCTTAAATCTCCATACATGTGTGTACATATGGAATTGATTTTTTAATAACTTTGTGAGTTAAATTAGTTGTTAATAAGTTTCATATTTTAATTTTTAGGAGGCAAGAGGAGAAGGGTTTCTACTCCATCCATGGAGCGTGCCCATGGTTCAACTGGTCGAGGTATGGTTCACACAATTTAATCAATGAATATGTATATGCATTTATATGTACACATGAATGTATTTTTCAATTGATTATAAATTCATATTTGTTTATGAAGCTTCTCCCTCGTCTCGAGAGGTTGGTGGTGGTTTAAATCCACCTGGAGGGACATCAATGAGTGGTAGCAGGTTGCGTGAAGGGGGTGATATTTATTCCCCCGAAGGCCAATCAACGGCTGTTGGTTCTCAACAGGGTCATTTTGGGTCTGGTTCTCAGCAGGGTCATTCTGGGTCTGGTTCTCAGCAGGGTCATGTTGGAGAAGATGCTAACCAACAATGTCAAGGTTGCCATCAATTTCAATATTTTTTTCATTAAATTTCTACAACTTTCTTTACACGTGTTTTTTCTAATATACAAAATTATATATATATTGATGCAGAGGCCGAAAATGTTCGAACTAGTGGTCAAAATAGACGCAGGGTAGCTTGCTACATTCAAGAAGAAGGTTGTCAACCCAGCACAACTTATCTGACCAAGATTACTAATATACCATGGGAAACCAACATGGCGGAATGCACCTTACAAAGGTGTGAAATACTTCATGCAAAATTGCAAAGAGATCTCGTGGCTTTGTCTCTACCTGCTGAGAGTCAACAAAGCCTTGAAATAGTTACACATTCATTGGGTGAAATGGTAAATGTGTATAGAAATCTTGGGCCAACGACTGATACATTTGTAGAAATGATGAGAAAGAGAAAAGAAACAATAATGGGTCCAGATAAATGGGAGGACGTAAAACAAAAAGTTACAAAAGAAGTGGCCAAGTCAATGTTTAATTACAAGGAAGGGCCAAAAAGAAAAATGTTGAAGGTGCAGTATTTCAAGCACCCAGACATAGTTCGTTATTTGTATGATAGGCACCTTGCGGCCTATGGAAGGCTCCCATGGAACGATGATGTTCCTATTTATTTTTCACAAATGTTTTATGCAGAATTTTTTTGGGGTATGAAACCCAAATACAATGACCTTCCATCATAATTTTTTGGCCCGGGGAAAGGTCGATTATATGACCTTAAGGGCGCTAAGCGAGATGTGGAGTTGCCTCGCCCTGAGCCGCCATTGGTGAGTCGACCATTTCGGGTCGAAACTCTGCGGTCAGAGATGGATGCGGCTTCTCAAATAAGTCAAGAAGCAAGGGATGTTATGATCGACAATGTTCAGAGCGGATTGGGTGGAGTCGATCTTTGTTTAAATCGACAAAGAGCACGTGAAAATGCACGTGCCAATTTTGTGTATTGTACAGATGAGGAGATTGACAACATGAATGTTGAATATCTCCGAATATATGCAAAAAATTGTCGCAATGGTTTGCAAGACCTAATTTTTCATTAGGAAGAGGGCACCAGAACGGTATGTGTTAGTGACCTTAGGGTTTGAAATTATTTTAACATACATATACATGTGTACAATTTGTAATAAATACATGTGTATGTACATGTATACATTTATTTGTATGTGTACATTAATCTAACAAAAATGTATGATTATATGTTAAAACACCATTTGCAGTTCTCACACATGATGCATGACGAAAATGTTAATATCACGTTCGGGATCTCTGGTTCAAACAATGCAGATGGGTCTGACCATCAAGATATGTTGGCAAATGTTAGTGTTTTTTAAGTGACTTTAAAATAAATAATTGTTGCCACACATGTACATGTATGTATGTATATAATTTGATAAAATGTTTTAATAGGTACCAATTTCGTCTGATGTTTTTGGGATGGCGGTACCTTCTTCTTCCTTGGGAGATGTACCTTCTACTTCCTTGGGAGATGAGCCACAAGTATGGACAATTTTTCACAAGTTTAAAATTTATGTTTAAAAGTTATATATATATATATATTCCACCTCAAAAATTTACATTAAAAATTGAGATATATATATATATATATATATATATATATATATATATATATATAGAGAGAGAGAGAGAGAGAGAGAGAGAGAGAGAGAGAGATATCTATATTTTGAGTTATTTAAAATTTTTTGAATTTAAGTTCCTATAGAAGATTTCTTTAATCCGCGAACTCTAGCGACGGAGATAGGAACATCCACAACATTTGAACAAGTTGTCTTTAGTTCCTTTTTTTAATATTATTGAAATTAAGTTTATATATGTACACATGCATTTTCATTTGAAAGTTTTTAATATATATATATATATATATTTAACTGTACATGTATATTGTACAGTTTACCGCTGCAGATGTTCCTATGGGAGAACTTGTTCATCAAATGGAGAGGGAACCTTATGAGGTATTGCATGATTTTTTTGTTATATTTTGTTTTTTACATGAATTTCTAGATATATATATTCTCATTCATTTTTAAAACATCAAATTTTAATGTTCAAGTACATGTGCATTGTGTATGTAGGTTTCCCATGATGCTTCACATGATAGGGTGCAGATTGAGACCTTGAAAGGAAAGACGCTAGATCCATCTCTATTTGATGGACATGATTTGTAGATTTGATTTCAAGATTTAGATGGTCTTAAAATTTGTTAAACTTGATACAGTTTGATACTTGTGAGATCTACAATTTTTGGACGTATTTTATTACATTGTTAATATAATTTGTTTTATTTAATTTTTGGATGGTTTTAGTACTTTTGGCATGTGAATGTGAAGTAATGTTGTCATCTGAACTACATTTGGCATGTTATGTAATTGCATGTGTTATAATTTGTTTTGTTTTTAAAATTTAAGTTTTGGATGCTTGGAGTACATTTGGCATGTAAAGCAATGTTGTGATCTATATTTTTTTGTTAAATTAAAAGTTAAAAGTTTTGGATGGTTTCAATCTACATTTGGCATGTGATATTTAATGTTAAATGTTTTTATTGGATAATTGAATTATAATTTGCATGGCATGTGAAGTTTTTAAAACTCAAGTTTTGGATGGTTTCAATCTACATTTTGCATGTGATATTTAATGAACTTTAAATGTTTAATGTTTTAATGTTGCACGATATATAATCAAAAGGTTTTTAAATTTTGGATGGTTTCAATCTATATTTGGCACATGTGGTATATAATGTTAAATGTTTATATTGTCCATCTAGTTGAACTATAATTGGCATGGCATGTGAAGTAACGATCTATATATGATCAAAAAGTTTTTTAAACTCAAGTTTTGAATGGTTTCAATTTACATTTCACATGTGATGTTTAATGTTTTAATGTTGCACAATATATTATCAAAAGTTTTTAAAATTTTAAAGTTTTGGATGGTTTCAATCTACATTTGGCACATGTGGTATATAATGTTAAATGTTTCTATTGGATAGTTGTTCACTATAATTGACATGGCATGTCAAGTAATGTTGCACAAATCCCTTTTGGATGGTTGAAGTACATTTGGAATTTTAATATTGCTTTTGATCTCTACATGTAGTCTTGTTTGAATGAAAAAATTTCCAATAGGAAGAACATAGCTTTTCAATGCAACTAACCATGTATCAATTGAGCTCTAATTGAAAAAAGAGTTTAAAAAAGTAGATATATGTACAAATTATCCCTTTAATTTTGATTGGAAATATAATTCTAGTACATATATATGTTTGTTGAATTTGGGTCAATGTTGTTAATGCACTCAAATAGGTAGCCTTATCGATTTATTTACATTGTGGAAACTTTTTACCAGATCCAACTAGTTTTTCATCAATGCACATAGAAAAACTACTTGGAACAATTAATTGCATTCTAGAACATATCTATCCAATACAAGTAACATTTTTCATCAATGCACATTGAACATATCCGACCATTGGACAAACAAATTTTGTACTAGATTTTCAATCAGGAATAGAGATGTGGGTCAAATCCCACCAAAAGTCGAAGAAGTGCTTCGAGTCTCTTGTCTGAAAGGAATTTTCATACGAAACTATACTACAGATGATTTATTTACATTGTGTCCATACTTTTTACTAGAAAATCCAACTAGTTTTTCATCAATGCACATAGAAAAACTAGTTCCAGTTAATTGCATTCTAGAACATATATATTGAGTACATAAATAATTTTCATCAATGCACATAGTAAAACTAGAACAATAAATTTCATTCTAGAACATATATATATATCCAGTAAATATAACATTTTTCATCAATGCACATGTATAGAAAAGCTACTTTCATTTGATACTAGAGCACGTGCTTGTACCAAAACAATTTTTACATGTGCAAACACTTGCACAAATAACATAAGCAGCTCAATTTTTAGTTGAGTACTGGAAGTTCTAAAACATATTTAATCCAAAGAGAATAAATTGTTGGAAAATTCACTCAAAAAAATTCTAATGGAATTCCATCTTCAATAATCCGTTCATGATCGGATTTTGACATTTTCCATCTCTTAATTTTCGATTTTTTCTTTGATTGAACTTCTATCAACTTTATGCGTGCTACACACACCAAGTGACTATATTGACAACTTATGGAATCAGGTTCATAGTCTTCAAAGTAAACAAAGTCTCCAATTTGATGAGTTTGTATGAAAAAATAACCTTTCAGTATAATAGACCCTCTGTCATACTGAAATCCGTGATCATTATAGTTTTGTAATAATTTCATTTTTCGTTCAATGCAACGCATCAAATAATACTTCACATTTTCATCATTGTCAATAGGTGCAATTACAACAAAAACATCTCCTGTACAATAAAATAAACTTAACAAAATTATACATATTTAAATTTATTTCTAGATCTTTAAATCATTAGAAAGTAATTCAAATGTTACCTTCTCTAACAAGATCAGAAACTCGATCACCATCGGATGATATTGTAGTTTCCTCTGATTGCATTTATTCAAATATTGCAACATACATTTTTCCCTTTGTATTTAGCTCTGTATGTTTCCAATCGTTCACATACATTTTGTTTTCACAAACGTCATTGGATTTTGTGTTGTCTATGCAAACATCACAAAACAAGAATATTTTCTTTTATCCAATGCAAACACATTTCTGGACGACTTTGTTTGAATTGAATGCAATTTTCGAGTCCCTTTTATTGTTTCAACGTCACTTCCAATTGATCTATCTACGTCTTCGATCCCAATATGCCAGAAAAACCTTTATATGGAAAATTAGAAGAAGAATTTGTAAATATGATATCAAAATACAATCAAAGATAATCATTGCATGATAAATGTACAATGTTTAAAATTAGATTTCCAATATAAATTAAATTGAATATACCTTTGCACTTCCCTTGATGGGTTAGTCTCATGGCTTAGAGCAATGGTGCACCATTGAACAACTTCTTCAGCGTTCACAAGTCGGCTTGCAGAGTGGTTCGTTCGATATCTTCGAAGTGCTCGTTTTATGCATGCCCCTGCACCGTCATGTTCTCCTTTTCCATGGTCAGTCTCAAAGAAATTCCAACAATGTTTAATGCAGGTTTTCTTATGAAGACAACATAACCAAAAGAATGATCGTGCAGATTTGAATTGACCTGCGCATCCGTCTGACCATATCCAATGTTCATTGAATGTTATTCCACGATTTTTCAATGAATCATAAATTCTTCCAAAAAAATGTTGTACAAAACATGTATCATGTGTACGATCGTCACTGATATAAAAGTGATATTCTTTAATGATATGTAGATTTTCACTCGTGCTTTCTATATGATCGACATTTTGTTCAGCATGTCTATATAGAATATGGACGAGCATGGAGACTTGGTCAGAATGATAGTATTCACTCTGAATTTCTTTTTGTGGAACAAATGTGTAGTTTTCTACAAAATCAATCACTGACAAAATGGTCCCTGGTGGAAAAAATTCACGAGATTTTTTGAATTTCAAGTCTTGCCATCGAGCTCTATGGGAATGCTTGGTGTATTTGTAAATTTCTGCCTCAAACTTTCTCAAAAAGTCTATCAGAAAAATTTTGTCTTCTAGTAATTCAATTCTTTTAACACTATTTGCACCTTGAATCAATGTATTGATATATTCATATCTCTTCCATTTCACTTTCATGTTGGACAATGATTGATCATTTATATCAATACGATATTTGTTTTGAAATTTAGTCAAATTTCCACAATCATCACATTTTTTTACCACCAACACATTTCTTTTTGTAAAATAGTTCATCGCTTTCTCTTTCACATAGAATTTGAGATATGAAATCACGGATAGTGGAAGGAGGAGGTGAATCCTTCCATAATTTTCTACCGAAATCAAGGAATGTGTCATAATATAACTCAAATTCCACATGATAACGGCAACAACAAGTGTCGCGTACAGTGATAGGTTTTACATACCATGGTTTTTGTTGAACAAAAGCACTGAGTGAAACATGAATTTGACAATTCTCTTCTTTGAACTTGTTGAATAACTCTATCTGAGTGGTTTCCAAGAAATATTTTTCATGTTCTTCATATTGATTTCATGCTATTCTTCTTTGCATCACATGCCTTGCAGTTGGCGAAACACGCGAATTGTTCTTCCAATATTCATATATTATTTTTTTAACATTTTCTCCAAGTCTATCTTTGTATGGTTGCCTACAAATAGCTCTCCAACAAGCGAGTTCATCATTTACATCTATTTGTAGCCGAAATTTCCGATGTTTGTGCAAAGTTTTTCGCGAGGTTCCCAGTGCTCGTGCCATAGATGTTACCAAACGATTCTCTTGAGTACTTGAGGAAACCATTGCCATCTGTATTCCTCTACGTACAATTGAAACATCTTTCTCTCTAGATCTCTTAATTGACTTTATAGCACTACTCATATTTTTTATCACCTCTTCTTTCATTTTTTTTATCTTTGGTTGATTTTCGAATACCCAATAGTGTCGTAGCTTCTTTTAATTTCCTTAATGATAGGAGACCTTTCAACATTTGAGCCTGAACTATCACCCACTCATTTAAGAAATACTTTTCAAAAATGCAGTTAACACGATATCGTATAGCATGGTCAGGTTTTTTATCTCCATATGTGTGAGTGTCAACATTTTCTAACATCTCATTATCGATAGTGATTTCATCTATACATATTCGAAAAAATAGTACATATTCAATAAATAACTAAATTAATAAATATATCTATAATTTCAATTATATGTGCATGTGTTTAATATATATATATATATATATATATATACCTTGTGATTCAATTTCTTTATTTGGATTTCTTTCAAAATTTTGTATCTCATCATCAATGTTTTGAGGAATATCTCTGTCTGTTTACATTAAACAAAATATTTTTCAAATTAGTTCATCATTTATAAAAATTAAGCTTCAAATTTTACATTAGGAAAATTTTAAATATATCAATAGATCATAATATTTACATTTACATACCTGCTTCAATTTCGGCTTGAGGTTGGTTTTCCTCTTCAATATTTTGAGGAAATCTCTGTCTAGTTACATTAAACAAAATATTTTTCAAATTAGTTCATCAAATAAAAATTAAGCTTCACATTTTACATTAGGAAAATTTTAAATATATCAATAGATCATAATATTTACATTTACATACCTGCTTCAATTTCTGCTTGAGGTTGATTTTCCTCTTCAATATTTGAGAGGGCTTCTAACTTTCTTTTGCGAGATTGTCTCGTCTCTTCTCTATGTTCCTCAGGGTCTCTTTTTTTATCATATTTTCTCGCACAAGTTCTTCGATTTCCCATGATAATAGGGTATGAAGTTCAAAAAATTTCCTTCAAAAAATTAGACAATAACTCGATTTTAAATTTTTTGCAAAATATACATACTCCAATTGAAAACACTTAATTTAAAAAATTTAAGAGAAAAATGTCTTATAAAAATGAAACGGGGCTCAAAAGATTTACTTCAACTCAAAACACGTACATACCTCCAAGAAATGTATTTTGAATGTACTTCCAAGAAAATTTTTTAAGTCCAAAACAATTTTTTGCAAAATCAGACCGCCTCCAAGAAATGTCTTCCAAAAAAATTCTTTAAACCCAAAACAATTCTTTGCAAAATCAGTTTGCTTCCGAGATATGCTCTTAAATCCAAACTTTGAAGAAAATTTTTTAAACCCAAACCAAGATCTTTGTAAAATCAGATGAAATGTGCAAAATGTGCGAAAATTGTGAATGATTTCGCGGCAATTTATATTGTCGCGAAATGTGTTTTAGTAGGGGCTCTACAAAGTTTTCCGGCCGACGGAAAGTTATACAAGAGTTCGGCCAAAATTTTTATTAAAAGTTCGACTGAAATATTAAGTCGTTAGATTTAACGAGCCGTCGACAAAAAAACTAAGGCGTCACCAGTTATGCAAAAACCAGGCTCTGAATACGTTTATGTAACTTTGGACTGATTAAACTCCATGAAAGATTTTTAATTAACTGTCGGAACCAAGACAAGCATTTTTAGAATTGAATCTACTTTCAGGAAATACAACTTTTATGGAATTTCATAAACGTTTACTAATTTTAATTATTTTTCTAATAAAATGGGTGCAAACAATTTCTGAGGTTCATTGTGATTCAGTGAAATCATTATTTTGTATCTCCCAAAATACATTGTAAAAAAATTTGAAAAAATTATGGGGCATTACATTGGTCCGTCGTCTCTAATGGGTAGCTTTTATATTTTTAGTTTATAACTTATATGTTAAGAAATTTGTTGTGTCACGAAACATATCCAAAATATGCAGTTTTTCGTATGGGACAAGTTCAAAAAATTCTAGTAATTATGATATGCATCCATTGGCTTTGTAAATATAACGAAACCAAAGTAGACTCTGTCTATATTGTTGTAACATATTTTGTTTTCTAAAAAACACAAATTTTCAATGAATACAACATTGCGTCATAACATGACTTCTTATGAATCCTTTGATTGTTAAGAAACACACATTCAAAGAAACTTTAAGTTGACATATCAAATCTGCATAAAAAAATTTGAAAAAATAAGTAATAGAAAGCTAACAAAATTTCTCACAACTTTTATTTTTATCACAAAATGAAATTCTACATAGAAAAATTGTTGTAGTTTGCAGAAAGTTGAAGAACCAAAAAAAATAAATTTTTTTTCTCAAATTCATTGTTTAAGGAGGAGATAATGCATGGAGTTAATTCATTTATGACATATCACATTTTATGAATGATTGTGGTTTTTTAAATGTTAACTTATATTTTGTGCGATGCGAAAATGCGAAGTGATGGAGGGTGGGGTGTTAACGGAGGGAAAGTTACGAAGGGATAAAGAGGGCCATGAAATCTTATATTAAAAATTTTAACCTGCTGTATAAAATCTCAAATCACATATTGTATCGCAAGTTTTTTGAATTTTTTTTTTGTTTGATTTGAAAACATTGTGATATGCGATGTGCCATGTATCACATCGCATTTTCGGCATTTAAAACTTATCATGATTTCTTTTAAATATGAACAGTTACAATTTTTGCGAATTGGTTTGTAAAAAGTAAAATAGTATGGTTTATTAATAACATATATTATATTTAAATTATAATAATATTATATTATAATTATAATTTATATTATAATTTTAATATAATTTGAATTATAATATTAATATAATATTTTAATATTTTGATTAATCAATAAATCATTTTTTTAATTAGTTTAATTATGTTTACGATTAATTTATTCTTAATTAAGATTAATAATATAATTACAATTAATTAGTATTAATTAATTAAAAAACTGTAATCTAATTTAGGATTAGAAATTAATTAAAATTATGATTTTTAGCCCAAGCAACACAAATTCCAGAATTCTAGCAATTTTAATATATCAACTTTGAAATCTCTTAAATTGAGTTTTACTTGGCCAAATGAGGTCGAAGACGGCTCATTGGATAGATAAAATCATGGAGAACATTATGAAGTGGTTTTCTTTCTAGATTTGATCATTTGTTGGGTCTAAAATTCAGCATAAGATCAAGCCCCAAATTTTAAAAACAAAATCAATTTTCTGAGTTTTATTTTCTGCATTTTAATTTTCTCGCAACTTCTTCTAAGAGCAGATCCCTTTGTCAATAGTATCGTTGACCAATTGGATCATCACAAGAATCAATAGAAAGATTATATTTAATTTTCAATTATTTATTTAATTATGTTTTGCTTGGATTTGTTTTAAATCCATATTTGGCATTTTTATTTTATTTTTACATTTTAAATTTTTTTTTTTTTTTTTTTTTTTTGTAGGAAAACAGTTTAAGAGATGAGAAAAAGAATATATCACTCAATGGGAAGGCTCTAGTAATTGAAGAATATGATTTCGAACCAATGTAAATTGATTGAGCAGAACCACTCTTCAACAAACTTTCTTATTAAGAATTCATTTGTAAATATTATAAATAGAAGATTGTAGAATGTAGAAAGAGGCTTCTCTCCTTTGCAATTCATGAATTCTAAACGCACTTCTGAAATAGGAATTTAGAGTTGTAGGTGGGAGGAGAGGAATCTTATATCTAGGGATTATTGATATTTTTAATTTACATTTCGAGTTATGTATAATGAACAGAGTTTGCACTATTGTAGCTCTGGTTTTGAAAGAGAAGTTCAGGCCTTGTAAAAGACTGTTAGAGACCGGAGTTGGAGAAATGGACTTAATGAATTGGTATTTATAATACTATTATTTTAAATGCTGGTTTCATTTTATGATAACAAGAATATGTCAATTTACTTCCATATTTGTGCACTATTGTCGGTATGAGTAATTTGCCTCAATTTTATGTTATTATTTATCTCTACTATTATGGGATGAATTCTGATTTTTGAGTAACTATTTACTCATAAATTTGTCTTATAAAACTGATTTATTGAATAGTGATATGTTTTGAACTTTTTCCGCATATTATTGTTTACTTATTCAAGTTACTGTTTAGATGATCAATATCATTTTGAGAACTTCTTCCTGAGTGTTGTTGATTGAATATTTCAATTAAGAGGTCTCTATATAGGATGTGTTTGGTATTCATAAATGTTAGTTAATTGAACTACTTCATTAGCTTAATATTCATTATAAGCCAAGCATATTTAAATCCCAATTATTTAAAATATCTTGCTCTCGGTTAGGATAGATCTATATCTTCCTAATTGAGATAGGATTAAGATAGTTCCTTTTGCTTGCATCTTAGAATAATTTTGCATCTAGATTAAATTCTACATCCATAAAAAGTCCTCTTCTCAAAGAGGCAAAAAATTAAATGTAGCTTATCTAAGCCCAAATTAGCTTAAAGATCACTTTCTTGCCAGACGTCAGCAAGAAACATGATCTGATGTCTCTTTCCCATTGGTAAAAAAAATTTATATTTTAAACCATCTGAGATTGAGAGAAGGTAATTGGATCTAGTTAAACCAATCGAAGCCACTATTCCAAATGAAAAAGGAATTGCTTTAAGGTCCAGACCGAGTGGTCATCCCCCATGTTGTTGCAACAAATTTTGAGGCCTCAATAGGTTCATTGACCTACTTTTTTTATCATTAGAGGATAAATTAAATGCATTTGATATTATCTGTACAACTCTGTCTCACAATTTTGTCACTGTTGTATCTTCAAAATTACTGTCAGAGGTTTCTTAGTTGTCATTTCCATGCCTCATAATTTTCCAAGCTTTCAATCTAAATGTGAATTGAGAAAGATTCAACAACTTTAATTTAAATTCCTGTGGGATATTATTACCATTTGGCTCCCACTCTATACATAAATACACTCTAAATTTCAACTCGCTTAGCCATCCTACAAATTATACCCCCTATAAATTCCAACAGATGTATATCATGTGACACGTCCTCACTTAAAAAAATTACAAATGAATAAAGCATTCAAATTTACCATTAGAATATATATAGTCAGGAAATGACTGAAATGATATTTTATTAATTATGTACTATTAACTACGTAAATTCGAGTCTAAAAGTAATAGTAATATATAGATTTTACAGAAACAGTTATTGTCAAGTACAAGGTACATAACTTGTTAATTTAATTTTAGTTGGAAAGAGAGTCGTGTAGCTAGGATCAATTGTATGTATGGTGTAGTGCAACTAACAATGCTACATTCTTGTTGAATTGCCTTTGACAAGAAAATCAATTCTCATACTAATCAGTTTTGTACAGATTCAAGTCATGTTGAATTCAATAATCATTTCCAAGGTGCTTAGTGTTATCATTCTTTCTTATCAACAAAATCATGCAACGCCAACTCACCATCTACCACATACTTCAAGCCATAATTAACTATGAATTTCAAGTATCCATATGCTTAACGGGTTTATAATTAGTCTTCTTGAGTTCAACCATGAGTAGGGTCAAATTATTCACTAAGAAACATATGTTATGCCTGGTATTCACGAGATACATTAGGGAACCAATCAACTACATATACAAAAAATAAGCTACCAAATGTGAAGCTAAATTAACATAGAACTTCAGATTTGGAACCACACCAGCAACCAAGGGTTTGAATTCCAACATCAAAAATCTCTTCAAAATCTCTTCTATGTATTTCTCATCCAAGGAAGACCTCCCTTATTCCCTGAAAAATATCTAGACCTAGAAAGAAATTCATAAGGACTATGTTCTTCATATCAAATTCACCAACTAACTTGTTCTTGCATCATGCATGGGCTTCTCAAAATTTCCTATAAGGATCATATCATCTACATACATGACCAAGACAAGAAAAACAGATTTATCATATAAATCATAAAAGGTTATGATCTACAATAGTCTTGGTGAAATCCAAACTTAGTAAGTACTCATAAACCCATGAGTACTATGCACGTGTTGCTTGCTTCAACCCATAAAGGACCTTTTCAACCTCTCAATTGATTAAGGTACACTTCATCTTCAATCAAGTCATTTAGAAAAGAAGCCTTTGGAAGGTGCTTGTCCTGTCAAAAAGTGCTTGTGATATATGAAATCTAAGAGTAGAGATAACTTGCAACAAATATTGTTATGATGTTGGTATGGTGCTGTGACTAATGGTGTTGGGTCTCCAAAGGAAAGTGTCATTGTTTCAGATTTTTGTGTATGCTTTAGGATGAAAATAGCATGCTCTACTTTGATCTAGAATCTGCAGCAAAGGGGTATAATACACTTGTTCACAATGCTTTATTTATGGGCTTAGTTTCATCAAAACTTGCTGGAAATGAGAATTGGATACTTTTGGGTCCTTTCTCATAGTCTGGATTGTTGTTGACTAATTATTAAGCTTTCCTTTATTTCAACTAATCCTTTTTCATTAACAAGTCTGAAACAAACCCTTTGTTTTTCAAAGTTTGCATCTATCCTTCAAATCTAACACGTCAATATGTGTCATCATCATGCATGAGAGAATTATGAACAAAAATATCATCATCAATGAGCATAAATGGGCCTAGTTATAGAAGGTGGCATTTATCACTTCCCATCATGGAAACTTTGCATCGTCTCATGGGACAACTACTTTTTGACTTGAGTGATAAAAACTATCTATATCTCTTTGATATGGAGTCATTTTACACAAAAATAATTGAACATGTGCATAATAGGTATTATGAAGTCTATGCCCAGAAAAATGTTGTTTTAATATTTGGTCATCTATTTTGTTTTCTCTTGTCATAACTATTATTGTTGCAATCAAGTTCATACTTTTACTCATATGTATATTTTAACAACATGAGGACCAAAGTTTGAGCCTTTGTATCGAGATATGGAGAAGGGTGATGAAGAATGAAACTAATTCAATGATATTAATAAGCTTATTATCCGCTCTCCACTTTGGACAAAGTATAGAATTCCATTTTTTGATCTCTACAACAGAAGATCTAGGAAAGTTAAGCTTTGTGGATATCACCGCCCCATAGTGATGTACATAAAAATTGAAGATCCAGATTTACTAGCATTGTACTTTGATCCTCTGTTTCATCCAATTTCTTTTCATAATACTAATTGTCGTGAGAGGAAAAATTCCAAGGAGGATGATGAAGATGATTTTTTTGTTCTAGAAGGTGTGGAACCTTTGTTTCACGATACACCACTTTACACAGATACAACAAACAACTGGTATTTCATTATTTTTTTCTTCACTCCCATTCAATATGCGATCAGGTCCTATGTGACGAGTAGAAAATATCCCTCTTGTTTTTTATTCGTACAAGGAACCCTGGTATGCATTTTTCTAATGCATGAAACATATTCATGTTATTTAGTTGTGTTTTTCATGTGCCATGGATTTGATTCCTTGAACGTTTCATGTCATGCAGTCCTCCCACATATCCAATGAAGGTTTATGGGAGTTATCAAAAGCTCCTAAAATGTTATGTGTTGAATGAAATTCATCACAAACCTCCAAAGGATCAAAAGAAGAGATAATTGGTTTGTTCCCTACAAGCTACCAATTTTTTTCATACAACAGAGTTAGATTGGGCAGAGGTTGGGCTTCAAGTTTGAAGAAAAGGTACTATATGTTGAATCTTCTTGTTCATCGAAAGAACTTGAATTTTTTTCATCATGATTACAATTTCAATCTGAAGACTGTGAAGAAACTCACAGCAAAGGAGCGTAAGAATTCATGTTTTGGAAATTATTTCCATTTATGTTATGAAAATTTTCAACTAACAAAACTAGTTGTTGATGCAAATACCCCATTTCGACTAGGAAATGTAGATTCTTTCTAGTTGGCAAACTAATTACAACATACATTTCACATGTAGGCTAGTTGACTTGTATGTATCGTTACAAGTATCAGCTTATGAAAAATATAAGAATGTGTAAAGATATGAAGCATTTGATTTATTATTGTTTTAACACTGGGCCCTTTGGGAAAGGACCTGAATGTGGATTTTGGGCTCCAATGTGGAGAGTATGGTTGTTTTTCCTATGTGGTATAGTACCACTACTAGAAAGGTGGCTTGGAAACTTGCTTTCACGACAGTTTGAAGGTCATCATTCAAAGGGAGTGGCAAACATTGTGACGAAAAAAGGGTTGAAAGTCATTTTGATTTGGAGCTTAGAGAAGTTGTCATGCATGGTGTTCTTGATGCAATGTCATGTGATTTTATTTTTTCCTTCTGTGATAATTGGCAGGAAAGGGATGCTTTTGATGGTTGGAATGTATCAATTAGATTGAAATCACTTAGATGTTGATATTAAATAGGCTTGTGTTAATCTATTCTATATATTTTCAACCCTTGATGGACATGAGATTTCTCCTCTTCCAAGCTCATTTTCTAATGATTAATTTGGTTTTTTTCTTTGAACTTTCTACATCATTTTTCCTCCCTCTGTTTTTTTTAGTGTTATGAAATTTTTGAGTCTTTTAGTGATTGTCTTACCTAATTTCTAACATACTCGATCATATTGTAATTGAGGGCATCAAGTAGAACAAAACTCTTACCATTTTGCAACATTTGGGTGAAGTTTGATGTTGTTCGAAGGTAAAAATCCCCTGGAAGGTACATGTGGTAATAGAGGTTTCAATTAAGCATGAAAAATATGACTATTTTCTTTATTTATGTTCTCTGTTATATCTCAAATTTATAAATAAGATAACTGCTTTGGTACTTCAGGTGCGTGGCCTTCCAGTGCCAATTGAGAATATGGTTCTTCAATATGTAAAATCAAAAGCAGATTGGTAGACTAATGTTGCTCATTATAATCGTGAACATATAAGGTGTGGTGCAACAATGGATAAGTTAGTATGTCAGAAAAATGTTGGAAGGTTCACATGCCTTTGGTTGAAGTCAGAGTAGGCATGCTTTTATTTCCCATACACTACATTGAATGGACAACTTTTATTGTTCAAGATTAAAGAGGTTTATAAATTACTAATCAATTATGGTGTATGTTGATTTCTTAACAAGAACAGAAACATAATTACTTGAAATATGGCCCCTATCTAACACTTGAGGAAGTTGTGGCCATCTATACCACTACCATGCATTTTCTAGAATTGAGAAAATTTTCTCCGATTCCTTTTCCACCATTGTCATATAAACATGATACCAAACTCCTAAAACTAGCACTCGAATGATTGAAATAATTTTATAGTGTTTCTATCTGATTAAATCAACAACAGAGGGAAGAGTTGGGTCTTATTGAGTAGGCATATGATAATACACATGAGACATTATCACATATCAAACGTCACCTTCTTACACAACATTCCTTCAAAGAAGTAAGTTGTATAATTAATCATTTCTAGATGCAAAATTAATGGAAGTGAGATGTTGTCTGCCTGGGTTTCTAATAATTGGTTGTGTTTCACACTGCATGTGGGAATTGAGTTTATGGACTTGTATGGCTATCTAATTTGTGTGTATGAAATTTAACCTCTAGAGAAAATTAAAGATGCATATCTTGATCAATATCTTTGGTATGAAGGTGACAAACACCATCTCTTTTCAAACTGGATCAAACTTGGAAATTTAGAGCCACCTCCACTTTTGGTATATAAGTAACAATCAAATGAAGGAATTTCATTTCCTCTTGATTCTTGACAAAGTATGATGAAATGAAATTGGGTGAGGACCAGATCCAGGTTTACCATGTCAAAACTTAGATTCATTAAGATGATGACCTTGGTTTGAAGATATCCACCATACAAACTAGGACCACCCATACTTATCATTGCCATCTCTATTTCATCATCAAGACTAACGTACTGAGGACTTGTAAACCGTGGAGGCCCATGGTAGTCATTGCAATGCAATTTCTTTGAATACATGCCATGTCCACAAGTTTTTTATATTTAATATTTGCATCCAATGTGGCCATTTCTTATTATGAGATTTACCACTTCTGAAAGTGGAATCATTCACACCATTTTGAAGAAGTCTAAAAAAGTCAACATAATTTTTTTCACATTTACAACTTCCCTGACATTTATTGGTTCCTGAAGCTCGAGCACTTTCATAAAAAAAATAGGCAAAATCAAACACAAAAAATGGTCCACTCTCTTTTCATTTGCTAATATTAGAATGAAGTTTTGTTAGAGGCATTATTTGTTTGTTTGTTTTTGTTATAAAAAGGGTTTTCTCTTCGTTTTATGTGACTTTAAATTTATCACATATAGCATGTTGAGAAATGGGAAAGAATAATGTGTGAAATTTATCTTTTAGAATTTGGTGATGAATGAAAGGATACATAGTTTAAATAAGGTACAATTCGCTTTGGTAAATGTGGAGGAACATCTTAAAAAGATGCCTAAGAATACACCATATACAGAGTTTGAACATAAGTAATATATGGATTTTTTTGTTGTTGCGGATATGTTATTTTTTCTATCCAAGATATCACAACAGGAAAAATATTGATATTTTTGAAATTGTTGGAGAACCTCATTGAGTTTGATTTTTCTGATGTCCTACTTGATTGATACCTTTTCATATGTCATGAAGGCTTTAAATATGAATTAATTTGGTCATGAAACAAATTAGATTCAAATTTTATAGATATAAAAGATAAAAACAAATATCAATTCCTTCGTTTGATTGTTACTTGACTCTGTTGTGGGTAGGTTATAGGAAATGTGATTGGAAAAAGGATGGGGAGACAATGCAGAGCATGACTTGGATATGATTCATTTTTTGTTAGAGATCGTTCAAGCACCTGAGCCATCGACTTTGGAAATGTTTATAGTAGGTGTTCCTATGGTTTTCAATGTTGTGATTCTTTCAACTCATCGTTATTTTGGACAAGAAAATGTTTTAGGAATGCCATACAAGACATCGGTTGACACGTAAACAATTTTTTATAATTTCAATGTCCATTCCATGATATCCTCTCTTATTTGTTTGATTGTATTTTGGACATTTCATTAGATTTTGTTGTCTTTTAACTATGAAATTGAAAATACTTGGTATCATGTCCATTTAAACAACAACCAAAGCTTGAAGATGAAATTAGTATTACATGATATTGATTGAAATCCTTATAGTTATTTGTGTTAAAATATTTTCATGACTATCAGAAGAGTTAACGTTCATGTTGTTATTTGAGAACATGTTGTTTATATACTTAACAAAGTTCATGTGTTAGAAAATGAAATGTTGTTGTGAATAAAATGACAATGATTAAACATCACAACTGAAATTATTTTTTTTCACAAGTTATCTATCGCTTGATCTTTTCAGCATATAACTTAGTTGGCATGGTTGTGCCTAAGATTTCCCTGAAGGTTGAATACTAAGTTACTAAGGTGTTATTTTATATGGTGAAATTTTATTTCCTTTGTTTATATAGGTCATCTGGCCACATTATAGTGGTCACTATCGCCCAACTGAAGAAAACTTGTTCGCGTTTCTTACTTATATGGAGAAAAATGGCTTTGACATTGTTGATGTTGAGGTATATGACATATAAACTCTCTATAGTTTACTTTATTTTATATTCTAGTGTTCATTGTCTTTATGTCTTACACTCTACATTGTATCTTCTTTTGTTTTCAGAAAAACAACTCAGTATTGATGGTAAGAAGCAGGAATTGAAGAAAGAGGAGAGCAATAACACTGGAGCGATAAATGAAAAAATAGATAGAGAAGATGACTAGTTTGGTGATACTCTTAGAGCCAATATCCTGAATAAGATACACATATATAGAGATTGATGGTCAAGTCTTCAGAGTTGGTGAATTCACCTGCAATGCCTTGGCAACACAATGATAATGTTTTGAAGTGATGAAACATCATTTCATGTGTAAATTGTACTCCAACTAATATTAAGTTGAAAACTCATATTGTATTACTTTAACATTTCATATAATATAATTTATATGGTTGAAATTATTTATAGCTGCACTTGATATTGTTTATTATTGTAATTAACATATGTAACTTTTTGTTTTCATATTAGATGAACATGCACATTGTGTGATCTTTTTTAAATCATACTAATTAATTTATGTTGATTAATAAGGAACACATAAAATCAATCTAAAACTACTAAATTAGTAGTTTATATTAATTAATGATGAGCACAAATAAAATGAATATACGACTAAAATAGTCATTTATAATGATTATTAGCGAAAATAAATGAAATGAATATAAACTACTAAATTAGTCATTTATATAATGAATTCGAAACTACCAGAAAAGATAAATGACTACTGCAAATGATAAATTTGTGATTACAAATGACGACTAAATTTTGCATATATATGACTATTAGTAGCTAATTAATTGTATCTTATAACACGACCAAATTTTAGTCATATTTATTTGGTCATTAATTGGTTTCAATGGATGGCTAAAATTTGCATATATATGACTATTAGTAGCTAATTTTCAGTATCTTATAACACGACCAACATTTTGGTCATATTTCTTTGGTCATTAATTGGTTTTCTTCGGTGATCATATAGTAATATATTTTGGTGTATATTTGGTCATTAATTGTGGAAATTAATGACTAAATTTAATACTAGATGATAAAATTGAGACAACCAATTAATGACTAAGCTAAAAATGACTAAAAAATGGTCGCGTTATAAGATACAGTAAATTAGCTACTACTCGTCACCGATTGAAAAATTGTCGTTTATATGAAAATTTTAGTCATTTTTTAGTAGTTAATAAGCCATTTTGTAATAGTGTATATATAAAATTATTCACATAATGTGGACATTGAAATATTTATTTATGATCTACCTTGAGATGTTTTTTTTTTTTTTATTGCCACGTGTAAATTCCATGTTGAGTTTGGAAAAAATTACACATTGTACTTATATTGGGTTGTAAAAAGTGTCTTTCCATGCAATTTTTTTTTAATATCACATGAATAGATGTTATTTAAATATGGAAAATGTGGTTATAAAAAATGTCTTTCTATGCATTTACTTTTTTAATATAACATGAATAAATGCTATTTAAATATGGAAAAATGTGAGAGGAAATTTTTTCTTAAAACCACTTAAACTACACCAAATTGATATAATTGTTGGACACCTAATACTGTAAGGGTTGGTGTGGAAGTTGAGCAATATTAGGGAGTGCAAGAGAACTTAGAATATGGAATCCAACGATCACTCCAATGTATTATAAATATGTATCATTGTGAATAATATAATCATCTCATGCTTATCTTTCTTATTCTGTCTATTCCATGTGTGTGTCTATCATGGTATCAGAGTGGGTGAATTCCTGCCCTGCCCATATTTGAGCCACTAGATTTGTGGCCTCTTTATGCATGTCAGCTCTGCCATATTGGCCCTAACAAATTTTTCCATAACTTGAGCATTCTAATTGTGCACCGTGCCTATTCATTAGGATTCTAATGCTCCAAAAAAATTTCCACCTGACTAAAACCTTTTTCTTTATTGTACCCTTGACAAAACACTCCTATAATTTGGTTTCTGTTATAGATTCACCTTCTCATTTTTGGGTGCTCTCTAAAAATGTTAGTGAGTCTCTCTCTCTCTAAAACGCTTTCTGTATCTTTGTTCTTGGGTACACTAGTTCATTTCCTCACTTCATTCAAGCCTTGCGTTAAAATTCCTATTTGGAACATTTATGAAGCGAGAATTGCATGTGTGTTATAGTATTAGAAAGCGAATCTCTCTGATAATCGTGGCCTCGTCAAAATTGTTTTAGTGTGCACTATAGTATCATAAATCACCCTATCATCATACTAGTTCACATGGTCTCTGACTAACTCATCATCATAACGAGCCATTTGTGCCTTTTTTTTCTTGTTGTTGAGCTAGATTTTTATGTTCATCATAAATCAAATGTTGTCTCTCATTTTCGTGCTGAGCTTGCATTTCTTGATACTCAACCTTTCGTGTTGACATCTCGGCATAGCAATTTTATTCGTGCTTGTGCATAATCCCAAAGACCTTTTTGGAATTTTTAGCGTTGTTGATTTCACAAATAGATTTGGCACCTCTCTCAAGGGCCTAAAGGCTGAAACCTACTACAGTAGTCCTTGGATTATCATTTCTCACTCTTGTCTCTTCCTTTGGGGTTACAGTAGCAGGAGTGGGCGTAAGAAGTGGAGACGGAGAGGAGCCTGCTAATGGGAACTAAAATGGGTTGTCACCATTTGATCATTCATAAACACAATAGTTGATGCCACTGCGGTTGCTAACACCACACTATATAATTTAGCGGCCATTGTCACAGGAAAATTGATGAGCTAGATGTATGTATTGGTAGTTCACTTAGATGAGCATCCTTTTAACTTAGTCATGAGAGTTTCATGAGGACTTGTAAAAAATCATGGTTTGTTCTATAGTTTTTAATGAATGCTGTGGTATTTGGTAGTTGATGATGTAGACAAGAATTTGAAATCCCATTGAGATGCACATAGATATTTTTATCCGCAGAAATTATACCAGTGTGATTCAATCTGATCTTGTAATGTGATAAAACAAGATATTGAATACTTCTACATTTTGTGGAAACAAAACACGATCACATAATCACATAATAAGTAAGAGAAAGAAGTAAATCAATCGCACAACACAAGATGTATTTGAGGAAAGCACACTGCTTAAAATCCTACTATCTATATATTTTATAAAGTCAAGACCATGAAAAAATACAATGCTTTCTCTCACCGAGAAACTCCTGCACTCTACCAACTGTCTCACTCTGATCTAGGAAAAATCAGTCAAATAATTAACCAATTCTCAGCCTCTCTGCAACTAGCCTTTCTCACACATTCTTGGAGGAATTTTCACCCTATTAAATAGGAAATTCCTTCTAATTTATTGTGCAATGCATCATAGGCTTCCACATGACTCTATAATTGGACTGTGAAATTTTCTAATTATACAACTGATAGTTATCATCCCTTTAACCTCATTCTCAACTAGGCCTTCCTTAGAACTGCCATGAAACAACTATTTATAGAGAATTATTAGTTAACTAATTGATCACTCATTTTGAATTAAATAATATTTAATTCATTGGACCTATCTCTAGCTTATCTCTCAGTTAGAACTAGTTAAAATGATTTTAACTCAATTGATTGATTTAACTAATTAGAACCCCCTAAAATCATGGGAGAAATCTACATGCATCCTCTTTGGCCTTCAACTCGAATTTCCTAAGATAACTCAGTCTTTCTGAATTAGTTAACTAAAAAATTTTGTCATGATATTAAATTACAATTTCTCTTCCAATTTAATTAAGGGAAAATTAAATCAGAATTCCCCTTTGGGTGCCATTTCATCACTCCCTCTTAACAAAAAAGGGATTATTTTATACCCCGATCTTGTCTCTGTGGAATTCGAATTTTCCTCTTGTCAGTGCCTTTGTCAGGATGTCTAAATCCTACTTGTCCATGGGAATGTATTATAATGACATAACCCTCCTCAGAACACGATATTTGATATGGTGATACCAGATACCAATATGCTTGGATCTGTCATGGAATATTGGATTAATCGAGAGTTTTATGCAACTCTAATTATCACAATGTATCACCGTCGGATCCATCTGTCTACCAAAAAAATCAACAAGTATCTTCCTCATCCAGATGGCCTCACATATTTCCTAACTGGTCACCATGTACTCTCCCTCTTTTGAGCTGAGTGCAACTGATCTTTGTTTCCTATTGTACCGGGAAACTATTTCCGATCCTATGATGAATATTCCCCCTAATGTGCTCTTCCTGTACGAGATTCCTTGCCCAATATGCATCAATGAATCCTTGAAGCTTCATTGAATTTGTCCATCTGTACCATTTTCCATACTTTGTGGTGCCCCTGAGGTACCTCAAAACATGCTTTCCCTCATTCCAAAAGAGCACATTAGGCTTAACCATAGCTTGGCTCATATGGTTAACTTCGTAGCATATTTCTGGTCATGTGTTCGCCAAATACATGAGTGAACCCACAAGCTGCCTGTAAATAGTAGCATCCACTACTTTTCCTGAAGTAGCATCCTCCTTCCTCTATTTTCCTGCTAGAGGAGTCTCCATGGGTTTTCTTCCCTCTATGTGGAACTTCCTCAGAATCTCCTTGACATACTTGTCCTGAGATACAAATAGCTCCCCATCTCTTTTACATATTTCCAATCCCAGGAAATAGTGTAAGAGCTCCATGTCCTTCATATCAAATTATGTTGCAATATCCTCTTTGCAAGACTTGATGAGCTACTCATCACTTGTCACTATCAGATCATCGACATAATGTACAATAATACAAATCTTACCATCAACCACATTATGATATAGGTTCACATCTACTTCACTCTTGGTGAAGCCCAACCCTATGAAATAGATGTCAATCTTGGTGTACCAAGCACGAGGTGCTTGCTTCAACCCATACAATGCTCTCTTGAGTCTTCACACATGCGACTCCCTATCTAAGGTCTCAAAACCTTCTAGTTTCTCAATGTACACTTCTTCATCAATAACTCCATTGATAAAGGTTGTATTTACATCCATTTGATGTATCTATCATCCCATCTGCGCTGAGAGTGCAAGGATGGATCTAATAGATGAGTACCTTGCGACTGGTGCAAAATTCTAATCATATTCAATCCCATGCACCTAAGAGAACCATATGGACACAGATCTGGCCTTGTGCTTCTCCACACTCCCATATGTTGCATGCTTCACCTTGTAGACCCACCTAGATCCTACAAGTGACTTCCCCACTAGTCTTGGGACAAATTCCCATGCAATTTTTATGATAATGGAGACATACTTCTCAACCATGGAATCAACCCACACTAGTTTTTGCACTGCTTCCTCAAAATAGGATGGTTCTATCTCAATACCTTCACTCATAAGAGACATATATCCAATGTACCACTCTAGGGACCTTCTCTACTCATGCTGTGATGTGGGTGCTCCCACATTATTTCTTGCATCCAGAAATAATCTGTGAGCCACTCAGGTGCGCTTCCTTCTAGCTCCGGTGGATGGAACTGCATGAGTGGTTTCTACGGCCCTCTATTCCACTGCTTTTGGGTGATCCACATCTTGACACTCATATTTTGGATACAAGAGCTCCTCAATTGCAAGCAACTCAAGCCTCACTATCAAGGGACAATTGCATGGATTTCTCTTCAACAAATTTCGCATCTCTTCTAACCACTGTCATACTATGTGCTGGCAAGTACACCCGATATTTGTGAGGTTTATCAATGTACCCCACCAATATCCTCAACTCTGTTGTTGGCTCTAGATTCTTCCTGGCATATTTGGTCACATGGAAATAAACAGATGAACCAAAAAATTTAAAATATGACACATCTGGTATTTTACTTGAAAACTCCTCCTCTGGTGTACTCATACCAAGTATCTGATGAGGACTTCAATTCTACACAAATATTGTTGTATTGCATGTTTCCACCCATAGATGCAATGGTAGGCCCTGATCATTCAACATAGCTCGTGCTTCTCCCACAATCATTATGTTCTTTCTTTCTGCAGCCCCATTCTGTTGTGGGTAATGAAGTGCAATCATTTCTCTTTGAATTCCTTCTGAGGCACAAAAGTTATTAAATTCATTAGAGATATATTATCCACCATTTTCACTCCTCAGAGCCTTCACCTTCTCCCTATATATTTCTCAACAAATTCTTTGAAATCACAAAACTTGGAGAAATATTGATCTTTCTTCTACATGAATAAAATCAAACACTTTCTTGAAAAATCATCAACAAAAATCACATAATACCTATTCTTTGTTGTGGAAGCTGTCGATAATGGTCCACACATGTCTAAGTGAAATCTATCAAGGATTTCTGCTGCTTGACTTTCCTTATTGTGAAAGGTGGCCTTGGTATACTTCCCCAATGTACACCCTTTTCATGCGTCTCTCTGCGCAAGTGCACCCTTTAGAAGTCTTGTAGAAATTTTTTGCATGATCTTCAAGGAACCATGGTGTAGATGGCCCAATCTCCTATACCATAACTCATTGATGTCTCAGCTCTCAACCTTCTCTGCTTGCATAGCCAATGCAACACAATTTTCTACATCTATTTTATAGAGATTCTTCACTCAAACCCTAATATTTTTCACCTGTCTTGTGGCTTTGTGACAAAATAATGCCTTTCTTTCACTGAAGATCACGTCATAGCCACAATCTTCCAACAGAGCAACAGAAACCAAATTCTTCTTTAAACTAGGAACATACATGCCATATTTTAATGTGATTGGATTGTCTGACTCTCTCTGGAAAGTAACTGTACCAACACCGATAGTGCTATACCTCCCGTCGTCACCCTTGATGTGAATATGGAGATCCTTATCCTCCGGGACACTGAATAATTATTTGTTGCCGGTCATATGGAATGAAGCTCCACTATCCAAGTACCACACATAACTCATCATTGATGATACCATGCATGTGATGAGAGTGAAGTCCAAATCGAACTGCGAAGCCAATGCTTCACCTGATGCTCCTCCTGAGGCCTTCTTGTTGTTATTCTTTTGTGGGAAATATGTGGCATAGTGTCCATGTTGATGACAATTGTAACATTTTACCTTTGACAAGTCACACTTCTTGCCTGCCTTATCAATCTTGGATTTGTAATGAGACACTTTCTCTTTTCCTTTTTCCTCATTCCAGCTAAGGAAAATTTATCCTCATCATTATTCTTTGAAGAGGATCCATCTGTGGTGCTTCGCCGAATTTATTATTGTACCAAGTCATACCACAATTGTTCCCAGTATGGTAGCTTTTTCCTCCCATTCACAAATTCCTCATAGTTATGCCACCTCTTTGGAAGGCTTAGAAGAGCTAGGCTCGCAAAATCATCATTAGCAACAATGATCCCAACACTTCCAAGCTCATCTCGAAATTGAGTGAACTTATTCAAGTATTTTTGGATCGTATCGCCCTTCTCTGTCTTGATCTTCATGAGATTGTCTTTCAGTGCCAGCTTCCTATGGTCACTGCTATTTTGAAATAGATATGTCAAGGGCTTCCACATAACATATGGAGTTTCCTTTCCATGGAGACTCAAGACAATATGATCTTGAACTCCCTCTAACAAGATCATTGTCACCTTTTCCACATTCTTCTTCCATGCATCAAGTTGTTGAGCATATGAGGTAGCGGGCTAAGGAATATCACTATCAATGAATCCCTTCATTCCGTTGTCCTCCAAAATTGCCTCCATCTTGTACTTCCATGCTATGTAATTTGAATTTCCCTCGAGTGCATATTCGATCTCAAGTCATTGAAATACATCTTGATCTATTTTTGGTCTCGAAGAATGAATCTGCAAATACGATGTACCTTTTCAACACAAACCAATTTATTCTCTTCTAACATGATTCCTAGTGCTCTGATACCATGTAGAAATTATACCAATAGGATTCAATCTGATCTTTTAATGTACTAAAACAAGATACTGAATCCTTCTACAATTTGCGGAAACAAGCACATAAAAAGTAAGAGAATTTTGGATCGATATGGAAGATATGGATATAGATTCATGTCCAAAGGTAGAAGAAACATGGACCATATTGATAACCAAATATGGGGAGGCTAATTTGGTCGCTAAAGCTCTGAAGACCTTTGAAGAATGGAGAATTCTAGAAATACACTTGATAAAACTGTATACGATTCTATTATTTCTATTCTTTGCAAGGCAAGAAAGATTGATTGTGCTAATAAACTCCATGAGCAGATGTTTTCAGAAATCTAATCCCAGATTTTCCCACATATAGGTTTCTCATGAAATGTTGGTGTGAACAAGGAAACCTTTTGAGAGCTCAAGCACTTAGAGATGGAATGTTGATGTTAGCCAATATTTCTGAGAAGGAAGTTTATTCTTGTCTTTTGAAATGTTATTGTATAATAGGCAGGATTGAGGAAGCTCTTGAACTGATTCATGAGATTAAGGAGAGAAGCCTTTTGCCCAAGTCTGAGATTTTCCACATTCTAATTAAAATTTTGTGCAGAAATGGAAAAATGGATGATGCTATGTAGATAGTAAATGTAATGAAAATTCAAAATTGCACACTTAGTGAAAATGTTTATGGCATCCTTTTCGATGGTTACTTGAAAACATACCAGTTGGAGAAAGCATTTGAAACAATGCATATCATGAAAGAATTAGGTTTCATTCCTAATATTTCGAGCTACACTTCATTGGTTCAACATATTTTCAAGGAAAACATATACAAAGAGGCTATTAAGATCTTTGAGGAAATGCAAGAATGTGGTTGTCAACCTGATGTTGTAATGATCAAAGAAGTGGTTGCTGGGGAGGTAAGCTAGGGCCACATTTCTAGAGTGTGGGAGATTTTCAATTCCATGAAAAGAAAGGGACTAAACCACACTTGGAAATCCTATTCTATATTCATTAAAGAGCTTTGTAAATCTGGTAGGTCAGAGGAAGCTTCCAAATTTTTTTAGAGATGAAGGACAAAAGTGTAAATCTCAGTGCCAGGATCTTCCAACAAGTTGTTTACTCTCTAAAAAATGAAGGGAAGCAAGATACGGTTACTAAAGTGACGAGAGTTAAAAAATCATTTGATATTGTTTAGGGATAAAAGGATGTTAAAACAAGAATTAATCACAATCTCAACTATGCTACTAATGAATACAACCATAAGTTTTCAAACGATGGCCATGTTGTTCTGCTTAAGAATCATCCAAAACAAATGCAGTATGATTCTAATGTTGAGGCAAGATATATATTGGAAAGAGACTATCCAGATTCTAACTTTTAGAAAATACGCGGTATTTCTTTAAACATCAAGAATCAACACTCCCTAGAAGAAGATTTAGAAGAAAGTGAGGTGACCTTCACCTTGTCTCTTGTGATTGCAGTTTTTCACAACAGTAAAAAACATGGATATGTTGCGCTAATATTTTTCTCCTGGGTCGAGAAACAGTCTGGTTACTACCATACTACTGACATGTATAACATGGCCATCAAAATCACAGGAAGTGAAAACTATTTCAGGTATATGAGAGCCATGTTAGCATACACGAGGAGTGAAGGTTGTAGTATGACAACTAATACATGGACAATTATTACAACTTAGTATGGTAGAGAAGGCTTGAAAAATGAATCTTTTCTGAAATTCAAAGAGATGAAGGATGATAACTGCAAGCCTAATGTAAGTACATATAAATATTTAATCATGTTTATTTGTGGAAATAAAGGAAGAAATATACAGGCAACAATGTAAGTATTCCAGGAGATGTTACATGTTGGTTTTATGTCAGACAAATCCCTTTCTGGTGTCTTCCTTACTAGTTTGTGTGAAGAAGGGAATTTGATAGATACTTGAAAATGTGCTGATGATTTACAAAGAAGAGGGTGTTTTACAACTCAAATTATTTATTCAATACTTGTAGAAGGCTTCTCCAGGGTACAGAAAATGTCAGAGGCCCTAGAATTGGTGGAAAAAATGAAAAATTTGGGATGTGTCATTGATGAATACGTGTATGGTAGCCTTCTCCATGGTTTTTTAATGTAATATTCCCAAATGGAAAAAGAAGGAATATAGTGCATAAACATGGAAATAGCAGTGTAAATCAACACATCAACAATGGAGACCAATATGGAACCATTTTATTCAACAAATCAGTAACAAATACACATAATATATTGAGGCACAAATCATACAATAGGATAAAACAAGCCTCCCATGAATAATCACTCTAAATAGTGAGCTGCTGCTACTAAAAAAACATGTCGGAGAGCTGCTACAGTGCAGCCATAACATGCATAACTACAGCTGAAGATCATACTGTTAGGTCCCTATATTACTAGTTTAGTCCCTTATTGTTATTAGTGTAGCCCCCTTATTGTTATTGTTGTACCCCTGTAACCCCAATATTGTTATTATTGTGCCCTTACATTATTATTGTTAGGTTGGCTAGGATTATATTGTGGCCCCATGGACTCCTATATATAGAAGGAGGTTTTGGTCATTTGTAGCATCTAAGAATTGTTTATTTATGTAATGTATTGGAGGTTTCCCCCTCGAAGTGGCTGATTTCTAAGGCGTTTATCTCTCTTTTCTTCTATTTTTGGAGCTGGTTTCACAACATTTGGTATCAGAGCTTTGGATTCTAGGGTTTCGTTGCTCCAAACAAGTCTTCGTGGAATTTTAGCTATAACAATTTTTCTACGAGGGTTCAGAAGCTGAAATTGTTAGAGCACGAGAAATCCTGAGGAATTTCATTGAAGAATTTCAGATCTTGGTTCACAATATTTTTGGAGATATGATCGATGGAAGTTAGAGCTTTTTCCAGGCTCCTGAATTTAACCTAAATAGGTCATCATAGTATTTTCGCTATAAATGTTTTCCTACGAGGGTTCAGAAGCTGAAATTTTTACAGAGCAAAGAAAAAATCTTGTGGAATGTCGTGGAAAAATTTCAAAGCTTGATTCGTAACACTTTCAGACATATAATCTGTGGAAGTTACAGTTGTTTCTGGCTTCCAAATTTCATCTCAAATAGCTGATCATGGGAAAATCGTCATAACTCTCTCTCTGAGCATCAGATTGAAATTATGTAAAAAGTGGCCATAAGTAAACAGATTGAAGTTTCCTTTGTATCAATTTCAAAGCTAAAGGAGGAAACAGTGACACATGGCATGTCGTACAAGTTAGCGTTGCTGAACCAGACCATAATTAGGTCATTGTGGGAGATTGGGTATAAATTTTCTTTGAAGAATCCAAATCAGATCAGACCTGTGGAATTTTAAAGAAGCTTAAGAGGGTTACTACAGGGCTGAATTTCAGATAGTGAAGATTGGAAATCACAAAGATAATGCAGTTTCAATCTCGAGCTCCTCAAAAGTAAGTAAAAGGTGTGTATTTTTTTTTGAATTGCATAAGTCTTGTGTGAAAAATCAGTTTGAATTAATTCTAAGGGCATATTGTAGCATAGATATCAGTATTGGGTTCTAAAATTCCACCTAAAAATAATTCAACACCCATTAAGCCTTCAGAAGTCTCTACTATGACTCATGATGATGAAGAAATCTAACATGACATATCAAAATTACAAGAGCAAATGCACCAAATTTCGCTCTTGCAAAGAGAAACACAAAATAATATGGATGAAATGGAAGATGGCAAGGAAGCTAATATGGATGACATGGAAGCTAAGATCGATGAAAAAATGAAAGACAACATGGAAAACATGAAGAATGATCTAAAAACAGACATAGAAGGTTTGAAAAAGTTGATACAAGAAATGTTTCCTAATGGCGAAAAGATAGTAGAGGAAACTCATGATGAGAACAAAATAAATGTTAATAATGATTTCATAAACTATAATGTTGGATGGAAGAACCACCATATTCCAAAAATGGATATGAGGAAGTTTGATGGCAAGGATCCCATAACATGGATACTACAGAAGGAGCAATATTTTGATCTCAATAATGTGCAAAAAACACAAAAGGTACACATTGCAACTTTACATTTAGAACAAAATACATTTGTATGGTATCGATGGCTTTGCTCCCATAAAAAAATTGTCACTTGGTCAATTTTAATGGAGGAAATGATAGCACATTATGAGGATACAAAAAGCAACACCTTCTTTAGCCAATTGATAAATCTCAAACAAAAGGGTTTAGTGGTGGAGCACATTGAGGACTTGCAAAAATTGAATATAAGGGTAAATGATGTTCTAGAGGAACACATGATTGATGTCTTCATAGGCAATTTAAAGGATAACATACAATATGAAGTTCACGTTTTGGAACCTGATTCATTGGAAAAGGCATCTAGGTTGGCAGGAAAAATTGAATGTAAAATTATGGAGACAAGGAAGCCTACCACTCACATATATAAATATGGAAGTGTTGCTACTCCTAGAATTCCACAACCTACAAGGTTGACACCACAAAAATTTGAAGAAAAAAGAGCAAAAGGGCTTTGCTACAGTTGTGATAGCAAATACACTAAAGTTCATACGTGTGCTGAGAAGAAATTATTTTACATAGATTGTGAAGAGGAAAAATAAAATGAACAAGAATCTTTAAAAGAAGAGGATATACACCAGGAACCAACCCTAGACGAGGAAGAAATGAGTTCACATGTTAGGTCTCTATATTAATAATTTAGTCCCTTATTGTTATTTTTGTACCCCTGTAACCCCAATATTGTTATTATTGTGCCCTTACATTATTATTGTTAGGTTGACTAGGATTATATTGTGGCCCCATGGACTCCTATAGATAGAAGGAGGTTTTGGTCATTTGTATCATCCAAGAATTGCTCATTTATGTAATGTATTCGAGGTTTCTCCCTCGAAGTGGCTAATTTCAAAGGCGTTTATCTCTCTTTTCTTCTATTTTTGGAGCTGGTTTCATAACATTTAGTATCGGAGCTTTGGATTCTAGGGTTTCGCTGCTCCAAATAATTTATCATGGAATTTTTGCTATAACATTTTTTCGACGAAGGTTCAGAAGCTAAAATTTTCACAAAGCAAATATGAAATCCTAAGGAACGCAATGGAAAAATTTCAGATCTTAGTTCACAATATTTTCAAAGATATGATATGTGCAAGTTAGGGATATTTGAAGGCTCCTGAATTTAACCTAAACAGGTCATCGTGGAATTTTCTCTATAACGTTTTTTCTACGAGGGTTCAAAAGCTGAAATTTTCATAGAGTGAAGCCACAATCTTGAGGAACGTCGTCGAAAATTTTCAGAGCTTGATTCAAAACATGTTTGGAGATAGGGTCTGTGGAATTTAGGGATTTTTCAGGCTTCCGAATTTCATCTCAAAGAGGTGACCGTAGGAAAATCATCATAACTCTCTCTCTGAGAATTGGATTGGAATTCTGTAAATAGTGTCCAAAATCAAATGGACTGTAGTTTCCTCTGTATCAATTTCAGAGCCAAAGGAGGAAATAGTGAAATGTGGCATGTCGTACAAGGTCGTGCTACTGAACTAGTCCATAATTAGGTCATTGTGGGAGATTTGGCATAACTTTGCCTTGAAGAATCCAAATCAGGTTAGACCTTTGGAATTTGAAAGAAGATTCATGGGAATACTACAGGAACCAATTTTAGATATTGAATATCCAAAATCACAGAGGTAATTCAGTTTCAATATCGAGCTCCTCAAAAGCAAGAAAAAGGTGTATTTTTTTTCGAATTACATAAGTCTCGTTTGAAAAAATTAGTTTGAATTTATTCCAAGGGCATATTGAAGAATAGATATCAATATTGGGATCTAAAATTCCCCATAAAAATAATTCAACACCCATACACCTTCATGAAGATGAATAAATGCAACATGAGATATCGAAATTACAAGAGCAAGTGCACCTATCGCAAAGTGCAACAAAAAATGAAATGGAAGTTTTGAAGAATGGTGTGGAAACTAAGATGGATGGTTTGAAGAAAGACATGGAAGATAATATGAATGGTTTGGAAGCTAAGATGGATGGCATGGAAGTTGGCAAGGAAGCTAAAATGGATGACATGGAAGCTAAGATCAATGAAAAAATGGAAAACATGAAGAATGATCTAAAATTAGACATCAAAGGTTTGGCAAAGTTGATACAAGAAATGTTTCCTAATGGTGAAAAGATAGTAGAGGAAACTCATGATGAGAACAAAATAAATGTTAATCGTGATTTCATAAACTCTAACGTTGGAGGGAAGAACCACCATATTCCAAAGATGGATATGAGGAAGTTTGATGGAAAGGATCCCATACCATGGATACTACAGATGGAGCAATATTTTGATCCCAATAATGTGCAAAACACACAAAATGTATGCATTGCAACTTTACATTTAGAACAAAATACATTTGTATGGTCTATGGCTTTTCTCCTATAAAAAGATTGTCACTTGGTCATTTTTTTATGGAGGAAATGATAACACATTATGAGGATACAAAAAGAAACACCTTCTTTAGCCAATTGATAAATTTCAAACAAAAGGGTTCAGTGGTGGAGCACATTGAGGAATTCCAAAAATTTAATATAAGGGTAACTGATATTCCATAGGAACACAAGATTGATGTCTTCATAGGGACTTTAAAGGATAACATCCAACATGAAGTTCGCGTTTGGGAACCTGATTCATTGGAAAAGGCATTCAGGTTGGAAAGAAAAATTGAATGTAAAATTATGGCAACAAGGAAGCTTGCCACTCACATATATAACTATGGAAGTGTTGCTACTCCTAGACTTCCAGAACCTTCAAGGTTGACACCAAAAAAATTGGAAGAAAAAAGAGTAAAAGGGCTTTGCTACAGTTGTGATTGAAAAAACACTAAAGGTCATAGGTGTGCTGAGAAGAAATTATTTTACATAGATTGTTAAGAGGAAGAATAAAATGAACAAGAATGTTCAAAATAAGAGGATACACACGAGGAACCAACCCTAGAAGAGGAACAAATGAATCTGAAAATATCGTGTAATGCATTGGTAGGAATTACCACTCCTCAAACTCTCAAGATAGAAGGACATATAAAGAAGAAAATGGTAATAGTATTGATTGATTCGGGTAGTACCAATAATTTTATTCATTGTAAGGTAGCCAAGGAATTGAATTGTTTCCTATACCCAGCACCAAAATGTCAAGTGATGGTTGCAAATGGAGGAAATATAAATTTCTCTGGAAAATGCCATGATATCAAGCTAACCATGGGGGAATACGTATTGAATAGTCCAATGCTTTCCATTCCAATGGGATGTGTTGATGTTGTATTAGGAGTACAATGGTTACAATCTTTGAGTACAGTAGCTTTTAATTTTCAAGAACTTTTCTTGAAAAAATTTTCATAATGAAAGGAAGTTGAATTATGGGGTATCGCAGGGAAGCCGGGAAATATAATAAGCTCTAATGTCATAACAAAGCTTCTTAAGAAAGAACAAGGAGGCATAATTGCACGATTATGCTCACTAGAAGTTCCAACTTCAAAATCATTAGAAGGACTCCCACCTATTCGTGATCATGATCATGCTATTCATTTGATTCGAGGAAGTGTTCCTCCAAACATCAGGCCTTATAGATGTACTTATGTCCAAAAGAGTGAAATTGAACGTATGATTGCAGAAATGTTAGAGGTTGGTATAATTCAACCTATTCAAAGTTCTTTCTCTGCTCTAGTAGTATTGGTGCACAAGAAGGATGGATCATGGCACATGTGTCCGGATTATAGGGAGCTCAATAAGCTTACCATTAAAGATAAATTTCCCATTCCTGTGATTGATGAATTATTGAATGAATTACATGGAGAAATTTATTTTACCAAGTTGGATCTTATTTTAGGATATCATCAAATTAGAATGAAGACTGAAGATATTCTGAAAACAACATTTCGAACTCATGAGGGTCATTATGAATTTTTGGTCATGCCTTTTGGCCTTACCAATGCACCTTCTACATTTCAAGGATTGTTGAATTCCATTTTCAAACCCTTCCTTCGAAAATTTGTGCTAGTACTTTTTGATGATATACTAATCTACAACAGGTCTTGGAAGGATCATGTTCAACATGTTGACAGGATGCTGAAACTATTGCAGGAGAAACAATTATATGCAAAAACATCCAAATGTTTCTTTGGAGTACAAGAGGTGGAATATCTGGGTCATATTGTATCTCACGAGGGTGTTAAGGTAAACCCTAACAAAATTAAATCCATTAAGGAATGGAAAGTCCCCACAACCATAAATCAGTTGCAAGGATTTCTCGGGTTAACGGGGTATTATCACAAGTTTGTTAATAATTATGGGAGAATAACAGCACCTCTAACAAAATTATTGAAGAAAGATGCATTTTCATGGACTCCTGAAGAAACTAACGCCTTTGAACATCTTAAAGAGGCAATGTGCCTAGCACCAGTCTTAACTACGCTAGACTTCACAAAAACCTTTATTGTGCAATGTGATGCCTCAGGAAATGGAATTGGTGCTATTTTAATGCAAGAAGGAAGACCCATTTCTTTTGAAATTCATCCAATCAAAGGAAATTATTTACAGAAATATATTTATGAGAAGGAAATGTTAGCAATACTACATGCACTTAAGAGATGTCGACCTTACCTATTGGGAAGACACTTCAAGGTAAAAACTGATCATGATAGTCTTAAACAATTTTTGGAACAAAGACTATCTTTAGAAGAGAAACAAAAAGGGTCACAAAGATGTTGGGTTATGAATTTGAAATAATCTACAAAAAAGGGAAGCTAAATTTTATTGCAGATGCACTCTCAAGAAAGAATGAAGAGGTGGAAGCATTGCTTTGTGCCATTTATATTATCCAACCAGATTGGATAACTGAAGCAAGGGATGAATGGAATAAGGATGAAGAAGTGTGGACACTCATTCAAAAGTTGAAGCAAGATCCTAGTACATATGATATATTTAGTTGGAAAAATGATTCCTTATGGTACAAAGATGTCTTATATCTTTGTAAGAATTCCCAACTAAAAAAAATGATTCTTTTGGAATTGCACACTTCTCCTTTAGGAGGACACTCATAATTTTTAAAAGCTTACCATAGGGTGAAGAAAGAATTTTTTTGGGATGGCCTCAAATATGATGTTCAAAAGTTAGTGGTGGAATGTTTGGTTTGCCAGCAAAATAAAGTTGAGACAATTAAGACCTCGGGTCTTCTACAACCTTTATCCATTCCAAGTCAACGTTGGGAGGAGATTTCAATGGATTTTATCACAGGTTTACCTAATTATGAAGGAAAGAGTGTCATCATGGTGGTAGTTAGTAGACTTACCAAGTATTCACACTTTTGTGCATTATCTCATCCATTTAAAGCAAGTACAGTTGGTACTACATTTATGGACACAATTCAAAAGCTACATGGAAACCCAAAGATTATTGTGAGCGCCAGAGATCCCATTTTTACTGGAAATTTTTGGACGAAGTTATTTTCTTGTTGGGTACTCAATTAGCTCGTAGCTCATCTTGTCATCGTCAATCCGATGGTCAAATTGAGATAGTGAATAAATGTTTGGAAGGATATCTTCGTTGTTTTGTATATGATAAACAAACACAATGGGTCAAATGGTTACCTCTCACTGAATGGTGGTATAACACTTCCTTCCATATTGCAGCAAAAATGACCTCATTTATGGCACTTTATGGATATCATCCACCGTCCATCACATCATCTTTAAGAGAAAATTCTCAGGTTAAAGCAGTGGAAGATCACATTGAGCATCAACAAGAAGTTCCCCAACTCTTAAAGGATAACCAAAATTGGGACAAAATCAAATGAAACAAAAAGCAGATCAACATCACAACAAGAGAAGTTTTGATGTATGAGACTGGGTATTTTTATGGTTACAACCATACAAACAAATGTCCCTCAAGCAAGCTAAGAATGATAATACATTATCTCCAAAGTACTATGGTCCTTACAAGGTGTTGCAAAATATTGGTACTATGGCATACAAATTGGAGCTTCCTGCTTCTTCGTGAGTGCATCGAGTTTTCCATGCTTCATGCTTAAAGAAGGTTATAGGTGAAAATATTCCATTTCAAACAATATTTCTAGAACTTGGTGAGGAAGGAAAAATCATATTAGAACCTAAAACGGTCACGGAAACAAGAACTCGACACCTACAAAATCGATCAATTTCAGAGTATCTCATCAACTGGAAGAACTTACCCATTGAAGATTCTACATGGGAGGATGAGAATTTTATATAGAACCACTCAGAGCTACTCAAGCATTGAGGACAACACTTTTTTGAAGGAGAGGGGCATGTTAGGTCCCTATATTACTAGTTTAGTCCCTTATTGTTATTAGCGCAGCCCCCTTATTATTATTGTTGTACCCCTGTAACTCCAATATTGTTATTATCATGCCCTTACATTATTATTGTTAGGTCATCTAGGATTATATTGTGGCCGCATGCACTCCTATATATAGAAGGAGGTTTTGGTCATTTTTATCATCCAATAATTGCTCATTTATGTAATGTATTGGAGGTTTCCCCCTCGAAGTGGCTGATTTATAAGGCATTGATCTCTCTTTTCTTCTATTTTTGGAGTTGGTTTCATAACATGACATTCTATTTTCCAAAAAATATAATAGAAGAGAGATCAATGCCTTATAAATCAGCCACTTCAAGGGGGCAACCTCCAATTCTTGGATGATACAAATGACAAAACCTCCTTCTATATATAGGGACCCATGGGATCAAAATATTACCCTAGCCGACCTAATAATAATAATGTAAGGGAACACTAATAACAATATGGGGGTTACAAGGGCACAAAAATAACAATAAGGGGGCTACACCAATAAAAATAAGGAACTACACTAGTAATATGGGGACCTAACATACCCCTCTCCTTCAAAAAAGTGTTGTCCTCAACGCTTGAGTAGCTCTGGATGCTTCTGCATAAAATTTTCATCCTCCCATATAGAATCTTTAGTAGGTAAGTTCTTCCACTTGATGAGATACTCTGAAATTGATCGACTTCGTAGCTACCAAGTTCTTGTTTCCGTGACGGTTCCAGGTTCCAGTATGAATTTTAATTCCTCATCAAGTTCTGGCAATATTGTTTGAACTGGAAGTTTGTCACCTATAACCTTCTTTAAGCATGAAACATGGAAAACTGGATGCACTCGCGAAGAAGAAAGAAGCTCCAATTTGTATTTCATAGTACCAATCTTTTGCAACACCTTGTAAGGACCATAGTATTTTGGCGATAATTTATTATCCTTCTTAGCTTTCTTGAGGGACATTTTTTTGTATGGTTGTAGCCGTAAAAATACTCAGTCTCCTACATCAAAACTTCTCTCACTGTGATGCTTATCTCCCTGTTGTTTCATTCGATTTTGTGCCAAATTGAGGTTATCCTTTAAGAGTTGGAGAACTTGCTATTGATGCTCGATGTGATCTTCCACTGCTTGCACCTTAGAATTTTCTCTTAAATATGGTGTGATGGACAGTGGATGATATCCATAAAGTGCCATAAATGGAGTCATTTTCACTGCAGTATGGAAGGAAGTGTTATACCACCATCTCGCCAAAGGTAACCACTTGACCCATTGTGTTTTTTATCAGATACAAAACAACGAAGATATTTTTCCAAACAAATTTTCACTATCTCAGTTTGACCATCAGATTGGGGATGATAAGAAGAGCTATGAGCTAGTTGAGTACCCAAATAAGAAAATAATTCTGTGCAAAAAATTTCCAGTAAAAATGGGATCTCTGTTGCTTACCATAATCTTTGGGTCTCCATGTAGCTTTTGAATTGTTTCCATAAATGCAGTAGCAACTGTACTTGATTTAAATGGTTGAGATAATTCACAAAAGTTTTCATACTTGGTAAGTCTATCAACTACCACCATGATGACACTATTTCCTTCGGACTTAGGTAAACCTGTGATAAAATCCATTGAAATCTCCTCCCAACGTTGACTTGGAATGGATAAAGGCTGTAGAAGACTCGGGATCTTAATTGTCTCAAATTTATTTTGCCGGCAAACCAAACATTCTGCCACAAAATTTTTAATATTAGATTTAAGGCCATCCCAAAAAAAATATTTCTTCACCTTGTGGTAAGTTCTTAAAAATCCTGAGTGTCCTCCTAAAGGGGAAGTGTGCAATTCCAAAAGGATCTTTTGTTTTATTTTGGAATTCTTACAAAGATATAAGCGATATTTGTACCATAAGGAATCATTTTCCCAACTAAATGATGTACTAGAATCTTGCTTCAAATTTTGAATGAGTGTTGACACTTCTTTGTCCTTCTTCCATTCATCGCTTGCTTCGGTTATCCAATCTGGTTGGATAATAGAAATTGCACAAAACAATGCTTCCACCTCTTCATCCTTTCTTGAGAGTGCATCTGCAACAACATTTAGCTTCCCTTTTTTGTAGATGATTTCAAAGTCATAACCCAACATCTTTGTCACCCATTTTTGTTGCTCTTCTGAAGATAATCTTTGTTCCAAAAAGTGTTTAAGACTATCATGATCAATTTTTACCTTGAAGTGCCTTCCCATTAGATAAGGTCGCCATTTCTTTAGTGCATGTAGTATTGCTAACATTTCCTTGTCATAAATAGATTTCTATAAATACTTTCCTTTGATTGGACGACTTTCAAAAGCAATGGGTCTTCTTACATTGACACAACACCAATTCCATTTCCTGAGGCATCACATTCCACAATAAAGGATTTTGTGAAGTCCAGCGTAGCTAAGATCGGTGCTAGGCACATTGTCTCTTTAAGATGTTCAAAGGCCTTAGTTGCTTGAGGAGTCCATGAAAATGCATCTTTCTTCAATAATGTTGTTATAGGTGCTTCTATTCTCCCATAATTCTTAACAAACTTACGATAATACCCTGTTAACCCGAGAAATCCTCGCAACTGCTTTATGGTTGTGGGGACTTTCCATTCCTTAATGGATTTAATTTTGTTAGGGTCTACCTTAACACCCTCATGAGATACACTATGACCTAGATATTCCACCTCTTGTACTCCAAAGAAACATTTGGATTTTTTTTCATATAATTGTTTCTCCTCCAATAGTTTGAGCACGCTATCAACATGTTGAACATGATCCTTCCAAGACCTGCTGTAGATTATTATGTCATCAAAAAGTACTAGCATATATTTTCTAAGGAAGGGTTTGAAAATGGAATTCATCAACCATTGAAATGTAGAAGCTACATTGGTAAGGCCAAAAGGCATGAACAAAAATTCATAATGACCCTCATGAGTTTGAAATGTTGTTTTCGTAATATCTTCAGTCTTCATTCTAATTTGATGATATCCTGAACAAAGATCCAACTTGGTAAAATAAATAACGCCATGTAATTCATCCAATAATTCATCAATCACAAGAATGGGAAATATATATTTAATAGTGAGCTTATTGAGCTCCCTATAATCCAAACACATGCACCATGATCCATCTTTCTTGTGCACCAATACTACTGGAGCAGAGAAAAAACTTTCACTAGGTTGAATTATACCAACTTCTAACATTTCTGCAATCATATGTTTAATTTCACTCTTTTGGACATAAGGATATCTGTAAGGCCTGATGTTTGGAGGAAAACTTCCTGGAATCAAATTAATAGCATGATCATGATCATGAATAGGTGGGAGTCCTTTGGGAGTATCAAACACCTTGGAATGATTGTCCAAGACTTTTTGGAGATTTGGAGAAATAGATGATTTTGATGTTGGAACTTCTAGTGAGCATGCAATTACACCTCGTTTTTCTTTCTTCATAAGATTTGTCATGACATTAGAGCTTATTATCTTTCCCATCTTCCCTGTGATACCCCGTAATTCGATTTCATTTCCTTCCGAAAAAAATTTCAAGAAAATTTCTTGAAAATTAAAAGCTACCGTCCCCAAATATTGTAACCATTGTACTCCTAGTACAACATCAGCACCTCCCATTGGAATGGAAAGCATTGGACTATTCAATACATATTACCCCATGGGCCATGGTTAGCTTGATATTATGGCATTTTCCAGAGAAATTTATAGTTCCTCCATTAGCAACCATGACTTGAGATTCTGGTGCTGGGTATAGGAAACAATTCAATTCCTTGGATACCTTATAAAGAATAAAATTATGGGTGCTACCTGAATCAATCAACACTATTACCTTTTTCTTCTTCATATGTCCTTCTATCTTGAGAGTTTGAGGAGTGGTAATTCCTTCCAATGCATTACATGATGGCAGCCAAGCTGCCACTACCCAAAATATGCAAATAAAATTCTCTTCTCAATTCAAAACTTCATAAAAGCCTCAGCATGAGGTAACCTTAACCTCGACAATTTTTCCATCTCATAGTCTAAGGTCTACAACCCCACTCTAACATTTTATATTCCGACTTTATGAAATTTGATTCATTACCCAATCAATAAACTGTATGGGTGGAAGCATTATCATTTTCAAAACCTTATGGTTTAAAACCATAGTAAAAAACCACATAAATATTCAACTTTGGATTAAGGTCCAAAGTATCATACACATGGCTCTGACCAATCATCATGCGTTTATACATTCGATTTTGATAATATTTAACAAAGGTTAAACTTACCTTATGTTCAATCCCCTCGCTTCATATTTCATTTCAGAATTTCGCCTTTGGTTCAAACCTCGAAACATCAACACGATAACCATGTCGACCTTCGCCAGAATTACCAATCCACCATAATATTCAAACTCGTGTGAACTTCATATTTTGGTTAAAACCAAATATCAAAAAAAACATTGGATTGGGTCCCACAACATATTAAGCGTACCTGTTGTTAAAATTCACAAAGCTTGATGATGCTAACATACTTTGCCATCTAACGAAGGATGCTTCACCACACTCAATCCTTGACAATCTAACGGCTATTGCATGATCAACATGCATGCCTATTAATTCTCCAGAATGACGCGATAAAAATGGTTTTAATTTACCACTCTTTGCCATGCGTCTCTCAACAAGTGATATCGCGTTCCTTCAAAGAAAACCACTTACCATTTTTAATTTGTGCGATAATAGTAACCGGTTTCTCAAAAACTGCTTATCTGTAATTCCATTTCAGATTGCGTTCAAACACCGACTTTTCACTAGATTCTTGATCAAGAACCAATTTCTTCGATCTCTCTAAATCCTCAAGCCCCAACATAGATTTAAGTCCACCATTTGTGCAACAAATTACAATTCTGCTTCAGTTCTTTACTCAGAATCTCCAGCCTTAACCATTGAATCCATTCCTCCATCTCACAGTTTTATTTCTCACAAATGAAATTCATTTGTTTTACAATCATTTTCCTTGTAATTTCACTTTCACCATGTATTCATGGTTCCAATTTTCCATTGCCTCAATTTCTGTTTCAACTTGCTGATTTGGCTTCAACTCCATCATCTTTTGACCGTGCTTCATTTTTTCATTTCGTGCTTCAGATCCATGCTTCCAGATTCGTGCTAAAGATCCCTTCTTTTCGTGCTTCCAATCCTGGTATAACGCTCTGCTTTGATTTCCTGGAGTGCGTAACCAGCTTCAATTTTTTTTGTAAACTAAAGTTTCCAGATTACTCTTATATTCTCCATTGTCAATCTAAGATGAAGATCAAACACTATTGCAGAAAAAATTAATAACCTGTTCAGATCAACAAGACCCATAATGCCTTCATGAAATCAAGGGTCCAATGGATTCAATATCATGGTCTGGCACATGCAGATGCATCAATTCATGTAGAGGGAGCACAATTTGGGTCTACCTTCCTTACGAAGATTTCAACCACAGAAAAATGCGCGGATTATTCTAAACATTTCTCAGATTCATAGCAAATAAACTACAAAGTGATACAGATACCCAAATTGTATAATTCCACACTGTTTTTGTATTTTTCCATAAATATTTACAATGAAAATACATTCAAATTAACTACTATCCAAACTTCCTCTATGAGGCCCAGCTATTGGTTTTGAACCATTAGCTCTGTCTCCATCCAATCTCTCGTTCCTCTCTCTATGCTAATTTCCTGAATGCTTACAATTTATATAAGAAAGGATTTATGAACCAAATTAGTTCAAATCCCAAAATATCTCACTATCCCCTAGATTACCTATTCAACTCCTCTCTTCACTCAACAAAATCTAGATTAGATTTCTGTTCAATCTCTCAAATTCTATTATAGCCAAAAAATCTAAATCTATGGCTTGATCTCCACACAGGGAGGATCACTTGCCACATTTCCCTTTTCCAGCTCAGAATTTGACAACAAATAATTACACATATACATTTAATTAATTAAAATTCAACTTAAGCACTTGTCTTCTAATCCTTAGTCAGCCACAACATGTGATCAACCCATCACATTGATGGCTGGTCTAAATGCCCCTGCATCATTACACGATAGGGTCATACTCATTTCTTCTTCTTCTAGGGTTGGTTCTTGGTGTATATCCTCTTATTTTGAAGTTTCTTGTTCATTTTCTTCCTCCTCTTCACAATCTATTTAAAATAATTTCTTCTCAACACACTTATGACCTTTAGTGTATTTGCTATCACAACTGTAGCAAAGAAATTTTGATCTTTTTTCTTCAAATTGTTGTGGTGTGAACCTTGTAGGTTGTGGAAGTCTAGGAATAACAATACTTCCATTTTTATATATGTGAGTGGTAGGCTTCCTTGTCACCATAATTTTACATTCATTTTTTCTTGCCAACCGGAATGCCTTCTCCAACGAATCAGGTTCCCAAATGCAAACTTCATGTTGGATGTTATCCTTTAAAGTCCCTATGAAGAAATCAATCCTGTGTTCCTCTAGAATATCAATTACCCTTATATTCAATTTTTGGAAGTCCTCAATGTGCTCCACCACTGAATCGTTTTGTTTGAGATCTATCAATTGGCTAAAGAATGTGTTGATATTTTTATCCTCATAATGTGCTATCATTTCCTCTGTAAAAATTGACCAAGTGAAAAAATTTTTATGGGAGCAAAGCCATCGATACCATATAAATGTATTTGGTTCTAAATGTGAAGTTGCAATGCGTACCTTTTGTGCTTTTTTCACATTATTGAGATCAAAATATTGCTCCATCTATAGTATCCATGTTACGGGATCCTTGCCATCAAAATTCCTCATATCCATATTTGGAATATGGTGGTTCTTCCATCCAACATTAGAGTTTATGAAATAACAATTAACATTTATTTTGTTCTCATCATGAGTTTCCTCTACTATCTTTTTGACATTAAGAAACATTTATTGTATAAACTTTGTCAAACCTTGCATGTGTGCATTTAGATAATTCTTCATGTTTTCCATGTTTTCTTTCATGTCATCCATCTTAGCTTCCATGCCATCCATATTAGCTTCCACGCCTTTCTTCAAAGATTCCATTTCTTTTTTTGTTGCTCTTTGCGAGAGCGAAATTTGGTGCACTTTCTCTTGTAATTTTGATATGTCATGTTGCAATTTTTCGTCTTCATGAGTCATAGTAGAGCCTTATAAAGGCTTAATGGATGTTGAATTAGAAGGAATTTAATAACTAAATACTGATATCTATTCTACAATATTCCCTTGGAATCAATTCAAACTGATTTTTCACACAAGACTTATGCAATTCGAAAAATAAATTACACACCTTTTTATTGATTTTGAGGAGCTTGATATTCAAAACTAAATTATCTCTATGATTTCGGATCTTCAATATCTGAAAATAGGCCCTGTAGTATACCTCTGAAGCTTCTTTCAATTTCCACAGGTCTCACCTAATTTGGATTCTTCAAGGCAAAGTTATGCCCAATCTCCCACAATGACCTAATTATGGACTGGTTCAGTAGAGCGAACTTGTATGGTGTGCCATGTGTCACTGTTTCCTCCTTGGGCTGAGATTGATATAAAGAAAACTAAATTCCATTCACTTGTGGCTACTTTTTAGAGAATTGAAATCCGATGCTTAGAGTGATATTTATGACTCTTTTCTGAGGGTCACCTCTTTGAGATGAAATTGGGAAGCCTCAAACAACACTAACTTCCACAGATCATATCTCTCAAAATATTTCGAATAAAGCTTTGAAATTTTTCCACCATGTTCCTTAAGATTTTTTATTCGTTTTGTAAATATTTTAGCTTCTAAACCCTCGTAGAAAAAACGTTATCGGAAAAATTCCACGATGACTTGTTTAGGTTAAATTCAGGAGCCTGCAAAAAGCCGTAACTTCCATAGATCATATCTCCAAAATTATTGTGAACCAAAATCTAAAATTGTTCGACGAGGTTTCTCAGGATTTTGGCTTCATGATCTAAGAATTGCAGCTTCTGAACCTTCGTAGAAAAATAGTTATAGCGAAAATTCCACTGACCTATTTGGAGCAGCGAAACCCTAGAATCCAAAGCTCTGATACCAAATTTTATGAAAGAAACTCCAAAAATAGAAGAGAAGAGAGATCAATACCTTAGAAGTTAGCCAATTCGAGGGGGAAACCTCCAATACATTACATAAATGAAAAATTCTTGGATGATACAAAGGACAAAACCTCCTTCTATATATAGGGGTCCATGGGATCACAATATAATCCTAGCCAACCTAATAATAATAATGTAAGGGAACAATGATAACAATATGGGGGTTACAGTGGCACAAAAATAATAATAAGGAGGATACACTAATAAAAATAAGGGACTACACTAGTAATATGGGGACCTAACAATGATAAAAATACTGATATATGCCTCAAAAGATGTTATACCAACAGTTCTAGGCACTATATCACCTTTCCAAGACAACCCAAGAGGTTTCGGAAAATACACAAAATGTACAAATGTTAGCTACAACCCTAGGGCTGAAGATTGCTGCAACAACATAAATGAGAAGATATGGCTAAAGCTGATGTATAATTATGTAGCTCTTCTCCAATAGATCCTTCGGATGAAAGGATGCCCCCTTCACTGAAGAAATCACCTCCAAAATTAGACACTGCAACCACCCCTGCAACTCCTCCCTAAAATAACGCAGATCTGGACTGAAACTATGTTGTAGGGGATAAAATCACCTTGGGCTTTTGCCAAATATATCAATAAATCCCAAGGGTCTTCTTTATTGGCCTCCCAATGGAAGGAAACCTTCCTCCACTGCAAAATTAGCTCAGAAAACACCCAATACAATTCTCCACTGCTGCACCCTACAACACAACACAACTCTAAGCAGAAACTGCACTGTTGAAGAAAGTTGTAGCTTGGCCTTATGATCTTAAAAACAAACTTCTTAGATCTGTTCCAGAGATTGACTTTAGGGGCATTTACTGGATATGTCACCTTTGATAAAAGGATGAGATCCAGAGGCTACCTAGCCCTTTACAAACTCTGTCTTTAGAAATTGTAGAAGTTAACACTCATGATCTGAAAATGAAACTACTTGTATTTGCTATTCAAGGTATTCATTTCCATAAAATCATATGTGCAAACTGTTATTCATGTCTTGCAATTGAAACAAAGTGTTTTTGGTAAATTTCTGAGTCTTATGTGTGAAGGAGTGTTATTTCTTTTTACTTTTTAACATATTAAATCTGAACAACACAACAAGATAAATTCACATAATATAACACAACAGCTGATGAGGCAGTTCACCCCTCCCGGGCTACATCTGTCGGGTCCAAGGCCCCAAAATGGGCATGTCCTTGCTCTTATTAGATGCTAAAATTGGTTATACAGTGATAAGAAAGCCTAAACAGGAAAAATAAGCTGTGGAAATGAGTTCAGAACACAGAAAAAAGTAAAGACTGGCTTTTGTTTCACCTCCAATTGTTAACCATAGCCCAATACAGCTCCAACACTCCCTAGGCCCTGATAGCTATCCAAGCTTCTCTCCTGAAAAAGTACCTGAATATCAGCTCTGTTGACTTTGCAACCTATTCCATTGGCTCTGGAATGCTCAAAATACTCGAAATCAAAAAAAAATTCGCTCGAAAAGGTTTTTTCTAGTGAAAGTTATGCCCAACTGAAGTTTTGTCCAATTTGGCCTAAAGAAACTTTACTAAACTTGGGAGGACTACAGATAACCCCACTAAAAAGGCGGACTTCCTCTTCTAGTGGAACCATGTGTCCAAATTGGTAGAACATTAAGTTTAAATGGCAATGATATGGCATGTTCACATGCGTAGGCATCGGAGGGTTAACTATCGACGGTTAAAGTTTAAGCCCCTGCCATGGTCATGGGTCGGAGGTCCCGTGGTAGATGGGCTAACACCCGAGTGCTTAGCCATAATCTTCGCCCGACTATTTTGTGGTGACAGCGTTCAAACCTGACCGCACACACGTTCACGTTCAACACTAACCAGTTCACGTTTGGTCACAAACTCCACTCTGTTCATGGTCCTCCATGCAATGCTGACTCGGGGTTCCGTTCAGCTCCGATCCGCGGGTAGACACCACCCGGTGCTCCGTTCATGACCAACTGTCGCATGCACTATTGACCTGCTCATTCAGAGCTCAATCGTTTACTGCTGACTCGCGGGTAGACACCGCCCGCGGGTGACCCGTGCCCACCTGGGTCGGTTCGGGTTGGGTCGGCCTGAATGACCCAAAATTTTTTAATATCTAATTTTAAAAAAAATTGAACCTTCTTAGGCCTGGGGCCACGTGGCAGCCTCCAGGTAGGCCACGTGGAACCCACTGATAGGCCATCCCAATTTTTATAAAATAATTAAATTTTCTATTTTCACAAAAATTCTGAAGATGCCATAATTTTCTTTCCAAAGTGTTGTTTTGAAGGTTACTAGGCAAAATTAAAACTTGAATATCTTCCACATCTGGCATCAGATTTGAATTTCGTTCATGGTGTTAGGATCGTAATGACGAAAACTATCCGGTCGATCAATTTATTACCAGTTCTAAGCAGTTCCAAATTTGAGCATTTTTTCACTTAGGACATGATCGCCTGATCACACCTCCCAAATGGGAAGCTTTTGGACCCACATTATAGATAATGAAGATGAGGAGACTGATTCTCCACTCTTCCAACTTTGAACCAATGAAATATTCCTGACTTCATCAAATTGAGCTTCTCATAAAAAGATAAATTGTTCCTTGAATTCACTGACCGACCGTTGCTAACACTGACTAAGTCATGACACAAATTTTTGAAATTTGCTGAACAACAACTATATTTTGCAGAATACATATTGTTTCTACAATGGTCAAACTTCAAAGAATACTGAACATAATATTCACATTGCCAACTGTCCACATGGTGAATTTTTGATGAATGAGCCATGTACTTGTGTCGAATCCTGACCAAGTTTTCTCGCCATACAAATCTGCCATTCTGAAACCAGCAATGACCCTTGCTGAACTGTGTTCCCTCTTTGCTTGCATGCCTTTCCATCTCATGGACTCTTGCACCGCTTTGCACCGACACTTCATTCTCTGCACCGATCGACACCAAAGGTACTTTGTGCAACATATTGTCATCTTCTTTCAAAGACGAACTATTATCAGACTGAAACATACCATCATTTATATCATCAATATCATGAAAAGGAAAATGTAAAAAATCTTATTGTTTAACAATAAAAAAAGTCAGATTTTGACTTGCATTATGTAGCCTTTTCAATTGCCCTGCATGAACTAAAGAAGATTCTAGCTTCTTCTTATGTGCTCTCACAGTGTACTCTTTTCCATCCTTGAACAAGTGATACTTATTCTCATGGCGATGGAATATTGCCTTTCTGTCATATAAATATGGACTACCCAACAAAACACCTGTAATGTCAAGCGGTACTACATCTAGTTCAACCCAATCAACATACTGAGCTGTTACGGCGAAGCACAAGATGCACTTTCTTGAGACTTGTAATTTTTCATCCTTGCATATCCACCCAAGTGGATAAGGCTTTGGATGTGGAATTGTCTCAAGTTTTAGCTGTTTGACCAAGTCTTCTAAGATGAGATTAGCATGAGACCCACTATCAAAAATTGTGTCTATCTTTATGTGATTTGAGATTATCCTCATATGAAAAATCTCTATCCTCCTCTTTTCATTTTGAGTTTCTTTGTGACAGTTTAATGTGCTAGAACTGGGATTTGTTTCTTGTACATCCTCTTTCCCCTTTATGTTCTTTAATACCATGGCGATACTTTTAGTCTCATCACCTGATTCAGACCCTAAGTCTTGTTCAACAGTTGCAATAGTTTTTCCCTTTTCTTTGGTTTTGTCTTTGTTTTTATATTTCTCTGGTTTCAACTCCGGATGAAGCTTCCAACAGTGATCTTCATCGTGGCTTGTTTTTGAACATTTCTTGCAAAAGAATTTCCCTTTTTCCTTTCTAGAGTTTGCAATCCTTTTTCTTCCTTTTCCTTTAAAATCACTACCCTCATTCACATCAAAAGTTTTTTTCCCTCTAGCCTCTAAATGCATAGCTTGTACACAAACTTCATCTAGACTAGTAGGATTGAACATAAGGATAGTATGTATAAGGTAATTATGCAAACCACCTATATATTTCAGCAGAGTATCTTGACTTTGTAAGTCTACTCCTAACAACAGTGCTCTTCTCCTAAACTCTTGAGTGTATTCTTGAACACTTTTCCCTTTAAGTTGTCTAAAGTTTTGCCAATTCATTATAGCCTTTTGTAGATGAGCAAGAGGATAAAATTGCTTCTTAATTGTGAAAATAAATTCAATCCATGATAAAGTAAGCTTACCATGTTTCTTGATTTCATTCTTGGTCTTGGATTCCCACCATACCAATGCTGCTCCATCCATTCTTAGTGAGGCTAGTTGTATTTTGGTGTCGTCATCATGCAGGTTTTGAATCCTTAAATAGAATTCCAATTGTCTGATCCAATTGTCTAGTTTCTCTACATTGACTTCACCGTTAAACATGGGAAATTACATCAAGCTTTAAAAAAGGATTTTTACCAGTGGTTTTTGACTTATGTGACTGATTTACCGAAGTCGAGGAAGATGATGACGAGGAAGAGGATGACGATGGAGATGGTGGATCACCATTTCCTCTATTCCCTTTCTTTTACTGATCATTACCCTTCTTTCCTCCTGATGAATCCTCTCCTTATTTTTGGTTTTTAGACCCTTCTCCAACAATCCTATCATTTCTTTCTTGATAGAGGATCCTTACCATTTCAGTCATATCCAAGAAAGCTTTCCGAAATACCCTTTCTTCTTCCTTGGGATCCATATCTTCAGGAGCTTCTCCTTCTCTTGAAGACATGCTTGTAGCTGCTTCTAGGGCTCTTGGAGGTGGTTCTCTGACCCTTCTTGGTTGTGGATTAGTTTGTTCACTAACCAAGTTTCCTTCACCTCTCTTGAGTTTTAACCAAGTCAGCATCAAAAATTGCAAACAAATGACTTAATATCTGCACAAAACAAATGTTGAGTAAAAACTCTAGCGTCTATGGCTCTAAACCTGAGCTCTGATACCAACTGATCTGAAAAAAAAAAACTTCTTAGATCTGTTCCAGATATTGACTGTAGGGGCATTTACTGGATATGTCACCTTTCATAAGAGGATGAGATCTAGAGGCTACGTGGCCCTTTACAGAATCTGTATTTAGAACTTGTAGAAGTTAACACTCATGATCTGAAAATTAAACTACTTGTATTTGCTATTCAAGGTATTCATTTCCATAAAATTATATGTGCAAACTGTTATTCATGTCTTGCAATTGAAACAAAGTGTTTTTGGTAAATTTCTGAGTCTTATGTGTGAAGGAGTGTTATTTATTTTTATTGTTTAACATATTAAATCTAAACAAAACAGCAAGATAAATTCACATAATATAACACAACAGCTGATGAGGCAGTTCACCCCTCCTGGGCTACATGTGCAGGGTCCAAGGCCCCCAAATGGGCATGTCCTTGCTCTTATTAGATGCTCAAATTGGTTATATAGTGATAATAAATCCTAAACAGGAAAAATAAGCTGTGGAAATGAGTTCAAAACACAAAAAACAGTTAATATTGGCTTTTGTTTCACCTCTAATGGTTAACAATAGCCCAATACAACTCCAACATTCCCTAGGCCCTGATGGCTCTCCAAGCTTCTCTGCTGAAAAAGTACTTGAAGATCAGCTCTGTTGACTCTAAAACCTATGCCATTGGCTCTAGAATTCTCAAAATACCTAAAATAAAAAAAAATTCGCTCGAAATGGTTCTCTCTAGTGAAATTTATGCCCAACTAAAGTTTTGTCCAATTTGGCCTAAAGAAACTCCACTAAACTTGGGAGGGATGAAGATAAGCCCGCTAAAAAGGTGGACTTCCTATTCTAGTGGAACCGTGTGTCCAAATTGGCGGAACATTAATTTTAACTGGTAGTGAGATGGCATGTTCACATGCGTAGGCATCGAAGGGTTAACTATCGGCGGTTAAAGTTTAAGCCCCCGCCCATGGTCATGGGTCGGAGGTCCCGTGGTAGATGTGTTAGCACCTGAGTGCTTAGCCATAATCTCCACCCGACCATTTTGTGGTGACCACGTTCAAGCCTGATCACACGCACATTCGTATTCAACACTGACCAGTTCACGTTTGGTCACAAACTCCGCTCCGTTCACGGTCTTTCGTGCAGTGCTGACCTGGGGTTTCGTTCAGCTCTGACTCGGGGGTAGACACCACCCAGTGCTCTGTTCACGACCAACCGTCACATGCACTTCTAACCCGCTCGTTCAGAGCTCAACCATTTACTGCAGACCCGCGGGTAGACACCGCCCGTGGGTGACCCGTGCCCACCCGGATCGGGTCGGGTCGAGTCGGCCCGAATGACCCAAAATTTTTTAATATCCAATTTTTAAACAAATTGAACCTTCTTAGGCCTGGGGCCACGTGGCAGCCTCCAGGCAGGCCATGTGGCACCCACTGATAGGCCTTCCCAATTTTTCTAAAAATAATGAAATTTTCCATTTTCACAAAAATTCTGAAGATGCCATAATTTTCTTTCCAAAGTGTTCTTTTGAAGGTTACTGGGAAAAATTAAAACTTGAATATCTTCCACATCTGGCATCAGATTTGAGTGCCGTTCATGGCATTAGTATCGTAATGACGAACACTATCCGGCCAATTATTTTATTACCAGTTTTGAGCAGTTCCAAATTTAAGCATTTTTTCACTTGGGACGTTATCACCTGATCACCTTATGCCGGAATGTGGAAATGTAGTGCAATTACTTCTCCTTAGTAGGCACTTGAAGTCCCTCGAGGATGAAGGTGAGATTCCCGCTCGGGAACACCATGTGCTAAAAAACACTGCAATCTTAGCTAAACAACTGAAGATAACCTCAAGTCTTAACAAACCGTAGAAAAAATAATAATCCAATCATGATCACAATGGCTGTCATCCCCTTCCTTATATTCTTGGTGAGCTTCCTCACCTTGGGCCCCACTCATTAAAACCACTACTTCCATGCATGGATTCTTCCTCCAAAACTACGTTGTCCCTCAATGAATGCCACTCCTTCCATACCAACACTGTTTGATTTGGTCAAGGTTGACCCAATCTTCATGCTCCAACCCCTTTTCACACATAAGGGTCTTCAATCCAGGTTTTAGATAACCTCCTTTCACATTAGGAGTGTCTTTTATTCCTACTAAGGAGATTTATGGGTCTACATACCCTCTTATTCCTCTAACTAAGAGAAAAATCAAAATTAATATTCCAATTAGCTGTGTGCTAATTTAGGAATATTACAGTTAAGAACAAGTCAAGTAAGTAAGGTTTTAGAAATATTGGAAAATATGAGGGATGTAGGTCATTTACCTACTGTTCATATCTATACTGCTCTGATTATTCATTTCTTTAGGGAAAACAAATCAAAGCAAGCCTTATGGTTTCTTGAGGAAATGGAAATGGTTGGTTGTAATCCGACTGTTGTTACGTATACAAAATTAATTAGAGGGTATATGAATGAAAAAATTATGTATAATTCTTGGAATAATTTAAATCTCATGAAGGAGAAAGGGCCTACTCCTGATTTTGAAATTTACTCTACATTCATTCATTGTCTTTGTAGGGTTGGTAAATAAAAAATGGCACTAGAACTACTATATGAAATGATGGAAAATTATATTCACCCTAGTCTTCTGAACTTCAGGAATGTGTTTTTTGGTTTTAATAGAGAAGTCCAAATGGGCCTTGTCCAGAAGAAGTGAGGTTCTATGAGTTGGCACTATAGATATTTGTAGGTCAGGATTGTAGAGATCTCCTCTACGTGGAATATTTAAAATTAATGCTCCCGCCCTCTGTTTTAACTCTGTTGCTCGCCGTCCATTTAATGTTGTCAGCATTCCCTTCGCACCCTTCTGCAAATGCTAGTTATATTATGATACAATGGACAAGGGCCCAACACTAGTGTTCTAAAACTTGGTCTGACTTGGCTCAATGGGCTAGTTTGGTACCAAATAAGCCATACTCCGCCAAGTAGATGCATGATGAACCCATATAGAATCCAAGAAAAAAATTCAGTATTTAATTAAAAAACATAAAAATCCAAAGCATCAAACTGAGAAAATTTCTATAAAGAGATCTTCCACCCCTATAATTGTCTCACACCTTTCTCACAGAGCATTTTTGAGCATTGGATTTTTGGAGCAGAATTGAAATATTGAAGAGTAATATGACACTTGAGATTGGTGCTGGTTTGGAATTTGTTTGAGGTTATTTCAAATGGATTTAGGTAGCTTAATCATGAGGCTATAGTCCATATTGAAGCTTGGAGGAGTTGTGGACAAAATTCCTTTGTGCACTGCCTATTATTCTCATTTCCATGCATCCTTTCCCTCTCTTTAAATTGTAAATGTAGATCCTCTGAAATTTGTCCCTGTTTTTAATTTTTTTCCCTTCAAAATTCAAATATGCACCTCTTTAAATTAAAAATTAAAATCATTTGAAAAATGAACCTGTTTTGAATTTGACTCAGACTTTTTAATTTGCACATTTCTAGAATTATACTACTTGGATTTCATAAATATAATGTTCTCTTTCAAACCACAGATTGGAATTTTACCATGGTTTCCACCCTTAGAGTCAACGATCATGAATGGATCCATGATAATCTGGATGATGTGAAAATTTATTGCAAATACTGTAAGAAATTCCTTAAGAAGGGAAGGTGGAGTCAAAATTCATAGATTTAAAGAACACTTGGCTTGTACAAGAGGCCAAGCTTCCCCATGCATGGCCCCATTAGAGGAGATTGGAAATATTAGATTTGAATTGCAAAACCAACTTGCAAAATTTAAAGAAGACAAGGCTAGGCACAAAGGAGATGGTTGTAGCATGTTTTTCAGACTCTAAAGCCTATGGAGGCCATTTAGAGCCTCGTTTTTGCTGATATATATTGGACTCAGTGCCATTTTGAAACTTTTTTAATATTCAGCTTTACTTGGTATATGTATGTGCCATGAGAAGAATTTTTCATATTCTATTTCAATGGTTTGGAGTATTATATTTTTTGGTCAATCAAGTCACTAAAATAAGATTCATTAGAGTCTGAGTTTTGAAACATCAACCAACACATACACAAACTTTCCAAACTTCTTATATGACATTATTCAAGACAATGGACTTGATAGACTATATAGTAGTTTCAATGTGATGGTTTCTCAACTGAATTCTCAAATAGAATTTAAACATTTTGAGAATTAGTATATATGAAAAAATGACTTACCATTTTCTTATTAATAAACTGGAAGAAACCAATGCATCATAATTACAAAAATTCTCAAGATTGTGATACACTCAAAATGAAGATTTATGTTCTCTTGCTTGCTCTTGTGCCCCTTACACTGTCTAGGTAAACAATTTAGGCCTCCTAACTAAACTAGAAGGAAAAATAGTCTTTGTACCTCCATTGTACTGGTATCTAACTAATTTAAATTTGATTTCACTGGAAGTTTTGGAACAAAATTTGAGGAAACAAGATTCTCTTCCTCCCCAATATTTGGTGCATGACGCTAAGGCTTAAAGGACCATGCTTCCTCATCAAACTTGACATCTCAATTGAAAACCATCTTCCATTTAGAAAAAATGTAGACTTTGTAAGCCTTATATGTCTCATTGTATCCCACCAAAGTGCCCTTCAAACTAGATGGTTACAAATTGGTTCTCTTCTCCCCAACGATATGAATATATACAAGACAACAAAAACACCAAAATGTGATACTTGTGGCTTCTCACCATTGAAATATGTTTCTATTATCTTATCCTTCAATATCTATTGAGGTCACATATTCAAAATGTATATTGTTGTATAACATGCTTATGCCCAAAGACGAATGGGAAGATCTATGTCATGGATCATTGCCTTGGAAGTCTCTATAATGGCTTATTCTCCCTGTCTACAACCACATTTTGATGTGTTTTGTAAGGCACTATCAACTCCCTCTTGATTTCTACTTCCCGACAAAAAGTGTTAAATTCTTTGGAGGTATATACTCCTCCATTATATGATCTCAACACTTTAATCTTCTCACCTGTTTGATTTTTATACCAAAGCTTTAAACTCTCAAAACTTCCCAAACACCTCATCCCTGGTCTTCATGACATAAACACAAAAATTGTAAGAGAAATAAATGAATCGTTAATTACTGTTATCTAGTAATTTTATTGAAGTCATAGTTTCACACACATCTAAAATTTGTCCTTCTTTTCAATTTGAATAAGAATTTCTAATTTGCAAAAGTATAGAGACATGCAACTAAAATTTTAAAAAATATAACATTGCAACCTCTCTTTTTTTAGGATGCCAAGGCCTATGATCCTTCGAAAGAAACTGCAACCAAAACATACAAGAAACAAAATTGGAGGGGCCTTCCAATAAATTTTCATATTTGAGACTAAAGGTAGTTACACTATCACTCCTACAACATAGAGCTAAGAAAAACAAAGCATCAACTTTAAGAAAACTATAATAGGTCCAGAATGGATCTTGGACATACCATGTTTAAAAATTCTAAAAAAAATTCCCTGTCCTAGGTAGTAGCCCCAAATCCATATACATTGAATCCTACAAGATTTTTGAACGTGCTCTCATACCATGTCAAATTTGTAGACCACGGTAAGCAAAGCTACAACATAGTGATCTACAAATACATATGATTCATGAACAAAAAATACAACTCTCAAACTTACTATCATCGCATTAAATAAGAAAAAACTAAATACACAATGAAAGACCCAACACTAGAATACCTCACTCTAATCTCATGTCGTGCCTTTATAACGGCGTAGAAAAGGGTCATGAGTTACAATCAAGTTTGGAATAAATCTGTCCTAGTTCCTAACCTGCATGGAAAATCATGCTAGAGATGGAAATGCACCCCAAATGCATGCACCCTTCTACTCTAGACTCATATGTTGGGATACCATGCCATGAAAATTGTGCTAAAAACACTTTCCAAATATATCAAATATGTTTTTAACTTCTTATAAAATATTTTTTTTTTCTAGTTTAATAAAAGAAACCTATTTCGGTTTTGGAAAAACCGTAAACACAATAAAACTTGCTCAGGGTAGATCAACCATTGAAAGAATTTCAAATGTATACACCAAGAAAATATATATGCCTCACTTGGGGTATTTTCTAGTGCACCCTCCACCATCTTGGATCTAATGTTACAAAATTTTTGCTGCTAAATGTATGTTGTGAAGACACTTTCACAAAAACCAAGTAGGTATTATAAAAATTTGGACTAGATTTATCACTTTTCTTCTCTTCTTCCTAGCTCTATTCACTCTATCCTATGTGCCATACCCTTCAAAATCCAAATTTTAAGAATTAAGTGAAATGAAGCCCAAGAAAATTGATGATGGACTTGAAGATTAGGGTATGTTTATGTGGTTCACAGTCCTTGGAGAATGGTAACTGTAACATCTAATCCAATGCAGAGTTTTCAAGCAGCAAGAAGAACAACCCATCTTTGACCATAGATTTGTAATAACATGCCAAAGAAATGATAGCATGTCATATGGATTCAAGCTCAAAGAATAAACCCCTATTGAATGGTATCAAGGGAAAGATACAAAAATTAAATGATGAATATTACTTGTTAAAAGCCCTCCAAGGTTCAGAGATTGCTCCAAAAGCCAGGCATGAGAGACAAATGGAACACCATGAGGCTGGATAAGACCCCCACCATCCCATTTCCTTGAAGTGATATAATAACATGAAGAATATTAGATCCCCCTGTCTAGGAGAGTTTAGTTTATATATTTTATTTCTATTGTTCTAATAGCATAGGTTTTAGTGGCTAGAAGCCAACCTATATCCAACACTGGCATGTATTTCTTCTATTATATTTAGTGGCCAACAACCCAAATATACTTAGTATTATTCTCGTTTTATTATATTATGACACAATGGACAAGGGCCCAACACTAGTGTTCTAAAATGTGGTCCAACTTGGCTCGATGGGCTAGTTTGGTACCAAATAAGCCCTACTCCGCCAAGTTGATGCATGATAAACCCATACAAAATCCAAGGAAAATTTTCAATTTTGAATTAAAAAACACAAAAAACCAAAGAATTAAACTGAGCAAATTTCTATAAAGAGATCTCCCACCCCTCTGTTTGTCTCACACCTTTCTCATAGAGCATTTATGATCATTTGGAGTTTTGGAGTATAGATGAAATATTGAATATCAATCTGACGCTTGAGGTTAGTGCTGGTTTGGAATTTGTTTGAGGTTGTTTGCAATGTATTTAGGTAGCTTAATCAAGAGGCTATAGTCCATCTTGAATATTGGAGGAGTTGTGGACCAAATTGTTGTGTCCACTGCCCATTATTTGCATTTCCAAGCATGTTTTCCCTCTCTTTAAATTTCAAATGTAGATCCTCTGAAATTTGTCCCTGTTTTTTTTTTTTTTTCCCTTCAAAATTAAAATATGTGCCTATTTAAATTACAATTGAAAATCATCTGAAATCTAACCCTGTTTTGAATTTGACTTAGACTTTTTAATTTTCACAGGTCTAGAATTATACTACTTGGATTTTAGAAATCTAATATTCTCTTTCAAACCGCAGATTGGAATTTTACCATGGTTTCCACCCTTAGAGTCAACGACCTTGCATGCATCCATGCTAATCTGGATGATGTGAAAATTTATTGCAAATACTACAAGAAATGCATTAAGAAGGGAAAGGGGAGTGGGAATTCATAGATTTAAAGAAAACTTGGCTAGTATAAGAGGCCAAGCTTCCCCATGCATGGCCCCGTTAGAGGAGATTGGACATATTAAATTTGATTTGCAAAACCAGCTTGAAAAATTTGAAGACAAGGCTAGGCCAAAAGGAGATGGTTGTAGCATGTTTTTTAGACTCTAAATCATATGGAAGTCATTTAGAGCCTCATTTTTAATGATATATATTGGACTCAGTGCCATTTTTAAAAATTTTTGATATATTCAACTTTACATGGTATATGTATGTGCCATGAGTAGACTTTTGCATATTATATTTCAATGGTTTGGATTCTTATATATTTTTTGGTAAATCAAGTCACTGACATAAGATTAGTGAGAGTCTAAGTTTTGAAACATTTACCAACACATACACAAAATTTCCAAACTTCATATATGACATTATTCAAGCAAGTGGACTTGATATACTATATAGTAGTTTCAATGTGAGGGTTTCTCAACTGAATTCTCAAATAACATCTAAAGATTTTGACAATTAGTATATATTAGCAAATGACTTACCACTTTCTTATTAAGAAACTAAAAGAAACCAATGCACCATAATTTTGAAACTTCTCAAGAGGATGACACACTCAAAACGAAGATTTATGTGCTCCTACTTGCTATTGTGCCCCCTAAACTGTCTTGGTAAACCATTCGGGCCTCCTAACTAAAGTAGAAGGAAAAATGGTCTTTGTACCTCCACTGTATTGGTATCTAACTGATTTAAATTTTATTTCACTGGAATTTGTGGAAGCAAGCTCTCTTCCTCCCCAATATTTGTTGCATGAAACTAAGGCTTAAAGGACCATGCATCCTCATCAAAATTGACATCTCAGCTGGAAACCATCTTCCATTTAGACAAAGTGTAGAATTTGTAAGCCTTATATGTCTCATTGTATCCCACCAAAGTACCCTTCAAACTAGATGGTTACAACTTGGTTCTCCTCTCCCCAACGATATGAATATATATAAGACAACCAAAAACACCAAAATTTGATAATTGTGCTTTCTCACCATTGAAATATGTTCTTGGTGTCTTATCTTCAATATCTAGTGAGCTCACATGTTCAAAATGTAGATTTTTGTACAAAATTCTTATGCCCAAAGACAACTGGGCAGATCTATGTCATGGATCATTGCCTTGGACACTACAAGGAATAGACCCTCTAGCGGAGGTTATAATAGAGGTTTTTAGTGTTATAAAATTGGCCAAAATTGTCAAAAAACCATTTGCTACAACATCCATTTTCAGTAACGGAGGTTTGGCAGAGCTTCTAATGGAATTTCAACACAACTAAAAAACATTGGGCGGCCAGAGGTTGTTACAAATTTTTTTCTCATCAGTGCGCTAATAAGGTGTTAACGCATCGGTGCGTTTTGTTAGCCACCAATAAAATTTGTCATATCAAATGGTGGCTAAATCATTTTTGGAGCCTTCAAGAAACAAGTCTTATTGCAAAAAATTGTTATCTCTTGAAGACTCATGAAGACATCATGCCCTTTCTTTAATCTTCAATGCTGTTTCCCTTTTAAACTTCGAGATTCTGCTGATTTCATAGAGAAAATACTACTGAAAAAGACCATTTTTCCCTTCTTTTCACTTCAAACTAACCTTCATTTTGACCCCTTTAACCCCATGGAATTCCTCTATTTTCCATTTTTCCCCATTTCCCCTTCATAAGATCCTTTTACAAAGTTTAAAACTCATTTTTAAAGTTTGCCGAAACCCCCAAATCCATAAAAAAACCCTGAAAAAATCATAAAAATACATTTTTTGTATTAAGGCTTAAGCCCCTTTGGGCTAAGACCTAAACCACTTCCCCCACATGTGCCCCGGCGCTAGAACCAAAAAGGCTTATACCCTTTTGGCGCTTATCGTACCTGGAGAAATCTGTGAGCGTAAGCATTTTTATCATATTAAAGCCTCCCGATGATTAGCCCTTATTATAAAACCATCTTATTACTGTTTCATATAACCGTAAGACCCGCAATCGGGCCCTAAAATTTGTTAATAAACCCATCTCGATCGAATTTTTCCTTTGTAAATGCATAAAAACCCATTATCCTAAGTTTTGGTCGAAACCCGCCGGTTCATGTTATTATATAAGAAGAACCATTGATCTTATGAACCAATCAATGGTAAATAGAATCTTGCATCGGAGATTTACAAAATGGGTATATTGAAAGACCAGCACCGTGCTCCCGATTCTGATGGACCTTTTATATGTTTTAACCCCGGTCCCATTGCTTTTTCCATATATTCGAAGCCCCGCAGTCGGGTGCCAAGTCTGCTATATATAACCCACCTCCAAAGTCGTTAAACCTTTGTTTTCCATTGAAATTTGGGTTTTCATATGTATTAAAGGTTTTTCGCCGGTGCATGGTTTGAAACAATATCCACCGTTGATCGCAGACCAATCAATGGACCACATAGTATCGCATCGGAAAATTTCAAAGGGCGCATTTCATATTGTATTTACCTCCCCCCGATTGGCGATCCTCCGACTTATTTCCTGCCGTCAATCTGATCCTCAGATCGATGGCCAGTGCTCAATCGCATCGGCGCCATCCAAGTTTTTCCCCCCACCGATCGCACGCCTTCGATTACATCTGGTCCATCCACGTGTCCAGATCAGACATTCCAGATCTTCTCTCGCCTCCCTTTGTTATTTCTCATAAACCCCGCTATATAAAGTTTAAGCCACTCCCAGCCGTTGATCTCTGCAGATCAACGACCCATATTTAACCTTTCTCCGCCTCGTTTACATTTTCCATTTTATTCCAGTTTTGATCTCAGCCGTCCAAATATTTGATCCAACGGCTCAGATTGAACCTGCCCCACCTACTACTGCCTGTGCATCTTGTCAATATTGCGCTCACTCTCCACCATTAGATCTGAGACCCCAAATCTAATGGCCAGCGCACATTTTCGCACAGATTTTAGCCCAAATGTTAATTTTCCAAGGGCCATGCGAAATGGGCAGTATTGAGAGGCCACATGTTGGCCTCTGATGCATATCACGTCCAAAAAGCTAAAACCGTTTTCTTACCCTCTTCCCACATGAAACCTGTGGTTTTCCCCACTTTCCTTCTTTTCCATTGTGTGTTATCGCGCGCGCTCCTCGCCGTTGATCTCTATAGATCAACGGCTTGGATCTAATATGGCCATATGCTATCACCCTCCGCCTTTCCAAAGGGCCTTCATAGAACGATCTCCATCATTGATCTCGTGGGCCGATCTCATCTGACGGCCCACGATCATCCCGAAACCCCAATCTTATTTCCTGTGTATTTTTCTTCCGCCAAAGGATTTTAACCCCATTTCCTTTGTTTTTCTTATGTTTTCCACTGTTTCATTATAATATGACCCTTTGCATTATATTCCTCCCGATTAATCCTAATCGTCGATCTCTGTAGATTGACGGATTTGAATTAATTCTTCCCCTGCTTTCCTCTTTGACCTCCCGCGAACAAATATCCACTGTTGGATGCTGTCATCCAATGGCCACACTCCAATCCTAAGCCTCCTAAGCAGTCTTACCAAATAAGACAGGATTTCATAACATTTGTGTGTATTTTGCAGGATCAAATGGATTTCAAATATTTTGAAAGGAAAAATAAAGCCGAGGATGACGATCCTCCAGGTTTTCATCTATCAAAGAGAAATCATTGAGCAGGGTTCAACTTCACGTTTCGTCAATGCTTCATGGGCATTGATGCCATACAGACCCTTTGTATACCTGCAAATCAACAAGACACAGTCAATTAAATCAAAGCTAAAAGAGTATCAGTGTTGAAGATTAACACAGCAGAACTGAGGATTGAAGATTAATTCTACAGTTTAATTGATTACGGCTAAGATCGAAATCAAAAGCCTAATCCATTAAATTAAACACAGATAAAGACAAATAAAAAATATTTATCAGTCAGAAAGAGCCTCCACTACCACATCAGAGGCTAATTAATTCCTCTTAGCTACCCATTGCCACCTGTAGCGTCAAAGCATTCAAAAAAGGCCGAATTATGATCAGAAAAGAAGATATTTGCCTCAACACAGCCGAATAGTTAATTCAGCCAAAGGAACTTAATGTGAAAAATATTAGCAGAGTTATTACAACATGAAACAGAGCCTTAAAGTCAACAAAAGCTCCCACCGAGCTTAATTCTTAAATGTAAAACAATTAATACAAACAAAACATCTGTAAACTTCTCCATTGAGCCCCTCAAAGGCCAAGAAGCACTTATCTGTATTAATTGAACATGGGAGATCTTTTATCCCATTCCACCTCCTCATTTCTTCTATAAATACTTCTGTAGAAGATGAGACAATGTTGGTCGCAGAACGTTGAAATATACTTGTGTTAGAATTTTCTATGTGTAAATAGTGTTCAAAGGCTCTTGAAGCTCTGTTTGTGATAGAATAGTTAGGCTGAGAAGTGAAGATGATTGTTGAACGGAAAAATTGGACTTGAAGACTGTAACTGGTTTGACATCAATAACAAGCTGTTTCTTGGGATCTTGGTCTATATCACTGGTGAAGTGCTCCTTTCTGTGTAATTGTTTTCCTTTTGTGTATGCCATATTGTCCATTTATTATCTGATAAAGAACAACAAGCTTAGAGTTAGGACCTACTATTTACAGTACCCTTCTCTGAATTATAAGCTTTATCTCAATGTTTTCCTCCAATTTGTTTATTTAAGAATGATTCAATACAGTTTAAACAGTTAGGAATGCTGGCGTTCCCTCGTCCTACTGTTTTCTTTAAACATTATTCTTGAATATTATTTTCATGGTTTGCTTATTAAAGTTGGACTAGAAAAGTGATGGTGAGCCCTGTTTTCTAGCTTCTTTTTCCAAAGGTAGATTCTGAAAGTTTCCCTTAGTGTTGGCTGAAAGCAGACTAGGTTTAAAAGTACCTTATCTGATCTTAAGTTGCACTTTGTTTCTCTTATGTGTTTCATACTTTCTGAAGGTAATTATGCAGATTACTGGATTGTTTGTCAATTGAGTTGCTTTAATACAAACTTACCCGAGCAGTCTATGTTTAGCCCTGTCCTTGGTTGGTTTTAAACAGTTACTTAAGAGGATTTTCTTGTTTGGACTTACTATAAATCCTTGTTGAAATTATTATCAGTTTCCAGCCCTCCAACACTTTATTGTTTCCATTCCATCATTTTATCTCAAAACATCTTGTGATATAGATGAATTGCCCCTTGGATCTCTCTTGATGTTGTCACTCAATTAAAGCCCTATTATGATTCCATAGCCTAATGGCCTAAAAACCAGCGTTATATCTATCTTTTTAGCCAAAAGCTTGTTCTGATTTCTTGCAACTTCACACCTTTGAAACTCTTTCCATTTAGGATTTTCCACTCGAGTAATAATCATGCTCAACCATCCAAAACAAAAAAAAACCCTTGGACTTCATAACTAGCCTAACATCATACCCAAAACCTTAAAGATAAATCCATCTTTGCACTTTATTGGAGAGATCCCTCTCCGGATTCAGGAGGGCTAGATCCTAGAATCCCAAAGTGGTTGAAATAGTGTTCTCTCTATAGTTTGACTTTGCCAATCTTGCAAATTACAGGGAGCTAACACGTTTTATAGTGAACGCACTGGTACTGTAAGCCTACTAAGCACCCGGATGGAAAACAAATTTAGGATGCCCCGGAGCATTTATCAATGTCCTAGTGCATGTCATCCAGATAGTCACCCCGGGGAGGTCAAAGGTGCATGCACTGGACCGTTAATGTGTAAAAATGCACTGCGCGCACTGTAGGTGATACAACACACCAGGTCGTTCTAATTGGTATTGGTATTTGTGTGGTTCCCATAGGTCGTATCAATGCCCTTGTGCATATTATTATACAAATGAACTGAGGTGCAGTATCACACAAACACACCGAGCATTCTAATTGGTATTGGTATTTGTATGGTGCCCATAGGTCGTAGAAATGCACCGATGAGCAGTCTCACATAAATGCAATGGTGCGCAGTATCACACAAATGCACCGAGCATTCTAATTGGTATTGGTATTTTTGCGGTGCCCATAGGTCGTAGAAATGCATCGGTGTGCATAAGCATACAAACATACCGGTGCACAGTAACTAACATGCACCGGTGTTCATTTTGTATTTTTAGAAACATCGACCAGTGACAGTGCAATTATTGTGATTTTTAAAAATTCATTATTCATAAAAAGTCGAAACATATCTTATAAATGTATTCATATCAATTAAATTTTTGTTAGTGCATTTGAATGTGATGTTTGGATTAATTCGTTATATCATATCATAAGATTTCGCATCTCTTCATTATAATATTTAATCAGTGGAGTTACATTGATATCCCTTTTTCTTTCACTTGGGAGACTATGTCCATCACATTAAACCAAATGTCTGATTTCACAGACAAATATTTCAAAAAATACAACGCCTTGCTTTGATATCCAAACATATTGATCATGATTCTTCTCTTGAACTACTGTCACTGCTCAAGCTACTTACATGAGTTGGGTTATTTTGAGAAATGTTTTGTTCACAGTGTTGATTGCTTTCTTCTTCTTCACCTTCCATCCACAAACATAAATATAAATTGTAATGACTGTATATACATTGGTGAGAATAATGAAAATTTCAATATTTAATAATATACTTCAATGTAAATAAAAAAGAAATGACGTACCATAGCAATAATTGACTCATGAACTATACACATTCTTTCAAAACCAAATTTCATGCCATCTTTCAACATTTCATTTGTTGGTGCAGTTCCATAGTTTGTTTCCTACAAGTTTTATACCCCATAACAAATCATATATTTAATATAAAAGTTTTTTTCATTCTATTAATTATAGACGGAGCTAAGTAAAACAAGATCGATAGATTCTTACAAATTCCACAATTAATTTTTGATATGCCAACATATACTGGCAACCCATATTTAACCCAATGTCAATCAATTCATCTGATGGTTCTTCTTTTTATGTTAGCACCTGTTTGAAGACATTCAATGATGATTGTTGTAAAACAACTTAAAATATACAAAAATGAAATCTAGTTAAGTTGTTATAAGGAAGTAACAATTAGTCACAAACTTAGATATCAACCCTTTTATTCCTTTTCGTCCTATTTTATGTGCTGAATGGGTTCCATTTTATTTACTTTTCTATAAGAAAATACTTGAAAATTAATATTTAATACTAAATTATTTATTTATTGTACCTAATTGAACAATTCAAAAATTACATATTACATTTGAAGCATGTTGTTGTTGAGATGGCTCCTCATGCAATGCAATTATGTCCATTTATTTGACCATATCCTTGTACACCTTTTTGGACATTCCTACTAGCATATTTCTGATATCAGCTCGTTCATCCTTTGAGATTCTCATAATCTTCCTGAAAATGTAACATGACAATAAACTATTTAATTTTTATATTGATATATGAAAAGTAAATATAACAAAAGTGATATTTGCTTTCTAGTAATATATACATATAATTCTAGAAAAAATTTTAAAGGAATATTACTTTTTTCATTCCTTCTTTTTTGTTGTTGTACGTTTTTTATATTAAAAATATGACATGTCTCATTGACCAATTCTCTGGAAACTCATCATGTAGTTTAGATAAAATTTGGTTCTTGAAATCATTAGATTAATTTTGTATTGTAAGTGGAAATAATGTTTATATATTCGTTCCACTAGATCCCTCAATTTTTTTTTAAAGTTTTTCCCCCTTTCGTTAACCTTCAGCACCACTCCAGATGAACAAAATTCATTTTCATTTGCTTGTTCTATTTTTTTCTTTTCTTAGAACAAAATACCTTTTCTGAGTTGCTGGTCCTCGTAGAACATTAAACATATGTGAATTAATATATTTTTTGAAACATGTTATATGATATTTTTAAGTATATTATTAATGAAAATTAAAAAAAGAAACTCATATTGGATCAATAGTATTTTTTCATTCACCTGATTCATCCTTCTACAATTTTTCCATCAAGCTTTTACACTCTTCTAGTCCTAGATCAGAAATAATCTTATCGAGCTTCATCATTTTGTGGCTCTGCATGATACACAGTAAACAATACATATTAGTTGAACTTACATATAGTTCAAAAATAATAATTTTTGTAAAGAATTTACAAAAAACAGTATTCTTGTTACTTGACTCTTGTCAGCCATTTCTTTATCAATATGAAACCTGTACCATACCATTCATGAATATATTTTATAAATAAATCACAAAATTTTCAGGTAAAAAAAAAATGAAGAAAACAGTGTGCCTTTCAAGAAGTACGCACCCACGTCGGGGCGAAGTATTCTTATAAACCACGAGGGTGTCACTGACAAACCAATATTATATCACGTGCATTCATATTGGGGTAATTTTTTTTTTAAAAACCCAAAACATTATATTGGCTATATAACTAAGGGTTAGTGTGGTTTTTTTATTATATGGAAAATATAAATAATTTAAGGTATTGTTTTTTTATTTTTTGGGCCAAGCAGGCTTGTCTTGAGGGTTTGGCAAGGGAGAGAGTGTGCATGAGGGATAATTTGCTGCACATTGCATTCACATGAGGGATTAGCATGAGGGATTCACATTGCAACAAGCTGGTGTTTGGAAAGGGAGAGCGAGATTCACATTGATACAAGCTGGGGTTTGGCAAGGGAGAGCAGGATTCACATTGCAGAAACTGAGGGATTCCCATTGTAGCAAGTTGGTGTTTTGCTGAGCATTCGACTGAGAATTCAAGAAGAGAAGGAAAGAGGATTCGACTAAGCAACAACATGCATTCAACACATGCAGTGAGAGAGGTAAAGAGCATTCGTCTTCGGATATGAGAGGGATGATATGGAGAGGGAATTTGACTGTGAGATGGATCTGAGAGCTCCATTGAATGAGTTCACTACTCGAGCCAACAGACGAGCTTGATTGAGTTCCATAGATTGAGCATCTTGCCGAAGGCAAAACTCTTTCTTGCTTTATCAATCTTTACTTTTTTTGGGGGGGGTGGGGGGGTTATTTATAAGTTATTTATTTATGACCTACCAAATTCAGAGACTTTACATCAATATAGGCTCAAATTTGTGCTTATCTCTCTGCATTTTTACTTAATTGTAAGTAAACCAATTTGAGCTAAATAGGTATCAAGTTTCTCCTCTTCAGGTTTGAGGGTATTTAGGTCTCCACAAACAAAAAATCACCATAGAACACCTGAACAAAAGAAAACAAATAATGATTTTTCCAAGGCAATTATCTTCAAATTTTAGTCCTTCTTTGTCTCTTTGTTATGCAATTTCGTGTTTGTCTCCTTGTTTTGTGTTATATCTCTGCTTGTCTCAAATGAAATTCACCCTTGATCAGACTTCCCAGACTTGTATTTATATTTTTTTCAACATGTAGTGAAGGGAAATGACTTTTGAAGGGGTCTGTCTACTCACATGAGCCTACTTAATTCGGCTAGTAGTATTTTATGTTTTGTCTTCAAAAATTATCTTTTCTTCAATGACAAGGAATTGGTAGGTGCATGAGCACTCATTTGAAATATCATAAAGTCTTCTATAAACTGGTTTAAATACTTTTTCAAGACATCACCTCTAATGCCAAGAATTAAGAATTAGTTAGTTGTGTGATCGCTAATCATTAAGATCCCTTTCCTTCTTTTTGAGGTTCTTTGGCATGCTTGAGGCCATGATCTCTTCCTCATACTTGTCATAAGGTTTTTCATCTTATTTGTTCTAGCAAAATGTTCTTGAAGCTATTGGTATTCGGGTGTTTTATTTTTAATTTTAGGACTATTAACTTTTCTTCGAATACATACATACTTGTACATTTTCTTAAATCAGCCTTGGTCCACAAATTTTTCAAGAAGCCTTTGAAGTCTAGGTCTATGGGCTAATTTTTTACATATAATAGGGTGGCATTTCTTACCATAGACTGAGATTGTCAATGAACTAGAATTGTCTAGTGATTCAAGCTATCTCTTTGGAATATGCGGGATGAGAGAGTTCCACTCAATCCTTTCATTTATCAAGGAATCTGAACAAAGACATTTGTACATACTCCAGAATTTTAGCCGCATGGTGTGATCCTCTTCGTTAATTATTTTCATTTCTAGGTTTTTTTTTTTGGGAAAGGCATATATCAGTTATAGATAAAAAAATAAAAAATTATGAATCTTTTACATATGTTATCCAACCTTATAATGGCTCTTTTATATTCCAAGAGGATTCCTATCATATTAAAGTCTCGAACAATTATTTGGAGATTGATTGTCGATGACCTTGGGAGGGATATCATACCTTTTTTTTAGGAATTTCTCTTCTCTAGGGGATTGACATGTTGATATACATTGAATAAGGTGCCAAAGGATTTGGTACCAATTGCGTGAAAGTGGATTGAGATCCACCATATAGTGGCTATGAAATTGGTGAGTTTTGCCTTGCTAGCATTCCAAGGTTTCGTTAGGCTACTAGAGAAGTCTCAAGATCTAATTCCCATCGCTTTGCAGCTGTCTCAAATTCTTGGTGCCATCTTTTGAAGATATACCTTTCTGCATCTTGTTTCTGGCATGAAGAGGATGTTAATATTTTATTTTTTTATATTTTCTAGTCATTTATTTATATTTTCTTTGAGATTTGAGGTCCCTATTACACAAGGAAATATTTGTGTTTTGACCCACTATTTAAAGGTTGTCTCTAAGGGCCACATTCCAAAAAAGTTATAGATGATAACATGGTTTGTGATGTATTGTATTTTCCTCTAACATTTTTCGAGGATATCTCATGGCTAGGAGTTTCCTCCAGGTTTTCTAGGAATCCATCCACATTTTTATTGAAGTTTTATCCCTTTTGCTATGAATTTTTAGTGCCCACTTCTTGGGTATAACCAAAACTCTCAGTTTGGAGTTGTGCCAGAATTTAGATTCTTCTGTGCAACTATTTGGTGGTCTTGTTTTTATTTTTTGAGTTATGGCATCCTTGTAAGATCGATTGCAAGGAGTGGCCCTTCATTAAGTCCAAAAATGGTGCCTCCTCTCTAGGAAGGGGTGGCCTGAACATATAAGATTAGCTATGTTCCATGTTTCCTACATTGGTTTAATAGTCATGCATTTTATTTGCTAGTATGTGCATCATTTTGTAATCCCCACGAGTCATGACAAGGTACTTTATCTCTTGTTGTGAGTTTATTAACACTTTTCCATATTAAACAGTATCTGGTAATACTCTCAATAGTTTGGATGTATGCCACCCTATTGTATGGATAATTAATGACAAGACAGAAACTTCGTAGGAAACCTTAGTGTGAAACCTACTGTCTAAAATTGGACCTATCATCCAACAATACAACACCATTGCATGACATAACATTGCAGTAAATAAATTGATTGTTTTCATTGTGGATGGTATAGGTGAGGTTACTGGTTCCCACACTACCTTATTTTACCAACGAATTATTTGACCGATGTAATTCTTCCTTTCTCCCATTCTCATTCTTCTACTTCAATGTTAAGACCTTTAAGCTATATTCAATCTATCATATTGGTTGCTTCTCCCACATTACTTCTTTAGATATCATCATCGAATGACATCAGGAGATATGAATTCTAGTTCTTGATATTTGAATTCCGTCAAAATATTGAGAAAGTGTGTACTTGTCACACATCTAATTAATGAATAGAGAATCACCATCTTTTTCCAACTAAATTGATCATGATGCTTGCGAGCATTCTATCTTCTAATAGCTCTCTTTGTTTCAATATCTTGTTTTGAATGTTTTGACTATTAGTATTTGATTGTGTTGAAAGTTGCCAGTATTTCCCTCTTCCATAATTTGTGGCCATAAAATTATGGAATCAGTGTAAAAATCACATTTAAAGGAGTCATTTTTTTTCTCCTTGAAGAAATTATTTCATGTTTCTTAGCACAAAAGTTGCAAATGTGTAAGTTTTCTTGCATATTCATGAAGAAATTAACATATTTTTTAATTTTTAAGCACAAATTTGAGATATCTAATTGCATAGTTGAGTTTAGTTATTGGATTCTTGAGGTAATACCACTTAAAATACTGCAAAAAATCACTATTATGAGCCCAATGTTGAAATGGATCCAAAATTTTGAATCTTGCAGTTTGATTGTAATCAGCCACACTAGTGAAAAAATATGCACGTCACAATTTTTTGGTGGTCGAAGGGAGTAGATCTAGTGGAAGTTGAAAATAAAAAACCCTCAAAGAGCCAAGGTATACAACCCTTTATTGTAAAAACCCACCATTGTTAGATCTAGTAGCGGTGTGAGATGGAAACCTTAAGAGGTGACTAGATCTACAGGCTGCAATCAGTGTATTACAACAACAAATAGTGCAACCCTCTCATATCATTTTGTAAATAATATAGTAGAGACCTATAGCTTGGAATTTGGAGGGATTGAGTGCTTTGTTCTATTTTTGAATTAGAGTGATGAAGGTATCATTTATGGTTGGAAAGGCAGCTCAGATTTGGTGTAACCTTTCTTTTAATTCCTAGACCTTATTTTTAATGGTGAACCAAATTTGTGGTGAAAATGTTAGGACTTGGAGATTTTCTATAAGGCATATCCATGACATTCAATTTAACATCTATTAAAGTGATGGGTCTTATGGGACTGGTAGCAATCTAAGTACAAGACATTGTTGACAAACAATGTAAATTACTAAATCCTTCCATTCACACACACACTGTCACTGCAATTAAATATCAGCAATCTAAGTACATGACATAGTTGACAAACAATGGAAAAATAAGTTTTATAATTACTCCTTTGTAACAGCTCTTGCAACTCAGAGTTGTAAGCCACACCGCTTGTTCTGAGTTCGGCGCAGCCTCCCGATCTAAGTGACCCCAAAAAAAAACAATGGAAATCCTTCCATTACTTTTATCATTTATATGAGAGATTAAGCACTGTACTTATCCATTGGTAGCTCCAAAAACATAAAAAAAAATGTCTTTATCTCTCACAAGCCCTAGATACTAGCGAACAATATATTGAATACAATGAATTTCATACCAGCAAACAGTAAAAGCTATGAGGGTTTTCTTTTGACCTCTTTTTGACACAAAAAAATGATGTAAATAAGGTCAAAATTGAGGCAGATCTAGGGCCTAACATTTCTTATAAGTTTGTCAATGTTTGACTCAATAAATCAACTCTCAAATCTATTTTTGTACTCTATTTTATTTCTTATTTTAGTTCCATTTGAGGAATCCATCGATATTACATTTTGGATCAAGCTGTTTCATCGCAATAGTAATAGTTATTCATGTTTTTTGGAGCTTTGAGTTGAAAGTGCATACCTTGCTTCCCTGCTCTTTTTTTCATAATAAACCAATACGTTTGTGGAATTTTACTTACCTTTTCATTTATTTATGTGCAAAAAAATATGTGGTTGTCTTATAAAATTGTTACCGATGAAGAGAAATCTATCATTAGCATTGTTAGGTGTTGAGAACATTGCACATTTGGTGAAATCCATGATGAAATTGTGGATAACGAAATCGTTGAATACCCTTTTGATTTTATCTAGGATGGATTAGCTTTAAATCCAAAGCAAGAGAAGAAATGGAAAGTTTATACAACACTTTTAGGCATCAAGAGGAACTAGGCACATTTGATGTGGAAACAAAGGGTTCAAATGTAGTGGAAACAATACCAATATTTGAAAAAATTGGAGAGAGTGTGGAGGAACCTATGCATACACAACCAAGAGTTGAAAATATGCCTTTGTCAGTGTAACAAGCCACAATTGTTGATCCTAGTGTATTAACATCTTGGGAAAAAACGTGAAAAGTTTAATGGAAGAGTTTGTCAATGAGAAACTTACTCTCAAAGTATATTCAGAAAAGGGAGAATATAAAATAAAGATCCATTGTGAAAATTGTGGCATTGATTATGGAACAGGTGATGTGTACTTGGTAGCGTGAATAATGCGCAACTTCAAAAACAATCATATGAAAACAGGGTCCCATCAACAACACCTTTCAATGCAAGTGGTAGTGAAATTCCTTCATGTAACAAAGTACAACAAGCAACGGTGGTTGGAGATCGATTTCATATTGATCAAGAAATCAAACTTCTAGATGATTTCAACAAGACATAAGAGCCTAATTTGTTCAAGGTGGTGGAAACAACACTTGCAGACTATAAGGACATGAAAAAAGTAAGAGTCGAATGTACACGATGAAATAAATGGTTTTTTTTAGTGCCGACAAGTGGTAATATTGTCAGTTCTCTAAATGAACACATGAAATCAATGAAGCACACTACTACTACTACAAATGAGGCTTCACATCAAGAGATTGGGTTGAGGAGTGGCACTGTTGGGAGACCTAAGAAGCCTACCAATGATAAGTCCCAAAAAAGTTTGACTCGGTTCTTAGTGCCATCATCACCATCAGTATTTCAAATGGGTTATACAAGTGCAAATCCTTCTACTTCAGGTGTGTTAAATAGTGGTTAATTAATAGTTTAGTCTAAACTTTAATATGAATTTGTATATTATTTTATTTATCTTACTTCTAATTTTTTTGTTTTTTATTTTGTTGTCATCTTATTATATCTCAATTGTCTCCCTTGTTACTACAATGTTGATGGTATTGGTATCCTTATATTTATAGAAATGGGGAGATGGGAACAAAGGTCCTAATGGATGATCAAAGGGGTGAAAAATTATGGGCCACAGAGAAGCATACCAAGATCATGCTATGTTATGAGGGTATTGAATGTTGTATTGATGGTACATATAGGCATATTCATTGCTAGAGGGGTTATGAAGCCGAGAACCCATTTGATTCATTAACATGTATATTTTGTAAGCTGGTTCTAGAATGTAATGACTTCATCATGCGATTATATCGTGAATCGAGGTGCACCAATAAAAGAAGTGAATGAGATACATGAAAAGGTAGAATATTGGACTATTTGACTCAAAATTAATTGAAGAATCTTGAAAGGGTTACAAATGCTAACCATAGATCAACAATGTGAGATCTTTGGTGGGAGAGGAAAAAGGTTGCTACACTCTCTATTAGAATGAGATCTCTAAACGAAAATTTGTTTGAATCAGAAAAAAGGAAGGATGTATTTAGGTTTTGTAAGGATGTGTGTTAGGCACATAAGCAAGGAAAATTATAAGGTACAGATGCAGTTTGGGATTTTTTCAAGGATATATTTCATAACTTGATTCATGCAAAAGTAGGGAGAAGGTAAGTACATCCACAAAATCCCTTTATGAGATGATAAAGTTATGGGGAGGTCCTAGATTACATAACTTTATTAGCTTGAATCTAGATTGTCCTTCAATATCTACAACTTTAAGGCAAGTTAGAAAGTCATTGACATATATCCCAAGGGAACATGATCACATTTTTGAGGCAGTCAGAAACATTTATGCTTCTTATAAAGCCAAACATGGTATATATGGACCAATTCCTGTATGTCTTGCTGAAGATGAAACAATTGTGAAAAAATATGTTAGTTGGGTAGAAAAAAGCGATACACTAGTGGGGTTTTGTGGTTTGAAAGAAGAACATCAATGCCAATCACATTTCTTGGTGACAGTTGGTGAGGGAGATGCAGGATATGAGATGATAACAAATTATTTTAAAAACAATGTTATTGGGCATTATGCACGTGTTATTATTGCAAACCTTTACATGAAAAATTTCCTCGTTTGGTTGTGGTTGTTCATCCAACATGCAATTTATTCAATGCAAATTTGGTTTATCAACAATGGGAAAAGGTGGAATTTATGTGGAAGAAACACGTAGAAAACAATTTGGGACCTATTGTTTGTCATTCCTCGGATGGGGATAGCAAAAGAAGACAACTTATCTTGAAGGATTATTCTTCAACATCAGGTCTTCGATATGAAATTCCTTGGGAATGGTGGAGGCTAACTGGGTTGTACAATGGTTGCAATGTAACAGGATTGCATGACCAAGATTGCATCCACATGGGAAAAAAAGCTAGTGAATCCTTTGTTTATCAATCAATTAGAATTGGTTTTAGGAAATGAGTACACAAGTTTTGGCCATGCCAGAATGGTTTATCATACTTTTAAAGTGGTTGATCACAAGTTTAAGTGTGAAGATATAGAGAGGATGGATCGACAAAATTGGGGTTCCGCCCAATGCATTGCTTCAAGGCATGTTCAGAGCTGTTTGAAAGAGTTGAGAAGTACACCAAGTGGAAAGTTAGAGAGGACACTAGCTAAATATACTTAACTAATGATTGTTGCTGACTACATTGACATGTTTATGTCTCATAGTTTGAGCCTTTGGGAAAGAGTGAAAAATGCTTCACGAGTTCATCAGTTCTTCACATTATGGTTATGTTGGCTACAAAAACAATCTCATACTAATGTCAACATAAATTTCATCAGCAGAGAGGCATATCAAGATGTGAGAATTTCTTGCCATTTTTCAGTTTTGTTGATGAGATTGTTTTGAGATAAATAATCTAAATTTCTATGTGTTTTTCACTTTATTGGGTTAGATCTATGTGAGAAATTCTTTAGAAAATTTGGTGGGATGGTTGGAGTGGAGAGGGCCTATTATTTCACTGAATTTCTTCATGCTATTGGAACCCTTAATAGAGTTGTTGAAGAAGAATCAAATCCCCAACGGCTTGATTTTAATAAATCCTATAAGAAGCAAGAAAACATTTGGAATAAATTGCAACAAGAAACAATTCAAAACATTGGCATATTGTCGCAATATGATTCAATATCCACAGACGCTAAAATTGTAGAAGCCCTTAAGATTGGATTGAAGGATGCACAAGACATTTTTTCAACTCTTGGAATGAAACCAGAAAATTACACTCAATGTTCTTAGTGGGTTAAACCATGGACAAAGGATAAATATTATCCAACATTCCAAATTGTAGATGAAGTATTTGATGATTCTCCACCGAGATGTTCCAACTCTATATTTCAATCTTCATCTTCATTGGTACACAATGAAAGTGAATTGCAAATAATGGAAAGTGAGTGGAGACATGAGTTGGATGAAATTTTAGATTCCATTGATGAAAATGTAAGAAAAACTATAAAACTAGTGGTGAATATGGATGGTAAGGATATGTTCAAAGCATGTTTGGTTAGTTAGTTGAATGGAAATCCAAAATTATCCAAATATAGGTTGACGAAAGTGAGAAATGGGGTCTACTTTAGGTGAGATGGGAAGACTCTATAGAAGGGTGTTTCAATTGGCTTTGGAATTGAATCAGATTGTGGGGTGTTGTTTGAAAAAAACTCAATTCCTCCCAATGAATGTACTGCAAGAAAATGTGTTCCTCGAAGTACAAAACAAGGTGTTTCTTGTGGAATGTGGTACATTGGAAGGGTTCAAAGAATAATGAAGAATGATGGTAATAATGTGTTTTATTACCATAATGACTTCAACCTTTTGTATATATTAGAAGGCATCAAGCTTCAATTATGTTGGTATAGTAGAATAAAGGGGCAACGCATGTATAAGTATGATTTGACTAATCATACTTTTGTACAACTTGAATCTATTATAGCAATCAAAAACTTATCGTACAATGCTAAGAATGATACATACAAATTAGAAGAAAGTGATTACAAAGTTTTTTTCAGATTTTGTGAAAAAATTGAACAAGGTTAATTTTCAAAACATTCTACTTTCACTTATGTATTTCCATATGTTGGATTATTTATAAATAGTTTTTGGTTGTATTTTTGTTGATTTTTTTGTATGAATATGATGTTAATTTTGTACTTTTTGGCTTTTGGTCTAGGCAATACTTCAAATGGTGAATGTTTGAGATAACTCAACCTTTTTTTGCTGCCTACTTTTTGGTGTAAGTTTCTTTCACTAGCCATTCATCTTTTTGTAGTTGTGTTTCATTCAAACATTAATTTGGTATTTCTTCCATAAAAAAATATAATTACATACCTATATAACTATATGTACTCCTTACCTCAACACATATATATACAATTTGAAGATAAGGGCATCCCTTACCTCAACACTTATGTTGGATGCCTTCTACTGTGGTTCTTCTGAAGTTGGTCCATTTAATCATGAAAAGTAAGAGGAGTTGGTTCCTTTTTCATGAAAATGTTTTGCATAAAAGTATGTTGTTATTCTCACTAATGTTAATGTTTTCCTTGAATTTTTATATTAATGTTTCTCTTGCTAGAAAGGATATCAAGGATCTAATGGCACGAGGTTCAATCAGGATGGTTTCTACTCACTCAAGTCAAAAAATTTACACCAGAGAAATGGCTAACACATGAAGTGCATTTTATTTTCAATGGTTGTGTGGTATTTGGATTTCCTGTTTTTTAAATTGGACATATAAATCAGATTTTGTAGCTCAAATGTGCCATCAGATTCTTTTTGGAGGTATTATATTTTGGCCATACGCATGAGGTCTACAATAGTTAAATTACACTTGGTTATTATTGACAATTGAGTCCTTAATCATATTTTTGGAATTGCCTTTCACTAAACGAAATTAACATTAATTACTATCTGTAAAGGTTTTTGGATAGGTGATGGTAGTTGGTTTTAAATTTGTTTGCAACTTTATTGAGATATATGCTTCTGGTAAATTGGAAGGGTGATGGCACTTTGCTTTCTTATTTTTGCCTATATTGATATATATGTGTTTGATGGGCCTTGCAATTTGTGCATTTGATCCAAGGGGTATTTTAAGGTGAATGGTATCTGATTTTTTGCAAATTTTGGATTCACGATAATTTGATAGGGTGAGTTTGCAATGGCACTTTTTTTTCTTATTTTTGCCTATATTGATATATATGTGTTTGATGGGCCTTGAAATTTGTGCATCTGATCCAAGGGGTATTTTAAGGTGAATGGTATCTAATTTTTTACAACTTCTGGATTGAAAATAATTTGATAGGGTGAAATTTGAATTGTATGCAAATTTTAATTGATTTTCTTTTTCCAAAGAAAGAATGCATAAGTTTCTATTTCATGGTTTGGAAAAGGAAAATACATAGAAATTTTTTTTATTTCATGGCATATCACCTCCAAAAAGGAAAAGCAGGCAACCTGTTGGCCACGTTTCACAAACTTCCATACAAACTATAGCTACGATATCTCTTAGGAACATAGCTAGAAGTAAAAATTATGCTTTGATGAGTGAGGCAGGTTGTCAATGGGAGAAGAAGATGAGGAACAACCAAAGAACATAAATTAATTTTGATTTAGTGTTGTCACCTTTTTCTTGTAGCAGAATGCTTTATTATTGTATGTGGATAGAGTGTTGAGAGTGTTTGGAATGGGAGAATTATCTTTTACAGCAAGCCAGATTTTGAAGCTTCATTACAAACTCTTTGTGGCCCTAGTTCTAATATTTCAGTTGAATAACATGAAATTAAGGTACAAGGCCTCTGGTATTTTATAATTGCAATACCTTTGTTTCTTTCTTTTTGCAATCTGACTGTGTATTAATTCGTAGTTAATTGTGATTTGAAGCATTGACATCATGATACATTCATACTGTAATAGAACCTTATGAATATTTCTAACTGGTTGAATCTTTGTAGGAAATTTATGAAGGTCTGGAATTCTCTACGTATGAATAAAAATGCTGATTTGGGATTTTCAGTATTAAGTTTTCAACAGATGGACGAGAAATTTTTGCTGGAAGCAACGAAAAATCTATATATGTTTATGAACTAGAAATGAACAGGTGTTCTTTAAAGATAACAACTCATGAGGTGGTGTCTACTTTTTCTTGGTGATGCATCCACAAGCCTAGCAATTCTTGGTGATACATCCACAAGCCGAGTAATTTTCTTGATGCACACTGGTAATTCATTCATAATGGGTGATATTCAGATGGGTGGTATTCTAGAAAGCCACAACAGAGTACAAGAAGGTATGTTTGTTCAAATTTCTAGATTAATTTTATATTTGACTGAACTGCCTATCTACAAGTTGTTGTAATATAATTTGACTGACTTACAGAGATTGGAACTTGAGGCCCTGGTTTGATCAGGGATGCAGTAAAATAGGGTATGTTTGTTAAATATTTTAGATTTATTTTATACTTGATTGAATTTTTTATCTGCAAGCTATTGTAATATAATTTGATTGAGCTTGAGAGATCGGAACTTCAGGCTGTGGCTTGATCAGGGATGCAGATCGAGGAAGAGGCCCCAATAGAAAGATATTTGTAGGAAGAAGGAAGACCCATTGGGCACTTTTAATATTTAGTTTTTTATCACTTATTGTGGGTCAATGTGCTGCTTCACTTCTTAACAGGCATTACTTTGATGATGGTGGTAACAGTAGATGGATATCAACTCTGGTGCAATCGGTAGGATGCCCTATTCTTTTCATACCTCTGGTATTTTATTAAGGAAAACACGCCTCTAATATTACCCCCCTCACACCCAAATTGGTGCTAATCTATGTTGGTTTGGGCTTGCTTATAGCTAGAGATAATATGATTCACTCATGGGGTATCTCTTATATGCCTGTTTCGACCTATTCACTTATTTTTTCAAGACAACTGGCCTTCATTGTTGTATTTGCATTGATATTGAACATGCAGAAAATTACTCCATATATCTTGAGTTCTATGGTTTTGCTGACTTTGGGTGAAATTCTGCTTGTAGTTCATTCATATGGTGACAGGCCTAAGGGAGTGAATAGTGCCAAGTACATAGTAGGCTTCATTTTCACTTTTGTAGATTATGTAATCTATGGGTTGCTTCTTCCATTGATGCAGTTTGTATTCAATAGGGTTATAAAGAAGGATACATTTTCAGTGGTTCTGTAGATGCAAATTTTCAGATCCATAGTTGCTAATGGGGTATGCATATTTGGATAGTTTGTTAGTGGGGATTTTAGAGATATGAAAAAGGAGGTCGAGTGTTTTGTAGGTAAATCCTCTCTGTGGACAGAGACGATCCCTCTACCCATAGGAGTGGGTCTAGGAACAAGGGAACAAGCTAATGTGTAGGTTCCTATTTAACGAATGAAATAGGTTGGGATATATTGTCCTACCTATATTCCAACGCGATTGACGCAGCTGTAGTAGTGGCGACCTCTTGATCTCTGCCTCAACAGGTCATGGTCCTTCAGCAATGATACTCGGATACCTGCACAAAGATCAAAGGACAAAAGCAACATAAAAGACAATAATTGCACTCATAACTATCTAATCAGTCAAGGAACATTAAACATATTGTGTAAAATAAACCATATTAACACAAGATGGGAACCAGACGTTAGTCATGTATATATAAATAGAAAGAAAGAGATTACAACCAAAGCCTTGACGTCACAACCTCCTTCAGTGGGTTCAGTTGAAGTGTGTCTTGAAGGATCGTCAAGGAACTGGGACGAGGCGAGGACACAAGTCTAAGCTCTCTCTCGACAAAGGTATCTTTCTCTGCTCTATCTCACCAACAAAATGTTCAGCAATTCCTCTTTAGCTATTCAGTTTTTCAGCTAGTGTATCAATGGGAGATAGCTTTATTTATAGAGGGAGAGGAGGAGGTTGGGATCCCTACAATGGTGGAAGGGAGGCCTTATCCTTTGGGAGGTTTCCCAAAAGGTGGAAACAAGAGGCCAAAGGAGGGTGTTCATGGTTATTCAGTCGAACCACCCAAGCTGACTCGCCCACGAAGTTGTTTGCATGGAAACTTCACCTCTATATTTAAAAAAATTCCAAAAACAACTTGGCGCAGGTAGCTCACTGGGATAGAGTGCCAATGGGCACAAGCCCCAGTGTTAATCTTCCTCATTGGCGTGGGGGCATAACGGTCTACCAGCACCAACCCAAAAACATGTGTTTATGATGGTCTGCTCAAGGAATTGTCAACAGAAGGAATGTTGTCCTCATGGCAAGGGATGCAATGGTTATTTTTGCAAGGCATGAAACTTCTTATTAGTCACAGAAATAGTCCTCCAATGTGCGTGATGGGTATTGCAGGGACGGTGGAAAAATTTTGTGTAACAGATGCCCCCTAAAGCATGAGGTCCAAGAGAGTGGGAGGGGTGAAATGCTTTACGAGAACGCGTTTGAACAAAACACCGCTGTTGGAAGACCTGCAAGTACAAATACAACTAATATCTCTGATACATGAACATGTGGCATGGGCGCATCCATCCATAATAAAGTACAGAAAAACTGAGATCCGAGGTATGGACACAACCATCCAAGAGTAAGGATCAACAAATAGACTCAGGTATGGTCGCAACCATCCAATCAAAAGAATCATGCAATAATTCATGATAAACCAAAATATCCCGCAGCCTAGATCTTATTAGAAAAAACCCAGGGTCTTTTGCTCCAACCCAAACAAGTACAAATTCAAGCATGTGAATATGTGAGCTGAAGTCGAACATGCAAGAAAGTCACCTGATTACCAGCCAATGATGAAAGTTGTTAATAGGCACGAGAGAAAACACCAATAATGACAATGGCTCTCAAGGTACAACAGGTACAATCCATGGAATATGAAGAGTGATTTGGCGTTGAACACCCGCAGAATCACTCGATCGAAGGCCAATGATGTGGACCTGTCGTCGAATGCGAAGAACTTGCCATTGAGGAATGCAAGCTCCAAGGTACCAAAAGGGAGTCTCTAGGTCAACTTCCTAGATAATGAGCTGAAGTCGATAGGAAGTGACCCGATCGAAGGAGGGCCATAATGTTTCCCACAACATCGACACGAGACAGAGGAACATGATGATAGTGAATAAGGACCAAACATATGATCAAAGGGAGGTTGAAAACTGCAAAGGCAAACTTCACTTGAACATATCAGTGACACAACTCTGGATTTGGTAGTATTTCACATTAAGGGATCTAAGGTCATGATGATGTGGCAAAGAGTGGATGAGAGGTCAAAATAGATTACCTAAACCCATGGAGGCAGAAATGACGAAATGAGATGTCCCCAAGCCGACACAAATGCAAATGAGTGTCATGTTCAAGAGCGACATACTGTTGACACAACTGAGAAATGGTTCCATTTTCCCCCACCATTTCTGGCGAGTACCCCAATTATTTTTGAAAATAAATCTTGAAGGGGATAGCATATGCTTGTGATGTAAGTTTCTACTTCAGACAAATCCATCCTAGTACATTTTACGAGCCCCATGAAGGAGGAACTCGGTTAACGTCATGGTGATGATTTATGATGTCATCGGGGTTTAACGAGTCTAACAAAGGAAGAACTCAGCATCTTTTCATGTTTAGAGAGTTTGAAAAGAAGCAAAAAAGAAAACTCCAGCAATTCCCTCTTCGTAAGTAGTCCCTCAGATCCGAAAAGGTAGAAAACAATATCCGAGAGAACTCTTAGTCACAATAGGCTAAGGTATTCCTTTTTCATAAATAATCTATCCCAGCCCGAAAAAGAGGTAAACGTATACCGAGTAGATATCATTTCGTAGCCTATTTAACAAGTTCAAAAAGACAAGAGTCTCAGCAATATTTTCAGTTTTAGAGAGTAAGAAAAGAGCTAAAAGATGACTCCAACAGTGACTTTTTCATGTTTTTACAGAGTCTGAAAAAGTATAAAATACAACTCCCCAGTGGAGTCACCAACTTGTTGTGTAGGTAAATCCTCTTTGTGGATAGGGACGATCCCTCTAGCCCTAGAGTGGGTCTAGCAGCAACGGAACAATATAATGTGTAGGTTCCTAGTTAACGAATGAAATAGGTTTGGATAGATTGTCCTACATGTAGTCTAATGCAATTGTCACAGCTGTAGCAGTGGCGGCCTCTTGATCTCTGCCTCGACATGTCGTGGTCCTTCAACAATGATACTCGGATACCTGCACAAAGATCAAAGGAAAAAAGCAACATACAAGACAATAATTTCACTCATAACTAACTAATCATTCAAGGAAGATTAAACATATTGCGTAAAATAAACCATATTAACACAAGATGTGAACCAGACATTAGTCATGTATATATAAATAGAAAGAAAGAGATTACAACCGGAGCCTTAACGCCGCAAGCTCCTTCAACGTGTTCATTCAAAGCGTGTCTCGAAGGATCGTCAGGGAATTGGGATGAGGCGAGGACACAAGCCTAAGTTCTCTTTCGACAAAAGTCTCTTTCTCTACTCTATATCACCAACAAAATGTTCAACAATTCCTCTTTATCTATTCAGCTATTCAACTAGTGTATCAATGGGAGATAGCTTTATTTATAGAGGGGGACGAGGAGGTTGGGATCCCTACAATGGTGGAAGGTAGGCCTTATCCTTTGGGAGGTTTCCCCAAAAGGTGGAAACAAGAGGCCAAAGGGGGGTGTTCATGGTTATTCAATCAAACCATCGAAGCTGACTCGCCCACGAAGTTGTTAGCATGGAAAATTCTCCTCTATATTTAAAAAAAATTCCAAAAACATCTTGGCACAGGTAGCTCACTGGGACAGAGCACCAATGGGTGCGGGGCCCAGTGTTAATCTTCCTCATTGGCGCGAGGGCATAACGGTCTACCAGTGCCAACCCAAAAACATGTGTTTCTGATGGTCTTCTCAAGGAATTTTCAACAGAAGGAATGTGTTCCTAGTGGCAAGGGATGCAATGATGACTTTTGCAAGGCATGACACTTCTTACTAGTCACAGAAATAGTCCTCCAATGTGTGGGACGAGGATTGCAGGGACGGTGACAAAATGTTGTGTAACACTGAGAAGTTCACAATGGGGAAATTTTCCTATTATATGAAATTGATATGGTCTGCAATAGGTTGGATTTTTTTGTTGGTGGAGTGGCTTTGATATTTTTTGTTTCTTCCTTGTTCTAACATGTGATTAGCACTCTGGCCCTCCCTAATGAATCTAACGTTGGGGCCAAATCTCTTGTGGGAATTTCTCACAGGAAGAAGGTTGTTTAATAGAAATACTTCAGCGGGTCCTCTTCATTCTCAAAATGGATCCCAGATATTGAGATTACTCAAGACAAATCGATGCATTCTCCTTGAGAAGCTCACTTGGGTACCTAGAAATAGAAGACAAATCTCATTTTCCAGTGATATTATTTTGGGCATTGGGGCCAAATCTCTTGTCGGAAATGCTCACAGGAAGAAATTTATTCAACAGAAATACTTCAACGGGTCCTCTTGATTCTCAAAATGGATCCTAGATATTGAGCTTACTCAAGACAACTCGACGCAGTCTCCTTGAGAAGCTCACTTGGGTACCTAGAAATAGGAGGCAAATCTCCTTTGTGAGTGATATTATTTTGGGCAATCCACCTCTGCAGTTTGATCTAGTTGATTTGTGAATTTTTTGATTGGCCATATCAACACTCTTTGATTACCCTCTAAGATATTTCTACATGGAATGGAGCAAGGCAATGGGTTGAATAGAACTTCAATCCAGTCCGAGACCACTCTTTGCGATATTGACCCCTTTCTTTTCTTTTCTAGATGTGCACCTATCTCTAGATCCAAGAGAAACTATGGGGGCCAGGGGAATATTCTACTCCGTTGCTGTGGGCATCTCCATCAAGTATCCTCCCCTTCCTTTCCACGGCATAGTTACCTAAGGTAATTTCCTTCTGCTACCTATTAGTGCATAACAAGCTCCTAAGTCCCTACTGCAAATAATTTAAGGAAGCATGGGACAACTGGCCCCACTCATTGTGTGTTATGCCAGAAACCAGAAGAAACAAAGCAACATCTCTTTCTCTAATGTGACTTCACAAGGAAATTTTTGAAATTCCTTCTACAAGACATTAGTCATCAATACATTCAAGCCACATCACGCATTTAGTTGTTTAATAAGTGGGTTTACCAATATGATGGATCCTTCCACCAAAATCCAGTATTCAAAGTTAATATACGATTAGGTATGCATTATATAGATATGTAAAGTTCCACATCTAGTGTAGGTAGATTAGAAATTTTGCTTTGGTTGCATATGTCTAGCATATGCAGGTTTTTAAAATGTGCCATTTAGTGAATTTTTTGTTTGATCCATGTTTTCTCTATATTTCTTATTATATTCATTAATTTCAAACAATTGTAGGTACATTTTACAAGGTGATGAACAAGAACAAATATAACTTATTGCTAAGGATGGGGACATCTATAACAAGCTTGCGTGTTCTTTAGCTCCAAAAATATTTGGACACAAGGATGTCAAAAAAACCCTTCTTCTTCTTCTCTTTGGTGCCCCAACTAGAAAATGCAAGGATGGAATGAAGGTATAATTATTTTTCTAAAGAGCTGTTACATAGAAACTTGATTATCCCATTCGTGACTATCTAAGAAAAATGTCTTGTTATTCTTCCTTATCTGGTCTCTGAAATCTATATACAAAGGAAAATTTATTTTTATTGCTCACATTTCTGTTTTACTTGCAAATAAGAGTTGATTTTCATTTTTTTTTGATGGGAGATCCTAGAGTTGCAAAGTCAGTTGTTGAAACACATGATCAGTGTGGCATCTCAAGGAGTTTACACCACAAGTCGAGGACGTTGCGGTGTTGGTCTGACAGCTGTTGTTCAAAGGGATCCAATCACAAACGAAATGGTACTTGAAGGTAGGGCCCTCATATGTTTCTGACATTTATTCTTTCTAATGTTTAAGTTATTGGTTTCTTTGGAGTTGGAAATTGTTTTATTTTAGACTAAATGCATCAGAGGTTTCACCAACATATATCTTTCGACACCTTTGGAGTACTGACACAAGTAATGGATCTTGTATGTGATGTGCTATCACCAAAATGGGACCTGATAGGTTGTTGATCAGACTATCTCAGTGTGAATATTTCAAACCAATATTTTAGCTGAGGCTTAGCCTCCTCAGCCTGAGAGGGCTCTCTTCAAGGGTTAATGATTTTGAATAAAGATGTAAATAGATGGATAACTCTATGGTTTATGATTTTGTAGGTTTGTTGGTTGAAAGATGGATACTAGATACCATTGGGCTATGGAGTCAATGACAGGAATAAAGATAACAAAATAACTCTTCTTATAAAACTGAGGCTTGTATATAATTCAATGAAAGAGTGACACATTCAGGAAAGTCTCAATATCTTAAGGTCCAAAGGAATTTAGAGCATGAGTGCATGAATTCTGAGTAATGATACCTCAAGATATTGAAAGGAAATTATTTAACAGAGGTTTATCAAAGCTTAACACTTAAAGGAAGTCAGAGCATGAATGACCATGAATTCTGAGTAATAAGTATTAAACATTGAAAGAAACCATCCACAAATGGGACCTAAGAACTCAATTCACCGTAATTTAACACTTAAAGGAAGTCAGAGCATGTTCCCATGAATTCTGAGTAATAAGCATTAAAAATATGGAAGTAAAACATATGATAGAAGATAAAGCTCACTGAAGTACACTAAGAATCTCAACCTTAGAAAAGTTAAACTTCTTCTGTATATATCAGTGCATCCAAAGCATTTACAAAGTACACTATTCTGATAACATTTTCCAACCTTGAATACATTGAAGTTTACATTATTTATAGGCACTTAGCCTTTTCAAAAATTCTGCCAAGTGGCTAGACTATTTAACTTTCAACTAACACTTAAATCTAACCATAAAGTAGATTCTAGAGACTAGGAGTGACACCTTTTCGAAATAAGATTAAGAGTCCTACTAGGACTTAAACTCCTAATTATTACATTCAAAAAAATTAATCCAAATATTCCTCGAAAGGAATATAAACTTTTTACCATACTAATCATTAACAAAATATTAATACCATGATTGCATTCGTGAAGTAAATTTGACCATTATTTAGGAAAAGTTAGTTTGATGACCTGGCACATGTATGACTAGTGTCTTCAAACTCTTCCTTTAATTAAAGTCTCCACTTGGAAAATATGATACTCTTTGTCACCCTGATACTCTTTGACACCCTGATACTCTTTGACACCTTGATGATGGAAATATTTAAAAATTCTTAACCTTTCTCCCCCTTTCCATCATTTATCATGAAAATTCAACTTGCTGTCCAAAAACTTTGTTTTGAGCTACGAAATTAGCTTGTTTTAGTAGTGCACATAAAAGGATGATATGTGGTACTCTTCTGCCGATCTTTACCATTAGAGGAAATTTAATGATAAAAAAAAACTATATATAACCTTCAAAACTTTTTATTTCCATTAGTTTAGGTCTCTCAAAACCAAAAAGAAATCTTCAGAAATTTTGCAGCAAAAACTGGGCTTCAAGCCTGACACTTGCTGCGGAATTGCCTAATACTTTGGAGATTTGACAAAACTTAGATATGAGCTTCAGAAAAGTATATGAACATGTCTGCATGTAGTTTATTGATAATATAAGACAAAAATATCATTATCTAATTGTTACCTCCTTATCTATCAACAGTTTCAAATAGCTTTTTTCATGATTCCTCTTTCCAAGTCTCCTTTCTTTGATTCTGTCTTCATCAACTCCATCTCTTCTTTTAGCTCTTTCACTTGTCTTTGAAGGCTTATTCTCTCTACTTGTATACATAAATTCATCTTTCTTGTATGTGACACTATGATGCGTAAAGGCTGTGTCCTCTTCAACAGATTTTTGGCTTTTGCAATGGAAGTCTCAAAATGAGTAACTTGTTCATTTACTTTCTTCTCTAGCTCATCTATCATATATATATCTTTCTTATATCCTTCCAGCTCTTTCTTTGTCTCAGAAAATTCATCATTAACAGTTTTCAATTGTTCTTCCAAAATCTCCTTTTAAGTTTTCTCTATGACCTTGTCTTTTCCTTTTCTTTGTTTGACTGTTTCTTATTTGTATTTGCTCTGTCTTTTAGAAGAATCTGTCTCAGGTTTCCTTTGAAACTTCATTTTAGATTTATTTGTCTTCTTATCCTTGATAACCTCTTCTTCACTTGGTGATATGACAATAAATTCTTGTGCCATTTCTCCCTTTCCTTTATCTTCCTTCTATTTACTATCACCAATAGTAATAGTTTCTGATATTTGTGACCTAGTGAGAGGTTTTTGAGGTTTGAAAAGAAAGGCTGAATCTTATCAAGAGAAGTCTATTTTCTTGACTATGAGTCCCTTACCTTTGGATTTAGATGTTTTAACTTTAGCTGCGTTCACCACAGGAGTTTCTGCAATGTCTATAGCCTGTAGAATGTCTTCAAGTTTGACTTTACCTTTAACATCTTCTTCAGCATTTCCTTTAGATCTCTTGGCTTCAGATTTGATCTTGTTGTCTGTAACATGTTTGTTACTTTTCTTTCTAGTTCTAGTTGCTGGAGGTGATAATGCATCTTGGACTAAATCAACTTCC